>CM039676.1:103909471-104509471 GCA_022496015.1 Hordeum marinum | reverse complement strand
AGATGGTACAGCGGGTTGCGGGAGAGTGGACCGTTGTAGTTAGATGGGGGAAGGTGGTGGAGGTGTTGGTGAAGATGACGGAGTTATTGGAGTAGATCGCCGTCACGATGATGGCCCCGGCGGCGTTCCGGTGCCAACGGGAGAGAGGGGGAGAGAACCCCCCCCCCCTCCTTCTTCTTCTTCCTTGACCTCCTCCCTCGATGGGAGGAGGGTTTCCCCTCTGGTGCTTGGCCTCCATGGTGGCGGAGGAGCGAGAGCCCCTTTGAGATTGGATCTCTCTCTCTCTATTTCCTTCTGTTTCTGCGCTCCCAGATTCTGGCCTTTCACCATTTATTAAATATCCGGAGATCCGTAACTCTGATCAGGCTGAAATTTTGAGGGCACTTTCCTTATAAAAATATATTTCTTGTGGCCTAAGGACAGCTCCAACCAACCTAAGGGGTATCCACAAGCCCTCAGGGCATGGCCAGGGTTGTGGGCCACGCCTAGCAGGCTTGTGGGCCCCTCGGGCACCGCCTTCTGTTGATTCCACTTCCCAAAATTCACATATATTCCGAAAAAAATCTCCATAAGTTTTTATGACGTTTGGACTTCGTTTGATACGGATTTTCTGTGAACAAAAAACATGCAACAAACAGGAATTCCAACATGGGAGAGCAAATAGAGAATGAAAATGATATGATGAACACCAAGAACTTGAATTGAATCCACCGGGGAAGAGAAACAGGATGAATACTAATAAATGATAACTTGAGCACTAAGCATCTTCATAACGAATCACCAGAGAAGAATAACGATGAGAACAAGGAAAATGAGGATAGATCTTGAAATTGAAACTCCTGAGAATCTCCACAAGAAATCACCGGAAACAAGATAGAAGAAAAGATAGAGGAAGCATTACATGAAGAGAAAGGCACTTGGATGAGAATTTAATCATTGAAGAAAAGGGCGGGAGGGTGGGAAAACAAAGAAAACTTGGGATAGATGAGAAGAACCCTGGAAAAGAATAAGAGGATTGATCTTGCAAATATTGGAGATGATAGAATTATCTTGAAGAGAAGCACACCGGTAGGAAAGGAATTGATATGACAACTTGATTGAGCACAAGAATTAGCATTCCCACAGAAATATGAGAACACTTCTTAGGAAGATATAAAAGCACCACTAACATCGAAGCAACTCGAATTACCATATTCAAAACAAAACGAAGGATGAGGCTTATGAAACAAGCCAAAACAAATACATACCCACTATGCACTTGTTGGAAAGATAATCCTAGGTACCTACATGAATTCCCACCTAAGAACTTCCGAAAGCTTTCTGGTTATGCAATCCGGTGTGGGGGGATACAAGGAGGAAATATCTCACACAACTAGCAATCCTACACCCCAACTGTATCCATCCTTCAACACATAACCAGAGGCCTTCGCAAATTCATCTAACTCAAATCCTCGAACTCACGACGATACTAAACCATGATGGTACCCCGGACGCCTCCCTAGTACTGGGTGACTCCGATAGTATCTCACCATGATAAGTATTGAAGCAATTCCGAAAATCCTCCGTCCTGAGATACTAAGAAAACGGAATGATAACGATGTGCCAAGAATCCCTGGAGCACGACTCCCCGGAAGAAATGAAGTCAGACAAGAGGCACCAAGACAGAACCTTGTCACATCGGCATCATATAGTTTCCAAAATACCCGCGTGATCCTAAAAAAATTGAGTGAGAAGGGGAGTAGAATCAAAATTCCCAAGTCGAATACCTCACCAGAGCATAGAAGAGGAGTAAAAAGAATCCTACTCTCCGATATAACTAGACTCAAAACAGTTTTTCTCTAGACTCGACTCGGCCAAGTTCGATCAATCAAGGGGGCTCCTAGGTCGGTACAGGCTCTGATACCAACTTGTCACGCCCAAGATGCGCGCCTATCCATATTAAGGCATGAGGGCCTCGCAAGGGATAGATGTGCATCTCGTCGTGTTGCAAGAATGGATATCATTACAAGTACATGTACAGAAGAAATGAGTATATGGAATTGGCTTACACTCGCCACAAGCTACATCAGAGTCACATCAATACAATAACATACTCAAACATCATACAGAAGAGCAGGGTCCAGCTACGGACGAAAACAAACGATAAAATGACATCCATCCTTGCTATACCAGGCTGCCGCCTGGAACCCATCCAAGATTGAAGAAGAACAAGAAGAAGAAGAAGAAGAAGAACTCCAAATCAAATAAAGCAACGCTCTCACGTCAAATCATCGCATTACCTGTACCTGCAACTGTTGTTGTAGTAATCTATGAGCCACAGGGACTCAGCAATCTCATTACCAAGGGTATCAAGACTATTAAAGCTTAATAGCTGAGGTATGGTTAAGTGGTGAGGCTGCAGCAGCGACTAAGCATTTATTTGAGTGGCTAACTTATGAATACAGAAAATAAAGTATGGTGGTCTACGCATAACGGACGTGAACTAGTAATGATCACTAACTGATCCTAAACACCTACATACGTCAAACACAACCCCACCATGTTCTCTTTTGGATAAGGACTCACGAAAAGAGACAGTCATGGTTACGCACACAGTTGGTGTATTTTATTAGAGTTTGCTTCAAGTTTGCTATGACCGGGTGTTAAACAAAGTATTCAAATTTGCCACATAACCGCGGGCACAACTTCTCAAAAAGATTTAACCCTGCAGGGGTGCTCCAACTCATCCATCATAAATTAACCACACGCAGCGGAAATAACCTCAACCACAGATCTCATGATCATCCCAAGCAATTCCAAAGGAAATCCGACACCTTGAGATAACCCGAAGAAGATCAGAGTTCCTCTCTCAAGACATTCGAGAAAGGTAAAACAAATCCAGCAAGGCCTCCTGACGTGTCGACGATCCCGATAGGAGCCGCGTATCTCGTTCTCAGGACACGGTGGATAAGAGAAGCGTACGATGGTTTGATAGAAATCTCCCGAGTTGCCCCGGGTTGGCCTCGCACGGTGCTCTAGTTTGGACCAACACTCATGAGGAGCATTGGCCCGGGGGTTGATTAATTATCCACGGGGTCCGGAAACCCCCTATGCAAGTTCATTAGCTATTAAGCAAATGTAGTACCAATGTTGGGCCTTGCCGGACAAGCTTTATTCTAACCCGAAAATCAAGGGGGTCCCCATAACAACCCTGAGCATGTTAGGAGCGCTCGTTTATGGAACATAACACCGGTGCACAAGTAACTAAGGGTGGCAAGAGTGGAACAAAACACCAAGCATAAGGCCAAGCCTTCCACCCTTTACCAAGTGTATATGTGCATTAAATTAAATAGAAGCAATATTGTGATATAACAAAAGAAGGTCCATGTTGACACATGGAAGCAAATGCACCTGCAACTAGAAACGCTAAAAGAAGGGCTGAGCAAGCGGTAACATAGCCAAACAAAGGTTTGCTGGGACGGTGGAGGGTTAGAGGCTTTTCATGGCAATGTTGGGAGGCTTATCAAACAAGTGGTAGGTAGCGCGACATAGCGATATAAAGACGAGACAACTAGCATGGCAATGATAGTAATGGTATCCAAGGAAATAAGTCAACTTGCCTGAGATCCCGCTCGGAACAAGAACGAGTCCATGAAGAAGTCGGGCCAACGTAGTCGAACGAATCCTCACACTCCGAACGCTTTCGGAACTCTATCGAGAAGAAGCAATCTGAAACAAACAATCAACACAAGATACACCACAACATATGCATGACACGATGCGCAAACAAATATGATGCATGTCCGGTTTAAATATGCAAGGCACGACAATTCACATCAAACAACTACTACACATTAAAGTGAAGCTCAATATGCAACGGGTTGCATATTGACGAAACTCCACGTTTGGAATTATTTGGTTGGCTCTCGTTTAGGTACTCATCAATATTAAATGTCGTTAGGCATGGGAAGAGGTGAATCATAAGTAAACTATCTATCTAGGCATCTTAAATGAGACCGGAAACAACTTATAGCATCTCCGAAACGACCTCATATGTTAATTTCGAAATTGGTCCAGATCTGAACTAATAATATTTTATATTCGTTAAACAACAGAATAAATCATACCATGACATTCTACACGTCATTCTAGTCAATATACATATAAAGAACATCTCAAACGGAGCTACGGTCTAAAAGATATGAGCAACATAAGATGCACATGTCATGAATGCAAATGCACGGAAAATACCTTCACAATCATCTCAAATCATCAATGCAGCAAGTTATTATGAAACTACATGAGATTCTAAGCAAGTTTCATATGCAACATGTTCAAAACGGAGCTACGGTTCAACCACAAACATCAAAACAAGTTTTAGTTGAAATCTGCCCAAAACAGCAACTTAGCATTTTGCACACACGAAAACAACAAGTTACACTATTCTAAAATATACAAACTAAGCATAGGAAAGTATTATACAACACATACTTCATTTAATCTTCACATATCATAAGCAAAACATGCATGGAACACATGGTAGGAAGCTCACAAGATGGCTACTTGAAAACAGTTTCAGACTTGGTGAAAATAGCAGTTTTGACAGAGCAGTTTTTATCATGAAGGCATATTACCAATAGTGAAACTATATGTTACAGAGCATATTATGGAAGGAAACTTAACAGCATACTAAAGGACAATATCAACTACAAATAACTCCATTATGCCAACCACAAAAGGTTTCTAGATCACAAGCAAATCACATGGCAAGACAGCAACAAAATATTACAGATTCCAGACTTAGAAATATTTTAGCATCTCAAAACAGCAGAATTTTATAGCAAGTTGACAACAAGAAAACAACACCTAAACATGCATTTCTATGACAAGCAAAATGTCCAAGGGCTAGGACACATATCAAAGAGCATTTTTCATATTTAAAATTATTTCATATCATGCCTCTATTAAATCACATGAAAAAGACAAAAGGGCATCACGGCATAAATGACATGCACACAAAATGCTCAAACGACAAAACTAAATGCATAGATAATTCCTATGGATTTTTCTACCCCGAAATCATATACAACATGCATAGGTTCAAGTGGAAAATTAATCACAATTAAATATCCAAGTATTAGGCCTAATCACCTTATAGCAATTCATTAATGCAAATTAAATGCAAACATGATGCCAACATTTTTATCATGCATGAAAATGCGATGCCGATGAGATGAACATTTTTAATACTTAATATTATTTAATTCCCGATGCACGGTTAGATAATTATGATAATGCAATAATATGACATATATGCAAAATGGCAGGAAATGACATGCTCACCCTGGGCCTTGGCCCATTCGGAGAGGAGGCTGGCAGATCTGGGCCGACGCTGGCCGAGGCCCACGCGGGGCGAGCGGGTCAACGAAGCGACTGGGCGGTGGCGGCCCGCTCCCGCACGAAGCAGGCAGCGGCGAGCACGGCAGGGAGCGGCGAGGGCGGCTAGCCACGCGACAGGGAAGGACGGATCCGGCGGCGGGGGGGCCAGATCCGGCGGCGAGGTAGCCTGGGGCGGCCGGCGGCGGGCCCCTGCAGAGAGAGAGACCGGGAGGTGAGGGAGAGAGCAGGGAAGGAGGAGAGAGGAAAGGGGGCGGCGAGGGAGAGGTCCGGCGAGGAGCGGCCTGGCTCCGGTGACCCGGCGGCGGCGGTTGCTACGGCGGCTCCGGCCAGGAGCAGCGGCCATGGGAGCGAGGCTGCCATGGGAGATCAGGCAGGAGCTCCGGGAGAGCTCCGGTTGGGCCCGGATGGACTTTCCCGGGCCTCCAGATGGGCTTGGCGGGCCCACTGCGGCTGAGAGGAGAGGAGCTAGGGTTTGCACGGGAACCAAGGGAAGGCTAGGGTTAGCTGCCCAATTAGGAAGGGAAGGGGGTCTATATATAGTTTTCGGGGCTAGGGTTAGCAGTTCCTGTCCGTTTTTGGACCGCCGGATGTCGTTTCGACAGACCAGAAGCGGAGGGGGCTACGGTGGCTGTGCAGATGGGCTAGGGGAAAGAGAGAGAGAACGGTGTCCCTTGACACGAAGGTTTTTAAAACACCGACAACGTCCGATAAAATACCGATAACCTCACTGCTATGACTGTCCGATGGGGTATCAAACGAACTCGGATCGCGACAAAAATCGACAGGCGGTCTACCTACAATATAATAAGACCGCACGCGAAGTTTCGACCCAATCCAAGAATATTTTTAGCGCACATTAAAAACGGTTTTATTTTAAATGGTGCCGCGGGCGCGGGCATGTGTTGCTGGTCTCGAAACGGGCAACGGCAACAATGGAGAGAACCGGCAACTACGAACGGATGCAAGTTTCGAAAACGGGTGACGATGCTATGCAGCTGATGCGAATGATGCGATGATGAGTGCGACAACCAGACAAAACACAGACGAGAACGGAAATAAAAGGGGAATCTTCTGGAATCTTCTGGAGCATCGGTCCCGGGCTGTCACAACTCTCCTCCACTACACGAGGATCTCGTCCCGAGATCTAGAATGAAAAGGGGAAGAGAAAGAGCAAAAGGTAAAACTTTGTTGCTTCTTTGACAAACACATGAAACCAATGAAACGTGAAGGTTGGAAAGAGATGAAGAATACACAAGGAACATGCAAGAATTCACAGGAAATTTCGGCAGCACTTCGGTAGGACGGAGAGGAAAATTAGATATGATGGAAAGAAATTGAAAGAGATGCATCAAACTCTGGTTGGATTAGAATCAAACTTCATAAAATGGAAGGATCGAGAAAAGATTTGACATCGCTCCGGTTAATGGACAAGCAAGGGAAGAACATGATCTTAATCAAACTAGATGATGGATTGAAGAGAGCAACATGAAAACGCCTCCGGAAGAAAGAATAGAAACTAGATCATTGGGAGGAAAAGAACGGAGAAGAAAATGACAACTTCTATCACCCATGAATTATAAAAGCATAGGTTGAACGGAGTTGATGGAGAATCAACAATGAAAAGAACAAGCTTGTTATGGGCTTATGGAAAACATCCCAAAATTATGAGGTGATATTCCGCCACAACAGAACAATTGATTGATTGAAAGCAACAAGATATGCAAAACTTCTTTCACCAAGAAGCGGAGAAAAACTTGAATCATTTATGACACCATGATAGCAACAATCCTTAGAAAATGCTTTAGGTGAAATCCAACCCAAGATAACTCCGAGAAAACAAGATGGGTTTACTTAACTCATTCTTGACAATATATCTTCGAGAATCCTCATAATCAAGAATTTAATAACACCATCTCAAAAGACAATGAAGAAGGAATTGAACTTAAATCCAAGATAAGGAACACTTGAGCACCTCCAACAAGAATCTTCAAGAACACTTGAAAAATGAAACAAATCTTGATGAACCACCATGAAGAACCTCCGGACTTTGAAACGAAAGGATGATAGAAAGAATTGATGGATGCAAAAGAATAAGATTGAGGCCTTCCAAAGAATTAGATCAAGCTTAGCAACAAGATACTTGAGAAAAACTGGAACTCCGGAAAAGAAAAGATGAGAACACTTGAAATCAAGAAATTTGATATCTTAAACAACTCCGGAAGAAGGATTGAAATCACTTGATGAAACAAGAATAGAATTATGATGTGACTATCCTTCATCAAGTTAAATTGATGGCAAGCAACGGATTTCACACACCACTTATTCTTTTGAAAAAGAATGAAAAGAGAGATACAGCACAAACTAGAATAGGTCTTGAACGAGAACATCGGTAAGAATTCAAAACGAAAGAGGATAAATCAAATGGATGAGAACGAAGAGAGCATGATCCACCTAATGGAAAACTTCACAAGGCACCGGAATAATTGAGATACGAATGAAGGAACAACACCTAAGAAGAATTTGAGAACGAAAGTTGAAAACTGAGAACGAAGAAATCTTCTGAAATGATGGCCTTCGGGAGGATCGAGAAATGAAAACAATTATGAAATGCACCGGATAGATATGGGAGAATTTTCTCATGAATGGAAACAATTTGAGATGATAACAACAAGCTGAAACCATGAATCTTTGGAAGAATGAACAAAGATTTAAGAGAGACTCTCCTTCGGTCTTCGATGCTGAGGATAATGATGAGAATCAACACCATGAATTGCTAAACACTCCGGAACAATGAATAGGGAAAAAGGTTGAGACGACAATGAAAATGATTTAGAAACAATCTTCAAGAAGGCATATGACTGATGAAATTCATTCTTACGTCATATTTGAAGAGAACTTGAGAGCATCTCCGGAAAGATTAGAAGAGTCAGGTAGGATCCTAGGAAAAGACCTGTGGGTTATGGACCCACTCAAAAGAAACCACCGTTGAGACAATTTATTAAAAGAGAGATTCCACCGGTACAAATTAAGAACTTGATGATATGAGACCCTTGAAATAATTTAAGAGGACAAGAATGAAAATGAATGTCTGCTGAGATATCTTCAACACTCTGGATAGAATAGAGAGAGACGAATAAGCAAGAGAGGCTTAGATAAGAATTCCAACATGGGAGAGCAAATAGAGAATGAAAATGATATGATGAACACCAAGAACTTGAATTGAATCCACCGGGGAAGAGAAACAGGATGAATACTAATAAATGATAACTTGAGCACTAAGCATCTTCATAACGAATCACCGGAGAAGAATAACAACAAGAACAAGGAAAATGAGGATAGATCTTGAAATTGAAACTCCTGAGAATCTCCACAAGAAATCACCGGAAACAAGATAGAAGAAAAGATAGAGGAAGCATTACATGAAGAGAAAGGCACTTGGATGAGAATTTAATCATTGAAGAAAAGGGCGGGAGGGTGGGAAAACAAAGAAAACTTGGGACAGATGAGAAGAACTCCGGAAAATAATAAGAGGATTGATCTTGCAAATATTGGAGATGATAGAATTATCTTGAAGAGAGGCACACCGGTAGGAAAGGAATTGATATGACAACTTGATTGAGCACAAGAATTAGCATTCCCACAGAAATATGAGAACACTTGTTAGGAAGATATGAAATCACCACTAACATCGAAGCAACTCGAATTACCATATTCAAAACAAAACGAAGGATGAGGCTTATGAAACAAGCCAAAACAAATACATACCCACTATGCACTTGTTGGAAAGATAATCCTAGGTACCTACATGAATTCCCACCTAAGAACTTCCGAAAGCTTTCTGGTTATGCAATCCGGTGTGGGGGATACAAGGAGGAAATATCTCACACAACTAGAAATCCTACACCCCAACTGTATCCATCCTTCAACACATAACCAGAGGCCTTCGCAAATTCATCTAACTCGAATCCTCGAACTCACGACAATACTAAACCATGGTGGTACCCCGGACGCCCCCCCCCCCCCCAGTACCGGGTGACTCTGATCTTATCTCACCATGATAAGTATTGAAGAAATTCCGAAAATCCTCCGCCCTGAGATACTAAGAAAACTGAATGATAACGATCTGCCAAGAATCCCTGGAGCTCAACTCCCCGGAAGAAATCAAGTCAGACAGGAGGCACCAAGACAGAACCCTGTCACATCGGCATCATATAGTTTCCAAAATACCCACGTGATCCTAAAAAAATTTGATTGAGAAGGGGAGTAGAATCAAAATTCCCAAGTCGAATACCTCACCAGAGCATAGAAGAGGAGTAAAAAGAATCCTACTCTCTGATATAACTAGACTCAAAATAGTTTTTCTCTAGACTCGACTCGGCCAAGTTCGATCAATCAAGGGGGCTCCTAGGTCGGTACAGGCTCTAATACCAACTTGTCGCGCTCAAGATGCGCGCCTATCCATATTAAGGCATGAGGGCCTTTGCAAGGGATAGATGCGCATCTCGTCATGTTGCAAGAATGGATATCATTACAAGTATATGTATAGAAGAGATGAGTATATGGAATTGGCTTACACTCACCACAAGCTACATCAGAGTCACATCAATACAATAACATACTCAAACATCATACAGCAGAGCAGGGTCCGGCTACGGACGAAAACAAACGAAAAAATGACATCCATCCTTGCTATCCCAGGCTGCCGCCTGGAACCCATCCAAGATTGAAGAAGAAGAAGAAGAAGAAGAACTCCAAATCAAATCAAGCAACGCTCTCATGTCAAATCATCGCATTACCTGTACCTGCAACTGTTGTTGTAGTAATCTGTGAGCCATAGGGACTCAGCAATCTCATTACCAAGGGTATCAAGACTATTAAAGCTTAATAGGTGAGGTATGGTTAAGTGGTGAGGCTGTAGCAAGCAACTAAGCATTTATTTGAGTGGCTAACTTACGAATACAGAAAATAAAGTATTGCGGTATACGCATAACGGACATGAACTAGTAATGATCACTAACTGATCCTGAACACCTACATACGTCAAACACAACCCCACCATGTTCTCTTTCGGATAAGGACTCATGAAAAGAGACAATCACGGTTACGCACACAGTTGGTGTATTTTATTAGAGTTTACTTCAAGTTTTATATGACCGGGTGTTAAACAAAGTATCCAAATTTGCCACATAACCGCGGGCACGGCTTCTCGAAAAGATTTAACCCTGCAGGGGTGCTCCAACTCATCCATCATAAATTAACCACACGCAGCGGAAATAACCTCAACCACGGATCTCGTGATCATCCTAGGCAATTCCAAAGGAAATCCGACACCTCGAGATAACCCGAAGAAGATCAGAGTTCCTCGCTCAAGACGTTCGAGAAAGGTAAAACAAATCCAGCAAGGCCTCCCGACGTGTCGACGATCTCGATAGGAGCCGCGTATCTCATTCTCAGGACACGAGGATAAGCAAAGCGTACGGTGGCCTGATAGAAATCTCCAGAGTTGCCCCGGGTTGGCCCCGCACGGTGCTCTAGTTTGGACAAACACTCACGAGGAGCACTGGCCCGGGGGTTGATTAATTATCCACGGGGTCCGGAAAGCCCCTATGCAAGTTCATTAGTTATTAAGCAAATGTAGTACCAATGTTGGGCCTTGTCGGACAAGCTTTATTCTAACCCGAAAATCAAGGGGGTCCCCATAACAACCCCGAGCATGTTAGGAGTGCTCATTTATGGAACATAACACCGGTGCACAAGTAACTAAGGGTGGCAAGAGTGGAACAAAACACCAAGCATAAGGCCAAGCCTTCCACCCTTTACCAAGTGTATATGTGCATTAAATTAAATAGCAGCAATAATATGATATAACAAAAGAAGGTCCATTTTGACACATGGAAGCAAATGCACCTGCAACTAGAAACGCTAAAAGAAGGGCTAAGCAAGCGGTAACATAGCCAAACAAAGGTTTGCTGGGACGGTGGAGGGTTAGAGGCTTTTCATGGCAATGTTGGGAGGCTTATCAAACAAGTGGTAGGTAGCACGACATAGCGATATAAAGACGAGACAACTAGCATGGCAATGATAGTAATGGTATCTAAGGAAATGAGTCGTCTTGCCTGAGATCCCGCTCGGAAGAAGAACGAGTCCATGAAGAAGTCGGGCCAACATAGTCAAACGAATCCTCACACTCCGAACGCTTTCGGAACTCTATCGAGAAGAAGCAATCCGAAACAAACAATCAACACAAGATACATCACAATATATGCATGACATGATGCACAAACAAATATGATGCATGTCCGATTTAAATATGCAAGGCACGACAATTCACATCAAACAACTACTACACATTAAAGTGAAGCTCAATATGCAACGGGTTGCATATTGACGAAACTCCACGTTTGGAATTATTTGGTTGGCTCTCGTTTAGGTACTCATCAATATTAAATGTTGTTAGGCATGGGAAGAGGTGAAGCATAAGTAAACGGAAAATACCATCACAAACATCTCAAATCATCAATGCAGCAAGTTATTATGAAACTACATGAGATTCTAAGCAAGTTTCATATGCAACATGTTCAAAACGGAGCTACGGTTCAACCACAAACACCAAAACAAGTTTTAGTTGAAATCTGCCCAAAACAGCAACTTAGCATTTTGCACACATGAAAACAACAAGTTACACTATTCTAAAATGCACAAACTAAGCATGGGGCAGTAGTATACAACAAATACTTCATTTCATCTTCACATATCATAAGCAAAACATGCATGGAACACATGGTAGGAAGCTCACAAGATGGCTACTTGAAAACAGTTTCAGACTTGGTGAAAATAGCAGTTTTGACAGAGCAGTTTTTATCATGAAGGCATATTAACAACAGTGAAACTATATGTTACAGAGCATATTATGGCATGAAACTTAACAGCATACTAAAGGACAATATCAACTACAAATAACTCCATTACGCCAACCACAAAAGGTTTCTAGATCATTAGCAAATCACATGGCAAGACAGCAACAAAATATTACAGATTCCAGACTTAGAAATATTTTAGCATCTCAAAACAGCAGAATTTTATAGCAAGTTGACAACAAGAAAACAACACCTAAACATGCATTTCTATGACAAGCAAAATGTCCAAGGGCTAGGACACATATCAAAGAGAATTTTTCATGTTTAAAATTATTTCATATCATGCCTCTATTAAATCACACGAAAAAGACAAAAGGGCATCACGGCATAAATGACATGCACACAAAATGCTCAAACGACAAAACTAAATGCACAGATAATTCCTATGGATTTTTCTACCCCGAAATCCTATACAATATGCATAGGTTCAAGTGGAAAATTAATCACAATTAAATATCTGAGTATTAGGCCTAATCACCTTATAGCAATTCATTAATGCAAATTAAATGCAAACATGAGTCCAACATTTTTATCATGCATGAAAATGCGATGCCGATGAGATGCACATTTTTAATACTTAATATTATTTAATTCCCGATGCACGGTTAAATAATTATGATAATACAATAATATGACATATATGCAAAATGGCAGGAAATGACATGTTAAGTATTTCTGGCATGGAAGCAAATGGCATATTATTAATCTACATTTTATTCTAAGAATTTTACGTGTTTAAAACATTTCAATACGACTTACGGTTAAATAGATATTAATTTTTTAAAATCGCAATGGCCAAAAATAAAAATAAAACGCAACAAGGGGGGTTGCTCACCCTGGGCCTTGGCCCATTCGGAGAGGAGGTTGGCAGATCTGGGTTGGCACTGGCCGAGGCCCACGCGGGGCGAGCGGGTCAACGGAGCGGCTGGGCGGCGGCATCCCGCTCCCGCACAAAGCAGGCAGCGGCGACCATGGCAGGGAGCGGCGAGGGCGGCTGGCCACGTGACGGGGAAGCACGGATCCGGCGGCGGCAGGGCCAGATCTGGCAGCGGCGGCCTGGTTCCCGGCGGCGAGGTAGCCTGGGGCGGTTGGCGGCGGGACCCTATAGAGAGAGAGACCGGGAGGTGAGGGAGAGGAGCAGGGAAGGAGGAGAGAGGAAAGGAGGCGACGAGGGAGAGGTTCGGCGAGGAGCGGCCTGGCTCCGGCGACCCGGCGGAGGCGGCTGCGGCGGCGGCTCCGACGAGGAGCTACGGCCATGGGAGCGGAGCTGCCATGGGAGCTCGGGCAGGAGCTCCGGGAGAGCTCCGGTTGGGGCCGTATGGGCTTTCCCGGGCCTCCAGATGGGCTTGGCGGGCCCACTGCAGCTGAGAGGAGAGGAGCTAGGGTTTGCACGGGAACCAAGGGAAGGCTAGGGTTAGTTGCCCAATTAGGAAGGGGAGGGGGTCTATATATAGTTTTCGGGGCTAGGGTTAACAGTTCATGTCCGTTTTCGGACCGTCAGATGTCGTTTCGACGGACCGGAAGCGGAGGGGGCTACGGTGGCTGTGCAGATGGGCTAGGGGAAAGAGAGAGAGAATGGTGGCCCTTGACACGAAGGTTTTTAAAACACCGACAGCGTCCGATAAAATACCGATAACCTCACTGCTACGACTGTCCGAATGGGTATCAAACGAACTCGGATCGCGATGAAAATCGACAGGCGGTCTACCTACAATATAATAAGACCGCACGCGAAGTTTCGACCCAATCCAAGAATATTTTTAGTGCGCATTAAAAACGGTTTTATTTTAAATGGTGTCGCGGGCGTGTGCGTGTGTCGCTAGTCTCGAAACGGGCAACGGCAAGAACGGAGAGAACCAGCAACTACGAACGAATGCAAGTTTCGAAAACGGATGCTATGCAGATGATGCGAGTGATTCGATGATGAATGCGACAACCAGACAAAACACAGACGAGAACGGAAATAAAAGGGGAATCTTCTGGAATCTTCTGGAGCGTCGGTCCCGGGCTGTCACATCTTTGGCCTCTTTTTTTTATTTGGGCTTCGCTGGCCTCTTTTATTTTTTTGTAAAGTCCGGAGACTCCTCCCAACTTGTGAGGGATTCATAGCTTCCATCATCCTTTTCTCACACAGGACAATGCTCTATTAATGAAAATGATCACACTTTTATTTACTTACAACTCGACACATAGAACAAAAATATAACTCTATATGAATGCTTCCGGTAGGACACCGGGATGTGCAACAATCTAGCCTAGAAAATGACATCAAAAAAACAGACAAGCCATGAAAACATCATGCAAGCTGTCTTACGATCATGCGAAGCAATATGAAAATGATGGTGCATGTCATACTAAACAGAATGGTGGAAGTTGCATGGCAATATATCTCGGAATGGCTACGGAAATATCATAATAGATAGGTATGCTGGCTGTTTTGAGGAAAATATATGGTGGCTATTTTGAGGAAGGTGGATTTGATGCACCGGCGAAAGTTGTGTGGTACTATAGAGGCTAGCAAAGGTGGAAGGGTGAGAGTGCGTATAATCCATGGACTCAACATTAGTCATAAAGAACTCATATACTTATTGCAAAAGTCTATTAGTTATCAAACAAAGCATTAGACGCATGCTCCTATGGGAGAGGTTGGTAGGATTTAACCATCGCGCGCTCCCGACCCTCACACAAAGGTTTACAATCATTAAACTAATCATGCTCCGACTTCGTTACATAACGGCTCACCATACGTGCATGCAACGGGAATCACAAACTTCAACACATGTATTCCTCCAATTCACAACTACTCACTAGCATGACTCTCATATTACCATCTTCATATCGCAAAACTATTGCAAGGAATCAAACATATCATATTCAGTGATCTACAAGTTTTATGTAGGATTTTATGACTAACCATGTGAATGACCAACTCCTGTTAACTCTCTAAATAGATATAAGTGAAGCATGAGAGTTTAATTCTTTCTACAAAAGATATGCCCACGCTCTAACAAATATAAGTGAAGCAAAAGAGAAACAGGCAATTTTCTATGTGTGAGAAACAGGCAATCCAAACTTCAAATGATATAAGCGAAGCACGCGAAGCATTCTATAAAGCCATACTAAACAGATATAAGTGAAGTGCATGAAGCATTCCATAAATCAACCAAGGACTTTCTCATACCATCATGGTGCATTATTAAAAGAAAAATAAAAAACACATGACGCTCCAAGATTTACGCAAATCATGTGACGAATAAAAATATAGCTCCCAGTAAAATTACCGATGGTTGTTAGAAGAAAGAGGGGATGCCTTCCGGGGCATCCCCAAGATTAGTTTCTTGGGAGTCCTTGAATATTACCTTGGGGTGCCTCGGGCATCCCCAAGCTTAGTATCTTTCCACTCCTTATTCCTACATCCATCATGATCTCACCCAAAACTTGAAAACTTCAATCACACAAAACTTAACAAAACCCTCGTGAGATTTGTTAGTATAATAAAGCAAATCACAACTCTATGTATTGTTTACAACCAATTTATATTTTATTTTTGCATTTTATCTACTGTATTATAATTTTTCCATGGCTTATGCCGCCGATACAATCGATAGTTTCATTAAAACAAGCAAAATAATGCATCAAAAACAGAATCTGTCTTAAACATGACAATCTGTAGAAATCTGAACATTCACCATACTTATGTAACTCTAAAAATTCTGAACAATTAGGAACAAATAAAAAATTTGCATCGAAGTACTGTGTAAAAATTTCATAAACTTTTGACATTCCAGTAAAAAATGTAAATTCACGCACTACAGCCAAAGTTTCTGTTTTTGCACTGCAGACACCAAACAAGCAATCTAATCATCCTAAAGGCAAATCTTGGCACATTATTTTTATAATACAATGTAATTATACAAGGGGATAATTATTATTATTTTTGAAAAGTTTCTGTAATTCAGATTCACAAGGTTTCCATGGGCATGAACAAAGTTCAAGGCTAGCTCCCACTTTCACAATGCATGTCTCTCTCACTTTCACTTTTATTTTTGAAAAAGTTTTAGCCCTCTTTATTTATTTATTTTGTTTTTAAACTATATAAAAGCACACAATAGAATTAAATGACTCTCTAAAACTTCCGTTGTCTCCCTGGGAGCGCTTTCTTTAAAGCCATTAAGCTAGGTATAAAGTGCTCAAGTAATGGATCCACCCAGATCCTAAGGTATATCAAAGCCAATTTTAATTAACAATGATTTCTAATTTATTAGTGAGCACAAAGTAACATATATCATGCAATAACGAATTCTAACTCTCTTCCTATGCATCGGCATGTCATAAAAGAACAATTCATGCACACAAAGTAAAGGCCAATACATAGCATAAGCAGTTTCTTGTAATTTTATCATATTGGAAACATAGAGAGGTGGATATGTAGTTCCTCTATCATAATAATTGCATGTAGGAGCAGAAAGAACATGCATATTATATCTATCAAAATCATCATGTGTAATGGTAAAACGCAACCCATCAATATAATCCTTAATAAGCGCAAACTTCTCCAATATAGTGTAGTTGGGAGAATTCAAAAAGATAATAGGACTATCAAGAGTGGGTGCAATAGCAACAATTTCATTCTTAACATAAGGAACTATAGCAAGTTCATCTCCATAGGCATCATTCATATTGGCATCATGGCCACAAGCATAGCAACCATCAATTTCATCAAAAAGGAATATTTCAAATGAATCCAAGGGATCATAGCAATCAACATAGCATACTTCCTTCGGTAAGCACGAAGGGAAATTAAACAATGTATGAGTTGAAGAGTTACTCTCATTAGAAGGTGGGCACGGGTAGCTAATCCGCTCTTCCTCCTTTTGTTCTTCGCTCTCCTCCTCATCTTTTTCATCTAATGAGCTCACAATTTCAGCAATTTCTTCTTCCATAGATTCCTGCAAAATATAAGTCTCCTCCAAGGCAGGAGACATTCTCTCAATAAATGCATCAATATCGGAATTATATTCATAATTCTCGTAGCAATATTTAAGTATAGCAAAATTTTCAGGTCTATAAACAACATCATCATAATTTTCACACTTCTCAAACAAAGATTCAATTTCATAAGCACCCTTAAAATCAACGAATTCTTCTATTCGTTCCACATCATAGTAATCATAAATACCATTAGCATAAGAAGCCAAGGTTTCATTATCATTAAATTTACATGAAAAAGGAAGGTGTGGAGCCTTCATCCTAGAGCAACAAGTATAATCATATCTCTGGCATAAACTCCAAGCATACCATTTCAACATATAAATTTGATCCCATAACAGTTTCCCTTTTTGAGATAAGTAATCCCTAAAGTATTCACGTTGATCCAACGTGTATCCCATTATCAAGTTGAATGGGGTTTCTTAGGATTATCAAAGTAGTACATAATATCTTTCACATAACGAGCATCGAGAGTTTTAGGAGGTTCCCCATCTCCATGAGTAGCAAGTACACCTAATTTTTTTGGTATTTCATGTTCCATATACATAACTAAATATAGAGAACAACTTAGAACAGCAAATAAAATCTACTTAGTGATAAAGCAAACAAGCACACACGAGAATTTCACCCCACGCTATTGCTCCCCGGCAACGGCGCCAGAAAAAGGTCTTGATAACCCACAAGTATAGGGGATCAGTTGTAGCCTTTCTCGATAAGTAAGAGTGTCGAACCCAATGAGGAGCTAAAGGTAGAACAAATATTCCCTCAAGTTCTATCGACCACCGATACAACTCTACACATGCTTATGTTCGCTTTACCTAGAACACGTATGGAACTAGAAGTACTTTCTAGGTGTGATAGGATAGGTGTGCAAGATAATAAAGAGCACGGAAAAAAACTAGGGGCTGCTAAGATAGAGAAACAACTAAATTAGTTTAACGAGTTTGGAAAAGTGGTGGTAGGAGTTGCGGAATTGTCCCTAGGCAATTGATAACTAGACCAGTAATCATTATTGCAATTTTATATGAGGGAGAGGTATAATCTAACATACTTTCTCTACTTGGATCATATGCACTTATGATTGGAACTCTAGCGCAACTACTAAAGATCAAGGTAAGACTCAACCATAGCATTATAAGGTATCAAGTCCTCTTTATTCCCATACGCAAACAACCTACTTACTCAAGTCCGTATTTCTATCACTCACGCCACCCACCATAAGTGAATCATAAGCATATTATAGACCCTATAGCGGGGATCCCTCATGCTTGCGCGACACAGAGAGCACCATAGGACAGCACCAATAATAAAACATGCAACTCAAACCAATCATGATCATCAATCAACCAATAGGACAACAAAAATCTACTCAGACATCATAGGATGGCAACACATCATTGGATAATAATATGAAGCATAAAGCACCATGTTCAAGTAGAGGGTACAGCGGGTTGCGGGAGAGTGGGCCGCTGTAGATAGATGGGGGAGGTGATGGAGGTGTTGGTGAAGATGATGGAGTTGTTGGAGTAGATCGCCGTCACGGCGTTCCGGTGCCACCGGGAGAGAGGGGGAGAGAGCCCCCCTCCTTATTATTCTTCCTTGACCTCCTCCCTAGATGGGAGGAGGGTTTACCCTCTGGTCATTGGCCTCCATGGCGGCAGAGGGGCGAGAGCCCCCCCCCCCCCCCCGAGATTGGATCTCTCTTTGTTTCCTTCTATTTCTGCGCTCCCAGATTCTGGCCTTTCACTTTTTCTTAAATATATGGAGATCCATAACTCCAATTGGGCTGAAATTTTGAGGGGATTTTCCTTATAAACATATCTTTCTTGCGACCGAAGGACAGCTCCAACTGACCTAAGGGGTAGCCACAAGCCCTTAGGGCACGGCCAGGGGTGTGGGTCGCGCCTAGCAGGCTTGTGGGCCCCTCGGGCACTGCCTTCTGTTGATTCCACTTCCCAAAATTCCCATATATTCCAAAAAAGTCTCCATAAGTTTTTGTCGTGTTTGGACTTTGTTTGATATGGATTTTCTGTGAAACAAAAAACATGCAACAAACAGGAACTGGCACTAGGCACTGGATCAATATGTTAGTCCCAAAAAATAGTATAAAAAGTTGTCAAAAGTATATGAAAGTTGTAGAATATTGGCATGAAACAATCAAAAATTATAGACGACCAAGGTTGGAAAAAGTGGTAGGCGTAAGAGAGGCGATTGGCCTTCGCCTAGTGCCTAGGCGATGCTTAAGCGTCCTAGGCGCAACCTAGGCGGTAATATAGTTTTTACTATTACGGTGTATATGTGGTTATTATATGTGTGTTCTCTTAATTTAGGGCATATATATGTGTTAACTACTAGCTACTGCCATGGGAATATGGCTCGTTTGGCATATTAGTATAGTATGGCATGATTTCTCTCTTGGGTAAACAATTTCTTACTTGCCCTGCCTAGACTTTCGCTTATGCCCTAGGCAAGGCGATTGGACATCGCCTAGCGCCTAGGCGTGCCTAAGTGCCTCCTAGGCACTGCCTTTTCCAATAGAGGATACGATGGAGACGTATCAGAGGCCTAGAAATTTTTGAGAAGTCTTTAATAAACCTCCTATAGAAACCAGCGTGACCACGAAAACTTTGAATACCTTTAATATCTTTAGGACATGGCATTTTCTCAAGTGCATCAACTTTAGCTTGATCCACCTCAATACCTCATTCGGAAATCTTATGCCCCAATACAATACCTTCCTTGACCATAAAATGGCACTTCTCCCAATTCAAGACGAGATTAGTTTGTTCACATCTCTGCAAAACTCGATCAAGGTTGCATAAACAATCATCAAAAGAAGTTCCGCAAATAGAAAAAACATCCATGAAAACCTCCACAATCTTTTCACAAAAATCATAGAATATAGCAGTCATACATCTTTGAAAGGTAGAAGGTGCATTCCATAAACCAAAAGGCATACGTCTATAAGCATAGGTTCCAAAAGGACAAGTAAAGGTGGTTTTCTCTTTACCAGATTGTGACACAGGCATTTGAGAGAAACCAGAATATCCATCCAGGAAACAAAAGTGTGTGTGCTTAGATAATCTTTCAAGCATTTGATAAATAAAAGGAAAAGGGTAATGGCCTTTTCTAGTAGCTTTATTTAATTTTCTAAAATCAATTACCATTCTATAGCCTATAACAATTCTTTGGGGTTAAATTCATTTTTATCATTAGGAAGAACAATAATACCTCATTTCTTAGGGACATAATGAACGGGACTTACCCATCTACTATTAGGTATGGGATAGATTATACCTGCTTCCAGAAGCTTTAATATTTCAGTTCTTACCACTTCTTTCATCTTGGGATTCAATCGTCGTTGGTGATCAACAACGGGTTTAGCATCAGGTTCCATATTGATCTTGTGCTGACATAGAGTAGGACTAATGCCCTTAAGATCATCAAAATTATATCCAATAGCAGCCCGGTGCTTCCTCGAAATTCCTAATAAATTTTCTTCTTCATGTTCTGAAAGGTTAGCACTAATAATAACGGGATATATCTTTTTCTCATTGATACGTCTCCAACGTATCTATAATTTTTGATGATGGCATGCTGTTATATTAAATGTTTTGGATGTTTTATATGCATTAATATGCTATTTTATATTATTTTGGGACTAACCTATTAATCTAGAGCCAAGTGCCAGTTTCTGTTTTTTCCTTGTTTTTGAGTTTTGCAGATATGGAATATTAAACGGAGTCCAAACAGAATAAAACCCGTGGAAGGATTTTTTCTAGAAGGAAACAAGTCATCCAAGATTGGAGTGCACGTTAGGGGAGGTGTCAGGGCGCCACAAGCCTGCTAGGCGTGGGGCCCCCTGACCGCACCTAGCAGGCTTGTCGCCTCCTGGCAGGTCTCCTAACCCTAATTCTTGGCCTATAAATATCCAAATATTCCCACAACATCAAAAAAGAGCCAAGCAGATACTTTTCCGCCGTCGGAAGCCTCCGTTCCCGAGAGATCCAATCTTGGAGCCTTTTCCGGTAATATGTCGGAGGGGGTTTCGATCATGAAGGGCATCTACATCAACTCCATTGCACCTCTGATGATGCGTGAGTAGTCCACCACAGACCTACGGGTCCATAGCTAGTAGCTAGATGGCTTCTTCTCTCTCTTTGCTCTTCAATACCATGTTCTTCATGATCTTCATGGAGATCTATCCGATGTAATCCTCTTTTGTGGTGTGTTTGTCAAGATCCGATGAACTGTGAGTTTATGTTCAGATTATCCATGAATCTTATTTGAATCTCCTCTGATTTCTTATATGCATGATTTCATATCCTTGCAAGTCTCTTCGAGTTATTGGTTTGGTGATAGAGACGAAGTTGTCCCTGTCTTTTGATGAGATGGTGGCTATCATTTTTGGTGGAGTAGACTTTGACGATCCGACTATGAATGTGTGATGACGTCGTGCCTTAGCAATCGCTAAACTAACTCCGAGAGGTTATTGACCACGCCGGAGCACGATCAACCTGAACACGAGGGTCTATTTCCTGCACACAAACGAAGAACAAGCAAGAAACTAAGATTGCAATCTGGATATTGCGAATATAAGAGGAAAGCTTTATTGATGAAGTGGGGTTCTGTGACGCCTTTGTCTGGTCGTGGAGCACAAACAAAGAACGCGAAGTTGTAGCTATGGCGAACTTGTAATCTAAACAAAACCTAAACCTAAAACGACGCCCTAAGGGCTGTATATATGGGGGAATAGAGGGGAATTTCGTGGCCTCTTGGAGGAGGGGTCCGAAACCGACCCTAACTTAGTTTCCCCATACATACGAACTCTAAAAACAGCCTATAATATGGTATTTCGAAATTACATGGGCCTGGCCCAACAATAAGGTGGCACAGAACCTATATTAGCCTAGGGATGAATTTTATAAAGTGGCATCATGCATATTTCGTCCAAGGCTTCTTGCTCCCATTATGGTGGCTTCAAAGTGCGAAAATCATCACTCGAAGCTCCATTGTTCTTTCCCGCGCGTGCACCTTCTTCTCCATGCTTGATCCCGCTCCATTGGTCATCCTTGTTGTCCATGCCAAGTCCTTCATTTATAAGTAAAACAAAAGTATCTAACTTAGGCAGTAGCATATGTTCATGAACATTAGAAGGATTTGCAAGAAACGGAAGTACCTAGTAATTTAATTGACGTGCGCGAGCTCTAGTAATTGGTCTTGTATGTATAGCAGTCAGAGTTGTGGGTGTAGCATTAGTAGGGATGTCCTCATCATCCTCCCCTTCTTGAACTGAAGTCGTCCTCGACGGAAGCTCATCTTCCTCACCCAAATAAGGCTTCAAATCTGCAATGTTAAAAGTGGGGCTAACCCAAACTCTGTAGGCAGCTCAAGTTTATATGCATTATCATTTATTTTCTCTAACACCTTAAAAGGACCATCAGCACGTGGCATTAGCTTTGACTTGTGCAAATCAGGAAATCTATCCTTACGCAAATGTAACCAAACAAGATCTCCAGCAAAGACAACATGTTTTCTACCCTTATCTCTAGCAATTTTGTATTTAGCATTCATACGCTCAATGTTTTCCTTCGTTAACTCATGCATCTTTAATATCAATTCAACACGTTCTTTAGCATCAAAATTAACCTTCTCTGAAGATGGAAGAGGCAAAAAATCAATAGGTGCACGAGGTAAGAAACCATACACAACTTCAAAAGGGCACATCTTAGGTAGAATGTAGCAAACGATTATAAGCAAATTCAATATGAGGCAAGCATTCTTCCCACATTTTTAGGTTATTCTTCAAAACAGCCCTAAGCATAGTAGAAAATGATCTATTGACTACTTCAGTTTGGCCATCAGTTTGGGGATGACATGTAGTACTAAAAAAGTAGTTTAGTCCCCAACTTAGCCCACAAACATCTCCAAAAGTGGCTAAGAAATTTAGCATCATGATCTAAAACAATTGTATTTGGCACACCATGCAACCAAATAATTTCATGAAAGAACAAATCAGCAACATGAGCAGCAGCATCACTTTTATGACATGGTATAAAGTGTGCCATTTTGGAAAATCTATCCACGACAACAAATATGCTATCCCTCCCCTTCTTTGTTAGAGGTAAACCTAAAACAAAGTCCATAGATATATCCTCCCAAGGAACACTAGGTACAGGCAAAGGCATATATAAACCATGAGGATTGAGTCATGACTTAGCTTTTTGACATGTAGTGCAGCAAGCAACAAAATGCTCAACATCCCGTCTCATCTTTGGCCAAAAGAAATGTGTGGAAAGTACGTCCTCTGTCTTCTTCATGACAAAGTGTCCCATTAATCCTCCTCCGTGCGCCTCCTGTAACAACAAAAGATGAACGGAGCTAGCTGGAATGCATAGCTTGTTAGCACGGAACACAAATCCATCATTAATAACAAACTTATTCCATGTTCTCCCTTCTTTACAATTCTGCAACACATCTCTAAATTCAGCATCATGCACATATTGATCTTTGATGGTCTCCAAACCAAATATTTTAAAGTCAAGTTGTGAAAGCATAGTATAACGACGAGACAAAGCATCAGCAATAACATTTTCTTTACCCTTCTTGTGTTTAATTACATAAGGGAAAGACTCAATGAATTCAACCTATTTAGCATGTCTACGGTTCAGTTTTGCTTGACTTTTAATATGTTTCAAAGATTCATGATCAGAATGTATAACAAATTCTTTGGGCCATAAATAATGTTGCCATGTTTCCAAAGTCTGAACAAGAGCATATAATTCCTTATCATAAGTAGAATAATTCAGACTAGGCCCACTCAATTTTTCAGAAAAGTACGCAATAGGTTTACCATCTTGTAATAACACACCTCCTAACCCAATTCCACTAGCATCACATTCAAGCTCGAAAGTCTTATTAAAATCAGGAAGTTGGAGTAAAGGAGATTGTGTTAACTTATCTTTCAAGACCGTGAAGGCTTCTTCCTTTGCGGTACCCCAAGAAAAAGGCACGTCCTTCTTTGTAAGCTCATTGAGAGGCGCAGCAATGGTGCTGAAATGTCTCACAAAATGCCTATAGAAACCAGCGAGGCCAAGAAAACTCCTCACTTGTGTGACCGTTTTGGGCTTCGGCCAACTCTCAATAGCTTCAATCTTGGCTTTATCAACTTCAATTCCCTGTGGAGTAACAACATAGCCAAGAAAAGATACTCGGTCGGTGCAAAAGGTGCACTTCCCAAGGTTACCAAACAAACGTGCATCACGTAGAGCAATAAAAACAGCATGCAAATGTTCCAAATGTTCCTCCAAAGATCTACTAAAAATCAATATATCATCAAAATAGACTACCACAAATCGTCCAATGAAAGCACGTAAAACCTCGTTCATTAATCTCATGAAAGTGCTAGGTGCATTAGTTAACCCAAAAGGCATGACTAACCACTCATATAATCCAAACTTAGTTTTAAATGCTGTTTTCCATTCATCTCCCAATTTCATACGAATTTGATGGTATCCACTACGCAAATCAACTTTGGAGAAAATTGTAGAACCACTTAATTCATCAAGCATATCATCTAGTCTAGGAATAGGATGATGATAACGAATAGTAATATTATTAATGCCTCTACAATCCACACACATGTGCGATGTACCATCCTTTTAGGCACTAGAATAATAGGAACAGCACAAGGACTAAGGGATTCGCGTATATAACTTTTGTCAAGCAGCTCCTATACTTGATGCATAATCTCCTTTGTCTCCTATGGATTGGTATGGTATGGCGCACGGTTGGGTAGGGATGCACCGGGAATTAAGTCAATCTGATGCTCAATCCCGCGAATAGGTGGTAATCCCTGTGGCACGTCTTGAGGAAAGATGTCAGCGAACTCCTGCAAAATGTTAATGACAGCAGGAGGCAAAGAGGGAGGCATGTCCTCGAATGAAAATAATACCTCTTTGCATAGAAAAGCATAGCAAACAGATGTAGCAACATCCAAATCATTAATATCAGATTTAGTAGCAAGTAGACATCCACTCTTCAATTTTATTTCGGATGCAACACTAGATGATGGTTTATTATGCTTATGGTGTTGCTCAAATTCCTATGCTACAATCTGATTTTCACTCTTATTTTTCTCCTGCTTTTCTTTACTAGCTCTAGCAATGTCATCTTTCATAATATGTTCAGGAGACATAGGAAGCAAAGTGATATTTTGATCCTTATGAACAAGAGTATACTGATTTGTCCTACCATGGTGTACAGAATTTTTATCAAACTGCCATGGCCTACCAAGTAAAACAGAACATGCTTGCATGGGTACCACATCACAATTCACATAATCAGAATATGTAGAATGCTAAAATGCACATGAATAGTACGTGTTACCTTAACCTTGCCACTATTGTTGAACCATTGGATGTAATAAGGATGAGGATGTGGTCTGGTGGTTAGAGACAGCTTCTCCACCATCTCCATGCTAGCCAAGTTATTGCAACCCCCTCCATCGATGATGAAGCAAACAGAACGCTCCTTCATAACTCCCTTTGTGTGGAACAAGTTGTGCCTCTGATTTTGCTCAGCCTGTGTAACCTACACATTGAGAACACGTTGAGAAACTAAAGTTTCATACCTGTCAGCGTAATCAGCAGACATGTAGTGTGTCTCTGGTTCTGCATCCTCGCCACCCTGTTCTTCACTTGCAATGAGAGCCAAAGTCTCCTCATCATAATCACTAGCGGACGCATATCCACCATCCTCAGTAACAATCATTACACGCTTGGAAGGGCATTCTCTCGCAAAGTGACCTCCGCCCTGGCAACGACGGCATATAACCTCATGTGTTTGCCCTGTGGATGCAATAGATGAAGAAGAGCTTTGTGCAGGCCCAGAAGGTGTGCTCTTTGCAAAGGGTGGAGTAGGAGCCTGTTTCCTGGCATCGCAGTTGGAGTTGGAGGTGGAAGTAGGTGGTGTTGCAGCAGGACGTGCAGAGGTAGAGGAGGTACGTGGCGTCCATGATGAAGTGCGACCTGTAGAAAAAGTAGTTCTCGCCATTGCCTATCGATCCTGCACTTCACGTTAAGCTTTGCAAGCAAGATGAAATAAATGAGTGATAGTGTTATACTCCTTATACTCTAGAATAGTCTGAATCTCTCTATTTAATCCACCCATAAAACGTGCAAGCATAGCTTCATTCTCCTCAACAATACCACATCTAATCATGCCAGTTTGTAACTCCTGATAATATTCTTCTACATAATTTTTTCCTTGTCTTAAACGCTGCAAATTTTGAAGCAATTCACGTTGATAATAAGGTGGCACCCAATGATTACGCATAGCAGTTTTCAAAGCAGCCCAAGTAGTTGGAATATTAGCATGGTGTATTCTACAATGTTCTAACCACCAAACACAAGCAAAACTAGTGAATGAACAAACACCAGTAGCAACACGTCTATCCTTAGGAAATTGTAAGCATGTAAAATGTTGTTCTGTTTCTAACTCACATGTAAGATATATATCAGGAACATATCTACCCTCAAACGTCGAAATATTCAATTTAAGTTTAGGGAGATGGTCATGATCCCGTACCTGAGGGGCGGTGCAGCCCTACCATTAAAGTTGTAGCCGTGTGGTCGACCTGGTGCGTATGGTGGTGGTTGACCCTGAGGCTGATCTAGAGCAACCTCTCCCTCATCATCGTAATCACCATCATAATCGTCATCCTGCTCAACGACGGTAGCAGCAGGAGCCACAGAAGTAGCAGTAGTATCAATAGTACCAGTATGTTGGGCTTGGCCGAGAGGCACACGTCACGCTTGTCATTCGAAAGGGATAGGAGTTGCAGCTGGTGGTGGTAGATGGGCAAGAACCTCATTGAACTTGGCGTCCATCTTGGTGTCAAATGTCTTCTCCAAACCATCTAGCTTCTCCATGGCCTCTCCAAAGTTGGTCACAAAGTCTTGTACCTGGTCAGCCATCATTTGCTGAAATTTATCATAGAGCGCTTTGTTGGTCATGCTCTCCCAGTCGATCCCGTCGTCATGTGATCCTGGCATGGTTAGCAGAAATAGGAAACACACAAGAATATGAAACCTACAAACTACTGGGATGTGGTGGTGGTGGTGGTGTGTCACAAATCCTTTAAGCGAATCTCAAATTCTTACCGGTTCTTACCCAGCAACAGGCGGTGATCGGCAACTGTTGTAGTCAAAACTCTCAAAGCTTAGATAGAGCGATTGCCAGGTGGTGTCAAACACATGACGTAGATGTATGTGGAGCTGGAATGGCTTATAATATGGTAGCAAAAAGGGTTAGCAATAATCAATTCAGAGATGCAAGGTTGAATAAACGCTCAACGACGGTGTTGTGTTGGTCCTAGGCTAGACAGTGCTAGAGACGCAAGCCTAAAACACCAACAAAATCACGATGCTACACATAATCAAGGGAAGAGCACACTCTGAATTTTTTTTCGTTTTTTTTCGGCGCCTCTTTACTTTTTTTTGCTCAAAAAATCACTAGAATGGTGAGTGTCTCAAAACTCTTCCCACGTCGTATAAGCAAGATGGGCACGAAATTTTTTTGGACTAATTTTTTTTTCAAGAGCAATTCGGGGGCTGCGACGACCAAAAATTTCGACAAAAATCACTATGATGGCAAGTGTCTCAAAACGCTCCGGAGAACCTAAAATCAAGATAGGGAAAAAATATTTCCGGCCGAATTTTTTTTGGGCCAAAACGTGCTCTGCAAAGCGTGCCAGACTCTTTTTTTTCTGACACCTACACAGGTAGCAAAACGCGAATCCGAAATCAAAAGGATCTCGAAACTAAACCTAAAACGAGTTGGACTCGGATTGGTGGCGGATTTGTGGTGGTATATATGGACACCAATGGATAGTGATGGTGGGTGGTGATATATGGCAGCGGTGATGATGGTGGTGGTATATGGCAACTATGAAGACGATGCGGTGGCGGCGTGACAACTTGTGAATAGAACTCGAAACTCGAAAGAACTAGACACTAAGACCAGCAACTCGACACGGCGATGTAACCGCAAATTCAACAAAGCAAAATACTGAAAAGACTATGCAAAGGCTCAGATTGATTCGGATATGATGATATAACCCTAATTTTTTTGTGGCTTTTTCATGGACTAAAGGTATGAAGAACAGATGCGATCTAAACTACAAAAATTGGTAAAATCTCACCGAGCAACCTGGAAATCTGATACCACTTGATAGAGGCGAAGTTGTCCCTGTCTTTCGATGAGATGGTGGCTATCGTTTTTGGTGGAGTAGACTTTGACGATCTGACTACGAACGTGTGCTGACGTCGCGCCTTAGCAATCGCTAAACCAACTCCAAGTGGTTATTGACCATGCCGCAGCACGATCAACCTGAACACGAGGGTCTATTTCCTGCATGCAAACGAAGAACAAGCAAGAAACTAAGATTGCAATCTGGATATTGCGAATATACGAGGAAAGCTTTATTGATGAAGTGGGGTTCTGTGATGCCTTTGTCTGGTCGTGGAGCACAAACGAAGAACGCAGAGTTGCAGCTATGGCGAACTTGTAATCTAAACAAAACCCAAACCTAAAACGACTCCCTAAGGGCTGTATATATGGGGGAATAGAGGGGAATTTCGTGGCCCCTTGGAGGAGGGGTCCGAAACCGACCCTAACTCAATTTCCCCATACATACGAACTCTAAAAACAGCCTATAATATGGTATTTCGAAATTACATGGGCCTAGCCCAACAATAAGGTGGCGCAACACCTATATTAGCCTAGGGACGAATTTATAAAGTGGCATCATGCATATTTCGTCCAAGGCTTCTTGCTCCCATTATGGTGGCTTCAAAGTGCGAAAATCATCACTGGAAGCTCCATTGTTCTTTCCCATGTGCGTACCTTCTTCTCCATGCTTGATCCCGCTCCAATGGTCATCCTTCTTGTCCATGCCAGGTCCTTCATTCATAAGTAAAAAAAAGTATCTAATTTAGGCAGCATCATATGTTCATGAACATTATAAGGATTTGGAAGAAACGGAAGTACGTGGTAATTCAATTGACGTGCACGAGCTCTAGTAATTGGTCTTGTATGTATAGCAGTCGGAGTTGTGGTTGTAGCATTAGTAGGGATGTCCTCATAATTTGGTTTGTCCAACTAGATTCGTAATTCTTGCAATGGGAGAAGTGCTTGGTTTTGGGTTCAATCTTGCGGTGTCCTCACCCAGTGACATAGTAGGGGTAGCGAGGCACGTATTGTATTGTTGCCATCAAGGATAACAATATGGGGTTTTCATCATATTGCTTGAGTTTATCCCTCTACATCATGTCATCTTTCTTAATGCATTACTATGTTCTTCATGAACTTAATACTCTAGATGTAGGCAGGAGTCGGTCGATGTGTGGAGTAATAGTAGTAGATGCAGAATCATTTCGGTCTATTTGGCACGGACGTGATGCCTATATGCATGATCATTGCCTTGGATAACTACATGATTATTCGCTTTTCTATCAATTGCTTGACAGTAATTTGTTTACCCAGCATGATATTTGCCTTCAAGAGAGAAGCCTCTAGTGAAACCTATGGCCCCGGGGTCTATTTTCCATCATATATTTTCAGATCTATACTTGTTGCAATTTATTTATCTTTTACCTTCCGCACTCGTTACATCTACCTCTATCGGATCTAATCCTTGCAAATAACCGTGAAGGGATTAACAACCCCTTTATAGCGTTGGGTGCAAGAGTTTGATTATTTGTGTAGGTGCATCCATTAGTGACTTGCTTGTTCCTCCTACTGGATTGATACCTTGGTTCTCAACAACTAAGGGAAATACTTACCTACTTTTCTGCATCACCCTTTCCTCTTCTAGGGAAAACCAACGCATGCTCAAGAGGTAGCAAGAAGGATTTCTAGCGTCGTTGCCGTGGAGGATACACATCAAGCCTACCAAGTACCCATCACAAACTCATCTCTTGCATTTACTTTATTTTCCATTTGCCTCTCGTTTTCCTCTCCCCCACTTCTAAAACGATTTTCAGAAAATACCAAAAATATTTTCCTTTTTATTCACCCTTCTTTCGTTTGCCTTTCTTTTGCTTGTGTGCTTGATTGCTTGCTTCGCCACTATGTCTGAAGTAAGGGAGGTTATCGCTAAAAATCTAGAGGGTATTACTAGTACTAATCCTGAATAAAAATTTGAATCTTGCTCTTTAGAACATGAAACTGAATCTCCTCCTAATTATAAAACTAAAACTTTTCAAGTAGGAGATGGGAATATTATTGGGAAGAGTGTTATTCAAGCGTTCTTTGATTGTACGGGGGTAATGCCTATGAGCAAGAGGTCTATTCTTCTTAGCACAAATAGTTATGCAGAAGCTATTGTCATGCTCATTGAAAAATTGGAAAGAAAATTTGTGCACCTTCATCCCGCTTTCCAAAAAAATATTTTATGAACTTCCCAATATTAATCACCCTAAGGCTAAGAAGATTTCTACCATCAAACTTATGCAAGAATTTGATTTCATCATACAAGAAGCTAGGGAGATTTTTGCTTTCTATGATGAATATGTTGAACACCCTCCAATTGAAGAAATTCTCTATGATAAAGAAACTTTGCGTAGTCTAGAAGCTAGAGACTATCAATCTTATAGTGAAAATCTCAGGAGAAGAGCTCCCCACACGAAAATGGTAAAGGAACCCATTAGAAATAAGATACGTGTTTTATACGATGATATTTGCGGCGATGATCTAGATTACGGGTTCATGAATGTTAAAATCACTAGCCAAAGTACTTTTCATGATTTAAGTTCATCCACTAGGAAGGAAATAAAGGAAAGGATATATCTAGTAAGAAAGGCTTTTGATGGTTTGATCACGTTTGGATTGCATACCAGAGATGACAATACCTAGATCTATTGTGTTTTGCCTAGCTAGGGGCGTTAAACAATAGCGCTTGTTGGGAGGCAACCCAGTTTTATTTTTGTGTTATGTTTTTTGCTTCTATTTTTTAGTGTTTAACACATTATTACTTCTGTAGTAATTGTGTTTTGGTGTTTTAATTAGTGTTTGATCCAAGTAAAACCTTTGGGGTGATATACGGTAGTTGTTGATTTGAGCTTGCTGAAAAACAGAAACTTTTGCGCTCGGTCCAGGAATTTTATAATTTTGTCAGAGCATCAAATTGATCTGAATTTTTTTTAAAGATTGATATATGAATTTACCGGGTTTTCCTAATTTCTCAGAATTTTTTGAGTTACATAAGTATACGAAGTTTCCAGATTGCTACACACTATTCTGTTTTTGACAGATTCTGTTTTTTTTGAGTTGTTTGCCTATTTTGATGAATCTATGGGTGGTATCATGTGGTATGAGCCATCGAGAAGTTAGATTATATTAGGTATAACACCAATATAAATAAATAATGAGTTCACAACAGTACCTAAAGTGGTGATTTATTTTCTTATACTAACGGAGCTCACGAGTTTTCTGTTAAGTTTTGTGTTGTGAAGTTTTCAAGTTTTGGGTAAAGATTGGATGGACTATGGAATAAGGAGTGGCAGGAGCCTAAGCTTGGGGATGACCAAGGCACCCCAAGTCATATTCAAGGATACCAAAGAGCCTAAGCTTGGGGATGCCTCGGAAGGCATCCCCTCTTTCATCTTTAATCCATCGGTAAATTTACTTGAGGCTATATTTTTATTCACCACATGATATGTGTTTTGCTTGGAGCATATTGTAGGATATGAGTTTTTGATTGTTAGTTTGCCACAATCATCTTTGATGAACCCATCTTTTTAGAGAGACACGCTGAATCGTGAATTTGTTAGAATACTCTATGTGCTTCACTTATATCTTTTGAGTTGGGCAATTTTGCTCTATATGATTCACTTATATCTTTTAGAGTACGGTGGTGTTTGCGTTTTTATACAAATACTTGAACTCTCGTACCTTGCTTATATTGTTTTGAGAGTTTCTAAAAACAGCATGGTAATTGGTCTAGGTTATGAATTTAGTCCTAATATGATAGGCATCCAAAAGGGATATAATAAAAACTTCCATATTAAGTGCATTGAGTATTTATGAGAAGTTTGATTCCTTGCATAAAGTTTTGAGATATAAAGATGGTAATGTTAAGATACATGTTAGGAAGTAAATTGTGATTTGGTAAAAATACTTGTGTAAAGGTTTGTGATTCCCGTAGCATGCACGTATGGTGAACCACTATGTAAGGAAGTCGGAGGATGACTTGTTTATAGATTGTCGGCCTTTGTGTGAGGGTCGGGGGCGCGCGATGGTTAAATCTTACCAACCTCCCCCCTAGAAGCATGTGTTTAATGCTTTGCTTCAATGACTAATAGACTTTTGCAATAACTATGTGAGTTCTTTATGAGTAATGTTGAGTCCATGGATTATACGCACTCTCACTCTCCCACTTTTGCTAGCCTTTCTAGTACCGCGCAACTTTCGTCGGTGCAACAAACACTTTCCTCCAAACAGCCACCATATACCTTCCTCAAGACTTTCCAATCAAATTGGTTGTAAGACTCATAAGGATCCACTTTACGAAGATCCCATTGTGTTCTAGAAGCTTGTAACATCAGTCCCGATAAGCCCCAATTTACTGCTTATTCTCCGCTAATAAAACCTAGTCCTTCAACTCGCTCTAAAAAATGGCAATTCTCGAGCGAGCGGAGCTGAAAATGAAGACAAAAGATTTTGCCAAAAATGTGGGGTAGAATTTGTGGATTCTCGGATATGAAGATATCAAAACTTTTGGGGCTAAAAACACTTTTGCCTATCCGCATGAAACCTTAATTTAATGAATTAACTGGCTTGTTTTACTTATTAAAATAAAAATCTTTAAAATTTAAAATTTAACCTGTTAGTGTTCTAAGTTCAAAATTCTAGATGTATTATCAATAGGATCAATTCTAACAAGTCACAGGCTCATATTCCAGAGATACCGAAACAAAAAAAAATCGCGGTTGAACTACCATAATATCTAGCTTTTATTTCGGTTAGTAAGAGGGATATTGAACTAAGAAATAGACCTAGCAGCTAAAAGAGGGTCTCCTGGGCAATTGCAAGAATGGGGTTCATTGATATTCCTGGTATAGTAGATGCTATCACACATACAGTCATACTCAATTCGATGGAATTGTTTGATCTTAAAGGGAACAGCCACCATATATCTTTCCTCAAAACAGCCACCATACCTACCTATATGGCATTTCCATAGCCATTCCGAGATATATTGCCATGCATTTTCCACCATTTCCTTTTATGACATGCACCATCACTTCCATATTGCACATGAAGTCATATTTTGTCATAGGTATCAAGTTGTAATTTTCTTTTGAGTTGTAAGTAAATAAAAGTGTGATGATTTTCATTATAGAGCATGTCCCATGCGAGGAAAGGATGATGGAAGCTATGATTCCCTCACAAGTGGGGATGAGATTCCGGAATTTATGAAAAAAAGGCCAGTGAAGCCTAATAAAAAATGAATAAAAGAGGCCTTAGATGCCCACCCAAAAAGAAAAGAAAAACGAGAGAAAAGGGAGAAGGGACATTGCTACTACCTTTTTCCACACTTGTGCTTCAAAGTAGCACCATGATCTTCATGATGGAGAGTCTCCTATTTTGTCACTTTCATATAGCTAGTGGAATATTTTTCTTCATGATGCACGTCCACTTAGTTTCCTTTTGAGCTTTCATACACGTATAGCTCAAGTGCATCCGTTGTGTGGCAATTCCTACTCACTCACAATGATATCTATTGATGGGCATATCCATAGCCCGTTGATACACCTAGTTGATGTGAGACTATCTTCTCCCTTTCCTTGACAACCTCCACCATATTATATTCCACCTATAGTGGTATATCCATGGCTCGCGCTCATGTATTGCGTGAGAGTTGAAGAAGTTTGAGAAAATAAAGGTGCGAAAACAATTGCTTGACTTTTCATCGGGGTTGTGCATGATATAAATACTTTGTGTGGGGAAGATGGAGCATAGACAGACCATATCATATTGTAGGGATAACTTTCTTTTGCCATTATATTTTGAAGAGATACAATTGCTTTGCTAGTATGCTTGAAATGTTATTGTTTCTATATCAATATTAAGCTTTTGTTTTGAGTCTTACGGATCTGAATATTCATGCCACAATAAATAATATTACTTCGATAAATATGTTAGGTAGCACTCCATATCAAAAATTCTGTTTTTATCATTTACCTACTCGAGGACGAGCCGGAATTAAGCTTGGGGATGTTGATACGTCTCCAACGTATCTATAATTTTTTATGATGGCATGGTATTATATTATCTGTTTTGGATGTTTTATATGCATTAATATGCCATTTTATATTATTTGCGGGACTAACCTATTAATATAGAGCCAAGTGCCAGTTTCTGTTTTTTTCTTATTTTTGAGTTTTGCAAATATGGAATATTAAACGGACTCCAAACGGAATAAAACCTGTGGAAGGAATTTTTCTGGAAGGAAAAAAGTCATCCAAGCTTGGAGTGCATGTCACGGGAGGTGCCAGGGCACCACAAGCCTGCTAGGCGTGGGGCCCCCTGGCCGCGCCTAGCAGGCTTGTCGCCTCCTGGCGGGTCTCCCCTCCAGTATATATAGGAGGAAGGAGAGGAGGCCGGCGCCCCTAGGGTTCCCCCTAGGCTGCGGCCGAAGTGGAGGAGGTGGAGGAGTCCTACTCCAATCCTACTAGGAGTAGGATTCCTTCCCCCACTTGGAAACATTTTCCACCTCTTGGTTTTTTCCACCCTGGCTGCATGGGCCTTAGTGGGGGCTTCGGCAGCCCACCAGGGGCTGGTTTGCCTCCTCCCACAGCCCATGAGGCCCTTCGGGGCGAGAGGCCCCTCCCGATGGTCCCCCGGTACCCTCCTGGTACACCCGATACACTACCGAAGTGCCCGAAACTTTTCCGGGGACCAAAACAGGACTTCCTATATATTAATCTTTACCTCCAGACCATTCCAGAACTCCTCATGATGTCCAAGATCTCATCCGGGACTCCAAACAATCTTCATTCACCATCATACATAACTCTATACTACTGAAATGTCACTGAACGTTAAGTGTGCATACCCTGCGGGTTCGAGAACTATGTAGACATGACCGAGACACCTCTATAGTCAATAACCAATAGCGGGACCTGGATGCCCATATTGGTTCCTACATATTCTACGAAGATCTTTATCGGTTGAACCTCTATGTCAAGGATTCAGTTAATCCCGTATGTTGTTCCCTTTGTTCTTCGGTATGTTACTTGCCCGAGATTTGATCGTCGGTATCTCTATACCTAGTTCAATCTCGTTACCAACAAGTCTATTTACTCGTTCTGTAATACAAGATCCCATAACACTTCAGTCACATTGCTTTCAAGGCTTGTTGTGATCTTGTATTATCGAGTGGGCCCTGAGATACCTCTCCATCACACGGAGTAGCAAATTCCAATCTTGATCCATGCCCACTCAACAGACACCCTCGGAGATACCTATAGAACACCTTTATAGTCACCCAGTTATGTTGTGACGTTTGATACACACAAGGTACTCCTCCGGTGTCAGTGAGTTGCATGATCTCATGGTCATAGGAACATATGCTTGACATCCAGAAAACTATAGCAATAAACTGACATGATCATATGCTATGTTTAAGTTTGGGTCATGTCCATCACATCATTCTCCCAATGATGTGATCCCGTTTATGAAATGACATCTTATGTCCATGGCTAGGAAACCTTGACCATGTTTGATCAACGAGCTAGTCTACTTGAGGCATACTAGGGACAAAGTGTTGTCTATGTATCCACACATGCAATGTGTTTCCAATCAATACAATTATAGCATGGATAATAAACGATTATCATGAACAAGGAAATATAATAATAACCATTTATTATTGCCTCTAGGGCATCTTCCAACAAGGGGATCAATCATAGTCCTTTCGATAAGTAAGAGTGTCGAACCCAACAAGGAGCAGAAGGAAATGATAAGAGGTTTTCAGCAAGGTAATTTCTGCAAGCACTGAAATTGTAATTAGCAAGTAGTTTGATAGCAAGGTAATTTGTAACAAGCAAGTAACGGTAACAATAGGTAAGGTGCAGCAAGGTAGCCCAATCCTTTTGTGGCAAAGGACAATCCAAAACGATTCCTTATGATAAGCAAAGTGTTCTTGAGGGTACACGGCAATTTCATCTAGTCACTTTCATCATGTTGGTTTGATTCGTATTCGTTACTTTGATAACTTGATATGTGGGTGGACTGGTGCTAAGGTGTTGTTCTTACTTGAACTAACAAACTACTTATGACTAACCCCCTCGCAAGCATCCGCAACTGCGAGAAAAGTATTAAGACAAAGTCTAACTATAACATTAAACAAGTGGACCCAAATCAGCACCTTACGAAGTAGCGCATAAACTAGGGTTTAAGCTTATGTCACTCTAGCAACCCATCATCTCATAACTACTCCACAATGCATTCCCTTAGGCCCAAGGATGGTGAAGTGTCATGTAGTCGATGTTCACATGACACCACTAAGGGAATCACAACATACATATCATCAAAATATCGACCACATATCAAATTCACATGATTACTTGCAACATGACTTCTTCCGTGACCTCAAGAACAAAGATAACTACTCACAAATAATATGCATGCTCAAGATCAGAGGTGTATTGAATAGAATAATGGATCTGAACATATAATCCTCCACCAAATAAACCATATAGCAATGAACTACACAAGGTAATCAACACTACTAGTTACCCACACGTACCAATCTAAGGTTCTGGTACAAATATTGAACACAAGAGATGAACTAGGGTTTGAGAGGGGATGATGCTCTTGAAGATGATGATGAAGAATGACCTCCCCAAGACGAGAGGATTGTTGGTGATGGTGATGGCTTTGATTCCCCGTCCGGGAGGGAAGTTCCCCCGGCGAAATCGCTCCGCCAAAGGGCAAAAGTGCTCCTGCCCAAGTTCCTCCTCGAGACGGCGGCGCCTCATCCCGAAAGTCCTCCTCCTCGTTTTTTAGGTTTTTCTAGAATTTATACCAGAATATGGGATCCGGAGGTGGGCTAGGGTGAGCACCACCCACCAAGCCGTGCTTGGGGGTCCTGGCGCTCCCTGGTGGGTGTTCCTCACCTGGTGGACCCCCTCCGGTATTTTTCCGGTCCAGTATTTTTCATTTATTCCACAGAAATTCTGCGTAAAATTTCAGCTCCATTGGGGATGTGCAGAATAGGTATCCCTGACATGCTTTTTTCAGGTCCCGAATTCCAGTTGCCGATATTCCCCCTCTTTGTGTAAACCTTGCAAATTATGAGAGAAAAGGCATTAGAATTACTCCCCAAAACATTATTATGCATAAAAACATTATAAATAACAGTAGGAAAACATGATGCAAAATGGACGTGTCAGTGGACAACCCAATGCCAAACAGTTTCTTCTAGGCACCGTGAGTGATGTATTGAATAACACAATCGACAAAATTATGACTATCGTGTGTGATGGCCACCCTATCACAAACGATGTGATGCAGAAAATTGTGTGTGATGTGCAATATGAACAGAGACGTATCTTTGGGATTCCCTATGTGGGATGCGAAGCACATCTCACACGACTTCTGCAATATGTATGTTTGTGATGGTCCTCCCAATTGCACACGCTCTATTTTTGCGTGGCGTGTGTGACCGAGGAGACATCATCGACAATTTATCTGTGTCGTGTGGGATAGTCCCCCTCCATCGCCCACACAGGCAAGGTGACGGTTTAGAACTGCGTCGCAGAAAGGGGGTAAAAACCGTTTGTATAGCACGCAACTCCACTAGTGCTATTACGTGCCATGATCCGCATACCCCAACATGACAATAATTGGGATTCCTTCCGGTGATTTGTCATGGTTTGAGGAGTTCATATGTTCACTATGTGCCAATGCTTTGTTCCGGTTCTTTATTACAAGGAGGCTTTAATATCCCTTAGTTTCCTTATGGACCCCGCTGTCACGGGAGGGTAGGACAAAGTATGCCATGCAAGTTCCTATTATAAACACGTATGACCATTACGGAATACATGCCTACATTACATTGATGAATTAGAGCTAGTTTATGTTGCTCTAGTGTGTAACTGTTACCTGATAAATGTCATCTAAATCATTATCCATCACCGGTCCACGTGCCTACGTTTTTCATATACTAAATCTTGCTAAGTTACTATTACTGCTACTACTATTACAATCACTACTAAACTGATGTTGTCACTGTTACCGTTGCTACTGCTATTTTGCCTTGCTACTAAACCTTTTGCTACAGAGAGATATTCCAGGTGTGGTTGAATTGACAACTCAACTGCTAAGACCAATAAATATTCTTTGGCTCCTCTTGTGTCTTATCCACAAACTAGGGTGTAATCCTACCAGCGAAAATTGTTGCGATTCCCTATACTTATGGGTTATCAGACCACCTATGAGTCGGCCGACTGGATTTTCATTTAAGGTGAGACACATCTTTTCTTTAGAGCAACTCCGGTAGCTCCTATTTAGTGAATATGAAATCACCATTTAGGAGAAGTTGAGACAAAAATAGCCCTTGAGCATTTTTACAGGACCCCGTCCCCCAACTCCCCTCACGTTTGACGGGCTGAAATCGCCTGAACTTTCAAGCTAGGACATCCTCCCGCCGTTGCCGCCACACCATCACTGCTTCGACATGCCGCCACACAAGTGTCGCAAGGCCACGCCACCCATCACTCCACCAAGCCGCCATTGTGTCATCGATCCACCGCCGCCGCCCCGTCGGGCTGTCGGATAGTTGTAGTGAGGTTGCATTGCCACCTCACTGCTCCGGCCTCCGCGAGGCCGCATCACTAGGTCACACGCCGATGCAAGGCCGGCTGTCGCGCCTGCCTTGCCCGCCTCACCGCTCCGGCCACCGTCACCACCTCTCCTAGCGTGGTGTCACTGACTAGCAGGCCGAGCGTCGTTTGAAGAGAAAAAGAAAAAAGAGTTTATATATGAATCGATGGTATTATTTTATTATATATATAACTCATGTTGTGTTGAGTAACGTATCAATCTAGAGACAAGCATATGCCACACCACCTCATTTAGTAATATTAAATAAATCCGTTTAGATTTAAAATAAGGATACCTTTAAAAAATTCAATTACAATGGTGTTCATATTCTAGTACTCATTCAACACCAGCACATGTTCCATACACAGTTGCAAATATGGAAATGGTTCATATTAAATCAATCTGTTTAGATTTAAAATAAGGATACCTTTAAAAAATTCAATTACGGTGGTGTTCATATTCTAGTACTCATTCAACACCAGCACATTTTCCATACACAGTTGCAAATATGGAAATGGTTCATATTAAATCAATCCGTTTAGATTTAAAATAAGGATACCTTTAAAAATTCAATTACAACGGTGTTCATATTCTAGTACTCATTCAACACCAGCACATGTTCCATACACAGTTGCAAATATGGAAATGGTTCATATTAAATCAATCTGTTTAGATTTAAAATAAGGATACCTTTAAAAAATTCAATTACGGTGGTGTTCATATTCTAGTACTCATTCAACACCAGCACATTTTCCATACACAGTTGCAAATATGGAAATGGTTCATATTAAATCAATCCGTTTAGATTTAAAATAAGGATACCTTTAAAAATTCAATTACAACGGTGTTCATATTCTAGTACTCATTCAACACCAGCACATGTTCCATACACAATTGCAAATATGGAAATGGTTCATTGCACTTTAATGAGAAATTTGGCATATATTGCATGTAAAAAAAGTCATTATATGAAGAACAATATGCGGCTACCTATCACTCAACAAAAAAATATGCTGGTTGTGGGGTTCGAACCCACGCATATTGTTCATATTCTAGTACAACGGTGTTCATATTCTAGTACTCATTCAACACCAGCACATGTTCCATACACAATTGCAAATATGAAAATGGTTCATTGCACTTTAATGAGAAATTTGGCATATATTGCATGTAAAAAAAGTCGTTATATGAAGAACAATATGCGGCTACCTACCACTCAACAAAAAAATATGCTGGCTGTGGGGTTCGAACCCACGCGCACTTCTGTGCAGAAGATCTTAAGTCTTCCCCCTTAACCACTCGGGCAAACCAGCTCTATTGAGTTTATTTGTCACTCATGGCTATATGTATCATTCTGTTTTAAAATATAACACGGAGAGAGTAGCACACGTTCTTTCGAACTATACACAGCGGACCGTACCCTCTTCTTCTAATTCATCGTATGTTACAACTGATCATACTCTTTGCTTCAAATTCATTGTGTGTGTGTGTGCCTGAAGGCTCAAGCGAATACGTCCGACGTGCGTATACGTTCGAACGTGTTCCAACGGGATTAACAAATAAACAACATCAAATATTGGTGGATACGTGCGAACGTGCTCACGGATAGTGGACGAGATGTCGGCCATCCAACCGTAGGTATCAATTGTCCGACCTATTTTAGACGATTCGAACACAAATATAGACAACTTTTTAGCTAAATTGGTGAATTTGAAGCAAGTTTCATATATTACAACCAAACAAATGAAATTTAACAAAGTTCAAACTATTATCCTAACTTAAACTGAACCAGCGAGATACTGGATGATGACGTTGTAGGCATGGCCTCCTAGACCGCAAGGACCTTCGTCATCGTCTAAGCTCCTGTCAATGGGCTATCCCCCAAGTCATCACCGCTGTCGTCGTGCGGATGGCCGAACGCCCTCAAGGCGTCATGGAATCTGCCTGGCCGTCACGGCGTGGACGCTCCGCTGCATCCGCCTAGTGTTGCTTGTCTTTGGCTGCCTCATCAACTCAGATGATGGCGGCATGCCCGAACTTCACTAACGCCACTTTGAGGAGTTGGTCATAGCATTGGTGCCAACAACACACGTCCGACTCGATGATCGTCATGGGCCGGTCAAGGGCCCAAGTTTCCATGAGTATCGGGTCTCTGAGCGCCTAGGCCGGGCTGACCTGGCTCTTCCTGAATGCATCCCCATGCACCGCCTCTGCATCGGCTTTGATCTTGGCCGACGAGGCGTCGGCGTTGGCGCCTTTGAGGTAGTGGTGGAGGTGTGGCTGGAGATGGGGACAGGACAAGGGCTCCTCCTTCTTGATGGCAGCGAGGAACGGGTGCCACCGGTTGCTCGACTGGCGACAGGGTGGGAACGGCGATACCCCCTCCTTGTCATGGTGTTGAATTTGGCTGTCGTCGTTGCATGGCGGGGAAGGTAGGCTCCTTCACGCGCCATACGATTTGGACGCCGTAGTTGCATGAAGAGGTCGATGGCGTCATACTGTGATTGATCATAGACCACCACAACACGATCTCAATTTTCCCACAAACTCCTCGTTTGTCCCAATCGCTTTCGTCAAGAGGGGTAGCTTTCAATCCTCCTCGACCGAGAAGATTGGCTCCACCTTTTGAAGGATTGAAAATGGTAGAACAACTTAAGACATCAGAGGTTGGGGTTTGGAGGTGGAAGAGGGGCCATGACATTATGGTTTGGGGCTGGAGGAGGAAGAAGTGTTTTATATAGCCCATCCCACAAAGTGACCGTTACGCAGTTCATGGCTTTGTGCCCACAGACTAACCTAAGAAGAAAACTTAAGACCCTGTGGGCACGATGACTAATGACACCATGTGCATAGGATGTCCAATGAACTTTCCACTTGATCCCATGGACACAGGTGTCAGAAGTCCTGTGCGCACTGGGTGTCCTGAGAGATTTCGTGGACCCTTGGCCATGGGCACAGAGTGGGCAGACAAGGGGCACCTTAGCCATGGGCACATAGTGGGCAAACATGGGTATTACAGTTGGCTTCGTGCACACACACGAAGCATGCCATATGTCCATTGTCGCTGACTTGCGGGTCTGAAGTTGTATGGACGCTGATTATGATATACTCCCTTTGTATCAAAATACTTGTTGTTGGGAACATTAATACAAGTAACCCTAACTATAAGTATTATGGTACCGAGGAAGTATCTGCTAACTCGTAGAGAGAAAATGTTTTTGGCCCTGGTGACATGTGCACTCTCCTAGGTGAATCTGGGTCTGCATGAGAGCACCAAGCATATACCTCTCTGATTAAGTATTTTATATGCCCTTCGAGGAATTATGATCATACATAATTGTCCTACATCGGCCATTCGATCAGTATGGTTAAATCCTGTAAAAAAGTCTAAGGATTGTTTTAACTATATTTAACATTCACTCAAATCTCTTAGAAATAATCCTTTTCTTTTCTGGAAAGCAAACAAACCACAATCCCGTATGAAATGGACACATATTTGCAATACTATGTTTTCCCTATCCCTCCCTTTTGGAATCATACAAATCAAAGATGCCTAACTGATAGTATATTTATTGAAACTTGAACACTTTTTAGAGAAAGGCATCAGTCGAGGCCAATACTGTCATGACGATACCGATACTGTTTGTATTTGGCCCACTTTGCCCTCTATCCAGCGTCATAGGAGTCAGCCTGATTCATGGCCCAATGAAGTATGTTGACTGACATACCGCCCTTTGATGGGTTAGAAATCAGTGTCTTCAACTCATCCAGCGTCGTTTTCTTCACCATAGTGTCTAACTCTCTATGCAGCTCTTTCATGCTGCTGAAGTTTGAGAACATTTTCATGGTGTTCTCAAACTTGATGCGGTCACCGAACGAGCACCCTAGGAAGAAAGCCCTCCATCCAATGCCCCAGGGGAAGGGGTTGGGGTTGGGGTTCGACTTGTTGTTGGAGTTTGATGAGGACATCCCTACTAATGTTACACCCACAACCCCGACTGCTATACATACAGGACCAATTACTAGAGCTCGCGCACGTTAATTGAATTACCAGGTACTTTCGTTTCTTGAAAGTCCTTCTAATGTTCATGAACGTATGATGCTACCTAAATTAGATACTTTTGTTTTACTTATGAATGAAGGACCTAGCATGGACAAGAAGGATGACCATTGGAGCGGGATCAAGCATGGAGAAGAAGGTGCGCGCGGGGGGGGGGGGACAATGGAGTTTCCAGTGATGATTTTTGCACTCTGAAGCCACCATAATGGGAGCGAGAAGCCTGGACGAAATATGCATGATGCCACTTTATAAAATTCGTCCCTATGTTAATATAGGTGTTGCACCACCTTATTTTTGGGCTAGGCCCATGTAATTTCGAAATATCATATTATAGGCTGTTTTTAGAGTCCGTATGTATGGGGAAACTGAGTTAGGGTCGGTTTCGGACCTCTCCTCCAAGGGGCCACGAAATTCCCCTCTGTTCCCCCATATATACAGCCCTTAGGGCATTGTTTTAGGGTTGGATTTTGTTTAGATTACAAGTTCGTCATAACTGCAACTTCGTGTTCTTTGTTTGTGTTCCACGACCAGACAAAGGTGTCACAGAACCCCATTTCCATCAATAAAGCTTTCCTCTTATATTCGCAATATCTAGATTGCAATCTTAGTTTCTTGCTTGTTCTTCGTTTGCGTGCAGGAAACAAACCCTCGTGGTCAGGTTGATCGTGCTCCGGCATGGTCAATAACCTCTCGGAGTTGGTTTAGCGATTGCTAAGGCGCGGCGTCATCACACGTTCGTAGTCGGATCATCAAAGTCTACTTCACCAAAAACGATAGCCACCATCTCATTGAAAGACAGGGACAACTTCACCTCTATCAAGTGGTGTCAGATTTCCAGGTTGCTCGGTGAGATTTTACGAGTTTTCGTAGTTTAGATCGCATCTGTTCTTCATACCTATAGTCCACGAAAAAGCCACAAAAAATTAGGGTTATATTATCATATCCGAACCAATCTGAGCATTTGCATAGTCTTTTCAGTATTTTGCTTTGTTGAACTTGATAGAGGCGACGTTGTCCCTGTCTTTCGATGAGATGGTGACTATCTTTTTTGGTGGAGTAGACTTTGACGATCCGACTACGAACGTGTGATGACGTCGCACCTTAGCAATCGCTAAACCAACTCCGAGAGGTTATTGACCACGCCGGAGCACGATCAACCTGACCACGAGGGTCTGTTTCCTGCACGCAAACGAAGAACAAGCAAGAAACTAAGATTGCAATCTGAATATTGCGAATATAAGAGGAAATATTTATTGATGGAAGTGGGGTTCTGTGACGCCTTTGTCTGGTCGTGGAACACAAACAAAGAATGCGAAGTTGCAGCTATGACGGACTTGTAATCTAAACAAAACCCAACCCTAAAACGACGCCCTAAGGGCTGTATATATGGGGGAATAAAGGCGAATTTCGTGGACCCTTGGAGGAGGGGTCCGAAACCGACCCTAACTCAGTTTCCCCATACATACGGACTCTAAAAACAGCCTATAATATGGTATTTCGAAATTACATGGGCCTAGCCCAAAAATAAGGTGGCGCAGCACCTATATTAACCTAGGGACGAATTTTATAAAGTGGCATCATGCATATTTCGTCCAAGTCTTCTCGCTCCCATTATGGTGGCTTCAAAGTGCAAAAATCATCACTGGAAACTCCATTGTTCTTTCCCTCCCGCGCACCTTCTTCTCCATGCTTGATCCCGCTCCAATGGTCATCCTTCTTGTCCATGCTAAGTCCTTCATTAATAAGTAACACAAAAGTATCTAATTTAGGCAGCATCATACGTTCATGAACATTAGAAGGATTTCCAAGAAACGAAAGTACCTGGTAATTCAATTGACGTGCACGAGCTCTAGTAATTGGTTCTGTATGTATAGCAGTCGGGGTTGTGGGTGTAACATTAGTAGGGATGTCCTCATCAGAGTTCATGGTGTTGGGTTGGAGGAAGAGTGAGAGATAGAGAGGTGATGGATAAACGGTGACTAGGTGGGTAAATAAAGAGGCACACGAGCATAGGTTTTAATGGCGATGTTGCAAGGTTCATAATGCAGATCCTGACCCATCCTTTGACCCTCTTCATAATGCAGATTGACACGGAGAACAAGAAAAATGAGGTGGTGGCATTAAAGAAGCAGGACAAGGACAATGATGTGGTGCCGCCCTCACAGGTGACGCCCGTCCAGAGCCTGACCAGGGACGACGACATGCCGGAGGAGCCCCCCAGCGGCAAGCCCTGGAACTACAACCACTACCATGAGGTGGGAGGGCGAACCTACTTCTGCAAGGTGATCATGGCCCCCAGCCCGAGGCCAGACCTATGCCACTGGACTTCACAAGGCACTCCTCCCGTGTGCCGCAGGAGTTCAAGTTGAAGACGAACATCGGTTACTTCTGAAGGGTCACTGTCCGGCCGTTGAACGACAGGTTCACCCTCGATCAGGGTTGGGCCACATTCGTTGCCGTCCATCAGATCAAGATAGGCTTCACGATGACCTTCAAGTTGCCAACTCCCTACATGTTGTAGGTTATTGTCTTCAATGAAGACGCCATTGAAGTGGTGGCAAGACACGAGGGGCACGGCGATGTCTTCGTCGTGAACGCCTAGGACAGCCCCTTGTATGCTCCAACTGCTTTAGTTTAATATCGAACTACTTTGGTTTGAACTGATCTGTTTATGTGCGTCTCAATATTTATAACTACTTACTACTATGTTCTGTTATGTGTGTTCTTTTCGATTTCGATGTCTGTTGATAACCTCACCATCACGTCAAAAAGGTTTATCACACAACACATGTTATATGTAGCCAAACATGAGACCTTGTGTCTGCGCATACACAAACGAGCAACCAAACGCCGTGCGTTAAGCTATCTTTTAATACGTGAGAACTAAATACGAGCAATTGTTGTGCATATTGGTTTAAAAGCTGCATTTGCTCAACCAGCTTTATGTGAGTCACGCTTGAGCTAGTAAGGCCCGACTCCTACGGTTGCCAAACACGCCCCAAATGAAATGGAATGCGTAAACTACCAGGGAAGACGAAATCGTTAACAGGGAGGCGGGTTTACGTTCGCGTACTCTTCCTGTCGTCTTCTCTACTGGTCCCTCGGAGTCTCTGGCCATCCCATCCTAGAAACAAGCGCCGAGTCCACAGCCACCGCGCGGCCACACCTCCGGCGATCCATGTCCGGCGGTGGGTGCAGCGTCCGCGCAATCTGGATCCTCACGCCAAACGACGCGGTCGTCTTCTCCAGGTACGCACGCCCGACACTGACCCCACCTCGCGAACCCCCGAGATGAAATCCGGGGATTCTCGCGCCAGGATTCGGTCCTTCTGGTCCCAGGAACTCACCTCCCCCCTTCTTCAGGCGGTTTGCAGTCGTGGAGAAGCGGTGGCGGGTTGCTTGGGAGGCGGAGGGGGCGGGGAAGGGGGCGGAGATGCCGCTGCCGGCGGACTACGAGGTCGCCACCGCCTTTGCCAACCGCCGGAGAAGGTTTGGCCGTCGTTTCTTGGTTCTTGTACTAGCTTTCTCCGGAGAATTGGTGTGGTCGAGTAAAAATTAGATACTACCATGTTACTCGTCCTGGAAGTGAATTATGATTTAGATGCAGGATCGTTACTTAACAATGCCTGTTTCTTTTGAACAAAGGATAAATGTATCCGAGATAGGTATTCATAGTAGTCCACTGAAACTATAACCGGATCAACAAATGTTGTGGTATGTTTATGGCTTATAAAATACTAGTTGCGACGAACACTTAAATATGACATTGTGCAGGGAAGGCACGGCCCGTGGTTCTGGTATCCGCACAAGCTTATCATCTGTGGGATCGGATTCCTGGATCGATGATCCGATCACTCGCCACATTATATCCCTTCAAATTGACAAAGAGGAAGGGGGTGGGTTTATGCTGTGGCCAGTAGTTCTTCAGAAACGTGGAAGTTATTATGTCCTTGTGCTGCCTCTGGTGGATCTTCAGTCATTTAAAGCATTCGAGAGCTTATTGAAAAGACCTGATTGCGGGAGTTCAGCCAAAGAGAATGGCAATCTTTCTTCCATTCTGCTCAATCTTCCGTGCATAACAGGGTAATGTAAGTTTGTTTACCTTATTTATGTGTGTTCTTTGTTGTTTCATTCTTTACACTAACAACCCCATTTTTCAACTCATACATTTTACGAAAATACTTGTGAGTTTTATACTGCTATCCACCAATTAACGATCATGTTCACTAGTTGGACTCTCATACTTCATGTTCCATGATAGGGCCTTTATGGTTGCGAATGTTATTGGGGACATAATTACTGGTGATGTTGCTGAACCAGAGGTGATCGTTACTTCGGGCCCCTCTGTTGGTGGACTGTTAGATTCATTGACTGGAAGCATAGGTATTACAGCCCGGTCAAAACCTATCGCTGCACCTGTTGCAGCCCCAGTAGCATCAGTTTCTTCGCCTGTTGGTGTTGCTCAATCAGACTCTTTAAAAGGTGGTATAAGACCTTTTGACAAGGAATTACTACGAAGCTTCATCATCGGTGCCATGCCTTTTGGTGAGTATGATGTCGAATAGAACACTTTGTGTTGTTCTATCATCTAGCTTCATGGATCTTTTATTGATTAGCCAACGATGCTAACAGTATCTTTTTGCAGGCACACCTCAGGATCTTAATTATGGCAATGTTTCTTCGATTAGAACAACCGGGTATTCAGCGGATCCTCTTCCGACAGACCAGAAGCAACCTGCCTGGAAGCCTTACTTATACAAAGGGAGGCAACGGACACTCTTTTCTAGCCTGGAGACTATCAACGCTGCACTATATGACCGTGATGATGTGCCAGATTTCCTTTCCGTTTCGGGACAACTAACCTGTAGGGCTGAACTGGAAGGGTTACCTGATGTTTCTTTGCCACTGACTGGGTTAAAAACTGCCCGTGTGGAGGTATCATCATTCCACCACTGTGTTCAAGCTTCAGAGCCTACTGGTGATAAGCAATCTCTGCTATTTCAACCACCACTAGGAAATTTCGTTTTGATGCACTATCAAGCTCCATGCAACATCGATCCACCTGTTAAGGGGTTCTACCAGCTGTCTATGGTATCTGAGAATGAAGGTGCTTTTCTATTTAAGCTGAGATTGATGGAGGGTTACAAGTCCCCGTTTCTTATGGAATTTTGCATGGTTACAATGCCATTTCCTCAAAGAAGAGTTGCATCATATGACGGTAATCCATCAATTGGGACGGTTTCAATGACAGAACATTTAATTGAGTGGAGAATTGTGTCAAGTGGCCGGGGCCTCGGTGGTAGGAGCATTGAAGCTACCTTCTCTGGTACTGTTCGATTTCATCCTAGAACAACACAGCGAGTAAATTCATCATTTCGGTCGGTCGCAACCACTGCATTTGCTGAAGATAGTGATTGTGAGCAAGATAACACTAAGAATGGTGCCAACTTGGATGACTACCTCATGGAAAAAATGAACAAAGACCTTCAAGCAGTTGACTTGGAAGAGCCATTGTCTTGGCAGGCTTATAATTATGCTAAGGTTTGCCTCTATCGAAACATATTGTTGTTGGAATTTGTTAAGTCATTCTTTCATGATGTTATTTTGAATACGAGATCATTGGGAACAATCATATTCGGTCGCTGTATTTCTGACATGCCTGGCCTCTTCTTCATATTGCTTTCTCAGCATATAGTAGCTCTCAGTTGTTCTGTTCTGTTGGTTGATATAGGATCATGCAGCTGTTCATTGTGCATGACATTCTGTTATTCATGTAATATTTGTACCTGGGATCAGAACGTATAATCTGGAACAACCACTGTATCATATTTGTTCTTCCTTATGCACACCCTGTCTGGTCTTTTAATATCCATACAGCAGCGCACGTGCACTTTACTTCTCATTTGAACTTGTGTTTTCAGTATTAATTGATTATGAAATATTCTCCAGGCGTCTTTTAAGATTATTGGTGGCACCCTGTCTGGTCTTATAATCGACCCAAGATCTGTAAGTTACCCACAACCTTTCTTGATCACCATCTTCACCCACTCAGTCAAGTAGCTTAGTGTTATCAAATGTTGATGCCCTCATGCCGGCTCAAAATTTTTAGCCATTGTTCTTCACAAATTTTAACTCGACATCCACACATATATTTTGTCCGTGTTCTTATGTTGTAGTGCTTGATAGGTGGTACATATTACAGTTTCCTTACTACCATGCTGAAGAGATTGCTAAAGAATCACACCCTTACATGTCCTGACCTCTATTATGAAATAGTTATTTTCTCCTTGTAGCATTTCCTCCCATTCTTTATTCAAATAATTGAGTCACAATTAAACATCATATTTCCTGTACCATATTCTGCAGGTAACCGTTTACCCTTCTGTCAAAGCCCCAGTAGAATACTCAATGCAGGTGACTTCCTTATCTCATCCCCTCCAACTTTGGCTCTTTAAATAGTCAATGCACTGGAAAACCTGCTTTTTTCTCAACATTTCAATAATTGCCCTAAGAGAATTGTACAAACTACAGGAAGAATCGTACAGTGCATGCATGGTTTTGCATATACAAAAAATATGACTCCCTCTGTTCACAAATGTAAGACGTTGGCAGTTTAAAACTGCCAAAACATGTTACATTTGAAAATGCCAAAACGTCTTACATTTGTGAACAGAGGGTGTACCTTGCTTCGTTAGTGCTGAACTAACTATAAGCATTTTGATCTGATGCGAAGCACCCTCCTAGCTTCCGTTGCATACAGTATTTATAAAGCCGCGTTTGCTATTTGTAAGTTGCCTGAAACAATTCGGCATCTGGAAGTGCAGCCCTGAGCCTGAAACAGGGACGGCTGGTCGGCCATGGCATCACCGGCGTGGCAGTGGCCTGGTGGAGGAGGCGGTTTGGGGCGAGAGGCACACGCGGCAGCGTATGTGGGTCGGGGAGGGTGTCAGGCCTGTGCAGGACTCTGGCTTCCCTCTAGTATAACTAGTTGATGCCTAGTTGCGTTTTCCCTCTTCATCCCTGCTTATCCCCACTTCCTCTGTCGAACATGATCTTTTCATCTATAAAACTCACACCTTGAGCATAGAATATTATTTACGCTAGACTAACATCAACAAAGATTTGTTCTACAAAATAGACATTTGATCTGTTTATCCAAACAGACAAATTGTACTTGAATTACCGTGTTATTGCTAATCGGTTATGAGACCCCTGTGCGGACCATCATCAATACAAGATACTCTTTGATAACATTGCTCTCCTTTGGCAGGCCTCTTCTGGAGACTACATACTATGGAATACCTTAGGAAAATGTCCTTCCACAGCTTTGCCAAAAGAATTATGATAGTTGCCAGTGTTCAATCGCCAGGCACGGTCCTCAACGGTTTTTTGGTCCAGAGCTGTGCTGGAAGTTTTCTCTTAGTTCTTATAATCGAGGAAATAGTGTTTCAAGTGGGAAACAACAAATCTGTACATCATTTTTGTCAGACAAGTTTGGTATGCTGAGCTTAGATTTCATGGCTCTATGCGATCTCGAATCCATGGTCTTCTCTTCTTAGCAATAATAATTTTTTCTACAACCCCTGGATTCTTTCCGCTGTATCCAAATCTGATGGTCTTTGTAATGCTATTTCGATGATCACCGCTCGAATTCGTGGTGCGTAGAGAAGCTGGAGACGTGCCAAGCATGACCCGGATTTCTTTCTTTGTTCCGTCAAAATATGTTACTCCAGGAAAGGCTTTCTTCCATCTACTGGTAGTGTGTATAATGTGTGCAGCATCTCTTTTAGGTTCAGTGAATCGAGACACTAACCTGTTGATCATGTCATGCATGATGCCATTGAGATGGGGCGGCCGAATATTCGGGATTGTCTTGACATGCTAGTCCAACAAAAAGCTACACGGTCCTAATCACGAATATCGAGTCGAGATGATAACTTTCAACCAAAAGGATTAGGTCAATTATTCTTTTTTGCACTTTATAATCTCTTTAAAAAAGGGTAACATGGGTATCTTTCTAAAAGCATTTTCCCTTCTCGTTGAACCACAAATTGGAGGCGAGGAAAGTGGTATAGCTCACCACCGTTCTTTTTTTGTTTTGTTTTTTATAGTCTTTATAATGTACTGTACCAGTAGGGAAATGTTTGGAGCCAGGTGGCTGGCCCAGTCACGTAGCATTTTTCGTCCAGATTTGCTGCAACCGGCGTTTAAATTTGCTACAAGCATTTTTTATTTGCTATAATTTGTTCATTAAAAAGGCCGCATCTACGTTTGGTTGCAACCCGAGTTTGTTGGATATTTTCGGTACAACCGGCGTTTGATTTTTTGCTACGATCGATGTTAATTTTTGCTACAACCGGTAATATATTTTGTTACAACCGTTCACTAAAAAAGTTGCATACACGTTCGTCAGAGTTTACCATATTATTTTTTTACAACCCACATTTGGGTTTTGCTATACTCATCATCAGCGTCGTTTTTTTGCTACGACCACGTTGATATTTTTTGCTACAACCATATTTTTGATGCATCCGTGACCGAAATTTACTACATCGCTATTTATTTTTGCTTCAATCAATGATTTTTGCTGCATAAACAGATCTGATGGTCAAACTAGATTCGATCTGACGGATCGGACGGCTCGCGTGCGACCAGTCGAAAGTTTCGACCGGCGCAGAGCAGTGCCCGTACTAGAATGGTTTGGATACGTTTAGAGCAAGTACAATAGAGCTGACTCAGCGGGCTATAAGAAATAAACTAGTATATTTTTGCTTAGTTGAAGAAGAGAGAAGAGGAGAGAGAAGATAAGCGGGCTCTTCGTGAAGAGCCAACTTTAGTACGTGCTCCTAGGCAGTCTGTGAAAGTGAAAAGTAAGCCATATAACAAAAAAATAGTACACTCTACATGTTGGCTATATGATAGGTTATAAATGACATGACAATGACTTATAACGAGCACCTGGCTATACTATTAACCATGCTCTTAATCCATAGTCAATTTTTCAAATGGAAGACTTTTTGTTTTTAATGTTTGATGAGGCTTCTGCCCAAGCAGAGAAAGTGAGTGGCACACTTTACAGAGACCAATCCTTTTCCTAGAAATCGCAAACCCCACCACACGCCAATAACCTAAGCTTCAAATTGAGAATATACCACCTCAAACTACGCAGAAAATCTGCACCCGCCCGAACGCCCACCACCGCCGGCGATGAGCACCACCGAGGGAAAGCCGGACGCCGCCGCGGTGGAGGAGATGGCGCGGGAGGCGGCGGCGTGGTGCGCGATGCACGGGCTCGTCGTCGGGGACCGCGCGGACCCGGTAAGGTTCTCTCGCCTCCTCAGTCCAAAATTTCCATGGAAATCAGCCTCTTCTTGAATCGGCCGGCCAAGCTCAGGACCGCAGTCTTTGAACGAGCAATCTTTGAGTGAGCGAACTTTGATGCGATGAGCAGAGCTCGGAACATGTATCGTCCATGGCCAAACATTCATTGTTGCTGCCTGTCCTCTTGCAGAGATCAGGAACAGTTCCTGGGGTTGGGCTGGTCCACGCGCCAATCTCCCTGCTCCCGTCGCGTCTCCCGGAGTCCTTCTGGAGGCAGGCGTGCGAGCTGGCTCCGCTGTTCAACGAGCTCGTGGATCGTGTTAGCTTGGATGGGGATTTCTTGCAGGATTCCTTGTCCAAGTGAGTGCCGTTGCCATGTTAACCTCTGCGCGAGTTCCATTCACAGCTCTGCCTGCAAGTTGACCCCAATAAAAAAAAGATCATGTCAATTATTCTTGTAGACATGCCTTGAACTTTTTTAGTGGCTGTATATCGACGAATCAGATTGTTGGTAATTTGGTGAGGAATTTGATGGAACTCTTGGGCTGATAGCCTGATACAGTCGTACTTGTACTTTCAGAACAAGGCAGGTTGATGATTTCACTTCTAGGCTCTTAGATATTCACAGGAAGATGATGGATACAAACAAGGAGGAGGTTATTCACCTAACCTCTACTATTCACTCAACTTTTATACCTCAACATTAATAGATCCGTCTAATCTCTTGGTCCCTATTTTGGTTGATGTCCTAACTGCATGGTACTGACAGATGCTTTTTTTACCAGAATATTCGACTGGGGTTGCACCGATCAGATTATATGCTGGACTCGGAAACCAATTCTCTTCTCCAAATAGAGCTCAACACCATTTCAGTATCTTTTCCTGGGCTTTGTTCTCCTGTGACTGAGCTTCATAGGTAAAGTCAAACACTGAAACACATCTTTGGTAATTACATTGCTATGCTTCTGTGTATTTGCATTGTGCATTTACTTGTGAATTCTGGTTAGGTAATTGTACACATGGTTTTTAACTTTTGTGTCCAAAAGATTATTTCTACACTTCTAAATGATGCTGCCTTGGAATTGTGATGTCAACTAATACTATGTCTTCTATGTTTACTTAGAGATAAGTAAGAATTTCTTCTCGCGTTCCAAATTATTTGAAGTTCTTCATCCTAAGCCAAACTTCTCTATATTTGACCAAGTCTTACGAATGTATACTATGAAGTTTTGTACTTTGTACCTATCAGGGTATTTCTATCAGATTTATTATTGGGTCATCAGTATGGGTAGTAAATCAACTGATCACTAATTGCTATGCAGGACCTTGATTAATCAGTATGGAAATTTATTATGTCTAGATGCCAAAAGGGTTCCTGGAAATGAGGCAAGCCGTCAATTTGCTAAAGCATTGGCCAAAGCATGGGATGAGTTTAATGTTGACAGGTTTGGTATGCTCTACCTGAATCATGCATATTATAGCTAACCAATTGAGTATTAACTGACACACTTTTTCATGAAATGTTCAGTGCTGTAGTTATGATGATTGTTCAGCCCGAAGAAAGAAATATGTATGACCAATACTGGCTTGTCAAATATTTGAGGGAATCATATCCTTTTGTGATCTGCTTTGGCACATCTCTTAATGATGAAATATATCTTAAGTTCTTGCTTAGCAAAAGATGCCGTGACTCAGTTGCTTAAAGTTTGCTTTGTTAAAACGTTATTCCTGCCAATGCAGTTGCCATCTTGATACGGGGCAAACCGTAGGGATGGCCTGATCTTCACGATTTGGAGGTGGATTTGGGTGAAACACGATGAACAGGAAGAACAACGGGGGAAAACTGTGAGGAAACACTCACATAGACAAGATTCACTACCAAAGTACTCAAATCTCATGTCAAAACGAAACACACGTCAAGATCCAAGCAACAACAAAAGGAAAGCATAACTAGGGTAGTTCTTCCGGATCTCTAGGAGAGATGGGTCTTGAGAGATAGTTCTTCCCCAATCCAAAGGATATGGATGTCTTGATGATCCAAGAGGATTCTTCTCCCAAAAGAGCTCTTGATCTCCAAGGGAGAGGGCAGATCGAGCAAAGCTCTCTCAAGATTTAGTCTATACTTTTTTTTGTTAACCCTAGATCCAGGAAAATACGGGTATTTATAGCCTAGGCATGAAGGGGTATGAGGAGGGAAGATACACGGACCTTGCCCAAAATCTGTACAGACAGAACTACTGGACAGGTAGGTCAGAGTGGACGGGACAGTCTGGTGGTGCAATTCTTCAGAGGCTTCAGCGCCGACTGGACAGTCTGGTCCGTTTGGAGGGTTGAGGACGAGCTGCGAGTGCCAACTAGACAGTCTGCTCGACCTCTGGTCACTCCAGAGGGTTGAGGTTGAGGCGCCACGCTCGACTGTCTGGCAGTGCAGATTTTGCACTTGTTTTCTTCCTTCTTTGAGCCTCCGCTTCTAGCTTGGGACTTGGGCTTCCTTCCTTGCTTCTCCAGGTTCATGCCTTCGTATCTAAGCATACATAACATTCCGGATTAAGCTAGAAGCCATGTCTCATCCAAATACATAGGGACCTCAAGCAGGAGTGAAGTCATCTCAGTTTCGATGGCACGTTGGCGAGCTCTAGTCACCGGTCCACTTGGAGTTTGTGGGGTTGGTGATGGGTTCACGGTGATGTCCATGGGATTCTCCGCATGACATCTCTGGTCCACCTTCCCAGTCTACAGCTCAATCTTTTCACATGACAACTGTTTAGTACTTCTTGTTATTTGCTTTTCTCCAATTTAGTGTCCAGGATCTTCTTCCCAGTCTGTCTGCTAAAATGTTACATCAAGTCTCAACGTCAAATTTGTGTTCCCTTGACAATTTGTTACACATGGCGTAACAACTATTAGGAAAACCTTGTCAGAGGTGGAGGCTGAAGGCCAGGTTCTCCCTGATGGAACTCTTGTGGTGTATGTATCAGTGATTGGCTTATTGTTTGTGGCTTGGCACTTGTGATGGCTGCAATCTTGCAGAATGTTCATTAAGGTATTTTTGGACAATGCAGAAATGACAGGAAGGTCGCTGTGGTATATTTTAGAGCTGGCTATACACCAAACGATTATCCTTCAGAAGCAGTACGTGTATATATTGTTTCCACCCTTCAACACAGCATTTTTTGCGACATTTCCTCTGATTGAAAACCAAATTACCATAGAAGTGTGTTCTACTGTTCTTTGAGATAATATGGCATCATTTTAAGTTTTAATATATTTGAATACTTCTACATCCCCTCGTATATATTGATTTCACTAGTCGTTAATAGGGTCAACACTGAAGCAAAATTTGTGTATGTCTTGTGGATGTATAGCAATTGTTTTTGTTGTTAATCCCCATGGCATGTTTCTTGTATATTCTAGGAATGGAGTGCAAGGCTTTTGATGGAACAGTCATCTGCTGTGAAGTGTCCTTCAATATCATATCATTTAGTGGGGACCAAGAAGATTCAACAAGAACTAGCAAAACCTAACGTGCTTGAAAGGTGATTCAGTTTTTCAGTACCAATGGGTGGAATGCACTTGAATATTCCAATGATTTGAACTGCATATAGGGCTATGGGTCTACCTAAGTTCATGACTGAACATAGGGTTGTAAGACACGTTGTAGTATTGTCGCTGTACTTATGCCATCAGTGATCAGATCAATTATCAGTCTTTGGTAGACATTAAAAGCTTATCTGGCCATAATTTGCCCCCCCTACAGGTTTCTAGAAAATAAGGAGGAAATTCCCAAGCTCCGTCAATGCTTTGCAGGACTATGGAGCTTGGATGATGAAGAGGTTGTCAAATCTGCGATTGAAAACCCTGACTTGTTTGTCTTGAAGCCTCAGCGTGAAGGCGGAGGTTAGTTTTATGCAGTAACATATGGATATTGTTTTTCTCATTAGTTGTTTTCTTAAGATTTTTTTCTCATTATTTGTTGATATGCTATTCATGCACAGGGAACAACATATACGGCCTTGATGTGCGAGAGGCTCTGATCAGACTCAAGAAGGAAGGAGGAGATGCTCTCTCAGCCTACATACTGATGCAAAGAATCTTTCCCAAAGCATCACTCGCTAATCTGGTCCGTGGTGGTGTTTGCCATGAGGCCCTCACAGTATCCGAGCTTGGGATATATGGAGCCTACCTGCGGTAAAATAAGTGCTTGAAACACAGAAGTCCAAACACTAGCGCTCCTCATAAGATGGTGCTTCTTCTGACAAACAGGTCATGACTTATATCTGATTTCAGGAACAAAGATAAGGTGATCATCAATGACAAGTGTGGTTACTTGATGCGAACAAAAGTTTCTTCGTCAGATGAAGGCGGTGTTGCTGCGGGATTTGCTGTTTTGGACAGCTTATACCTGACCGACAAGGTGATACATGGGTCCACATTAGTTTCTGCACATACATTTCATAACAATAAATTATATTGTGTTTGAAGTGTATTGGCTGTAGGTAATTGGTCCTGCGACTTGTCTAATATTTCTGGGGAAATCTGAAAAAAAGAGATAAAGAAATAGCTTTATTACTTTCCAGCCACTCCATGGATTGGTGCACACAGCCAGGAAAATCTAAATGACTTTCATAATTTCGAAAGCGACTTATCAAACTCAAAGCGCCATATAAATATCCTATCTATAATGTGCAGGCTTCTTTGGCACCAAACCAGCATGTTAATACATAGTTATTTGAAACATGTTCTTCGTATGTACTGCTTTAGACAGTGTCAAAGATGCATCCCATCAGGGATTAACCATTAAATACATGATTTTCTTCCTCGGTAGCGGATGTGCACCTCCGGAGTTCTTCCAGTTTGGCTTGGTTTTTTTTTTATGTGGGTAGTCGTTGATGGAAGGTTGCTTCTTGCAGTAACATAACCTCCGGAGTACCAGCTACAAATTCCAACCAGCATTGCCCTACCATGAATTTAGCACTCTGTTGCATCGGTCGCAGCAAATGAGATGAACAAAGTTGCTGCACAATTTGCAGGCGTCAGCTATTAGCATACAGCACACTGGGTGAAAAATAATTATGTTATGTATAGATGACATGTGTATGTACTGAAAAATAATCCCCATGAGAAAAAGAATTGCGATTTCGTGGATCACCACACCCTTAACTCGGCGCCAGGCAGTTGTGTTATGCACTGTTATTGTGAATTTTCAGCATCACCATTTCTGCTAGTAAATCATATACGAAGAAGTTGGATATTCTGCGATATGCAACCTTTTCCAATGTAGAAGACCATATGGTCATGTTCATCTTGGAAAATTCTCCGCCCTTTCCAGATGTATCATATGCTTTGGATGCTGTCATGCACCGGTCCAGGATGTTGTCGAAATCAAGCAGTTGAGCAGATCAATACTCCCTCCGTACCAAAATATACGACACTTTTTGACACTATCATAGTGTCAAAAAAGTCCACAGAGGGAGCAGACGGCAGGTTGTCGAATTTTAACCCATGAGAGAGCAAATGATACTTCCTCCTGTCCTTTTTATTCCGTGTATTAAATTTTTGTAAGTCAAACTTTGCAAACTTTCATCGTATTTATATTAAGAAATATCAACATCTATAATACTAAATATATAAACTATGAAACTATCTTTCATAACGAACCTAACAATATTGATTTGGTATTGTGAATATTGATAATTTTTTCTATAAGTTTGATCAAAATAGAGATGCTTTGACTTTGAATAAAACTTATATGCAGACTAAAAAACCCCGGAAAAAGTACATAAGAGTAGGTGAGTCGCACTCAAGGGGCAAGGTCTCATGTTTGAATCTTCCAACGTCTCCTACTCCCAAATTCCAAATGCATTTCACATTTTTTGTCATTTCCGTCTGGCATGCATCCCTCTTGGCCTCGCTAGCTAACTCTTCCTTTGTTTTCCTCATATGTGGCTGAGTGACAATGGAGTCACATCTATTGTTCCATGCCATAACTAATGGGGTAAAGTGCATATTGTCATCAGGTTAAGGATATCCACCCATCCTCTCTCACGTTTTTTATTATTATCATTAACATCATGGATGTTTGAAAAATTCATATCATCGACATTGCAATATTCTTAACATTTAAGAAACTCACATCAAACATTTTATTAAACTTTTCTTTTAACACTTCACACAAGTATGATGGATTAGTCCTTTTGAGAAGTAAGAATGTCGAACCCAACGAGGAGCAGAAGGAAATGACAAGCAGTTTTCAGTAAAGTATTCTCTGCAACTGATGTAAGTAACAATGATAGATAGTTTTATGGCAAGATAATTTATAACAAGTAACAAGTGACAATAGTAACAAAGGTGCAACAAGATAGCTCAATCCTTTTTGTAGCAAATGACATGCCTGAAGTACTCTTATATTAAGCAAGGGTTGCCAAGGACACATGAGAATTTTCATCTACTCATGTTCATCATGTTGAGTTAGTTCGCATTCGCTACTTCGATAATTTGATATGTAGGTAGACCGGTGCTAAGGTGTTGTTCTTACTTGAACTAACAACCTACTTATGATTACCTCCTCTCGCAAGCATTCGCGACTACGAAAGAAGAATTAAGATAAATCTAACTATACCATGAAACGTGTGGATCCAAATCAGCCCCTTATGAAGCAACACATAAATTGGGGTTTAAGCTTCTGTCACTCTCGCAACCCGCTACTCCACAATGACTTCCCTTAGGCCCATAACATGGTGAAGTGTCATGTAGTCGACGTTCACATGACACCACCAAGAGAAGTAACAACATACATATCATCAAAATATCGAACGAATACCAACTTCACAAGATTACTTATAACAAGACTTCTTGTAACAACCCGGGACCGACGCTCCAAAAGATTCCCTTTTTATTCCATTGTCGTCATGCGTTTCGTTTGGTTGTCGCATTCATCATTGCATCATTCACATCATCTGCATAGCATCGTCACTTGTTTTCGAAAACTTGCATCCTTTCGTAGCTGCCGATTCTCTCTGTTCGTGTCATCGGCCGTTTCGAGACCAACCACACATGCACGTGCCCGCGGCATCGATTAAAATATTGTTTTTAAAGTGCGTATAAAAATTTCTCGGATTGGGTCGGAACTTGGCGTTTATAGCGTAGGTAGTCCGTCTGCCAAATTTCGTCGCAATCAGAGGTCGTTTGGTACCCCAACGGTTAAATATATAGCGGTACTAGCCGGTCAAATTATCAGACGTTTTCGGGGTTATAAAACTCATGTCACGGGCCACCAAACTCCCTCTCATCTCAGCCCAACTCCTCTAACACAGTCCTCCTAGCCTACCTAACCCAACCCCGCGACCGGAGCCATCCGATTGCGATCACACGGCTCGAATCGATACAAAATCCCTCTATCCTAGCCTCATTTCCTATATGACCCCCTCTCCTTCCTAATTTGGCTAACCCTAGCCAATCGCCTAGAAATCCACGCGAGCCACCACCTTCTTCCATCTCCAGCCACGCGGGCCCGCTCGAGCCCATCTACAGCCCGCTGGGCCCGGATCGAGCCGCCGCCAGCGCCCGACGGAGCTCCTCCCGTGCTCCTCATTGTTCCATGGTGCTTGTGCCCGAGATCTCCCCGTGCCCTCGGCTCCTCGTCCCCAACCCTGCCGTCCCGCCGGAACGCCGATACCGACGACCATCACCTCGCCGCAGGCCGGACCCCGTGCTTTCCCTCTTGCCCCTCTCCTCCCCCTCTTGCTCATCGCTCTGCATCCTTCTCCCCCTCGCAGGAAGCTCCGCCCAAGCCCATGGATGCCGTCGCCGTTTGTCCTCGCTGCCGCCGGGAGCTGCGCCGCCAGACAGATCCGGCGAGCCTCGACGGAATCCGCCTTTCCCCGACCTCTGCCGCCCTGGACCTCGCCGGAGGACTGCAGCTGTCGCCGGGGTCCGCCGGCGCCATTCCCCTGCTCTCGTGCGGGAGGACGAGGGAGGCGACCGATCGCTTGGCCTCCTTCGCCCGCGTGGGCCACGCCCCAGCCAGCGCCACCAAGGCCCAGCGACTGTCCTACTTCCTCTGCCTGGGCCGAAGCCCATGGTGAGCTCCCCCCAAGCCCAGCCGAACCTGTTTATCATACGCCAGTGGGCGAGATTTGTTATCATGCGCTCACTGCACTATTTCAGCCCATACGGGAGATTCGGCCTGATTCATTTTTTTTCCATTTGGCGAATTTGCTAATTATCCGCTGAATTTTAAAATTGCAGACCCCCTTAACTTCATGCATTAATAACTTTTCAACTATGCATTGGATGAGAATAAAATATATATAAAAAGTGCTTAGAATGTCGTGTAGATTCACAATATCCAACTCTCACATGTGTTTAAAATGTTTAACTTGCTGTTTTCATGCAATTTGCGTAAATGTCATGCTAAAATGATTTATTTAATAACTATTGAACCATAGCTCCGATTAAAATGGTTTATATATGCAACTTGTCTAGAAAAACATGTAGAATCTCATGCCATACTTTATTTCCATGTTTAATAAATATAAAATTATGATAGGACAAATCTGCATCAAATTCATATTATACTTATGAGGACGTTTCGGAAATACTATAAGTGGTTTTCGGCCTCATTTAAGATGACTAGATGTTGTAGTTGTTTGTGCTTCACCTCTTGCCATGTATAACAATATTTAACATTGATGAGTACCTAAACGGGAGTGAACTAAATAATTCGAACGTGGAGTTTCGTCAATATGCAACTCGTTGCATATTGAACTTCACTTAATATGTAGTAGTTGTTTGTTGTGCTTGCCATGCCATGCCATGCGTTGCATATTAAACCGGACATGCATCATATTTGTTTGAGCATCATGTCATGCATATGTTGTGGTGTATCTTGTGTTGATTGTTTGTTTTGAATTATTTCTTGTCGATAGAGTTCCAAAAGCGTTCGGAGTGTGAGGATTCGTTCGTCTACTTCACAGATCGTCTTCTTCATGGATTTGTTCTTTTTCGAAGCAGGATCTCAGGCAAGATGACACATTTCCCTGGATACCACTACTATTATTGCTATGCTACTTGTCCCGCTTTTATCGTTATGTCTCGCTATGTACCACTTGTTTGTCAAGCCTCCCAACATTGCCATGAAAAGCCTCTAACTCTCCACCTTCCTAGCGAACCTTTGTTTGGCTATGTTACCGCTTGCTCAGACCTTCTTATAACGTTTCTAGCTGTAGGTGCAATTTGCTTCCATGTGACAATATGAACATTATTTTGTTATCACAATATTATTGGTATTTAATTTAATGCACTTATACACTTGGTAAAGGACGGAAGGCTTGGCCTTTTCTCGGTGTTTTGTTCCACTCTTTTCGCCCTAGTTACTTGTGAACCGGTGTTATGTTTCATAATTGAGCGCTCCTAACATGCTCGAGGTTGTTATGGGGACCCCCTTGGTTTTTGTTTTAGGATAAAGCTTGTCTGGCAAGGCCCAGCATTGGTACTATATTTTACTAATAACTAATAAAATTGCATAGGGACTTTCCAGACCCCGAGGATTTTTAATTAACAACCTGGGCCAGTGCTCCTCATGAGTGTTGGTCCAAAACGAGTTGCCTGTGAGGCCGCCTCGAGGAAACTCAGGGATTGGTTTTACCTGTAGCTAGTCCCATCCGGTCGTGTCCTAAGAACGAGATACACGGCTCTTATCGGGTTCGTCGATACGTCGGGCGGTCTTGCTGGACTTGTTTTACCTTTCTCGAATGTCTTGCATGAGGAACTCTGATCTTCTTCGGGCTATCTCGATGTGTCGGATTTCCTTTGGAATTGCCTAGGATGATCGTGAGATCCGTGGTCGAGGTTATTTCCACGGTGTGTGGTTAATTTGTGATGGATGAGTTGGAACACCCCTGCAGGGTTAAATCTTTCGGAAAGCCGTGCCCACGGTTATGTGGCAAACTTGGATATTTTGTTTAACACCCGATCATAGCAAACTTGAAGTAAACTCTAATAAAATACACCAACTATGTGCGTAACAATGACTGTCTCTTCTCGTGAGTCCTTATCCGAGAGAGAACACGGTGGGGTTATGATTGACATAAGTAGGTGTTCATGATCATTTAGTGATCATTCCTAGTTCACGTTCGGTATGCATAGACCACCATACTTTACTTTCCGTATTCGTAAGTTATCCACTCAAATCAATGCTTAGTCGCTTTCTGCAGCCTCACCACTTAACCATACCTCACCCATTAAACTTTAATAGTCTTGATACCCTTGGAAATGAGATTGCTGAGTCCCTGTGGCTCACAGATTACTACAACAATAGTTGCAGGTACAGGTAATGTGGTGCTTTCACGTGAGAACGATGCTTATTTGATTTGGATTTCTTCTTCTTCTTCTTCTTCTTCTTCATCGATCTAGGATGGGTTCCAGGCGGCAGCCTGGGATAGCAAGGGTGGATGTCATTTTATCGTTTGATTTCGTCCGTAGTCGAACCCTGCTCTTCTGTATGATGTTTGAATATGGTGATCTATTGATGTGATCTTGATGTAGCTTGTGGCGAGTGTAAGCCAATACCATATACTCATCTCTTCTATAATTGTACTTGTAATGATATCCATTCTTGCAACACGACGAGATGCGCTTCTATCCCTGTCGAGGCCCTCGTGCCAAAATAAGGATAGGATCGCATCTTGGGCGTGACACTTCTCCCATGTCCTCGGGAACAATAGTAACTACTCACACATCATCAACATGTTCAAGATAAAAGGTTTAATAATGATGATTAAGGATCTAAACATAATCTCTTCCACCAAGTAATCCAACAAGAATCCACTACAAGATGTAATCAACACAACTAGTAACCCATAGGTACCAATCTGGGGTTTTGGGACAAAGATTGAATACAACAGATGAACTAGGGTTAGAGATGAGATGGTGCTGATGAAGATGTTGATGAAGATTGGTCTTCCCACTAAGGAGGAAGTGTTGTCGATGACGATGGCTTCGATCTTCCCCTCTTGGAGAGGAATTTCCCCGACAGAATCTGACTGCCCGAGTGCAAAAGGGCCTATGCCCAGGTTTCCACCTCGAGGCGGCGACGCTTCGTCCCGAAAGGTTGCTTATGATTTTTTCTAGGGTAAAACACACCATATAGGAGAAGAGGGGCGTCGGAGGGCCAACAATGGCCCTACAAGCCATCAGGGCGCGCCCCAGGGGGGCGCACTGTTGGCTTGTGGCCTGCTGGTGGCCCCCCTTTGGTATATTTTTGTCCCTGAAAATCTTAAATATTCCAAAAATATTCTCCATGAAGTTTCAAGTCATTTAGAGTTTTGTGATTTTTCTACCTTTTCCTTGGTTTTCCGGTCTAGAATTCCAGTTTCCAGATATTTCCCTCCTTGTGGTGTACCTTGCATATTCACATAGAAAGGCATAAGAATTGTATAATAATGTGGAATAATGGACAAGAATGAAGTAGATAGTAATAAGAAAATTCATGATGCAAAATGGACGTATCAACTCCCCCCAAGCTTAGACCTTGCTTTTCCTCAAGCGAAAGCCGAACTCTAAAATAATGATCACATAATTTGAGAGAGAGAGGTGTCGATAAAAACAGAATACAAACATGAGAGCATCATGAATATCATCATAGCAGCAAGATTTTCATCAAATAGCTTCTCATAAACAAGTAACAATCTATTCACAACTGAAGAAATATGAAGCATAATCTTTATTGAGAACCGACAAGCAATGAAATTAGTCCTTGAGATAATCATAGCTATCGTAATCGAGAGAAGAGTCTATGTAGGATTTTTGTATTTCTAGCAAGTTCACATATTCAACTATAATGTAGCCTTCTATGATTGTTGACACACATTGCATATTTTTGGAACCAGTGATTCCGTGGGACACATAGGAAGAAGGTTTTTTTTATTGTTATTGCCACCCAACTTATTTGCCTCAAGGATAATGTCAACAATAATGGATCATGATCATCTACATTCAACTGGATATATTTGTTTGGATCTTTCCTTAACACACAATGCTTGCTACTAAAGAGTTGATAAATAGGAACAAGGGGAATATTATTGACTCATGTGAAAGTATTTTTTTGCAAGAATGTAAAGGATAGGCCCTTCGTAGAGGGAAGCACAGGTTGTCATGAGCCTTAATTTGTTTGATACGTGCAATCTCTTAATGCAAAAGAACATCACTTTATATTGCCCCTTGTGATAGTGAACTTTATTATGCGCTCTGTCGCTTTTATTTCTTTACCATCACAAGATCGTACAAAGCTTGCTTTCCCTTACAATAAAAGATCTTACATGCTTAGAGGAAATTTTATTGCCTTTTGCAGCAATGACAACTTACTTGAAGGATCTTATTCAATTCATAGATAGTTATGGTGGACTCTCATGGCAAGAAACTGAGTTTAAGGGTTATGGATGCACAAGTACTATCTCTACTTACTATGAATGTTTGGGCTTGCAAAAGATCCTAAGCAAGCATCACATGTTAAGGGATCCAATACTATATAACTTCTATGCAAATGTAAACAACCATGGTCATTATGTTGTCTTCCATGTCCAACTTCAACACTTGGGAATTATGTAATATTTTGATGGGATCGCACAATCATAAAAGGTGTTCAAGATAGTATATTTATATGTAAATCTCCTCTTCTCTACCATACTTTCACATAGACCATACCAATTATTAACATTATGTTTGTTTGTTCTTAACACCTTTTATTGCTTACATGATACGGGGCAAACCCGTAGGTGTCGATCTTTCACGAATTGGAGGGGGATTCCACGAAGAACACAAAGAACACGGGGAAGAACAAGGAGAAACCACAAGAGGAAACACTCAAGAACAAGTCCAATCACACATCCACTAGACTCACCACACACAATATCCACAAAGGTACATGAACAACAAAGGGAAATAGGATACATGGTAGAGTTCATCCCAAATCCCATGGGGAGATGGAGCCTTGATATCCCGGAGGATCTTCCCCCAAGAGGGGCCTTGACATCCTCTAGGGATCTTCTCCGGTGGAGGTCTTCATCTCAATGGGAGAGGCAGAGGAAGGAGAAAAGCTCAACTAACTAAGAGCTAAACCATTGCTAACCTTAGAAAGGAGGAGGAGGGGTCCCTTACATAGTGTTAGTGGAGATAGGGGGGAGAGAGAGAGAGGATACATGGGCCTTTGGCCCGCGTCTGCCCACACAGGGGCTGGATGTCTGGGGCTTCATGGGGGTGCCGGATGTCCGGGGCCGGGGCAGGATGTCCGGGGCTCGGACGCCTGGCTTCGCTCGAATCAGGACTCCTCGCGCCGGATTTCCGGGCTGGGGCGCCGGATATCCGGCCGGTCTTGTGGCGCCAGATGTCCGAGGGTCGGCCGGATGTCCGGGCCATGTAGCTTCGGCTGTAGCTTTCCCTTGGCGCTAGAGAGATCTCTAGGGGCCATATGTCCAGGGTGAAGGCCCGATGTCCGGGGCCTGGGAGGTGGCTTGGCCTTCTTCCGTCATCGCTTCCATGCTTCCCTCGCGGATGGTGTAGTTGTTCCTCGGCACTTCTGCTCCTCGCCATCCGTGAAGCTCCGACAATACCTATGTATGCACACGAGGGGAGTGTCAAGTAGTATACCATCCTCGAAGGGGTCAAGTGAATACGTGTAAAGGAGATGATTCACCTTTATGTATGTGAAGTAGTTGTGGCACGTGACACTTGCCAAACGGACTCTCGTCATGGTGATCTTCATAGGATGCTCCGCATCATCCCCTCCCCCTTGGGAAAGATCCGTCCTCGAATCAAAATCCAAATCACCATGGGGAGGAGATGGTGTCGCCGTGTAGAAGTGGACGATCACCAAGCACTCATCATCATCATCAAGCTCTAAAGGGGCACTCTCCAATGTCTCACCATCTTGGTATTTCTTCAAAAGGAGCAAATACGACAAACACTTGGAAAAAAATATGGTTAGCGTTAGTGCAAAACCAAGCATTTAAGTGGTGAATCACCGCACACGTGTTGTCATCATGCTTAACATATGGTGTGACAAGGGATTGTGTCATGGCATGTAAGCATATAAATGGAGCACACGGAATGCTATCATGGAAACAAGGATGCCTAGTTGAGGTAGGGATGCCAATATGTGTGTCAATAGAACACACATCAACCTCAAGGTCATAACACTCATGCACATAGCAATCAACGAAAGGTCTATGGTAGGCAAATGAATCATTCACAACACCAAAGAAAAGGACATGTCTAGACACACGGGGCAAGTGCAAGACAATCCAAGCATAATGTGCACATGATGTAGTGAAGATAGTGAGGCAATCAACACGATAGAAAGAGCAAGTGTTCAACATGTGTGAGGCAATCAATTCAAGCATGTAGAAAGCAATGTGGCATGGCCAATGTGAAGAATTGACATTGTTGCAACCAAGCATATGATAAGAGGAAACAATACACAAGTTGGGTGCAACCCACAAGGTATATATGTCATGAGGCATGGAACAATGGCAATCACGAGTGACAGCAACATCTCTAACATGTGTGCAAGTAAGTGGTCCAAGATGACCAATATGTGTCATGATACAAGCAACACAAGTATGACGATGCACTATATCCATGCTCAAGAAGGACGTCACCTCAAAAACTTGACCTTGTGCGTTAGTCACAATGCCGATGCGCAAGCAAGTGTGATGTAGAAACTCGTCGGTGTAGCAAAGCTCGCTCTCAAGAGCTCAAATCATCAACTCACGTGAAGTGGAAGTTGACATGTATTCGAAGTATCCTACACATGCACAAAGAAAACAAAAGAATGTATATGCATGGTAGAGAAACACATCATTCATCATGATGGTTCGCCTCTCTTGCACATAACCATTAGGAACAAAAGTGCATGAACAATATGATGCAACAATGGCTATATTCATGGCACTAGGCAGATGGTGCAAATAAGAAAGACAAGCATGCTTCACACGAAAGATGTCAAAAGCTCCAATAATATGTGAGAAAGCTATGGGGGCAATCTCATTATCAAGAGTAGAAGCATTATTGCACTCAATACATGGCAAAGCATATAGCAAGAAAGAGGCCACACATGGAGATATGTGACAATATGCAATGTCAATCATGTGCAAAGCATGGCAATGGTTGTCATCGACCGCATAAAAGGAGCACATCGGTGATGCAACATAAGCAAGCATAGTGATCATGGCATGCAAACTAGTAGTGCGAAGATGCAACATACTAGAGGAAATCATGGAGGTCATGTAATTTGAGCAAATAATAGGCATAGACAATGCATATGACATAACACAAGCACGGGAACAAAACATGATCAATATATCGTCATAGGCATGGGGCACAAAGCAAACATGGCAATAGTAAGTAGTATCTTCACCAAGCTCGCAAATTTACATACAAATAGGAGAATCAAGTGACATGTGAGATGCAAGGCATGTGTCACAAATGCATGGTAAAGACATAGAAATGAGCATATCATGAAAAGTGAACATGGCAATATGGGCATAATAAGTGTAATGAGAAAGAACCCATAGCCATGTGAGAGCCATGTAGAAGAGGTACGTGTAGTGCTTGCGCGAGGGGAATGGTTGGAGACACATTCCGGTGAATCTCAAAGCATCGGTGCTCTTAATATCTCTTTTTGTCAACTCATGGGATTGTGAGGTTGACGAGGAATCATGAGTACCTACACACAACAAAGGCAAATGAAAAATTGTGTGAGCATGGTATATGTACACATCATCCATTAGGATGTGCATGTGCTTGTGTTCGTTAGCACAAAATGTCCATGCTCGAATAAATGAGATGCATGATATAGGAACATGTCATCCATCATGAAAGGTTTGTTATTATGTATAGCATAATGGAGACTAGAAATATGTAGCGCATCACTTGAAATATCGAGAGCATTGTTATTCGTGATATGTGGATGGTGCACACAAGTAGTGGGATCATGCAATGTATGGTATGTAACTAAATCTCCTATAATGTATGAGGAAACTCAGGAGGTCTCCTCATGTGCAATAGCAGAAACATAATATGGAGAATATGGACAACATCCAAAACAATGCATATTCGAAGCTAGGTGGTCATGGCATGTCTTATGAGAATTATTGCGCAAATGATGCAAAGGAAGCATGGCAATATCATCACAAGAAAAAAATGCCAATAACCATGGGTTTGTCATCTATGCCATATGAGCAAATGGGATTTACTTTTATGGGATATACATAGTCGCTACGGTGAGATTGCAAAGATGCAATATGGGAAATTTCACGCATAGCATATGACAAGTGAAGCGGATTTTCAAACATGATGTGACCAATAGAGTTTTCATATGATATCCTATGGAGTATAGCATCGCAACTAGGTAATTCGACATGCTCATCATCATATTCATCATAAATAGGGGGCACATCTAAGCATGAATAAGACCTAGCATGTGAAGTATCCATAAGGTTATCAACATCATGCAAGCAATCATTGTCAAGATAGTCCACTAGTGGGACAAGAGCATCACCTTCACCTATTTTACCTTTCTCATTCCACTCATGTGGTGTAGGTGAGGTGGCATAGACCAACTCGTGGTCATCTTCAACATGATGGAACCATGTGGGGGTGCATCATCATCCACCATGGCCATCATCTTGTCCAAAGGGAGGACGAAGTCATCAAGGATCGGCGCATCATCAAATATGGGACCTGGCACCAAATGAGAAGACACAATAGGAGTAGAGGTTAAGTTTTTAGAAATCGAAATGGCCTCACATGCCCTATCAACTACCTCACTCGCTCTATGTGGTGGTGTCTCACACACTCCGTCGAAGTAGGTGCACTCAAACTCACATATGGTGGAGTCACAAGTCTCACTCAAGTGGTGGGGATTGTGGCTCTCCTCACATGGAAATGGGGGTAATTCATCATATATGGGGCTAGTGGTGAATTCACTCTCACTCTCAATATGGTGGCAAAAGTCTCTCAACTCATCACCAAACATTGCCGTGGTCGAAGGGAAAATCCCATGCTCAACCAACTCGTCGTCATCGTGGATGAAGGCCAAAGATGGCACATCATCACTTGCTTTCATGACGAAGGGAAAATCGCATGCTCGGCCATCTTCCTTGGGATGCTTCCGAAGATGGAAGGGTCATCCATGCATGTAGTCGATCGCCTTGATCTTGGCATCGAAGATTGTCCTTGGTGGTGATCTTGGTCTTCGCGCACTTGTTTCTTCGAAGATGTGCGACTTGAGCATGTACGTCGTGATGATGACGAAGGGGAAGAAGACTTGTAGTTGGCCACCATGTGTCAAAGTTGCTCCATGTATGCCGCCATCATGTCTCTTTTCCAAGATTTGGAGTGTTGTATGTCAATGGTGAGTCGCTCGAGCTTTTAGGTGATGTGGTTGTTCATGTCGATGTAGTCGTCGAAGACCGAAGATGATGTGCTTTGCCTAGCCATCACAAGACTCGAGCAAAGGTGAGTGGGAAATGAGATAAACAATACCAAGATACCGTTTCCAAAGTTGAGGATGTATCCCGTTTCACTCAATGTGAATTGAGAGAATAGTGGAATTGGTACAGGACTTGTTCACTCACACCTACAACATAAAGCTTATCGAGTGGCTTGGTTAGGACAAGTGGCACAAAATTCAAGAAAAATGAAGTCCAAGATATTGTAAATGTTGAAATAAATCCAATGGACTCAAAATGCAAAGCAAGTGATCACAAATATAGAGGAGGGAAATAGATAAACACACATGGTGGGACAATGGGCACGTGCAACTATAGGGATGAGCAATACAAAATTGCCTAACGAAGACTAAGCTCACGTTGCACAAACACAAGGAGAGACGCTAGCTTGATTGCACGTTTGGGCACGATTGACCACTTGGAACCAATCCTATTTTGTGCAAGCAAAATTTTTCCTATTCCAAGTATCCTCACGCACAAGTATCTCTTTTCATGCTCAACTCTTTGCTTATAAGCTTATGATCTTTACTTCTTGCTTAGAAGCTCTTTTTTTCTCTTCCTTTCCACTATTCTTATTGAGCCTCAACCAAATATATGAGAAAAGTATCACAAGATATGCACGGGAGCAAGCAATTGCACTATATGATTTTTCCAATGATGCAACAATATGATATTGTAACACTATGGTGCACAAGTTTTCGCGAAGCCCGGCAATACTCGGATAGCTAGTCTCAATAGGTATGAAGGTAATCGCAAAGATGGTGGGGCTATCAAGATGTAATGGCAAGGAAAGAAAAGTGTATGAAGGAATGTATACCTTCGTCACACTTAACCTTTCACGAAGTCGGGGTAAAACCTGCCTTGCTTCTGGTTGAAGATGGTCTCAAAGGATGGATGGTCGTCGTCGATGTCGAACGTCGGTGGTCGATGTAGATGATGGACCGATACAAGTCACCGATGGTTGATGAAGAAGTAACTGTCCCTAAGTAGCCAAAACACCTTAGGAGACTCAAATCACAACTCAAGCAACCACAAATGCAAATGGAACCAAAATGGGTTAGGTTGCGGAAGTCTATGGTGGTATTGCGGGTGATATGGTGGCAGGCCTATGCAAACTTGCCAAAATTTGAAAACAATTGATGGAGTCAAATTATGATGAATCTATTTTTGTGGGAAGGAGAGTGTCAATATCTATCCAATGAGCTAAAGAACGTTAAAATTGGATCCGGATGAATTATTTATGGCCGAAACGGTCAGCGGAAAACTGAAACCTACAGGGGCCGGAAATCTGGGACACAATGTTCAGAATCGCCCGATTTTTATGATCCAGGGCCTGGATGTCCGGATGTAGGGCTCGGATGTCCGACCTTAGGCTCGGATGTTCGGCCCAACAATTCCAGATCGAGATTTGGGGCTCGGGAACTCGATTTGGGGCAGAAATTGGTGATTCAAAAGCCAAAATTTGATGGGGAAAAGGTGTAATTAGTGCTAGGGAATGCAAAGGGAGGTAGATCCACTTGCCAAACACCCAATGCACGAATCAAAATCAACAAAAACTCATAAGAACAACAAATGACAATAATTTTTTTGGGCTATTTTTGTGGGGAATTTTCAAAATTGGGATGAAATCAAACAAAATTAGGCTAGAAAACAAAGGGAAGGACTCCAAATTCGTGAGAAACATGGCTCTAGATACTAATATGATATGGGGCAAACCCGTAGGTGTCAATCTTTCACGATTTGGAGGGGGATTCCACGAAGAACACAAAGAACACGGGGAAGAACGAGGAGAAATCACAAGAGGAAACACTCAACAACAAGTCCAATCACACATCCACTAGACTCACCACACACAAGATCCACAAAGGTACATGAACAACAAAGGGAAATAGGATACATGGTAGAGTTCATCCCAAATCCCATGGGGAGATGGGTACTTGATATCCCTGAGGATCTTCCCTCGTGAGGGGCCTTGACATCCTCTATGGATCTTCTCCGGTGGAGGTCTTGATCTCCATGGGAGAGGTAGAGGAAGGAGGAAAGCTCAACTAAGCAAGAGTTAAACCATTGCTAACCCTAGAAAGGAGGAGGGGCCCCCTTATATAGTGCTAGTAGAGATAGGGGAGAGACAGAGAGAGGATACATGGGCCTTTGGCTTACGTCTGCCCACACAGGGGCCGGATGTTCAGGCCAGGGGATGGATGTCCGGGGCTTCATGGGGGTGCCGGATGTCCATGGCCGGGGCCAGATGTCGGGGGCTCGGGCGCCTGGCTTCGCTCGAATCGGGACTCCTCGCGCCGGATTTCTGGGCAGGGGCACCGGATATCCGGTCGGTCTTGTGGCGCTAGATGTGCGGGGGTCGGTCGGATGTGTGGGACCTGTAGCTTCGGCTGTACCTTGCCCTTGGCGGTAGATAGATCTCCATGGGCCGGATGTCCGGGGTGTAGGCCGGATGTTCGGGGCCTAGGACGTGTCTTGGCCTTCTTCCGTCGTCGCTTCCATGCTTCCCTCACAGATGGTGTAGTTGTTCCTCGACACTTGCACTGCTCCTCACCATTCGTGAAGCTCCGACAATACCTATGTATGCACACGAGGGGAGTGTCAAGTAGTATACCATCCTCGAAGGGGTCAAGTGAACACGTGTAAAGGAGATGATTCACCTTTATGTATGTGAAGTAGTTGTGCCACGTGTCACTTGCCAAACGGACTCTCGTCATGGTGATGTTCATAGGATGCTCCACATCATCCCCCCCTTGGGAAAGATCCGTCCTCGAATCAAAATCCAAATCACCATGAGGAGGAGATGGTGTCGCCGTGTAGAAGTGGACGATCACCAAGCACTCATCATCATCATCAAGCTCTAAAGGGACACTCTCCAATGTCTCACCATCTTGGGATTCCTTCAGAAGGAGAAAATATGACAAACACTTGGAAAAACAAATATGGTTAGCGTTAGTGCAAAACCAAGCATTTAAGTGGTGAATCACCACACAAGTGTGCACCTGAAATGTTCTTTTCAGGTTTCTGGAGTGTTCCGGAAGACCTCCTTGATGTGTTCTTCCGGTGTCATAACTTGGATGACATTAGTTTCTTCATTAATGGGTGCACCTGAAATGCAGTGCTTGATCCTTTGCCCATTCACCACTCTCGGGTCCTTGCCTTCAAAGTTATTGATTTTTATAGCACCGGAGCGATAAACCTCCTCCACATTGTATGGGCCCTCCCATTTGGAGAGAAGTTTACCTGCAAAAAATCTGAAACGAGAGTTGTACGAAAGCACTAAGTCTCCTACATTGAATTATTGTTTTTGAATCCTCTTGTCATGCCATCTTTTAACCTTTTCTTTAAACAACTTAGCATTTTCATAGGCTTGTGTTCTCCATTCATCTAGTGATCTAATGTCAAATTGTTGGGAACGTTGCATGGAAAACTAAAATTTTCCCGCGAACACCCAAGATCTATCTATGGAGATCAACATCTATGAGAGGGAGAGTGGATCTACATACCCTTGTTGATTGCTAAGCGGGAAGCGTTAAGAAACGCAGTTGATGTAGGTGATCGTCTTCGCGATCCAAATCGCAATCCTTCTCGCGATCCAATCACGATCCGTCCCGATCTAGCGTCAAACGGACGACACCTCCGCATTCAACACACGTACAACTTGATGACATCTCCTCATCCTCGATCTAGCGAGCAAGGTCAGAGTAGTAGATGAGTTCTCCGGCAACACGACGGCGTGGTGGTGGTGGTGGAGCAATGTCAGCAGAGCTTCGCCAAGCGCTGCCGCAGATGTGTTTTCGGTGGAGAAACAGATCTAGGGAGAGAGGGAGGGCTGCACCTATGCCTTAGGGTGTTGCTGCCCTCCCTCTCCCTATCTATATATAGGAGGAGGGGTATATGGGGCGCATCCCTATCTCTTCCTCCAAGGAAGTGGGCGGCCAGGAGGGAGGAGTCCTCCCTCCCCAAGGCACCTCCTAGGTGCCTTCCCCTTTAGGGTTTCCTACCCCCTAGCCACATGGGACCTTGGGAGCTGGCACAACAAGACTTGGATGCCCCCTTACAGCCCATGCACGTCCTAGGGACTGGAGGACCCCTCCAGACTCCTCCAGAACCCTTTGGAACCTTCTAGAAGCTTCCAGGTACAATACCGGTAAAACCCAAAACTTTTCCGGTAGCCAAAATATGACTTCCCATATATAAATATGTACCTCCGGACCATTTCGAAGCTCCTCGTGATGTCCAGGATCTCATCCGGAACTCCGAACAACCTTCGGTCACCAACATACATAACTCAACAATACCAAATCGTCAGCGAACGTTAAGTGTGCAGACCCTGCGGGTTCGAGAACTATGTAGACATGACCGAGACAACTCAATGATCAATAAACAATAGCGGGACCTAGATTCCCATATTGGTTCCTACATATTCTATGAAGATCTTTATCGGTCAAACCACGATGTCAAGGATTCAGACAACCCCGTATGCAGTTCCCTTTGTCCATCGACATTTTACTTGCCCGAGATTCGATCGTCAGTATCTCCATACCTAGTTCAATCTCGTTACCGGCAAGTCCCTTTACTCATTCTGTAACACAAGATCCCATGACTACTCCTTAGTCACATTGCTTGCAAGCTTCTTGTGATGTTGTGTTACCGAGTGGGCCTAGAGATACCTCTCTGTCATAAGGAGTGACAAATCCCAGTCTCGATCAATGCCAAACCAACAGACACCCTCGAAGATACCTGTAGAGCACCTTTATAGTCACCTAGTTATGTTGCGACATTTGATACACACAAGGTACTCCTCCAGTGTCAGTGAGTTGCATGATCTCATGGTCATAGGAACATATACTTGACATGCAGAAAACAATACCAATAAACTGACACGATCATATGCTACGTTCATAGTTTGGGTCTTGTCCATCACATCATTCTCCTAATGATGTGATCCCGTTATCAAATGACAACTCATGTCTATGGCTAGGAAACCGTAACCATCTTTGATCAATGAGCTACTTTAGTAGAGGCTTACTAGGGACACTTTGTTGTCTATGTATCCACACATGTATTTGAGTTTCCATTCAATACAATTATAGCATGGATAATAAACGATTATCATGGACAAGGAAATATGATAATATCTATTTTTTATGCCTCTAGGGCATATTTCCAACACAAATAACCTCTTTTCACCGGCAAGTTTAAAATCATAGTTAAGTTCTTTAATTTCCCAATAAACTTTATGTTCTAGCTCGAGAGGTAGATGACAAGCCTTTCCATAGACCATTTTGTATGGGGACATATCCATAGGATTCTTATAAGTAGTTCTATAAGACCAAAGCGCATCATCTAGTTTACTAGACCATTTCTTCCTAGATCTATTAATAGTCTTTTGCAAGATTAATTTTATTTCTCGATTACTCAATTCAACTTGACCACTAGACCGAGGATGATAAGGGGATGCAATCCTATGGTTAACATAATATTTAGCTAGAATTTAACAGAAAGCACCATGAATAAAATGTGAACTACCATTAGTCATTAAGTATCTAGGGACTCCAAACCCCAGCAAATGATATCTTTAAGCATTTTAATTGAGGTGTTATGATCAGTGCTACTAGTTGGAATAGCCTCTACCCACTTAGTAACGTAATCAATAGCAACTAAAATATGAGTATACCCGTTTGAAGAAGGAAAAGGTCCCATAAAGTCAAAACCCCAAACATCAAATGGTTCAATATCAAGTGAATAATTCATAGGCATTTCCCGACGCTTACCGATATTACCAACTCTTTGGCACTCATTGCATGAAAGGACATACTTACGAGCATCTTTGAAAAGAGTAGGCCAATAGAAACCATATTGTAATACCTTGTGTGCAGTTATGTCACCGGCATGGTGTCCTCCGTAAGCTTCGGAATGGCACTTCCAAAGAATTTGTTCCTGTTCATACTCATGTATAAATCGTCTAATAATACTATATACTCCCTCTTTGTAAAGATGTGGGTCATCCCAAAAGTAATGTCATAAATCATAGAAGAATTTTTTATTTTGTTGATAGGCGAAGCAGGTGGAATATATTTAGCAACAATATAATTAGCATAATCACCATACCAAGGAGCGCTACGTGAAGTATTTATAGCAGCAAGTTGCTCATCTAGAAAGTTATCATCGATAGGAAGTGGGTCATCAAGAACATTTTCCATCCTAGAGAGGTTATCTGCTACGGGTTTTTCAGCTCCTTTTCTATCAATGATATGCAAATTAAACTCTTGAAGTAAAAGTACCCACCTAATGAGTCTAGGTTTAGCATCTTTCTTTTCCATAAGGAATTTAGTAGCAGCGTGATCAATGTGAATAGTTACTTTGGAATCGACAATGTAAGGTCTAAAACTTATCACATGCAAAACAACTGCTAAAAATTCCTTTTTAGTGGTAGCATAATTTCTTTGAGCAGAGTCTAGAGTTTTACTGTCATAATGAATAACCCTTAATTTCTTGTTTACTCTTTGCCCTAGAACATCACCACCAACATAATCACTAGCATCACACGTAATTTCAAATGGTAAGTTCCAGTCAGGTGGTTGAACAATGGGTGCAAAAATTAAAGCCTTATTAAGTATTTCAAAAGCTTCTACACAATCATTATCAAAAACAAAAGGAACATCTTTTTGAAGAAGATTAGCTAACGACCTAGAAATCTTTGAGAACTCTTTAATGAAATGCCTATAAAAACCGACATGACCAAGGAAACTTCTTATACCTTTGATATCTCTCAGGCATGGCATTTTCTCTATTGCATCAACTTTAGCTTTGTCCACCTCAATGCCTCGTTCAGAGATTTTGTGCCAAAGCACTATACCTTCATTTACCATAAAGTGGTACTTCTCCCAATTCAAGACAAGGCTAGTTTTTTCGCATCTCTGCAAAACTCGATCAAGGTTGCTAAAGCAATCATCAAAAGAAGTCCCATCAACAGAAAAAACATCCATGAACACCTCAAAAATCTTTTCACAAAAGTCAGAGAATATATCAGTCATACATATTTGAAAGGTAGTAGGTGCATTGCATAAACCAAAAGGCATACACCTGTAAGCATAAGTTCCGAAAGGACATGTAAAGGTAGTTTTCTCTTTATCTTAGTTTGACACATGTATTTGAGAAAATCCAGAATATCCATCAAGAAATCAAAAGTGTGTGTGCTTAGATAATCTTTCTAGAATCTGATCAATAAAAGGCAAGGGGTAATGATCTTTCTTAGTAGATTTATTCAATTTCTTGAAATCAATCACCATCCTATAGCCAGTCATGATTCTTTGTGTAATAAGCTCATTTTTATCATTAGGGACGACAATAGTACCACCTTTCTTAGGAACACAATGAACGGGACTTACCCACCTACTATTAGCAATAGGATAGATTATACCTGCCTCGAGAAGCTTTAGTATTTCAGTTCTTACCACTTCCTTCATCTTGGGATTTAAGTGGTGTTGTTGATCAACAATACGTTTAGCATCTGGTTCCATATTAATCTTATGCTGACATAGAGTGGGGCTTATACCCTTTAGATCGTCGAGAGTATATCCAATAGCAGCCATGTGCTTCCTTAGAGTTTTAAGTAATCTCCTTTCTTCATGCTTTGAAAGGTTAGGAGTGATAATAACGTGATATATCATGTTTCCATCAAGATAAGCATATTTCAAAGTATCAGGTAAAGTATTTAGTTCAAACATGGGATCTCCCTTGGGTGGATGAGGATCCCCTAAAATATTGACTGGTAAGTTGTGTTTAAGAATAGGTGTTTGTTTAATAAATATGCCATCTATTTCATTCCTTTCATTCGTATGCATATGATTCTCATGGTCTAGCAAATATTGTTCTAGAGGATCAGTAGGAGGCATGACATTAGAAGCAAGACCAATTATTTCATCCTTACTAGGTAACTCCTTCTCATGTGGTTGATTAGTGAACTTGGAGAAATTAAATTCACGAGACACATCACCAAAGCTTACTCTAACCTTCTCAGTAATACAATTAATTTCAGCATTAACGGTGTTCAAGAAAGGTCTACCGAATATAATGGGGCAAAAGTTATCTTTTTTTGAACCAAGTACTAAGAAATTAGTGGGGTACTTGAATTTTCCACACAAAACCTCAACATCTCTAACAATCCCAAGTGGCGTAATTGTTGGGGAACGTCGCATGGGAAACAAAAATTTTCCTACGCACACGCAAACCTATCCATGGTGATGAGCATCTACGAGAGGGAGAGTGGATCTACATACCCTTGTAGATCGCTAAGCGGGAAGCGTTAAGAAACGCGGTTGGTGTAGTCGAACATCTTCGCGATCCAAATCGCCGAGCGTCCCGCGATCTCATCACGATCCGTCCCGCGATCCAATCATGATCCGTCCCATGAACCAATCACGATCCGTCCCGCAATCTCATCACGATCCATCTCACGATCTTGATCACGATCTGTCCTGCGAACTCATCACGATCCGTTCCGCGATCTCATCACGAACCGTCTCGCGATCTCGATCACGGTCCTTCCGATCTAGCGCCGAACGGACGGCACCTCCGCGTTCAGCACACGTGCAGCTTGATGACGATCTCCACCGTCTTGATCCAGCAAGAGGAGGTGGAGAGGAGAGAGAGTTCACTGGCAGCGTGACGGCGCTCCGGTGATGGTGGTGGAGTGATTCCGGCAGGGCTTCGCCTAAGCACTGCGGAAAACCGATCTAGAGGAGAAACTGTGCACCAGTGAAACGGGTAGCACGTGGCCGGAAATTCTGTCCAAAAACCACCCAATCCACTAGTATATATAGGAGGAGAGGAGAGGAGAGGCAGCCAAGGCCTTTGGGTCGGCCGAAATAGGAGGTGGGAAGCAATCCTACTTCACCTCCAATCCTAGTTGGAGTAGATTGCCTCCTATTGGCTGATTTTCCACCTTTTGCTTTAGGACTTTCTCTCCTGCGCCATGGGCCTTTGTGGCTGTTTTCCCAGCCCACTAAGGTCTGGTTAATACTCTCCCACAGCCCATGGACCTCTTGGGGTCGAAGTACCCCTCCCGGAGGTCTCCCGGTACACTACCGGCACTCCCGGTACACTACCGATGAGCCCGAAACTCTACCGATGAGCCCGAAACTTTTCCGGAAACCAAACTGGGACTTCCTATATATGAATCTTTACCTCCGGACCATTCCGGAGCTCCTCGTGACTTCCGGGATCTCATTCAGGACTCCGAACAAACTTCGGTCACCACCATACATAACTCTACACTACCAAAACGTCACCGAACCTTAAGTGTGCAGACCCTGCGGGTTCGAGAACTATGTAGACATGACCGAGACACCTCTACGGTCAATAACCAATGGCGGGACCTGGACATCCACATCAGTTCCTACATATTCTACGAAGATCTTTATCGGTCGAACCTCTATGTCAAGGATTCAGTTAATCCCGTATAACGTTCCCTTTGTTCTTCGGTATGTTACTTGCCCGAGATTTGATCGTCGGTATCTCCATACCTAGTTCAACCTCGTTACCGACAAGTCTCTTTACTCGTTCCGTAATACAAGATCCCGCAACTAACAATTAGTCACATTGCTTGCAAGGCTTATTGTGATGTTGCATTACCGAGTGGGCCCCGAGATACCTCTCCGTTACACGGAGTAACAAATCCGAGTCTCGATCCATGCCAACTCAACAGACACCATCGGAGATACCTGTAGAGCACCTTTATAGTCACCCAGTTACGTTGCGACGTTTGATACACACAAGGCACTCCTCCGATATCCGTGAGTTGCATGATCTCATGGTCATAGGAACATATACTTGACATGCAGAAAACAGTAGCAATAAACTGACACGGTCATATGCTATGTTTGTAGTTTGGGTCTTATCCATCACATCATTCTCCTAATGATGTGATCCCGTTATCAAATGACATCTCATGTCCATGGCTAGGAAACCTTAACCATCCTTTGATCAACGAGCTAGTCCATTAGAGGCATACTAGGGACATGGTTTTGTCTATGTATCCACACATGCATTTAAGTCTCCGATCAATACAATTATAACATGGATAATAAACGATTATCATCAACAAGGAAATATGATAATAACTAATTTATTATTGCCTCTAGGGCATATTTCCAACAGTAATAGTATCTCTATTTGCATAGTGACATCAATATCTTCAATCGTAGAGGGTGCTATGTCATTCATAATTTCTTGATATAAGGTAAAAGGTATAGCGTTGACACTAGCACTGATGTCACACAAGCCATGATAATAATGATCTCCAATTTTAACCGAAACAACAGGCATGCCAACCACTGTTTTACTTTTGTCTAATTCATCCTCTTCGTTTTTGGCAGGTTTTGCAATCCTAGCACCTTCTCCATAAAAGTAAATAACCTGACCCTCAATGTTATTTGATGTCTACTACGCAACTTCATTCTTGTAAACTTTGTTGGGCCTTCAAGCGCAGAGTTTTGTAGGACAGTAGCAATTTTCCCTCAAGTGGATGACCTAAGGTTTATTAATCCATGGGAGGTGTAGGATGAATATTGTCTCTCTCAAACAACCCTGCAATCAAATACAAGAAATCTCTTGTGTCCCCAACACACCCAATACAATGGCAAATTGTATAGGTGCATTAGTTCGGCGAAGAGATGGTGATACAAGTGCAATATGGATGGTAGATATAAGTTTTTGTAATCTGAAAATATAAAAACAGCAAGGTAGCAAGTAACATAAGTGAGCAAAAACGGTATTGCAATGCTTGAAAACAAGGCCTAGGGTTCATACTTTCACTAGTGCAAATTCTCTCAACAATACTAACATAGATGAATCATATGTAAATCCCTCACATGTGACAAAGAGTTCACTCCAAAGTCACAAATAACAAAGGAATTATTGTAGGGTACGAAACCACCTCAAAGTTATCTTTTCTGATCAATCGTATGAGCTATCCCTATAAGTGTCACTAACAGCCCTAGAGTTCGTACTAAAATAACACCTTAAGATACACATCAACCAAAACCCTAATGTCACCTAGATACTCCAATGTCACCACGAGTACCCATGGGATTGATTATACTATATGCATCACACAATTTCAGATTCATCAGGTTCAATCCAACACAAAGAACTTCAAAGAGTGCCCCAAAGTTTCCACCGGAGAGTCAAGACGAAAACGTGTGACAACCCCTATGCATAGATTCCCAAGGTCACGAAACCCGCAAGTTGATCACCAAAACATACATCAAGTGGATCAATAGAACATCCCATTCTCACCACGGATATCCCATCGCAAGACATACATCAAGTGTTCTCAAATCCTTTAAAGACTCAATCCAATAAGAAAACTTCAAAGGGAAAAGTCAATTCATCACAAGAAGATAGAGAGGGGAAAACTCCATATGATTCATCTACATTAATAAAGCTCACGGTACATCAAGATCGTGTCATCTCAAGAATACGAGAGAGAGAGAGATCAAACACATAGCTACTAGTACATACCCTTAGCCCCGAGGGTGAACTACTCCCTCCTCGTCATGGAGACCACCGGAATGATGAAGATGGCCTCTGGTGATGGTTTCCCTCTCTGGTAGGGTGCCAGAACGAGCTCCCGATTGGTTTTTCATGGCTACAGAGGTTTGCGGCATCAGAACTCCTGATCTAGGGTTCTTTTCGGAGGTTTGGGTATTTATAAGAATTTTTGGCGTCGGTCTCACGTCAAGGGGGTGCCCGAGGGGCCCACAAGCCCGAAGCACCCTCCCTGGGGGATATGGCGCGCCTAGAGGGCTTGTGGCCTCCTCGTCCACTTCCTGGCCCAAATGTTGTGCTTTGGGGGTCTCTTTTGGTCCATAAAAAATCACCGTAAATTTTCAGCTCATTCCGAGAAATTTTATTTATGCACAAAAAAACGACACCACGGTAGATCTGCTGAAAACACGTTAGTCCGGGTTAGTTCTAATCAAATCATACAAAAACCATATAAAATTGTTGTAAACATGGCATGAATACTTCATAAATTATAGATACGTTGGAGACGTATCATTATTAACCAAAATATCTTTAACCATGACAACCTTAGGCTCAATACTTATTTGCTCAGAAGGTGTAGGTGTCCTGACATGACTTTTATTAAGCACAGTTGCAGCCTTAGCATGTACCCTAATTCTAACAGGAAAAGGAGGTTTCTCAATGTAAGCGGTGGGAACAATTGGATCAGCATGACTAAAAATTATTTCTTTCTTCTTAATATTAATATGTTCCTCTAATGGTTTTTCAATGGGAGGATGATATTTAAACCACTTCTCTTTGGGAAGATCAACACGAGTAGCAAATGATTCACAGAAAGTAGCTACTATTCCAGAGTCAAGATCATATTTTTGCTAAACTCATGGAAGGCATTAGTTTCCATAAAAGATTTAACACAATAAAAATTATGTTTTATACTTGACTCTTTACCTTTGTCGAGTTACCAATCTTCAAAGTTGCATTTAATTCTTTCCAGAAGATCCCATTTGAATTCAATAGTTTTATTCATATAAGAGCCAGGAGAAGAAGAAACCAGTAGTAATTGATCATGATGAGAAAGCCGAGCATTAAAAATTTGTGTAATCATTTCCCTTGAGATATCATGGTTGGGGCAAGTGTGCATCATAGATATAATCATCCCCAAGCTTGAGCGATGGTTTCTCCTTGACGAGGCGAGCAATTATATATAAAGTTCCAATCACGATGGACTAGATGCATAGGATAATTTTTTGATAAAATTCCAGCTTCAAGAGATTTCATCTCCATGATTCAATATTAAACAATAGCCTACACCACATTAATGCTTTTCCTTCAAAGATAAAGGGAAAACTTTCTTCTTAACTTTGTCCCTAGACAAACCTGCAAGCTGAAATAATCCACAAACCTCATCGACAAATATCAAATGGTAATGAGGATGAGTCATATCATTATATGGATTAGATACTACTTTTTCAAGCATACCCTAAGGAATCTCATAATAAATATTTTCAGGAAGTTCATTAGGTTGAGGAGCAACTTCCTCATTGTCGGTGTCAAAACCGGCGGATCTCGGGTAGGGGGTCCCGAACTGTGAGACTAGGATCGATGGTAACAGGAGGCGAAGGGGACACGAGTTTACCTAGGTTTCGGCCCTCAAATGGAGGTAATACCCTACGTCCTTGTCATGCCCAAGATGCGATCCTATCCTTATTTCGGCACGAGGGCCTCGATAGGGATAGAAGTGCACCTTGTCGTGTTGCAAGAATGGATATCATTACAAGTACATGCACAAAAGAGATGAGTATATGGAATTGGCTGACACTCGACACAAGCTACATCAAGATCACATCAATACAACAACATACTCAAACATCATACATAAGAGCAGGGTCCGACTACGGACGAAATCAAACGATAAAATGACATCCACCCTTGCTATCCCAAGCTGCTGCCTGGAACCCATCCTAGATCGACGACGACGACGAAGAAAAACTCCAATTCAAACCAGCATCGCTCTCACGTTCAAGCATCGCATTACCTGTACCTGCAACTGTTGTTGTAGTAATCTATGAGCCACAGGGACTCAACAATCTCCTTTCCAAGGGTATCAAGACTATTAAAGCTTAATGGGTGAGGTATGGTTAAGTGGTGAGGCTTCAGCAAGCGACTAAGCATTTGTTTGAGTGGCTAACTTATGAATACATAAAGTAAAGTATGGTGGTCTACGTATAATGGACGTGAACTAGTAATGATCACTAACTGATCCTGAACACCTACTTACGTGAAACATAACCCCACCATGTTCTCTCTCGGATAAGGACTCGCGAGAAGAGACAGTCATGGTTATGCACATAGTTGGTGTATTTTATTAGAGTTTACTTCAAGTTCACTATGACCGGGTTTTAAACAAAGTATCCAAGTTTGCCACATAACCGCGGGCATGACTTCCCAAAAGATTTAACCCTGCAGGGGTGCTCCAACTCATCCATCACAAATTAACCACACGCTGCGGGAATAACCTCGACCACGGATCTCGTGATCGTCCTAGGCAATTCCAAAGGAAATCCGACACCGCAAGATAGCCTGAAGAAGATCAGAGTTCCTCACACAAGATACTCGAGAAAGGTAAAACAAATACAGCAAGGCCTCCCGCCGTGTCGACGATCCCGATAGGAGCCGCGTATCTCGTTCTCAGGACATGCCGGATAAGCTAGTGTACGGTGGTCCGATAGAAATCTCCTGAGTTGCCCTGGGTTGGCCCCGCACAGTGCTCTATTTTGGACCAACACTCATGAGGAGCACTGGCCTGGGTTGTTGATTAATTATCCGCGGGTGCCGGCGGGTCCCTATGTAATTTTATTAGTTATTAGGGAAATGTAGTACCAATGTTGGGCCTTTCCAGACAAGCTTTATCCTAACACGAAAATCAAGGGGGTCCCCATAACAACCTCGAGCATGTTAGGAGCGCTCATTTATGGAACATAACACTGGTTCACAAGTAACTAGGGCGGCAAGAGTGGAACAAAACACCGAGCAAAAGGCCAAGCCTTCCACCCTTTACCAACTATATACGTGCATTAAATTAAACAACGATAATATTGTGATAACAAAAGAATGTCCATGTTGTCACATGGAAGCAATTCACCTGCAGCTAGAAACGCTATAAGAGGGCCGAGCAAGCGGTAACATATCCAAACAAAGGTTTGCTGGGATGTGGAGGGGTTAGAGGCTTTCATGGCAATGTTGGGAGGCTTGACAAACAAGTGGTAGCTAGCGTGACATAGCGATAAAAAAACGAGACATCTAGCATGGCAATGATAGTAGTGGTATCCAGGGAAATGTGTCATCTTGCCTGAGATCCTGCTCGGAAGAAGATCGAGTCCATGAAGAAGACGGGCCAACGTAGTTGAATGAATCCTCACACTCCGAACACTTTCGGAACTCTATCGAGAAGAAGCAATCCGAAAACAACAATCAACACATGAACACCACATCATATGCATGACATGATGCACAAACCAATATGATGCATGTCCGGTTTAATATACAAGGCATGGCATGGCATGGCAAGAACAACAAACAACTCCTACACATTAAGTGAATCTCAATATGCAACGAGTTGCATATTGACGAAACTCCACGTTCGAATTATTTAGTTCATTCCCGTTTATTTACTCGGCAAGGTTAAATGTTGTAAAACATGTCAAGAGGTGAAGCACAACAACTACAACATCTAGGCATCTTAAATGAGGCCGGAAACCACTTATAGTATTTCCAAAACGTCCTCATAAGCATATTATGAATTTGGTCCAGATCTATATTAAACATATGTTATATTTATTAAACATGAAAATAAAGTGTGGCATGAGATTCTACACATTTTTCTAGTCAAGTTACATATGTGGATCATTTTTATCGGAGCTACGGTTTTGTAGTTATGAAATAAATCATTTTCACATGGCAATTGCGCAAATCAATGCAAACAACAAGGTTAAACATTTTATCACATGTGAAAGTTGGATGTTGTGAATCTACATAAAATTCTGAACATTTTACGTATATTAAGTTTTTAGATACGATGCACGGATAAGAAGTTATTATATGTATGATGCTTGGGGATTTTTCTGCAAATTTTATTATCCTAGAATAATTAGTAAATTCGCCAGCAGGGAAAAAACACTATGGGCCGAAATTGGCTAGCCCAACAGTTTATAGAGGGTGCAATATACAAAATAGTGCCAGGGGGCGCTCGATGGCGCGGCTGGGGGGGGGGGGGCTCACCTAGTGGCCATGGGCCTTGGCTGGCTTGGGCCTTGATGGGAAGGAGGCCCAACTGGGTGCTGGCTCCCTAGGGGCGGCCCACATGGGCGAGCAGGAGGCGGGCAAGCAGCTCCTCTACTCATCCCCGAGCAGAGCCATGGCGGCAGTCAACTCCAGCGTGGACCTCGGCGGCAAGGCGAACGGGACGAGGAGGGACCAGATTTGGAGGCGGGATGGCCGGATCCGTCCGTTCCCGGCGGCGGACGGAGCTCCGGCGCAAGATCGAAGCGACGGCGGCCGTGGTTTCCTGCGAGCAGAGAAAAGAGAGAGATGCAGAGGTGAGAGAGAGATCACACGGAGGAGGAGAAGAAGGAGAGGGGCGGCGCAGGCTCGACCCGGTGGTCGTCAATGGCGGGGCTCCGGCGGCCCTCCGGTGAGGCGGTGGGGTCGGGAAGGCTCGTGCGTGGGGAGCGCTAGCGGCAGTGCTCCTAGCTTTGGGGTGAGCGGGAGGCGCTCGGGCGCGGGGCAACGGCGGTTCGGGCCTGGATGGGTTTGCGGGCCCACGCGAGGAGGAGGGAGACAGGCGGCCGTGGGGGGTGGCTAGAGGCTGGCGGCGGCGCGGAAATTGAGGCAAGGATTAGGTTTTCCTAATTAGGAGGGCTAGGCCTTCCTTTTATAGCTAGGATTTAGGGTTAGGGGGAGTTTTGCCCATTTTCAGACCCTCCGATCGCGATCGGACAGCTCCAGTCGTAGGGTTAGGCTAGGATGGGCTAGTGGGCTGTGTAGATGGGCTAGGTGGAGATGAGAGGGAGGTTTGCGGCCCGTGACACGAGGTTTTAAAACACCGAAAAACGTCCCACGAATAAACCGATGACCACACTGCTACGGTTGACCGATGGGGTATCAAACGAACTCGGAAGGCAACGAAATTTGGCAGGTGGTCTACCTACAATAAAAAAAGACCGCATGCCAACTTTCGACCCAATCTAGGAAATTTTTATGCGAGCTTTAAAAACAATATTTTTTTATCGATGTCACGGGCACGTGCATGTGTGGTTTGTCTCGAAACAGTCAACGACACGAACGGAGAGAACCGGCAGCTACTCACGGATGCAAGTTTTCGAAAATGAGTGACGATGCCACGAAGATGATGTGGATGATGCGATGATGAATGCAACAACCAAACAAAACACAGGCGAGAATGGAAATTAAGGGAATCTTCTGGAGTGTTGGTCCCGGGCTGTTATAGTCCTGCTTGATTGTATTGATGGTGTAAGGGGTTACAGAGTTGATGTAGCGACCCGACCTGAAAGGTCGAATCTCCGGTGTTTCTGTACCATCCCAAGATCATGCTGGTACACACACGGTACATCAATGTATATATCAAAGGGAAATCACACAGCATAAATTAATCGAAATCTCATATCGAGTCCTTTATTACAGTAATGATTACAATAAAGTGGCTGAAGGCCAACTCATGAGATAAACTAAACCATAAGCTTGTGGAAGCATCAAAGGTAGATGAGTCCATCTGACTCCAAGGGCATCTCACCGAGCATAGAGCGTATCCTCACTCCTGGTTGGAAAAGTACTCTGCAACATGATACGTTGCAGCCGTATAGGTCAGCATATTGAATATGCCAGCAAAGTCACAAGAGAGGGGGTAAAGTAATCATCTAGTCTATATGCAAATATGGCAGGTGGGGTAGTAAGTTTTTGCATAAAGCCAAAATTTTCCTACAACAAGAGAGGGCAAAAGCATAATTACTACAATGTTGGTTGATTAATGAGATGGTTCCACCAACCAATTCTCATACCCAAGTTGACATTAATAACCCACATCAATATAATTAATTGTGTTGAGAGTTCCAGATAGTTTCAGTTCCTTTGGCTCAAACTGTCCATGACCGTGGACACGGCTAATCGATTAGGTTTGGGTACTCTGCAGAGTTTTGCACACGTTCCCCACAAGATTTGGTTGCCTCCGTTTTATTTCTCGCACTTCAGGGTGTTTGAGAAACGGATGACCAAAACATGGTCTTCTAAAGGGTTTCCCTGCGACTCTGTTGGTGCCCATCCTTTCCTACCGTTCTTCTACATCTCGTAGCACCGCCTGTCTAGGGTCACCATGATATCCAACCAAGCCAGAGCCCATAATGACTTGTGGCTATGCAGGTAAGCCTTGGGTCTTGATGCATCCATCCATCTCTTTGTGCCTGGGTGGACCTTTCCGCATGAATACTGGCACATCTCCAGCATCATCTAGGCTAACCACTGGTTTCTCCAGGGCGCCGTTCAACCATCATCCACCCAGAGGTAAGTTGAAAAACTTGGAGTCTTGAAGACTTGATCATCATGTAGGTCTTGAAATTATTAACTCACAACTCTCATGAATCACACAACCAACCCCGTCTACTAATAGCATAGCAAAATCTAAAACAACGTTTTCTGGGGCCAATGTGTCAAAGGGATTAAGGGGGGGGGGTTACCTACCACATGATACTACACAAGTAACCAAGTTTCCAACTACCTACTTTGCATGCAATTGGGGAGATGGAAGAACTAATGCAATAAAACATAGGTATACATGATCAAAGTGACTTGCCTTGCTGACGATCCTCGAAGTCAAGTGACTCTAGATAACAAGCTTCGCACTCCGGATGATCTAACTAATCAAACAAGAGCACTCCATAAGCATAAATACAAAACAATTCACACAATTCAGCAATGTTAAACAAACAATACTAAAACCATTTAATAGTATCAATCAAGAGAAAGAAAACAAAATAAAAAGAATATTTTGACTCTCAAAAATTTGTAGTGTCAAAAACTTTTACTACTACTACTATTTTAAGACAAACAACCAAGCAATATCTAGTAGAAAAAGGAATATTAAAGAAAATCATTTTTTTGTAAACATAATCAAGTTCACTAAAACTTTTGTGTAAAGAAACACTACTAAAATGAAAATAACTAGAATGTTCATATAACTTTGGAATAGGGAACCAAAACAATGATATTATTATTACTAATATTATTAACATCATATTACTTAACAGAATTGAATTACTAAAATTATTTATTAGAAATCTATCTCAATCATCTAACTAGTTTGTGAAAGTAAAACTAAATTGTTTTATAAAACTATACCTAATCATTTTAAATATTAGCAAGTAATGTTACCTAAATGTTTGAAACAACAGAAACTAATGAAAACTATTAACAAATTTAAACTAATTCAGATTCAAATTAAATTAAAATTAGGAAAACTAAACTACATTAAGAACTAAGCAGATTCTGTATTTGTTAAAAACAGTAACTAAATTTATTAAAAAAAACCTCAAATCATGTAGGATGATAGGTTTAACTAATACCAAACAGTGGCAAAAAGATTCACTGAAAAATATATTTTTAAACTATAGTTATACAGATTTTAGTAATTTGAACAAATTTGATTAGATTCAAAATTTAAAGCTCAAATTTGATATCTAAACATACAGACATAAACTACAACAAATTTTTGACCTAATGCAAAAAGAATCAACTAAAAACACTGATAAAAACAAGATTTGAAAACATTCTGTTTTCTAAAATAGAATCAAAAAAAGAAAAAGAAAAACTCATCAGACAGGGGCTACGTGGCGAGTCGTGGTTGGTCGAGAGGGTGTGCGCGCGGGCGTTTGCGGGCGGGTGACCGAAGCTTAGCACGTACCGGTTCGGGTTTTAAAACGATCTAATCCTACGCGTTGATCTACGATCGAACGGACAGGGAGGGGGAGAGGGGCTCGCAGAGGGAGGGGTCGCCGTCGAGGGGGTTCTCCGACGAGGCCGAGGAGGCGAGGTCGTCGGGGAAGGCACTCTGGTGGTTGGGGACGGCGTCCGAGGGGTGCAAACGACGGCGGCAGGTCTCCGGCGTGCTCTGGTGGGGTTGGAGGGGAGTGGGGTCGACAAAGGCGACGGGCACGAGCTCCGGGAGCTTCGGTGGGGATCCGAACTCCGGCGAGGGTGTGGGCAGCGCTCTGGCGAGGTAGAGTGGGGGCTCGGGGGTGGAATGAGGAGCGGAGGGTTGGGGCTACTTATAGGGCCGGAGCGGTGGTCGGGGAAGGATAGAGGAGGGAGATCCGGGAGAGGGATCTTCGGCGACGGCGGCGCGCGCGCGAGGAAGAAGGCGACCGCGGCGTCTTCAGGATCGGACGGTGGGGACAGGGCGTCAGAGAGAAGGAGGGCGGCGTCAGCGCGTCGGTCGGTCGGCTCGGAGCGGTTTCGGGAAATAACTGCTGTGGGCCGGCCCGTTTTTAAATTAAATCGTTTCCTTTTTAATATCCAGAGCAGTAAAACTCATTTAAAAGCATTCAAAACATTTCCAAATATAGGAAATATATATATCAAAATGATCAGGAGAATTAATGCCATTTATTGAACATTTTCCTCTGTCATCTGAATACTTTGAAAAATAATTATTTTTCAGAAGATGCCTATTTGGTGTTAAAACCTTTTGCAAATATTTTTTCAAAAGACCCCCTGGTTTTATTGTCCAAATATTTCACCAAGATGACCCTGGTGTGGAGTGTCATGTTACTCCCCTCTTTTCTTTGAACTTCTCCAGAAGTTTTCAAATAGGTGAAACAAGAAAAGGGGAAAGATGAAAGTGACATTTCAGAAATTCAAAAGAAGCACTTCAACCATTATATTCATTCAACAATATGATGATGATGCATAGCTATATATATCATAACATTCCAAAATGAAATTTTGGGATGTTACAGTTGATCTACCTCGAGATCGTATGTCTAACCCTAGATGAGTTGTACTGGCCCTATGCCCTAAAACCCTCCGGCTTATATAGATGCCAGGGGTGTCCTTGGCTTACACATGGTCGGTTACATGCCGAAGAGATAACTTGCCTAACTACAGCTAATAACTTGGAGAACACGTCTTGACTCCTTGAAGCTTCCGTCCTGGCGCAGGTGGTCCTAGATCATCCTATGCCTGCCTTGCGGCCCATACAGTCCGGCCCATGAACAATGGATCGGCTATACGAGGACCCATAATCCAGGACTCCCTCACTCATCTTCCGTTCGGGGCGAAGATGTCCCGAACAAGCCACTCAAAGGGTGACTATTCATAGTGACAAGCAATAGTAAATTTCAGCACATATCATATATACCTAAGAGATTCATCCCCACTATCTTTTTTTATCTTAACATGCAAGCTATCCACACCATCAAGTAGGTCCACCATGTAAAGATGTTTTCCCACTAACTATTCATGCGGATGCACCCACTAATTTTTCATGCGCATGCAATCAGCTGCAAATAACCATTAATTTGTTTCCGTGCACTCTCAAGAAACCACGTCATCGTAGGTTCTTTACCTATATTTATATATCTTGATGTCATCCGATCCACTCCATATGTATAAACAAGTCCCCGTCCAACCATTTGGTTAGACTTCACATGTTGTTAATGCTTTTGCCTAATTCCGAAAGACCAAACAACCTTTTTCTCTCACCCTCATTCTCTTGCGCTTTATATCCATGTCTCTTTTGCCCCCAACAGGTCAATGAATTGTGTTAGATGCCTTCGTTCCCTCGAACCTCCAATATGTTAAGCAACCTTTTAATCCCAATTTAATTCCAATGTGTAGGGTGAAGTAGTTTATCAATATTTTCCTTTTTAAGAATCCACTACTCCCATGCAACCAATCCAAATTTTATTCCATTGCATACACTCGGGTAGCTAATCAGGTCTTTTATGACTAAACTAACGTTCACCTAGTGGAGGGGCATGCATGGTTTTGCACGTGAAAAATATAAACAAAAATAATTATAGCTACCTTGGTATATTGTGGTGAATGAGATGTCTAGGTAAGTGACATTCTTCTTTAATAGAAAACCAAATTATGAGTGAACTCGTGTTTTTCGCATAGGAGCTATGTTTTTTAATGCACATTAGTAGTTGATATCATTGTTTTAGGTTTAGCCAAGGGTTGAGATGTCTCCACTATCTCTATGCAACATTGTTTTCGTGTCATATCACCTTTCTTATATATTTCCTAGGGAATATATTTTTTGAGAGGGCCAAGGTAATAGATTAACAGAACAAAATCACACCCGTTTTTTGTTTTTTCATCAAATTTGTTTTAGATGCTTACCCTAAACAATATTTATTCCAAACAATTTTTTTTACATATACTTATACTGTTTTTCATAATTATTTTCATTCTTTTAAACATTCAATCATTTATCACAAGTTCTCGTAGCAACGCGCGGGGTATCATCTAGTAGAAAAAATTTCCTGGCCAATTTCCACTTACCAAAGGCGCTTCACCCCCCGGCAATGGTGCCAGAAAAGGGTCTTGATGACCCACAAGTATAGGGTATCAATCATAGTGCTTTCTATAAGTAAGAGTGTCAAACACAACGAGGAGCAGAAGGAAATGACAAGCGGTTTTCAGGAAAGTATTCTCTGCAGTGTTGTAAGTAACAATAATAGATAGTTTTGTGGCAAGATAATTTGTAACAAGTAAAAAGTGATAATAGTAACAAAGGTGCAGCAAGGTATCCTAATCCTTTTTGTAGCAAAGGACAGGCTTGAAAGTACTCTCATATTAAGCAAGTGCTCCCGAGGACACATGGGAATTTCCATCTAGTCATGTTCATCATGTAGAGTTAGTTCTCATTCACTACTTTGATCATTTGATATATGGGTGAAATGGTGCTAAGGTGCTATTCTTACTTGAACTAACAACCTACTTATCATTACCCCCTCTTGCAAGCATCCACAACTACAAAAGAAGAATTAAGATAAATCTAACCATAGCATGAAACGTGTGGATCCAGATCAGCCCCTTATGAAGCAACACATAAATTGGGGTTTAAGCTTATGTCACTCTCGCAACCCATCATCTACTTGTTACTCCACAATGACCCCCTTTAGGCCCTAGCATGGTGAAGTGTCATGTAGTCAATGTTCACATGACACCACTTAGAGAAATAACAACATACATATCATGAAAGTATCGAACGAATACCGACTTCACTGATGAAGCAACACATAAATTGGAGTTTATAAAGTTTGCATTAGAAACTTTCATCAAATGAGCCCAAAATTGGTGATTAACCCCAATTCCATCTATCATTTAATCCTGTTAAGTTTGATAGCAAGGAGAACCAATTTGCTAGCTCAAACACTCATCAAACACCTTCTGATTATTTACCAAACTTGTTGTTTGGGCCCCTTCCACCATTCTCCTTGACCCACAATTTTTACCACGGTCCCTACCTGACCCCTTCTACCTCCAGTAAAGAGCTCATGGCCATACCTCAAATATTGACATGGTACATTTCCCAATTACCCCTCTGAACAGAAGTTTTCGCTCTCTCTCTCAACTTTCTTTCTCTCCCAAGGGACCCAGAGCATCCAATGCTCTATATACCTTGTATACTCCCTCCTAGACCTCCTGAACACTGGTGGCCGCATCCAAACGCCAATGGCATGTCGTGGCATGACATTTGGACGCTCTGGAGCGTGCTACAACACACCACAACACTATAGTAGCGCCCATCCCCACCTCCCGACCACCTCGGGTCCCCCGAGCATGCCAGCCGCCCCCTCAACGTCCGCAACCTCCCTCCCTGTTGGCCCCCTCCTCCCTTGCTCCTTCTCGCATGCACGCCACCGCTCCACTCAGCCAGTAGCCAGCCTCACACGCGTGAGTGCCTGGAACACACCCCTCTCTCCCTCTCACTTCCCTGCATCATGGAATAGTTCCACCAATGCCTTGGACACGCTCCGGTGGCCCCCTGTGCCCTCTAGCAAAGGCAATGGGCGAGCCCGCACACGAGCACGCGATGCATCGTCGCCCTCCCTATAAAAGTGCCCACCACCTCTCCCCCCGAGCCCTTGCTAGTCCTCTCTCGTGTCCCCTCTCTCCCTTGAATCGCCCAAACCTCCACATTATTCCTCCCACGCTATCCTTCTCCTCCTCCGGCCGGCAACACCCGCCTCGAGACTGGCTCAAATTCGAGCTCCCCGCTAGTACTCCCCCTCTAAGCCTCACTAGGGAACCTCCGGTACCATCACTAGCTCCCGAGCCCTCCTTTCACTCCCTCAAGTGGCTGTGGCATCGTGCCCATCTCAGTCGACGCCGCCCTCTGCCATGGTCGCCGTCGTGCTCGGCCTCGTCCTACCCAAGCCCCGAGGGCCAACTAGATGGGTGCGGCTCAGTTCCACGAGCCCACCGGTGGCTAGATCATCCAGAACGGTGGCCGGGGGCATCGGCGATCTTCGCCGGACCTCCCCTGCCTCTCCTGTGGCGGGAGGTTGAAGATGGCCCCGTCAGCCGCTGGGCCCCGCCTGTCGGTCGGCCGGCGAGGCTGACGGGTGTGCCTTGCCCATTAAGTGGAGGCGAGAACAATGGGTGCGTGTATTCTCTCGGGAAAGGCGTAAAACCCCGGTGTGCCTTCGACGTTGCCCGGCCTCCCATGTGGCCGGACTAATGGGCCGACCCAGCTCCTATTCTACGCCATGCGCGTGACATACCACTTAGGTATAAAACCTTTTGCTCTTTTTCTTTTTCTATAGAGACAAAATAAATCCTAGAATATTCAAATGGACTCCAAATTTGGAGATTCAAGTTTCTAAAGATTCCTAAAATCATTTTCCTATCCAAATATGTGCATTGCACATTTTTAGAGCAAACTTTTATGTGTAGTTCAAACTCAAATTCAAATTTGAACAATGAAGGTCCCCCATTGCAAAAACCCTAGGGGATTCAAATCAACTCCAAATGGAGTGATTCAAGTTCCTAGCTGAATCTAAAATTATGTATTAGGAGGTGAACATTTTTCCTTACACTTATTATGCTAAGTCAAATATTGCACCATTTCTTCATATATGTCTCACTTTGAAAATCCCTATGAAAATCATGCCAACTACAAATCCAGTGAAACCACTTCCTATTTTTTTTTCTAAAATCATTCCCTATCTGTTGGGACCATCCACCCCTTTTTACAAAAATATTTTCTATGGACATCTTATAGGATCATCGTTTCCTTCATTTCCACCATTCAAGACTCCCCCTTGATCCACATCCAATGGAACCTCCTTAGTCATTTTTCTTTTGACCAAAGACATCCTAGAAAAATAAAAATCCTATTTATAGAGCAGTTTTATTTTTTTTCTTGTGGTGTTGCTTATTATGATTGTTTCCGGTGATAGTTGACGAAGTAGATGAAATGCTCGGAATGGACGACAAGCGTGAGAAGACCGCGAAGACTTTCTTGAACCAGGCAAGCAACCATTTGACCATGACTAAGAACCCTTTTTATTTGCATGGCATATAGCACTTATCTCCGTGATGTTGATCATGTTGGTGAGGTACCCCCCCCTTTCGGTGGGATGCCTTCGATACTTTACCGTTGATACTTGCATCGTGCATGACCCTACCATCCTTATGAGGGTTATGCGGGTGAGAGTAGATAGGATGCTTACCAGATGCTACACAAATGGGATCGAGAATATGCATGGTGATGGAAACAAAATGATTTCAAAGACTTTTCGAAAACCCCTTCGGGTGCCACTAATGCCTGAGGGAGATGATGATGAGCTAGGTAACCACTTGATAAAGAAGTGGCGTACCGGAGCAGGTTGTGTGTGTTTTCGAAAACGGAGAGTTTAAAATTTGCTGACTGTCCCAACCTTACATGTACAACCAATCGACCCCTATATGAGAAGGGCCTTTTTTATTACCTTGGTAGGTACTAGCATAGATCCAACATTACTAGTGGCAGGAGTGACGAGGTCACTCTCGATACAGGGTCATGCCTGGTAGGGCGACCATGCACTGTCTTTACAGGCACCGGGCACACCGTTGGTTCCCTCATGGATGATACGTGTGATGTATATCATGAGGGATGGCACCAACGAGTGGACTCTTTGTTTAGTATCGCTAGGGGAAAGGCATTGTTTGGATGCTTAGCTCGGGTATGAAATATATCGCGAGTCGTGGATGACACGGAAGTTTCCCGAGTCTTGTGGGTAAAGTGTGCAACCTCTGCAGAGTGTAAAACTATTCAAATAGTCATGTCCATGGTCATGGACAATTGGAGGTCCTCCTTAAACTACGTCCGATGTTTTCACAAAACTGGTGTGTGTGTGTGTGTGTGAGTTGGTGACAGAGGTGATATTTGAGCTAAGTCAGATGACTTGGCATGATACTGAACCTGAGATGTTCAACCCCTGCTTATGATGATAATTGCGACTTGTTCACATGAACACATGTTGACTATTGATGCATGCTTACTCAAGTTACTTGATGTCACACCCTGTGTTTGTATCACTTTGCTATGCTTGGATTTACAAATTTGGAACCAATTAAAACTTTTGAGTGCATCGTTGTTTGAATTGTTGCTTGTTTGCTTGTTTGGTTGATTATGTTTGGCACTCCTAGGTTCTACTCCCCTCCATACTCATCTTCCTTGATCCAAACATATTGCCCAATGATCATACCATGTGCATAGTACCTAAAACTAATTTTATCAAAATTTATTTTGACAAAATAGAATGTATTCAAAATAGGTTTTCAAAAACCCCTGAGTTAAGGTTTGCACTCCAAGTCCTCGAATTGGGTGGATCCTTTTTCCCCAAAGGATTTTTTTTGAAACCTACTATATATATGACTTCCCAACACCACCAAATAATAATCTTAAAGATTATTTTACTATTTTATTCCAAGGCTTTTTCTTAAGGCCAGAAATGGTATTTTATAGGGAAAAATTATTTAAATGCTTTAAAATTATTTGAGAAAATTTAGGGAAACTCAGTGGACATATATTTTCCATATAAATGAGCTCCAACACATGGTCATGTTCAAAATGATGGGCAAACCCCCTCAAAATCCTTTATGCTTAAATCAAGCTTTTGAAATATTTCTATAAGAAATATTCTCAATAAATCCCAGGAAAATTCCAGCAAGACTCACATGCCATATATGATGATCGTGCAAAGTTTCATCTCAATCCCCCTTGATTTTGTCCATCAAAATATTCCAAAACCCTCCTTGTCCAGATTCAAATTTGAACAACTTTACATTGTGAAGTTTCTCCCCTTGACCCCAAACTTTGTAGGCATGTTATATTACCAAAATAAGGATGCCACACCAAGTGGTGAATCAAGGAGACTGGAAATGCATGCCTAGATCTACAATCTGATTCTGTTTATTTCTAGGGTTTTACAAAGTTACATTGTGAACTTTCCTCAAAACTCCTCAAACATGGTGATCCTCTCTATTTCTACCTATATTTTCATATTGTTAAGTCTCATGGCAAGAAAACTCCATTTTCTTGCTGAAAACAACATCAAACACCTTCTGCCAAAATTGTAAAACCATGTTTCCCCCTCCTAATTTGTTCTGCTTGCCCCCAAACTTTTACCACAGTCCCATATTGATGTGTATTACCTCCAGCAAGAAACTCATCGCTCATCTCAATGTTTAAGAGGGGTGAAAACCCATTTTTCCCTTCTAGGCAGAAGGAATCTCCCTCTCTCTCCACCCCGCTCTCACCCTAGTGGGTCAAGAGAGCATCCAAGGCCATCCCCATGTTTGTTTTCTCCCCCTAGATCCCCTACACACCTATGGATGCACCCAGGACACCATTGGCATGCCATGGCATGCCAAACGCGTGCTCTAGAGCGCGCTACAGTGCCCACAGTACTGTAGCCGCCACCCAATCCCCCTCCCCGACAGCCTCGGGCCTCCAAATTGTGTCCCCCGAGGCCACCTTGGCGTCTGGGACACGCTACCCTGTCGGCCCCTCCTCCTTCTCTCTCCGGTGGCCTCCCCCGCACGTGCCCGATGCCGCCCAGCTCGGTCAACTGGTGGCTTCACACGCGTGCGCGCTCTCCTCCCTTATCTCTCTCCCCCTGGTCGTGGATGTGCTCCACAAGCTCCCCAGGCATGCCCATGCCTCCTCCCATGCCCCCAGCGACAATTTCGACCTCGCCGACGCACGAGCGATGGTGGACAGTGGCTCGCCTATAAAAAGGCATCCCCGTGTCGCTCTAGCCCCTCTGGTCCCTTCCCCCACTCCTCAATTGTTCCCTTGCGCCTCTCCCCTTCCATTTCGATGGCTAGATGCACGGGATCGGCCAGAGCCTTGCCGCGTCGGGTCGCCGGCGATCTCCGGGTATGGCCCATTTCCGACTCTCATTCCTCCTCCCACGATCCTCCCTTGCACCCCTGACGATGTCCCCCCTCCTCCCCGCTCTTTTTGCAGCTTGGGATGACCCCGACGATCACTCCCGAAGTTCCTCCCCTGCGGCTTCTTCGTTGCCGGCCACCGGAGCCTCCCCGCCGGTTGCTTCCACCTCCTCCAGAACAACGACTCCCCCTGGTCCCATTCCCACCTCAAGATCGCCTCGCCGTCGCTAGGAACGCCACCGGTGAGCTCTCCCCCTCCTCTGTCGAGAGGTAGGAGACGACCGCGGGGTGGGGCCCGCGTGTCATCCCCTCGCCCCTCTCTCTCTTACTTCCAGGCCGGGCCCCAGTGCAGGTTTAAATTAAAACCTTCTGCGCGTGTGCCATATGTGATGATCCTGCAAAGTTTCATCTCAATCCCCCTTGATTTGATCCATCAAAATATTTCAAAACCCTCTATGTCCAGATTCAAATTTGAACAACTTTACATTGTGAAGTTTCTCCCCTTGACCCCAAACTTTGTAGGCATGTTCTATTACCCAAATAAGGATGCCACACCAAGTGGTGAATCAAGGAGATTGGAAATGCATACCTAGATCTACAGGAATTTGATTATGTTGATTTCTAGGGTTTTACAAAGTTACATTGTGCACTTTCTTCAAAACTCCTCAAACTTGGTGATCCTCTCTATTTCTACCTATATTTTCATACTGTTAAGTCTCATGGCAAGCAAACTCCATTTGCTTGCTGAAAACATCATCAAACACCTTCTGGCAGAATTGTAAAAACTATGTTTCCCCCTCCTAATTTGTTCTCCTTGCGCCCAACATTTTACCAGAGTCCCATATTGATGTGTTTTACCTCCAACAAGAAACTCATGGATCATGTCGATGTTTAAGAGGGGTGAAAACCCATTTTTCCCTTCTGGACAAAAGGAATCTCCCTCTCTATCCATCCCTCTCTCACCCTAGTGGGTCACTAGAGCATCCAAGGCCATCCCCGTGTTTGTTTTCTCCCCATAGACCCCCTAGACACCTATGGCCGCACCCAGGACACCGTTGGCATGCCATGGCATGCCAAACGCGTGCTCCAGAGCGTGCTATAGTGCCGACCGTACTGTAGCTGCCGCCCAATCCCCTCCCTGATAGCCTCGGGCCTCCCAATTGTGTCCCCTGAGGCTACCTCGACGTCCGGGACATGCTACCCTGTCACCCCTCTTCATTCTCTCTCCGGCAGCCTCCCTCGCGCATGCCCGATACCGCCCAGCTCGGCCAACCGGTGGCTTCACACGTGCGCTCTCTTTCCTCCCTTATCTCTTTCCCCCTGGTCGTGGACGTGCTCCACAAGATCCCGAGGCAAGGCCATGCCTCCTCCTGTGGCCCCCAGCAACTGCTTCGACCTCGTCGACGCACGAGCGCTCGGTGGACCATGGCTTGCCTATTAAAAGGCATCCCCACGTCCCTCTCTCCCCTCTGGTCCCTCCCCCACTCCTCAATCGTGACCCTGCACCTCTCCACTTCCATTTCGAGGGCCAGACGCTCGGGATCGGCCGGAGCCTCGCCGCGTCGGGTCACCAGCGATCTCCGGGTACGGCCCATCTCCGTCTCTCCTTCCTCCTCCCACGAGCCTCCCTTGCACCCTGACGTTGTTCCCCCTCCTCCCCGCTCTTTTTGCAGCTTGGGACGACCCCGACGATCACTCCCAAAGTTCCTCCGCCGCGGCTTCTTCGTCGCCGGTGACCGGAGCCTCCCCGCCGGCTGCCTCCACCTCCTCCGGAACAGCGACTCCCCCTGGTCCCATTCCCACCTCAAGATCGCCTCGCCATCGCCAGGAATGCCACCGGTGAGCTCTCCCCCTCCTCTGTCAAGAATTAGGAGACGACCGCGGGGTGGGGCCCGTGTGTCATCCCCTCGCCCCTCTCCCTCTCACTGCCAGGTTGGGCCCCCATGCAGGTTTAAATTAAAACCTTCCGCACGTGTGACCTCTCGCTTGGGCCGCAACTCCTCTGGGCTGGCTCTGCTCGCCCGCTTCTGGCCCAAGAGCATAGTGCTCCTTTTATTTTTCTTTATTTCTGGCATCTTGTAAAAATTCCTCCGAGCTAAATAAAATTCCAATGCCAACAATTTTTCCACCATAATTTCTGTAATAACCTACAGTATTTTACAGTGCCATTTGTGAAATTTTTGAAAACCTTTTATCTACTATTTTATTTTAAAATCTCTTTTAGGCATCTTTAGCCTCTGCTATAAATAGTTTGAAAAAACTTTTTAACTACAAAACCCTAGACAAATATTCTTAGAATAGTTTGTAGTATTTATCAGAGTATGTTAGCATTTCAGAAGTAGAGTTTGTGCTATGTTTTTTGATGACTCTTATTATTACCGTTATTTTATTGCGACGATAGATTACACTATTGACGAGGGAGTTGGACCCGGAGACTTTCAAGACCCCAAAGACTTTGTTGAGCCAGGCAAGCAGCCCTTTGACCATGACTATGAACCCTTTTAATTGCATGGCATATAGCACTTATTTCCGTGATGTTGATCATGTGGGTGAGGTGATCCCCCCCTTCGGTGGGATGCCTCCGATACTTTCTTGTTGATACTTGCATCGTGCATGACCCTACCTCCTTATGAGGGTTATGCGGGTGGGAGTAGATAGGATGCTTAGTAGATTCTACGCAAGTGGGATCGGGAATATGCATGGTGTTGGGAACAAAAGTGTTTTCAAATACCTTCGAAAACCCCGTCGGGTGCCACTAATGCCCGAGGGATATGATGTTGAGCTAGGCAACCACTTGATAAATAAGTGGTCTACCGGAGCAAGTGATCGTGTGTGTTTTCAAAAATGGATTAGATTTAAGATTTGTTGACCATCCCAACCTTACATGCACAACCGCAATACCCCTTATGGGACATGGCTTTGTTGATTAACTTGGTGGGTACTAGCATATTGCCCGCATTACTTGTGATAGCCTGGCTTATTAGGGATGATAGACTACTCATATCAATAAGGAATTCCTTCTTTTCCGAGAGCCCATTCAAACAAAACTCCCAGGTTAAGCGTGCTTGTCTTGGAGTAGTTCTAGGATGGGTGACCGACCGGGAAGTTGGTCCCGGCTACGCATGAGTAAGGACAAAGTGCACAGAAAAGACTAGTATTGATGTGTGAGGCCAGTCTAGATCCCGCTAGGACTAACGACTACCGGCGGGTGTGTCCGGGGCGTTACATTACTAGTGGCGGAAAGGCATTGTTTGGGTGCTTACCTCGGGTATGTTATATACCTCGAGTCGTGGATGACATGGAAGTTCCCCGAGTCTTGTGGGTAAAGTGTGCAACTTCTGCAGAGTGTAAAACTATTCGAATAGCCATGTCCACGGTCAAGGACAGTTGAGTGGTGTTTTTTAAACTATGTCATGGGTTTTCATAAACTCGTTGTGAGTGTGTGGTTGACAAGGTGGAATACTCGAGACAAGTCGAATGACTTGACATGATGATTGAACATGAGATGTTCAGACCTTGATTAAATTGATATTGGTAACCTGTTTGTGTGGATACTTGTATCCTCATGTGCATGATATTACTAGATATCTTGATTATGTCATTGCACTCAAAATTATCTTTTTGCAAAAAAATTACCTACTTAGTGCTATATTATTCATTGTTATACCTTGTTCCAAAACTTGGGTTGCTTGTGAGTACATTCAAAGTACTCATTGGCTTGCCACTGGTTATTTAATTGGCCAGGCATGGAAGAGTAGGAATATGGTGAAGAGTTTGATGGTGACGAACATGCGAACTAGGAAGCTTCCCAGTCAGAATGCATGTAGCTTTAAGGCAGATGGCATGGGTTCACGCTTTCGACCAAGATTTCCCCTGCTTTTTATGTTTATGTGTTTGGCCCTTGCGGGCCTATCTATGTAAGACTTGACCTCCATGGTCTTTATTTCTGTAAGATGGTATGTAAGGATGTAAGACTCTTGTTATTCAGCTTCTGTGTGTTCAGTGAGCATTGATCTCTGGGATCACTGTACACGTGCATTCGGTGATCACGACTTATGAGTCGGGGTCCCCACAAAGCTGGTATCAAAGCCATCCTGAATGTAGGAAGCCCTTAGTTAGCATGGATGTTAGTCAGGATAAAATCCATTTCAAAATTGTGCGTAGTTGCTAGGTGCAACAAATCCTATACCTCTCTTCTCTTGTAGTCTATTTCAAACTCTTGCTGACTCTCCTCCATTCAAACCTTGTACATGGCCCTCGTACCCGAAGCCCTCCTAGCATCTAGATTTCCCCTACTCCTTGGGGATAGCCTGGAGAAGTACCAGTTCCACCAACCACCTATTTTCGTCTACCACGAGCACTGGGTCGATGCCATCACGAAGGAGTATCACGTTGAAGTGTTCGTGAAGTCAAACGACTCCCCGATCAGTTGGTTCTTTGAAGGACCACAGATGGAGACCCTGGGACTCGTAGTCAAGACAGCAGCTCACAAGGCACTTGTCCACCTTCGAGGCATCATTCCAGAGATGGCCGACGAGCCCGCTACTCGTTACCTACCCATCAAAAAGGATGACATTGGCAAAAGTCAGACACTGGTTCCATCCAAGGAGGATGGCGTGCCCCTCAGATTCTAGACCTACTTCAGCCTCTCTGCCAATAGTTTGGTTCACAACCTGATTAAGGAATCCGTGAAGCTTCGCCAGGAACTTCACCACATTAGAGAGCTATTCCTCCACACCATTGACATATTGAACAAAGGACGAGTAGCAACCTCTGGATTTTCGTCACATGTTTTGGGCATGGCAAACATGGGCATCATGCCAGAAGGAGTCCCAACAGGCAACCAAGTCTTCCTTCCTCTTGGGCAGGAAGCAGAGCACTCCACCACCTGAGTCTGAGAACCCCTAGGGTAGGATCAGTCATGTACCCTCATGCGAAGTCGAGTCCATGTAATGGTTCATATGAAGCCATGTGTGCTTGTTGTTTGTTTTTGATGTTCGTGTTCTGATGCCAGTCGCGCTTTTGCCTTAGGAAACATGTAAGTGACTCAAATCGTCTATCTTATCTCAATATATGTGTTGGTATTTCAACCTCTGTTTTACCACACTTGCAATATAACAACCCCTTAGGCGCGCTTTCTCCGTTGTTGCTTTTTCTCTAGTCTATCCCAGTTGTTTGACTTGGCTGCTCCAAACAGGATGGTGAATGCAACCCGGAATAGCTCCTTCACCAACCGTGAAGCCGGCAACTCCAACCAGCAACAGGGAACTGGTGGGACTGCTTAGGCTGGAGGACACCAGGAGTAGCCACACGGCGACATTCCCCCGCCACCACCTCCATTCGAGAACATGACCATAGCTCAGTTTCTCCAAGTTCTCAGGGAGGAACGCCAAGCCAACATCACTGCTATCCAGCAGATGGCTCAAGCCCTCATGAACAACCAGTAGCAAGGCAGGAACAACAATGCCCGCTCCACTCTGTCTGAGTTCATGAGGAATTTGCCCCCAACCTTCACCGTGACTGCTGAACCCTTGGATGCTGGCGACTAGATCTGCACCATCGAGGACCTCCTTGCACTGGTCAACTACAATGGGGACTATGAGAAGGTGCTTTATGCCTCTTAGTGCCTCGAAGGTACCGCCAGAGCTTGGTGGGATGGGTTCAAGGTCATGCAAGGTGACCGTGTGATCACCTGGGCCGACTTCAAGGAATGATTCCACACCACCCACATTCCATATGGGATCATGGCTATCAAAAAGAGAGAATTCCAAGTGTCGAAGCAAGGAAGTGGCTCTGTCGAGGAGTATATGCAGAAGTTCAACCCGCTATCCAGGTATGCACCTGAAGATGTCAATAGGGAGGCTGCTAAGATGGAATGCTTCATGGAAGGACTTCACCAGATCCTGCAGTATTAGCTCATCGTTTGCGACTATCGGACCTTCTTCAACCTAGTGAAGAAGTCCCTCATGATGGAGGACAAGCGTCGTGCCATAGATGACACTCGGAAGCGCAAGATGATTAGCAAGGGTAGTTCCAGCAACCAGAAGCCTCGCCCCTGGCTGCCAGCCCCAGCCAAGCCAACCTATCAGCCGCAGCAGGCTAGACCTCTTGCGCCTCGTTTGAGCTACCAGCCTCAGCAGTATGCCAATCCCAAGCCGGTTTACAACAACCCCAATAACAACAACGACGACAGGAACAACAACAACAACTATGGTCAAGTCACTTGCTTTGGGTGTGGTCAGCCTGGACACATCTCCAAACTGTGCCCCAACAAGAAGCCTGATGCATTGTGCCCCAATGCGCCCAACCAAGATCAAGGCCGTGGAGCACCACCAGGGAACCCAGCTCCTCGCAACCAGCCCAACAGTGGGAAAGGTCGTGTGAATCATGTCATCGCTCAGGAAGCCCAGGAAGACCCGTACATCATACTGGGTACGTTCCTCGTCAACTCAACCCCAGCACTGTACTGTTTGATTGTGGAGCTTCGCATTCTTTTGTCACTCAAAAGTTTGCACTAGAGAGTGGTATGAAGCCTACACCCCTGGGTAGTCGTATGTTGATTCAAACCCCGGGATCAGTTATGAAGTCTGGGATAGGTTGTAAAGGAGTTGAGATTGACATCAACGGGGTAGACTTCCTAGCAAACCTTATCATCCTGAAGTCATAAGGCTTCGATGTGATCCTAGGCATGGACTGGTTAACCAAGCACCAAGGCTTGTTATAGTGTGCCAATGGGATTGTTACCATGACCAATAGCCAAGGAGTGGAAGTCAAGTATGCTCCCAACCCTACCTCCGCTCAAGCCCCTCAGGCTAATTGTCTGTTGGGATTTGAGTTGGATCAAGTGCCAGTGGTATGCGAATACCCTGATGTTTTTTCTGATGAGCTGCCCAGGATGCCTCCTGATCACAACATTGAGTTCATCGTTAAGCTAATGCCTAGAGCAGGACCCATCTATAAGAAGCCCTATAAAATGGGATCCAAAGAGTTGGCTGAGTTCAAGAAGCAATTGGCAGAGCAACTCAGAAAAGGATTCATTCGCCCTAGTGCCTCTCCTTGGGGATCACATGTTCTAGTTGTGTCAAAGAGGGAAGGAACTATCCGACTCTGTGTCGATTATCGTTCTCTCAATGAGGTCACAATAAAGAACAAGTACCCACTCCCCAAGATTGAAGACATGTTCGATCAGCTCAACGGAGCCAAGGTGTTTTCAAAGGTTGACCTCAGGTTAGGGTACTACCAGTTGAAGATCAGACCCCAAGACATTCCAAAGATGGTGTTTGTAACCTGGTATGGCCTATATGAATACACGGTCATGTCATTGGTTGACCAATGCCCATGCCTACTTCATGTACCTCATGAACAAGGTCTTCATGTAATACTTGGACAAGTTTGTTGTCGTCTTCATTGATGACATACTCATCTTCTCCAAGTCCGAAGAAGAGCATGAGCAACACTTGAGATTGGTCCTAGACAAGCTTCGAGAGCACCAGATTTATGCCAAATTCAAAAGTGTGAATTCTGGCTGCATGAAGTTGGGCTCTTGGGTCATGTGTCTAGGATCGAAAGTAGTGCTAGAGGGGGGAGGGGGTTAGACTACTTGACCAAATATTTTTTTCCTTTTCCCAAATTTTAGTGTTTGCAGTTTTAGGATTCATGGCAAGTCAAGTACACCCTACACATGCATGTCTAAGAGTATAGCAGTGGAAAATAACAACAAGCACGAGTAGAAGGATAGGGTAGGAAGATCAAACGCAATTGTAGACACGATGATTTTTCTCGTGGTTTCGATAGGTGGTGCTATCGTACATCCACGTTTATGGATTGTTCAACCCACGAAGGGTAACAGTCGCGAGAGTCCATGGAGGGCTCCACCCATAAGGGTCCACGAAGTAGCAAACTTGACTATTCCATAACGGCTTCCGTCCATGAAGGACTAGCCTCACTATGGGTAGATCTTCACGAAGTAGGCGATCTCCTTGACCATACAAACTTCTTGGTTCAACTCCACAACATGAAGTAGGAGGTTCCCAAATGACACCTAGCCAATCTAGGATTCACCACCCTCCAAAAGGTAATAGGCTCGGTAATGACGATGAACTCCTTTCTCTTGTGCTTCAAGATGATAGACACCTCAACACACAATCACTATCTCAAAGATTTGGCTTGGTGGAAGAGATGGGATTGGTGGAAAGCAACTTGGGGAGGCTAGAAATCAAGATCCATATGGTTGGAGTGGAAGATCTTGACCTCAACACAAGGGTAGGTGGTTCTCTCTCAAAAAAACTGGATGGGGAAAGTATGGAATAGTTCTCAGTGCTTCTCTATCAAGTAGGTAGTGGTGAAGGGGTATATATAGGCATCTCCAAAAATCCAACCATTACACACAATAAGTTAGACTCGGTGGAACCGATGTGTGAATCTCGGTTGTACCGAAGTGACTTAAACTTAGCAACTTTTGAATCTTGGCGAGACCGATATAGGAAACTTGGTTGCACCGATAAGGTGACCAACGGTCAGAATGCCCAATCTCGGTGACGCTGATTCGACAATCTCGGAGGGACCTAAACTGTGAACTTGCATAACAGAAAGTTGGTATCCCAACTCAGTGGCACCGAATGCAGTATCGGTTGCACCGAAAAGCTAGGGTTTGGCTGAGTCTGTCTAGGGTTTGGAATCGGTGGTACCGAATGTAGAATGTTGGTTGCACCAATTTTGAGTATTTGGCTTTGGACAGACTTTGGTGGGAGAGTTTGTGGGTATTTTTGGTGACTATCACTTGTGCACGTATGAGCATTTTGTTCACCAACAAAACCTTACCCCCTTTTAATAGTATTGGCTTTCCTATGGACTCAAAGTGATTTCTCACAAATATAAAATGTAGAGTCCTCTTGCTTGAAGCTTTGCCAACCTATTTCCTTGCATCTTGGGGTGTTCCACAATCTCCACAATCCTTTTGCCAATCCTATCATTGAACATTCCTGAAATATACTTGGTGGAAACATTAGTTCAATGACTTATATGTTGTTATAAATTACCAAAACCACCAAGCGAGAAAATGTGCTTTCAATCTTCCCCTTTTTGGTAATTGATGACAACATATAGATCAAAGATTTGACATATGATATAATCAATGAATATAATTGTCGCTTTGAGAAGTATGTGATAAGCAAGAGTTCCCCCTAAATTTGTGCATCATTTTGAATTTGTGTTTGAATGCAAATGCACAATCGATCAGGTACATGGGGCACTTCTTCCATTTCACATACAACTTGGTGGTGTGCAAGAATAATTTGAGTGAACATCATATCACAACACAATCAAGCAATGGTGAAAGATCATCTCATCAAGGATTAAGATGATAGGAAGTAGTAGCATCACACAGAAAGTGTATGATCAAACACAAAGAACGTGTATCACAAGAAACCAAAAGACAATTGTTTTTGAAAAATTAATAAACACCAAAACGCTCTCTCACTCGAAGCCTAAAGATCCATATACACTTCTCCCCCTTTGGCAACAAGTTACCAAAAAGATCAAAGGAATATATCTAAGTGTTCTTGGGATGATCTCCTCCGGTTGTCGATGAAGGAGTCGAGAGAACAGCGTCGGCGAAGATCTCTGTAGATGTCGTGGATGGAGTTGGAGTGTCAGTTGGAGGAACTGAAACTGATGGAGCAGGAGCTGAGGTGACAGCAGCAGGAGTTGATGAAGAGGGCCTCAAGTCTGGAGCTGGCACATTGGCTAATCTGGCCTGAGTAGGAAACTGTGTGCCTGTCCTGAGAGGTGATCCATCCTCATCACCACCATCATCATCTGAAGAAGTCTGAGGAAGAGGCACTGAGTCAACTTACTTCTTGAGCTCATTGACTGTGTTAGTCAGCCCATCCACCTTATCATTTAGGGTCTTGATCCTATTTTCAAATATCCTCACAAGACTGTTCTGGTTGTCCAGAATCCCCATAATGTCCTTCTGCATACCCTGAAATGATGATATCAATAGATCCATTTGCTCATTTCTACATCTAGGACTTGAGCACTAGTGGCTCTAAATGCCTCTGCCTGAGCTGTAGCAAATGTGGGATGTTCAACATCCATCACCACAACATTGTCCTCGAGATCTGGCTGTAGGGGCAAATGGGGACGATCTAGAGAAAATATGTGCTTATCCAACTTGGAGTTAATGAACATCTGGATATAGGGTGCATAGCAGCAAGAGCGCTTCTGATCAGCAACAACCCTCTTGACTGTCTCAACAATCAAGTCCATGACTCTGATCCCGGTGTGTCTGTCAAGGTGGATCAACATGTTGATGGACTAGCCTCGGATCATCTTGTCATCTCCTGACTTGGGCATCAAAGTATGCCTCAGAATGGTGTTCATGGTGCGGAGGCTAGCCTGGAGAAAGTAAATAGATCCTAGCCTGTGAGACTTCACGTTAGCAGCAGGGATCTCCTTGTGCATGTTAGCCATAACATTGTGGCTCTCCTTGGATTCTGAGTAGACATACATATCTCCATCTTGAGCTTCTGGGACTCCTAAGATGGCAGCCCATTCATCAACAGTGGACTCATATCTTGCACCTTCAGTCATCCATACAATCCTACCATCTCCATAGAAATGTGCAGTGGAGTAGAAATGCATGATCATCTCATCATTCCAAGCAGTAAGCTCTGTACCAACAAACTCATCCAATCCAATGCAGTGAAAATTATCTTGGACACTTGGAAACTAGTCCTCATTCTCCTTGATGAATTTCCAGTCCACATACCTCATATCACTCATAGCTGAACTCTTGTCAAAAAGCACGGTCTCATAGAAATCATGTTGCTCTTTGGTATAGAATCTGTAGTTACAGATGTCTTCTTCCTTTAGGCATATGGATCAGCAGCTATCCATGCCCTCAAGCCAGAGTCCTTCCTCTTCTTCATATCTTCAGCAAGTGGATAGCTGGCATTATGTACTAGAAGGTGTGGCCTAAGCTTCATTAAGGCAGTCAGGTCATCATCCTCTTCTTCTCTAAAGGTAGACCCTTTGTTCTTCTCAGAAGCAGGAATCTGTCTGGATGACCTCTTGGATTTCTCAGTAGCGGCAGCAGTTTTCTTGGATTTGGTGCTCTTGGTGGTTACAGCCTTAGGCACAGCATCTCCATAAGCTTTGAATTCTTCTTGGGAGGGACCTTAGCAGTTGGCCCTACCTCCTCTTCAGCAGCAGCTGCTTCCTCTGGATCTTCAAACATAGATGTAGGCCTACCAATAACATGGATTGTCCTCTTTTTGGCCTTCTTCTTCTCCCCTTCCTTCATAGGTAAAGACTTCTTTGGGGGCTCAATGGTCATTGTAGATCTGGCACTCTCAGGTGCTCTCATAGATTCAGAAGGTGCATATGTTTTGCCAACCACCCTCCTGGAAGAGGTGGCCTCATTGGCTAACTTCTTGGCAGCCTTCTCTTGCTTCTTGGAAAGAACCTCATCTGGCACAAAGTCTGAATCTTCTTCATCTGAATTCAGTCTCTTCCTGGTCCTTGTAGTAGCTTTAGGCAACCCATGAGAACTAGGGGTGCCTGGATATGAAAATGAACTAGGCTCAGGACTAGTGCCCGAATCTATCTCAACACTCTGTTCTCTAAAGTTGTTTTCACTGTCATCTGAAGCAGACATCTCTGACCCTGTGAATAGAGTGTAGAGGAGCAGAAGAAGACGAGTCATCAAAAAATGAGGCTGATTTTTGAAAGTTTGAACACAAGATTTTCAAGATTTTACATTTTGTCACATGAAAATCGGTACAGATGAAGCAAAACTTTCGGTGCTACCGAGACTGACTATCCCATTCAACAGAAACTTAGCACTCTTTTCGGTGAGACCGAAAAGAAGTAATCAGTTTCACTGAGACAGTTCTCACCTACATAGACAGGAAAATTGGTGATACCGATTTGTTCACTTCGGTTCTACCGAGTTCCATCGGGTAGAAGGTAAACCCTGGAAAATCGATGGTTCTCTAATCTACGGAGATTTCTCGTGGATAGAAAGTTGTGCAAACTATGGCTTATAGAGAACATCAACTTTATTGTGCAAGAATCAGACGAGGAGCGCAAGAAAGATCGAACCCATACACTAGCTCAGTGACGGATCCGCTACGGCGGCGACAACGACAAAGATGCCCGTCGACGGCGAGATTCCCAGTGGCGGAGACGCACGGGAAGGCAAGGCGATGACCAGGGGATCCTTCTACGGCAGCTTAGGGTTTGGGGCGCAACGATTGAAGATTGAAATTTTGAACTATCGGGACCACGGGTTATATACCCTTCACCGTCGGTGATACTGATTCTAAATTTTCGGTGTCACCAAGTTTCTCAACTCTCAGCTGATGGGGAAACTCGGTGTAACCGAGAATATGGAATCGGTAGTACCGAGATAGAAAACCAGATCAACCCTAGGCATTCAGTGAGACCAAGATTTTGGGGTTGGTTCCACCGAGATGCACTTGGGAGGTTTTAATGGTCGGTCATTGACGATACGGAACTCCGAGTGCTCCACACACAGAGGGATCGAAAAGCACTTGTTCAAATTTTGTGATGCATCATGAATAGAGTATGAGGTGAGAAAGCATAGATAGCTAAAGAGTGGTCCTAGGCATTATTGTCCATCCAATTGGAAAAAAGAGAAAATCAAGAGCCAAATAGCAACAATTTGATGTCCTCGAATGAGAAAATAAATGCAGACCAACATGCTCACACAATAAGATGTCAAATGAAATCATGACAAACACGCACATACACACTAGCATCTAACAAGCACTTGGGTGATGATGAAGTCATCTATATATGAGTATTTGACTTAGGAGCGAAGTAAGAATACTTGATCATAGGTCATACTCGTCGTTTAAGCACAAATGGGCTTACCACTTTTACATAAAGCATTTAATGTTGTCACATACTAAGAGATGCTTTAACTCAAGTCTTAGAGTAAAGCTCCCCCTTGATGTGACTCCCCCCATAAGAGGGATAAACTAACCTTGGGTTTTGTTAATGAAGACTTCATGTTGGTGAGGTAGTTGTGGATGCTCAAGGTTGATGAAGATCACCAAGAGTTGGGAGCATTGTTCTTGTTTCCATACTCTACTCACCTACATGGGTTAGTCCCAACAGACAAGAGACAAATACAAGTATATCTATGGACATGGAGTGCAAAGCATATGTTATGATGTCCATTGATTTGTTGATTACCTTGTCCCTTGCTTACCTTTGAGGTAATGTGTGACTCCTTAAACTATTGCATAGAGTTGATGTTGTTTGCAAATAGTTCTTGCCAATAATGAATATGAGTGAATTTCATTGGCGGAGTCACCCCTCAAGAACTCTCTAGTTCTTCTTCTTGGGGACCCACATCAAGTTGATGGGGATCCTTGGTGTTGTAGTAGCCTTTGTAGAAGTTGAGCTTGAAGTAGCCTTGGGAACCCACTCCACCAAAGCTAGGGATTCATCTTAATATGAGTCAATGTCCTCTTGAAGCTTGTTCTTGCCCTTGAGCTTGTGGTCTTGTATTGGAAGGTCATCTTGAGTATTTGTCCCCTTGGGAAGAGTATTTTCATACTTGTACTTTTCAGGAACAAATTTGGGTTTGGGGTATTGACCTTCTTCCCATTCAACTCCATTTGCGTTGAAGTAGCCAACACCACGATTCTTCCAGTATCCTTCGTGCTTGCATACAATTTCCACAAATTGATTACACCCGGCAAGACTCTTGTAGATACCTTTTTCTATAATTCCTTTCAATAAAGAAGTTTCTAGCTCAAGTGTTACTTGGATAAGAGGATCATAATTAGTGGAATCAATAGAACTACTAGAAGCAACATCATTGGGTTTAGAATTTTTATTGTTGATGAAGAACCTTTCTTGCCTTTGTTACTAGATTGTTTACTTTTAACTTGAGACATGAATGTAGAAAAGAGTAGTCGTTTGGCTAGATAACATGAAATCTTCTTTCGGAGATCGTCATTGATAGCTTTAAGAAACTCATGCTCTTGCTCCAAGTTGAGTTTCTCGAAGCGTAGCTTCTCATGAGTTATCACAAGCTCTCTATGATCTTCGCGAGTAGATTCATGAGCTAACTTAAGAGTGTTTAGTTCTTTAGTTAGTTCTTCTATTTTCATCTTATCATCGTCAATTGACTTATCTTGACTAGCATGAGAATTATCAAGTTCATTTTGACTATAATTACTAGATTTGTCAAATAGCAAGGCACCTTCAATTAACAAGTCATCTTCACCACTATTGAAATCAAGATACTCGGGGTGTGATACCTTGGGGCCTTTAGCCATGAAGCAATTTCCACTCCCTTCATTTGGTGAATCAAATAGATCATAGGAGTTGGTAGTCACTAGTGCAAGTCCGGCAACACCTTCATCTTGACTATAGTCGGAGTTGGAGTGATAGCTTCTCTCGGAGTGGTTGTCGGATTCGGAGCCGGAAACCCATTCACCAACATGAGCTTGATGTTTCCTTCTTGAGTAGATCTTGGTGTACTTGTCCTTCTTCTCCGAGTCCCTACTTCTCCTTGAGGGTCTTCGTTCATAACAATCATCTCTAATCCTTCTCTCTCTTCGAGGTGACTCGTCTCTTGAGCTTCGTCCTCTTGGTGACTCTTCTTTCCTCTTGTAAGGAGTTGTGCACTCATTGGAGTAGTGTTCGGGCTTCCCGCAATTGTAGCAGTTTCGGTCACGACTTGACGAATGCTTCTCTTCATATCTTGAGTTGGAGCTTCGATCTTTGCTTCTATTCTTGTAGAACTTGTTGAATTTCTTGACCATGAGGCTTATCTCTTCATTTGTGACAAGGTTGTCGCTTGAGGTAGCGGGAGAATCACTTGTCTTTGTAAGCACCGCTAGACTTGTGATGAAGCTTTTCCTTGCCTTTGAGTGTCATCTCATGAGCAACAATTCTACCAATCACTTCCGTTGGCTTGAGATCTTTGTAGTTTGGCATCATTTGGATTAATGTGCAAACGGTGTCATATCGATCGTCCAAAGCTCGAAGTATCTTCTTGATGATGAATTTGTCAGTCATTTCTTCGCTTCCTAAGCCGGCAATGTACACCTCAGCAGGCCCGTTGATGAGCAAGGCCAAATTGGCCGACCGCACAGGGCCCCAAAATTTTAAGGGCCCCCAGTCCAGCAAATAATAAGTCTATATATATGTGAAAAAAGAAGGCCCAGTAAAAAAGCAACCCCAAACAGCCCGTTACAGGCTTACAACACTCCCACGCACGCACGCAGATATGTAGCCCACACACATGCACGTACGTAGCCCCTGTAGGCTGTAGCCCGTCTGTTTGCTTCCCTTCCTAATCACAATTAGTGATCTGGATGGTGGCTGTGTGCCTGGCGAGTGGCGACGGCAGCAGAACTATCGACAAGTCGACGGCGGCAAAGGGAAGACGCCAACCAGACCCAGACGTACGCGGCCAGGCCGCCGAGGTGCCGACTAGCTCATCATCCCTTGCAAGTGTAAGTCTCTGTAGGCAGTAGACAACTCTGTAGGTGGTAGATAAAGCATCAAAATCTTACATCTAGGCAGGTGTAGGTGAAGTATTTTCTATTTTTTTAGCTACATAGGGTTATAATTCTTAGAGTTTGAATTGATCCAGATTACGTTGTATCTTATTAAACAGAAAGAATATGCATCCAGGAAGGAAGTATGACTCCGGTGCTTCAAAGCGAAGGAAGAAACAAAAACTAGAAGAAGATGCTCGAGTACAAAAGGGTTCTCTTGATAAATTTTTTGTGAAAGAACCTCACTCCAATTCTGAAAACCAAACTCCAGATGCTAATATTGTTGATGCACATGGTGGTGATTCAGTAGAGGTTGAGGCTCACATTACACAAACTGATGAAGGTGATGATACTAAGAATGTCGACGAAGATGATGATTCTAATCATGTTGATGAAGGAGAGACTGCTAATATTGCTACTGAAGGTGATGATTCTAATATTGCTGCTGAAGGTGATGATTCTAATATTGCTGATAACATCAATAATTTTGTTCAATCTGATATATTTGATCCAAGAACATGGGAAGCACTTGACCCTACAATGATTGATATTTTGGTGCAAAAGGGTCCTAAAAGAGATCTGTCGATTGAGCATGGTCCTAGAGACAAATTTGGTAGAAGGTTTTCTGCATTATCGTACACTAGAGTTCTCTCGAATGGAGAAACGTGTGATAGAGAGTGGCTTGTGTACAGCAAATATGTAGACAAAGTTTTTTGTTTTTGCTGCAAATTATTCAGAAAGGGACATGTGAGAGGTCAGTTAGCAAATGATGGCTTTAGTGACTGGCATCATCTTATCAGTAGGCTCAAAGAGCATGAAAATGGTAGAGAACATGTCACAAATATGAGTACTTCGTATGACTTGCGCCACAGGTTGGAGAAGAATCAAACAATTGATAAAGTTGCTCAGCAAGAACTTGAGAAGGAAAGGGAGCATTGGAGAAAAGTTTTGCTCAGGATTCTTCTGATTGTGAAATTTCTTGCGGAACATAATATAACATTTCGTGGCAGTAATAGCAAGGTCTACCAAGATAGCAATGGCAATTTCTAAGGATTGGTTCAAATGTTGGCTGAATTTGACCCAATTATAAAAGAACATGTTGACCGCATCACAATTGATAAAATCCGTGATCATTATCTTGGTCCTTCCATCCAGAATGAACTAATAAATTTGCTCGCTACTGCAATCAGGTCTGAAATCATTAGAAAGGTAAAAGAAGCAAAGTACTTCTCCATTTTACTTGACTGTACTCCCGATGCAAGCCACCAAGAGCAGATGTCTTTGATAATTAGGTATGTTGATGCATCTTCAGGTTCTTTTTGTATTGAAGAATCTTTCTTAGGTTTTTTTGGATGTGAATGACACCACTGGGCAAGGACTATTTGATGTTCTAAAAAATGAATTGAAAAATCTTGACCTTGATATTGACAATCTGAGAGGGCAGGGATATGATAATGGGTCAAATATGAAAGGATGCCATAAAGGAGTACAAAGTAAAGTTTTGAAAATAAATCAGAGAGCTTTTTATTCAGCTTGGGGTTGTCATAGTTTGAATTTGACACTATGTGATATGGCAAAGTCTTGTCGTAAAGCATCTGATTTTTTTGGAGTTATCCAACGCATCTACACAACATTTGCTAATTCTACTAAAAGATGGCAAATTCTCAAAGATAACATAACAGGAGTGACTCTCAAGTCATTGTCATCTACCCGTTGGGAGAGTCGTGTTGATAGTGTTAAGGCTATAAGGATTCAATTACCAGAAATAAGGGAGGCTTTACTACAAGTTGCTGACAATGATAAAGATCCATATACAAGTAGTGAGCCTCAGTCATTGGCAGAAAATGATCTTTGTGACTTTGAATTCTTAGTGTCAATAATCATATGGTATGAAATATTATCAGCTATTAATTTGATCAGCAAAGAGTTGCAGTCAAAGGATATGCTCATTGATATTGCAATTGAATCTGTAAAGGGCTTGATTTCTTTCTTCACTAAGTATAGAGAAACTGGCTTTTCAAAAGCAGTGGAGATTGCAAAAAAATTTGCAATGGATATGGATATTAATCCAGAGTTCCGCACCAAGCGTAAAACCAAGAGAAAAAGGCAATTTGATGAGGGCACGGATGATCCATCTATTGTTTCACAATCAGCGGAGGAGTCATTTAGGGTCAATTATTTTTTGCATATTGTTGATCAAGCTATAGTTTCACTTAACACGAGATTTGAACAATACGAGGGGTATGAAAAAATATTTGGTTTCTTGTTTACTTCAGATAGGCTGCGATCCACGGATGACAAGAGTTTGTTGGCAGCTTGTGTTAATCTTGAAGATGCACTTAAGAGTGGAGAACATAAACACATTGATGGACTTGAATTGGGTTGCGAGCTAATTTTTCTTCAGGACTCACTTCAGAAATCGATGGGCCCACTTGATATTTTGAATTTTTTGAAGAAGCGCTCCTCAATCTATCCTAATGTTGTTATTGCATACAGAATTTTGTTAACCATTCTGGTGACAGTTGCATCTGCAGAAAGGAGTTTTTCCAAACTCAAGTTGTTGAAATCCTACTTGCGTTCTACTATGACACAAGAAAGACTCAATGGATTGGCAACAATAGCACTTGAAAATGATGTCTTGGAGAAGATTAATTATGAATATATGATCGAAGATTTCATTTCAAGAAATACTCGAAGAATGTTGCTTTTTGGTAGAAAATGAGGTCAGTTTACAAGTTTATTGCGTTAGTACCATCTTTACTATTTTACCGTATTTGATAGACTTCCTAAATATTGTACCAAATAAGACATATTTGAAGTTAAATAATTAAGTGAGAGTATGATCTGTTTACATTAGTTCTTCAATTTGACGTTTAAAAAAATCAAGACCGTATTTTGATTTTTGCCCCGGGCCCCCAAATTTCTGGAGACGGCCCTGCACCTCAGCGACTCCTTCACCATCCTTCATCTTGAACTTGTCAAGTTGACTTTGAAGAACATCCAACTTGTATTCTCTCACAGATTATGTACCTTCATGCATATCAATCAAAGTATCCCAAATCTCTTTTGCATTCTCAAGAAGGCTGATTTTGTTGAATTCTTCGGGGTATAGGTAGTTGAAGAGAATGTCACATGCTTGAGCATTGAGTTGCAACATCTTCAATTCATCTACGGTCACTTCGCGATCGGGTTCCCTTCCTTCCACAAAGAATTCACCTTGCATACCAACACGAACAACATCCCAAACGAAGGGGTTATGACCAAGAATATGCATTTTCATTTTGTGCTTCCAACTAGCAAAATTAGTGCCATCAAAGTATGGACCTCTACGGTGATAACTTCCCTCACTAGACGCCATACTCTCCTAGGTTGTGAGACCAATGCAATGGAGACCAAAGCTCTGATACCATTTGTAGGATCAAAAGTAGTGCTAGAGGGGGTGATTAGACTACTTGACCAAATAAAATTTTTGCCTTTTCCCAAATTTTAGTGTTTGCAGTTCTAGCATTCATGGCAAGTCAAGTACACCCTACACATGCATGTCTAAGAGTATAGCAGTGGAAAATAACAACAAGCATGAGTAGAAGGGATAGGGTAGGAAAATCAAACGCACTTGTAGACACGATGATTTTTCCCGTGGTTCCGATAGGTGGTGCTATCGTACATCCACGTTTATGGAGTCTTCAACCCATGGAGGGTAACGGTCGCGAGAGTCCACGGAGGGCTCCATCCATAAGGGTCCACAAAGTAGCAACCTTGACTATTCCATAATGACTTCCGTCCACGAAGGACTATCCTCACTATGGGTAGATCTTCATGAAGTAGGCGACCTCCTTGCCCGTACAAACTTCTTAGTTCAACTCCACGACACGAAGTAGGAGGCTCCCAAGCGACACCTAACCAATCTAGGAGGCACCACCCTCCAAAAGGTAATAGACTCGGTATTGGCGATGAACTCCTTGCTCTTGTGCTTCAAGATGATAGACTCCTCAACACACAATCACTCTCTCATAGATTTGGCTTGGTGGAAGAGATGGGATTGGTGGAAAGCAACTTGGGGAGGCTAGAAATCAAGATCCATATGGTTGGAGTGGAAGATCTGGACCTCAACACAAGGGTAGGTGGTTCTCTCTCAGAAAAACTGGATGGGGCAAGTATGGAATATTTTCGAGTGCTTCTCTTTCGAGTAGGTGGTGGTGAAGGGGTATATATAGGCATCTCAAAAAATCCAACCGTTACACACAATAATTCAGACTCGGTGGAACCGATGTGTGAATCTCGGTTGTACTGAAGTGACCTAAAGTTAGGAACTTTTGAATCTCGGTGAGACCGATATAGGAAACTCGGTTGCACCGACAAGGTGACCAACGATCAGAATGCCCAATCTCGGTGACGCCGATTCGACAATCTCGGAGGGACCGAAACAATGAACTTGTGTAACAGAAAGTTGGCATCCCAACTCGGTGGCACCGAATGCAGTATCGGTTGCACCGAAAAGCTAGGGTTTGGCTGAGTCTGTCTAGGGTTTGGAATCGGTGGCATCGAGTGTAGAATGTTGGTTGCATCTTGGGGTATTCCACAATCTCCACAATCCTTTTGCCAATCCTATCATTGAACATTCCTGGAATATACTTAGTAGAAACATTAGTTCAATGACTTATATGTTGTTATAAATTACCAAAACCACCAAGGGAGCAACTGTGCTTTCAATGTGTTGACTGCACAAAGACTGGTAGTGGATCCTGCCAAGATCGAAGCTGTGAGTGAATGGCAATCCCCAACAAATGTGAAGGAAGTCAGGAGCTTCCTCGGACTCGCGGGATATTACCGCAAGTTTGTCAAAGGATTCTCAAGCATTGCCAGACCCATGGCTCAGCTGCTGAAGAAGAACAACAAATTTGAATGGACAGCTAAGCGTGAGGAAAGCTTCCAAGAGCTCAGGAAGAGTTTGACCACAGCGCCAGTTTTGGTCACCCCCGATATTCACAAGGAGTTTGTGATATATTATGATGCATTGAGAACCGGTCTTGGAGGTGTTCTTATGCAAAAAGGCAGAGTCATAGCATATCTATCCAGATAGCTATGTCCTCATGAAGAGAACTACACCACTCATGATCTTGAGTTGGCAGCCGTGGTTCATGCCTTGAGACATGGCGACATTACCTTCCGGGGAAGCGATGTGAGATATACATAGACCATAAGAGTTTAAAGTATATTTTCACCCAAAGGGAATTGAACATGAGGCAACGAAGATGGTTGGAGTTTATCAAGGACTATGACCTCAGTGTTCAATACCACCCTGGAAAGGCTAACGTGGTAGTTGATGCCTTAAGCAGAAAGGCTTGTTCCTTGAATGCTATGATTACAGAAAGTCTACCACCCTGTATGAAGAGCTTGAAAGCTTGGGCTTGGAACTAGTTGGACCTGGATTCCTCGAGAACCTCGAAGCGAAGCCTACCTTGATGGATGATATTAAGCAAGTTCAGAAGGGACACAAGAGCATCGAAGGCATCAAGAGGAAGATCAAGGCAGGAAAGACCCCAGTATTCTCAGTGGATGAGCAAGGAGTCGTATGGTTTGGGAAGCGTATCTGCATACCCAACAAACAAGAGCTCAAGAACTTGATATTGAAAGAAGCTCATGACACTCCATATTCCATCCATACTGGAGGAACCAAGATGTACCAAGACCTCAAGGCAAGATTATGGTGGAATGGCATGAAACGGGAGATAGTCACCTTTGTTGCCAAGTCTGACATATGCCGGAGAGTCAAAGTTGAGCATCAGCGACCCTTGGACTATTGTAACCTCTCAAGGTGCTTGAATGGAAGTCGGATAAAGTCGGGATGGACTTCATCGCTGGATTACCTAGGTCAAGCAAAGGACATGATTCCATCTGGGTCATTGTCGACCACCTGACAAAGGTAGCCCACTTCATTCCCGCCAAGACCACCTATGATGGAAGCCAGCTGGCAAACCTCTACATAAACCACATCATGAGTCTTCACGGAGTTCCAAAGTAGATTGTGTCAGACCGAGGAACCCAGTTCACCTCAAGATTCTAGAAGAAGTTTCAAGAAGCAATGGGAACCAAGATCTCCTTCAACACTGCTTTTCACCCCTAGACTGCTGGACAGACGGAATGAGTAAATCAAATACTCGAAGATATGCTTTGTGCTTGTGTTTTGGCCTATGGAGCCAAGTGGGAACATTGCTTGCCAGTCGCCGAGTTCTCCTACAACAACAGCTATCAGTTAAATCTTCAGATGATGCCATTTGAGGTGTTGTATGGACGCAAGTGTCGTACTCCCCTCAACTGGTCAAAAACTGAAGAAGGATTAGTCTTTGGACCAGACATCCTTCGCGAAGCAGAAGAGCAAGTTCAACTCATCCGAGAGCACGTTGAAACCGCCAAGACAAGGCAGAAGAGCTAGGCCGACTCTCACCACCGAGAAGTGAGCTTCAACAAAGGAGATCATGTCTATCTCTGAGTCACACTCTTAAAGGGACCAAGTGTTTCCACGTCAAAGGAAAGCTTGCACCCAGATACATCGGCCCCTTCAAGATCACCGCAAGGCAAAGAGAAGTTGCCTATCAACTAGAGCTACCCTCCAAGCTATCCAATGTGCCCAATGTGTTCCACGTGTCACAACTTCGGAAGTGTCTCCAAATTCCCAACCGCCCCGACCTCTACAAGGACATCGACCATCTAGCCATCAACCTTCATCCAGACCTCACTTATCGTGAGAGGCCAGTACGCATTCTCGATGAAGCTAAGCGTTTCACATGAAGCCACACCATCAAGTACTTCAAAGTCCAATGGAGCAAACACACTAACGCATAAGCAACCTGGGAGCGTGAAGACTATCTTAGATCTGAGTTCCCTTATCTTTTTAGCGCTTAGCCTAGGAATCTCAGGGATGAGATTCTTGTAAGGGGGTAGGTCTATCACACCCTGCGTTTGTATCACTTTGCTATGCTTGGATTTACAAATTTGGAACCAATTAAAACTTTTGAGTGCATGCTTGTTTGAATTGTTGCTTGTTTGCTTGTTTTGTTGATTATGTTTGGCACTCCTAGGTTCTACTCCTCTCCATACATATTTCCCAATGATCATACCATGTTTATAGTACCTAAAACTAATTTTATGAAAATTTATTTTGACCAAATAGCATTTATCCAAATTAGGTTTTCAAAAAACCCTGAGTTAAGGTTTGCACTACAAGGACTCAAATTGGGTGCATCCTTTTTCCCCAAAGGCTTTTTTGAAACCTACTATATATATGACTTCCCAAAACCACCAAGTATTAATTTTAAAGATTATTTTACTATTTTATTCAAAGTCTTTTTCTTAAGGCCATAAATGGTCTTTTATAGGGAAAATTTATTTAAATGCTTTAAAATTATTTGAGAAAATTTAGGGAAACTCAGTGGACATATATTTTCCATATAAATTAGCTCCAACACATGGTCATGTTCAAAATCATGGGTAAAACCCCTTAAAACCCTTTATGCTTAAATCAAGCTTTTGAAATATTTCTATAAGAACAATAAATCCCAGGAAAATTCCAGCAAGACACACATGCCATATGTGATGATCCTGCAAAGTTTCATATCAATCCCCCTTGATTTGATCCAACAAAATAGTCCAAAACCCTCTCTGTCCAGATTCAAATTTGAACAACTTTACATTGTAAAGTTTCTCCCCTTGACCCCAAACTTTGTAGGCATGTTCTATTACCCAAATAAGGATGCCACACCAAGTGGTGAATCAAGGAGATTGGAAATGCATACCTAGATCTACAGGAATTTGATTTTGTTGATATCTAGGGTTTTACAAAGTTACATTGTGAACTTTCTTCAAAACTCCTCAAACTTGGTGATCCTCTCTATTTCTACCTATATTTTCATAATGTTAAGTGTCATGGCAAGAAAACTCCATTTGCTTACTGAAAACAGCATCAAACACCTTCTGCCAAAATTGTAAAAACCATGTTTCCCCCACCTAATTTGTTCTCCTTGCCCCCAAACTTTTACCACGGTCCCATATTGATGTGGTTTACCTCCAACAAGAAACTCATGGCTCATATCAATGTTTAAGAGGGGTGAAAACCCATTTTTCCCTTCTGGGCAGAAGGAATCTCCCTCTCTCTCCACCCCTCTCTCGCCCTAGTGGGTCAACAGAGCATCCAAGGTCATCCTCATGTTTGTTTTCTCCCCCTAGCCCCCCTTCACACCTATGGATGCACCCAGGACACCGTTGGCATGCCATGGCATGCCAAACATGTGCTCCAAAGCGTGCTACAGTGCCCACCATACTATAGCCACCACCCAATCCCCCTCCCCGACAGCCTCGGGCCTCCCAATTGTGTCCCTCGAGGCCACCTCTGGGTCCGGGACATGCTACCCTGTCGGCCTCTCCTCCTTCTCTCTCCGGTGGCCTCCACCGCATGTGCCCGACGCCGCCCAGCTCGGTTAACCGATGGCTTCACATGAGCGCTCTCTCTCCTTCCTTATATCTCTCCCCATGGTCGTGGATGTGCTCCACAAGCTCCCCAGGCACGCCCATGCCTCCTCTCGTGCCCCCAGCGACGACTTCAACCTTGCTGGCGCACGAGCGATGGTGGACCGCGGCTCACCTATAAAAAGGCATCCCCATGTCCCTCTCTCCCCTCTGGTCCCTTCCCCCACTCCTCAATCGTTTCCCTGCACCTCTCCCCTTCCATTTCGAGGGCCAGATGCTCGGGATCGACCAGAGCCTCACCGTGTCGGGTCGCCGGCGATCCCCAGGTACGACCCATCTCCGGGTCTCCTTCCGCCTCCTACGAGTCTCCCTTGCACCCCTGACGCTGTCCCCCCTCCTCCCCGCTCCTTTTGTAGCTAGGGATAACCGTGACGATCACTCTCGAAGCTCCTCCACTGTAGCTTCTTCACCGACGGCGACCGGAGCCTCCCCGTTGGCTGCCTCCACCTCCTCCGGAATAGCGACTCCCCCTGGTCCCATTCCCACCTCAACATCGCCTCGCCATCGCCAGGAACACCGCCGGTGAGCTCTCCCCCTCCTCTGTCGAGAGGTAGGAGACGACCGTGGGGTGGGGCCCGCGTGTCATTGCTACCTCTTGAGCATGCGTTGGTTTTCCCTTGAAGAGGAAAGGGTGATGCAGCAAAGTAGATAAGTATTTCCCTCAGTTGTTGAGAACCAAGGTATCAATACAGTAGGAGGAACAAGCAAGTCACCAATGGTTGCACCTACACAAACAATCAAACTCTTGCACCCAACGCTATAAAGGGGTTGTCAATCCCTTCGCGGTTATTTGCTAGGATTAGATCTGAAAGAGATAGATGTAAACGAGTGTGGAAAGTAAAAGATAAATAAATCGCAGCAAGGTATAGATCTGAAAATATATGATGGAAAATAGACCTGGAGGCCATAGGTTTCACTAGAGGCTTCTCTCTTGAAGGCAAATATCATGGTGGGTAAACAAATTACTGTCAAGCAATTGATAGAAAAGCGAATAATCATGTAGTTATCCAAGGCAATGATCATGCATATAGGCATCACATCCGTGACAAGTAGACAAAAACAATTTTGCATTTACTACTATTACTCCACACATCGACCAACTCCTACCTGGATCTAGAGTATTAAGTTCATGAAGAACATAGTAACGCATTAAGAAAGATGACATGGTGTAGAGGGATAGACTCAAGCAATATGATGAAAATGCCATCTTGTTACCCTTGATGGCAACAATACAATACGTGCCTCGCTACCCCTACTATGTCACTGGGTGAGGACACCGCAAGATTGAACCCAAAACCAAGCACTTTTCGCATTGCAAGAATTACCAATCTAGTTGGCCAAACCAAACCAATAAATCGAAGAGACTTGCAAGGATATGAAATCATTCATATAAGAAATCAGAGGAGATTCAAATAAGATTCATGGATAATCTGAACATAAACTCACAATTCATTGGATCTCGACAAACACACCACAAAAGAGGATTACATCGGATAGATCTCCATGAGGATCATGAAGAACATGGTATTAAAGATCAAAGAGAGAGAGAAGAAGCCATCTAGCTACTAGCTATGGACCCGTAGGTCTATGGTGGACTACTCACGCATCATTGGAGGGGCAATGGAGTTGATGTAGATGCCCTCCGCGATCGAAACCCCCTCCGATAGTGTTGGGGATATAACCCCACGGTGAGACCCGCCCCGAGGGCTCCGGGTCATACCAGGCGGCTCGCACACCGGCCCAAGAGTGATCCGTGGGGACTTAAGGGCCCAAGAAGTTTAGCGGCTGACAGGATGGGCCGGCAGGTGGCCCGGATGAAGAAGACCCAGGCATATAACCCGCCCGGAGACAACTTGGTCAGGAAAGGCAAGAGAAGATAGAGGTAGACTCGGACATGTAATGAGAGTCGGTTACAACTTGTATGATCCGTGGTCTTGACCTCCTATATAAAAGCAAGACCCAAGGCGGCTTAGGGATCAGGTGATCGAGAACTAGGTCAAGCAATAGCTCCCTTATAATCGATACATCAAGCAATACAAGCACCAGCGGGACGTAGGGTATTACCTCAACTCGAGGGGCCGAACCTGGGTAAACTCGTGTCCTTCGTCCCAACAACCCCTTTGAGTCCATCATGTTAGCAATGGCCTCGAACCCAAGTCCGTTCACCCAGACATCTGCCGTGATAAAACCACGAAAGTTGGCGCCCACCGTGGGGCCTGCGCTCGGTGGTGTTGAGTTCTCAAAGGGCTCTCTCCCAGGGCTCGAGGGATACATGGTCGGAAGGATGAGCAAGAGTCGCCGTGGCCGGCTCTACATCGACGATGCCGGCTGGGGGCTTGATGCCGACTCTGTGGAGTACGGATTTCGCGTTCCTTTCGGCGGGATTCACGTTTTCATCGGAAGGACCGACAGATCTACACCCGGGCCGGATGCCTGCACCAATGTCATCGAGCCAGCTCGGCACGCACAACCCGCCCGTGATGCGTAGCCCACGCGTGTTAATCCGTGCCGGAGGCACGTCTTCATAGGCTTTACTCAGGGGATGGATCTGGAAGCTTCCGGGTCACAGGAAACTCTCGTCTGTTCAGAAGACGAGTCTTCGAGCGGAGAGACGGAGTCAATTTACCAGCTTCGCAACGGCGGGCTCGGGGGCTACGATGAGCTTTGCCCTGAGTCGGATCATTCTGAGTCGGACGCTTTTGGGCCGCCGGCTCACGCTGCCGTGTTCATGGCGAGGTCAGTCCCAGGCATGAGCAGTACATCCGTGGGAGCGGCAACCTCAGGCGCTGACCCGCCGCCGCCGGCTCAAGTTCTTCTGGATTTGATGAACGAGCTTACAGCCCTGATGACCACTGAAGTTACACCAGATAATCAGGCTGCCCGGAACTTAGAGATTGTGAGGCTCAAGGACCGGATGATGGAGGAGAAGCAGAGGATAGCTGAGCTGAAAGTCCAGATGGAGGAAGAGGTAGAACGTATTAAGACGGATGCCTTCCGCCTTGGGCTGGAACCACAATCGGCGGCTGCGGTACACCGGAGGAGGCATCAATCTCGCTTGCCAGAATGCTATAAGGCTAGGAACCTCTTCAACACGCCAGGAACGGGATGAGCAGCGGATGCACTTGGAAGCCGCCCGGAGGCTCGACCGACGTCTCACCCGGCCCGACGAAACCAGGCCTCACCGGTGGTCTTCCCAACACCGGCGGGTCATTATTCTAACCCAGCTGAGAATATGGTGGCTGCGGCTACCGGGCTTGAAACAATTCCTATCCCGGATGAAGCACCTTTTGCGGAAGAGGTACAGAATGCCATTGGATACCTTCAGACGGCGATGGCCTAGCAAGAGAAGTATACTCATAGCTGGAGCCACGTTCATTCAACCCCTCTCCCCAGCCGAAGCTTTAGCCGGCGCTATGAGTCGCCAACGGTTTCCAGCAGTGATCGGCGGAGAGGACCTCCGGGGGACGATCGGGTGGCTCTAGATGCGCAGGCGCTCATGAACCGGGCGACAAACCAGCAAGAGGCGGCAGCTTTGGCTACAACGACTCACCAAGAGCGCGCGCCCTCGATATCAGTAGGAGAGGGAGTAACTACTAGGGCCGTGGGAGTGCCATGTCTATCGCTGGCTCTACGAAGTAAACAGCTGCCAAAGGATTTCAAAGGACCTCGCAAGGTTCCAAATTACACTGCTGATTTGCCTCCAGAGGCCTGGGTAGAAAGTTATGAACTGGCTATGGAGATGCTAGATGTCAGTGAGGCGGTGTGTGCTAAGTATTTTATCATGATGCTTGAAGGTCTGGCTCGCATATGGTTAAAGGGGTTACCTCCCAATACCATCAATTCGTGGGCCGAGTTAAGGGCAAGGTTCATCAAAAAAATTCAAGGGACTTGCAAACAACCTATGACCATCGTGGATCTTGATCGCTACGTCCAGCAGGAGGGTGAGTCGGCTCATCATTGGGTCCGGCGGGTGTCAACCATCATCCATTTGTCTGAGCAGATCACTGCAGCCCAGGCCGTGCTCATCTTAGAGAAGAACTGTCATTTCGTTCCGCTGAAATAGAAACTTGGCCGGTTCAAGCGTACTTGTCAGGATATGGGAGAGCTCATGAAGGCTCTCACAAAGTACACCGACTCTGATAACACAAAGGACCCAGGCTCTAACGAGGAGAAGGTCGGTCAGGGTAAAAAGAATAATCAAGGAAAAGGTGTGGTTAACAATGGTAACCAGAATAAGCGGAAGAACCCCAATGGCGGATTAGAACCAGTAGCCAATGCAAGTGTCGGCCAGAATCCTCCTAAGGGCAATGGGAAGTTCAGACCACCTTTTAATAAGAACATGACTCCCTTCAATTTGGAGGAGGCGCTTAAGAAGCCCTGTCCAGAACACAGCCAGCCCAGCAAACCTGCGTTGCACGCATGGGGTGATTGCCACATTATGCAAAAGTTAAGGAATTGCTACACGCAACCCAACAACCAGGGCGGTGGTCTGCCCGGCGGCTCAGGACCGGGCCGGTCAGGAGACGGATTTGGATCCGGCGGCTCAAGGTCTGGTCATCATAGTCAAGGTAATCATGGAGGGCATCTGCAGCACTCTGGTAACAACAACCAACAGCAACATAACCAATCTGGGTATCAAAGTAATCCGAAACAGCTCAACTCAGGCCAGTATCATGTTTTCACGACCTGCCTTAACAAGCAAGACCAGAAATTACACAAGCGAGCGGTCCATGTGGCTGCGTCAGCTCTGCCGCAGTACTTAAAGTGGTCTAAATATAACATAACGTGGAGCCGGGAGGATCACCCGCCGCGTGTTGATGATCTGGGGCGGTTGGCTTTGGTTGTTGCCCCTCAAGTGGGAGGATATATGGTAAATAAGGTGCTTATGGATGGAGGCAGCAGTATCAACATCCTCTATTATGACACCTTCCCGCGGATGAAGCTGCTTGACAAGGATCTTAAGCCCTCATCCACCATTTTTCATGGTGCGGTGCCACGCAAGTCGGCTTATCCGGTGGGCAGGATTTCTTTGGAAGTTTCCTTTGGTGACGAATATAACCACAGAGTGGAGCAATTGTGGTTTGAAGTGGTCAAGATCAAGAGCCCTTACCATGCGTTGTTTGGGTGGCCGTCTTATGCTAAGTTCATGGCTAGGCCCTGCTATGTCTACTTACAGCTCAAGATGCCCAGGTTAAAAGGTACAATTACCATTCATGGTGATAGGAATATGGCTATTGAGTGCGAGGAAGGAGACGCGGCTTATGCAGAATCCAGTTGTGCTCAGGAGGAGCTCAAGTTTTATAAGGAGAATGTTGACCCGAAGGATATGACGCCACTGAAAAATTCTGCGACGAAGAGCACATCCGTCTTGATGTTTCAGCAGTTGATCATCCGCAGTCCAACGGTCAGGCGGAGCATGCCAATCAAGAAATCTTGAGGGGTATCAAGCCACAACTCATGGTTCCTTTACAACGAACACCCGGTTGTTGGGTAGAAGAGCTGCCCTCCGTCTTATGGAGTATCAGAACCACCCCCCAACAGATCCACAGGATATACACCTTTCTTCATAGTTTACGGTGCCGAGGCCGTGTTGCCAAGTGACATCCAACATGACTCCCCACGAATGCGGCTTACGATGAGACGAACAATGAGACGGCACGTCGGGATGCATTGGATGCCTTGGAGGAGGAACACGAGCTGGCGGCTGCCCATTCGGTAATTTATCAACAAGACCTGGGCCGCTATCATAGCCGCAGGGTGAAGACCCGGACGTTTCAAGAGGGCCACTTAGTTCTACGACTGATTCAAGATCAGACAGATATGCATAAATTATCTCCCCTATGGGAAGGGCCTTTTGTGGTCAGCCGAAATCTCAACAAGGGGTCATGTTACCTCATTGATATCCGGGACGACTCAGATACTTCGGGTCAGGAGACCCGCCGACCATGGAACATAGCGCATCTACGGCCTTATTACACTTAAGGTTGTTGAGAATCGTCACTGTACATTATCATTGTACATATCATATTTATATATAAATAAAATAGCATCCCTGTAAGCCGGGGCCTCTACCACATTGCACGTCTTCATCGATGCAAATACATTGGTTGTCGAAGGGGGCTTCTTACCTTCGGGTATCGCTTATCTCACCCTAACAACCGGCTTTATGCCATTCCAGTTGACATGTCAGCTGCGGCTGTCGAAGGGGGCTTCTTACCTTCGGGTATCGCTTATCTCACCCTAACAGTCAGCTTTATGCCATTTCTGGTTAACATGTTAACCGCGGTTGTCGAAGGGGGCTTCTTACCAACGGGTTCGCTTATCTCACCCTAACAACCGGCTTTATGCCATTTCCAATTGACATGTCAGCTGCGGCTGTCGAAGGGGGCTTCTTACCTTCGGGTATCGCTTATCTCACCCTAACAGCCGGCTTTATGCCATTTCCTATTAACATGTTAACCGCGGTTGTCTGAGGGGGCTTCTTACCGACGGATTTGCTTATCTCACCCTAACAACCGGCTTTATGCGATTTCTAGTTGACATGTCAGTTGCGGCTGTCGAAGGGGCCTTCTTACCTTTGGGTATCGCTTATCTCATCCTAACAACCGGCTTTATGCCATTTCCTGTTAACATGTTAGTCGTGGTTGTCGAATGGGCTTCTTACCTTCGAGTATCGCTTATCTCACCCTAACAATCGGTGTTTGCGCCAAAATTGTTGACAAGTCAACATTGGCTGTCGAAGGGGGCTTCTTACCTTCGGGTATCGCTTATCTCACCCTAACAGTCGGCCTTATGCCATTCTGGTTAACATGTTCGCCGCGGTTGTCGAAGGGGGCTTCCCATCTCCGGGTGTAGCCTATCTATCCCTAACAACCGGCATTCGCGCCAGAAATGTTGACAAGTCAACATAACCATATAGGGGGCTTCCTGCCCTACGGGTGAAGCTTATCAAACCTTTTGGCCGGCTCTAAAGCCAAGCAAATAATTCTGTCACACACGTTGGGAAGACATAGCATCTTCAGGTTACGCTTTTAAGCCGCCCTCCTAATGGTGTAAAGGTACATTTATACATACAGGAAATTAAGCTACGAAGAGCTGGTAAGGCATACAATGAGAAGGACAAGGAAGATGGCACATGTCTATTTTAAGCCAGACTTTCATACTTGCGTGATGGCACAAGTTCAACAAAGGCAAAAGTTGCTGCTATCCTATTACATATGCTCTCCAAGGAGCTCAAAATATCATCAAGTTTTTTACATCACCCCCGGCGGGTCATGGAGAGCTGGATATTACAATTTTTCTAACAAAGCAATCAGTTGGCTAGCGGGTCATCCTGTTCCGGCTCTTCAGCAGCCTTGATGTGGAGATTATCCAAGTCCCAATTGCAGTCGTTTAAAGCTGCAAAAGTTCCTTCTTCAAAGAAGGGGGACGGGTCAAGTTCAGAAGCGAAGAGAGTCTTACTGTGAGCGGGTGTCAGGTCCTGGGACTCAAAGAGCGGACCACAGATCCTCTTTTGATCAGCATTGTAAGCCGCCTGGTAAGTCACCAAGTTGACCTCTTCTGCTAAGATGGAGGCTAGGACTTTGGAACCTTTTATGCACCGAGCATAGTCAGCGTCGGTAAACTCAGAATTGTCGTCCTTCTTGGAGGGAAACCCATCCATCATCTCAGCCGGAGTAAACTCTGGAGCGAAAGCCAATGCCCGGCTTATGGCCGCAATCGCCCCCTGGCGGGCGGCTGATTTCTTCAGCTCTAGAATCTGTTTGGGCATCATTGACAGGAGCTCCAAGACATTTTTGAGAGTCGAAGGAATGTTCTCTTTATATTGCACAACCTTGATTGTGCATACCGCCCCGCAGTACAGCTGTTCTGTCAATGTGTATATAGCCTTCAAAGGCAGCAGATTGTCGGAGACAAGTTGGCGGCTCCTAGGACCTGCATGAGATGGAGGCCTCGTTATGAGTCGCCAGCACAAATCCAAAAATCTGGATCAAGCCAAGCTATTAAAAACTTACCAAAGAGGGCAGCTGTCATCTTGGTGATGTGATGCTTCAAATACTGCAGCTCGTCAGATACGATCATGAGTCGCTGATCGGCATCATCCGCCCGTTTAGTCAATGTAGCTTTTTCAGCCTCGACAGATTCCTTGAAGGCGGTGAAGTCATCTTTCATCTTAGCTAGCTCTTCGACAAGGAGCCGGCAGGTCTCATCAGCTTCATTCCGGGCAGCTTGCTGAGTAGCTAAGTTCGCTTTTAAGCCGACCAATTCTGACCCGACTTCGGTTAAAGCTTCCTGCGAAGTATCAAAATATGGAGTACATAAGCAAGTCTCAAACAGATTGCTAATTATCAAAACTTTGGAAAAGATTAAGCCAACCCTTGGCGGCAAAAGTTGGCTCTGGTAACTATCTTCTAGGATGTCCCGGCTCAACTTTGGAAAAGATTAAGCCGACCCTTGGGGGTATAGTTGGCTCTGGTAATTATCTTCTAGGAAGTACCGGTTCAAAATTATCAATTATTGAGCCGGCCCTTGGGGGATAACATCAATGATTTTAGATCACGGCTAAATAAATTAAAGCCTACACATTACATACGTCTACTTCTGCTAAAGATGGAAGAGCCGGATTATTATCAGTCAATATTAACCCGGCTCTTGGGGGCTACGTAAGGGTATAAGGAGGAAAAAGGAATACCTCATATCGTCTCTTCATTAAGTTAACCTGTTTGAGCTCCAAATCCTGGCTGGTAGACAGTCGGTCCATATATCCAGCATGAAGTTCGTCAGCTGTCATTTTTTCTAAGGCAGGGAGCTCAAATTCTAGTTTCCTCGAAGCTTCAGCTATTTCACTATGCTTGGTTAGCACGTGAGGTGGAGGAGAGTGCAAGCCGGCGCCAGTAATCACGACGTTCGGGGTAGCAGCGTCATCAGCAGCCTTGGCAGGGCTCGGCGGCTTGCAAAGGTCCCTTTGCGGGCTCCCAAGGATAATGTCATCAGCTGCCGGCTCTACAGAAGTCACTGGGGGGTCTGGCTTGGCAAGCTCCGGTTCTTGAGCAATAGGGCCAGGGGAGGACTTGTTGGTTTTCCTCCGCTTAGCTTAAGCCCTAGAAAAGACATGGAGGCCAGAATTCAAGGGTTACAACCGCCGAGGAGCCAGATGTAAAGGCTACAAAATGCTTACAGCGGATTAATCTTCGGAGGTGGAAGAGCGGTGGTCGTAGAGTCGTCGGATGAAGGTGATCCCTGAGAGATAGTTCAGATGGTATAAGGCAGTGTTAAGAGTATAAAGGAAAAGCTAATAAAATCAAACAGAGATACATACCTCTGCATGGCGTTTCTTCGGAGCCAGGGAGTTAGGCAACCCGGACACGTGATCAGTAGAGCCGACGCTCCGGGTCTGACGGCGGTCGACTTGCTGTTGCTTTTTCAAAAGAAATTGGGGATCCAAATGAGCAAGAGGATGAGAAAGGGGAACTTTTTGAACAACCCGCTGTATCTTCTGGGGTACAAAACATTCTGAGTCAGATGAAATATAAGTTACCTCAGGAACGTTGACGTGGCTCGTCTCTACCTTGTTCTGTGAATAAGTTGTTATCAGTAAGGTGAATAATGAGGTTACTAAGATAGTCAAACTATACCTCTGAGACGGATGATTCTGGCGGGTCAAACCATTCCTCGTGAGTGGTGGTCTTGTTTGTCTTCTTGGCCGGGGCCTTCTTCTTGCTTTTCTCTAGAGGAGGAACATACTTATTCTTCCAGAAATCAGAATCAGCCTGAAAAGGTAAGCCGGTTAATAGCAATGGATTGAAAGTCATAATTACACAAACATAAGAGACGATGAAGAGTCGCCTTACGTCTGGGGCCGGATTAACGGCACTGAAAGGCGCCAACCCAATAGCGCTGCAAGCTCCTGATGTCTCATGAACAAGACTCCGGATGATAGTGGTAATATCGTCTTCGGTTAAAGTTGTCCGGCTGAAGCATAGGGAACCATCATACGTGCTAGGGTATTCGCACATGAGGCAGCTTCTCAGGCTCAAAGGCATAATTCTTCAGGAGATCCAGCAGCGGATCAAGTCCAAATTCGTCAATCCATTGGCCATGAGGGCTTTAATCTTGGCGTGAGCCCGCTCGTGCCTTGCACATTCAGTAGTTGATAGCCGGCCAGGAAGCTCCGAAGTTGTCTTGATCCGGGAGGGGCGATAACCCGGTAGCGGATGCTCATCCTCCGGGAAGGTATCCTTACAGTAGAACCAAGTCTTATTCCAATCCTTTGGATGACTCGGCATTGGTATATCCGGAAAGGTAATGTCCCGGCGCCTCTCAATGGAAATTCCACTAAGTTCTAAGCTCGGGCCGGCCTTTACTTCAGTTTGCCGGTTCGCATAGAAGAACTCTCGGAAGAGACCTACAGATGGCTGAGTCTGCAGATAGACGTCGCTGAGCACTTGGAAGTTGCAGATGTTTGAGACGGAATTGGGGGCAAGGTCTTGAGGATGCAGCTTATAGAAACGAAGGATGTCCCGAAAGAATTTTGAGCCGGGGGGTGGGTACGAATCCACGTTCAATATGATTCGAAAAAACAACTACCTCGCCCTCCTGAGGAATGGGCCTCAGTTCATTACCCGGAACCCGCCAATGGATGACCTCTTTGGCAGGAAGGGTGCCCGCATGTACAAAATCCGTCAGAAACTCTTCGGTAATGCATAAACCGACCCAGTTGCAGGAGTAAGATGCGCGAGACATGGTGGCAGTTTTTAACTGTACAAAGTAACCATATACGGCGAGTCAAGAAAAAGGCGAATAAAAGTGGGCGGGCTAAAAGCTTAAGACCTTAAAAGATGAGATACTAAGATCCGGCTGATGAGAGCCGGAACAGCACGGCGGGTCAACATCACGAAAGGATAGAGTGAAATTTGGCTAAGTGCTGAAAATAGGTTTCGCAAAGTATTGCTACGGTTGTGGATCTATAAAACAAAAAGAAATATCTTTATTTCCAGACCTAGCGATGAACTGGTGAAAGTAAAGAAAATCTGAAAACAACGGGTGGAGCCGTGGTGAATCTAAATAGCATCAGTATCGGTCTCCTACCTAGCAGCGCCATGAGGACACGATATGGTCGAGGGCTCGTGGATTAAGCATGACCGGCATTGATGGAGCCCGAGTTTTAAAGCTGCTGCGGCGAAGCTCCATGAAAACCCTACCGGAACGAATCGAAGATCTAAGGAGAGAAGGACTCACCGGCAACGGTGCGATGAAAGCGGAAGGAACTCTGGATCGCATCAGGTTGATGCAATGGCCCTGTCAATGGTGAGGAGGAAACGGCACTGGAGCTGGAAGCGCTGGAAACAGAAGCGTCAGAGGAAGGAGATGACGGAGCGAGCGGGAGAAAGCGAATGCCGCCCCGGGCGGTCCTATTTAATAGGGAAAGCGCGGAACGGGCGCGAAAATCCAAGCATCGGATATCATTTGACCGAGGCGGATGTCTCGATTTTCGGGTTGTTCATTTAATAAAAAGATTTGTTGCGTGCATCAGAGGATCTTTTTGGCAGATCTGACATGACGTCATGGCAGGTCATTTCCGGCGGCTCACCGAGGAGAAAAAAGAAAGGCTGAAGTGAGCAAGCTCAAATCAACCTGGGGCCTAATGTTGGGGATATAACCCCACGGTGAGACCCGCCCTGAGGGATCCGGGTCATACCTGGCGGCTTGCACACCGGCCCAAGAGTGAGCCGTGGGGACTTAAGGGCCCAATAAGTTTAGCGGCTGACAGGATGGGTCGGCAGGTGGCCCGGATGAAGAAGACCCGGGCGTATAACCCGCCCGGAGACAACTTGGTCAGGAAAGGCAAGAGAAGATAGATGTAGACTCGGACATGTAATGAGAGTCGGTTACAACTTGTATGATCCGTGGTCTTGACCTCCTATATAAAGGCAAGACCCGGGGCGACTTAGGGATCAGGTGATCGAGAACTAGGTCAAACAATAGCTCCCTTGTAATCGATACATCAAGCAATACAAGCACCAGCAGGATGTAGGCTATTACCTCAACTCGAGGGGTCGAACCTGGGTAAACTCGTGTCCTTCGTCCCAACCAAACCCTTTGAGTCTATCACTTTAGCAATGGCCTCGAACGCAAGTCCGTTCACCCGGACATCTATCGTGATAAAACCACGACAGGCAGATTACCGGAAAGGGATCCAAGATTGGATCTCTCGGGAACAGAGGCTTCCGGTGGCGGAAAGGTATTTACGTGGCTCATTCTGATGTTGGGGGAATATTTGGGTATTTATAGGCCAACAATTAGGGTTAGGAGACCTGCCAGGGAGCGACAAGCCTGCTAGGCGCAGCAAGGGGGCCAGTGCCTAGCAGGCTTCTGGCGCCCTGGCACCTCCCCTGACATGCACTCCAAGCTTGATCGACTTGTTTCCTTCCTGAAAAAATCCTTCTGAAGGTTTTATTCCGTTTGGACTTCGTTTCATATTCCATATCTGCAAATCTCAAAAACAAGGAAAAAACAGAAACTGGCACATGGCTCTAGATTAATAGGTTAGTCCAAAAAATAATATAAAATAGCATATTAATGCATATAAAACATCCAAAACAGATAATATAATAGCATGCCATCATAAAAAATTATAGATATGTTGGAGACGTATCAGCATCCCCAAGCTTAATTCTTGCTCGTCCTCGAGTAGGTAAATGATAAAAACAGAATTTTTGATGTGGAGTGCTACCTAACAAATTTATCCAAGTAATATTCTTTATTGTGGCATGAATATTCAGATCCGTAAGACTCAAAACAAAAGCTTAATATTGATATAGAAACAATAACATTTCAAGCATACTAGCAAAGCAATTGTATCTCTTCAAAATATAATGGCAAAAGAAAGTTATCCCTACAATATCATATGGTCTGGCTATGCTCCATCTTACCCACACAAAGTATTTATATCATGCACAACCCCGATGAAAATTCAAGCAATTGTTTTCACACCTTTATTTTCTCAAACTTTTTCAACTCTCACACAATACATGAGCGCGAGCCATGGATATAGCACTATAGGTGGAATAGAATATGGTGGAGGTTGTCAAGGAAAGGGAGAAGATAGTCTCACATCAACTAGGCGTATCAACAGGCTATGGAGATGCCATCAATAGATATCAATTGCCATGCAACAGATGCACTAGAGCTATAAGTGTGTGAAAGCTCAAAAGGAAACTAAGTGAATGTGCATCATGAGGAAAAATTCCACTAGCTATATGAAAATGGCAAAATAGGAGACTCTCTATCATGAAGATCGTGGTGCTACTTTGAAACACAAGTGTGTAAAAAGGTAGTAGCAATGTCCCTTCTCTCTTTTCTCTCATTTTTTTATTTTTCTGTGGGCTTCTAAGGCCTCTCTAATTCAGTTTTTATTTAGGCTTCGCTGGCCTCTTTTATTTTTCATAAAGTCTAGAATCTCATCCCCACTTGTGAGGGAATCATAGCTTCCATCATCCTTTCCTCGCATGGGACATGCTCTAATAATGATAATCAACACACTTTTATTTACTTACAACTCAAAAGAAAATTACAACTCGATACCTATGACAAAATATGACTCTATATGCAATATGGAAGTGATGGTGCATGTCATAAAAGGAAACGGTGGAAGTTGCATGGCAATATATCTCGGAATGGCTATGGAAATGCCATATTAGGTAGGTATGATGGCTGTTTTGAGGAAAGATATATGGTGGCTGTTTTGAGGAAGGTATATGATGACTGTTTTGAGGAAAGTGTTTGTTGCCGCGATGAAAGTTGTGCGGTACTAGAAAGGCTAGCAAAAGTGGAAGGGTGAGAATGCGTATAATCCATGGACTCAGCATTAGTCATAAAGAACTCACATACTTGTTGCAAAAGTCTATTAGTCATCGAAGCAAAGCATTAAACGCATGCTCCTAGGGGGAGGTTGGTAGGAGTTAACCATCGTGCCCCCCCCCCGACCCTCACACAAAGGTCGACAATCTATAAACAAGTCATGCTCCGACTGTCGGGGAACGTTGCATGGGAAACAAAAAAATCCTAAGCTTCACCAAGATCAATCTTGGATATGAGCATCTATGAGAGGAGAGATTGGCTCTACGTACCCTTGTAGATCGCTAAGTAGAAGCGTTAAAGAACGCGGTTGATGTAGTGGTACGTCTCCGCGATCCAAATCACAAGCCGTCCCACGAACTCCCGATCAAGTGCTGAACGGACGGCACCTCCGTGTTCAGCACACGTGCAGCTCGATGAAGATCTCCGCCTTCTTGATCCAGCAAGAGGGAGCGGAGAGGTATATGAGTTTGCCAGCAGCACGATGGCATGGCGGCGGTGGTGCTGGAGCTGATCCGGCAAAGCTTCGCTAAGCGGCGCCGAACCAATCTACTAGAGGAGAGGCTATCGGAGAGGGGGGAATGGATGCGTCATGGCTTAGAGTGTGGATTACCTCCTCCCTCTCACATATAAATAGGGGGAGAGGTGGTGCACCCAAATCCCTAGGGTTTCCCCCTTGGAGCGGTGGCCAAGGTTGGAGGCGCCCTAGGGTGGCTTACCACCCAAGTTAGGTGGCGCCAACCCTAGGGTTGGCCCTCCCACCAATCCCCTTGCCGCACGGGCCTTTGTGGGAGGGGTGGCCAGTCGACCAGGGGCTGGTGTGCCCTCTCTCACAGCCCATGTAGGCCTTTGGGGATGGTGGCCCCTTCCGATGGACCCCCGGGACCCTCCCGGCACCCCCGGTACGTTACCGGTGACGCCCGAACTTTTCCCGGTAACCAACACGGAACGTCCTATATATGAATCTTCACCTCCAGACCATTTCGAAGCTCCTCGTCATGTCAGGGATCTCATTCGGGACTCCGAACAACCTTCGATTACCAACACACATACCTCATCTATACCAAAATGTCACCGAACCTTAAGTGTGCAAACCCTGCGGCTCCGTGAACTATGTAGACATGACCGAGACACCTCTACGGCCAATAACCAACAGCGGGAAATGGATGCCCATGTTGGTTCCTACATGTTGTACGAAGATCTTTATCGGTCGAACCTCTATGTCAAGGATTCAGACAATCCCGTATGTTGTTCCCTTTGTTCTTCGGTATGTTACTTGCCCGAGATTCGATCGCCGGTATCTCTATACCTAGTTCAATCTCGTTACCAGCAAGTCTATTTACTCGTTCCGTAATACAAGATCCCGCGACTAAACTTAGTCACATTGCTTGCAAGGCTTGTTGTGATGTTGTATTACCGAGTGGGCCCTGAGATAGCTCTCCATCACACGGAGTAACAAATCCCAATATTGATCCATGCCAACTCAAAAGACACCCTCGGAGATACCTGTAGAGCACCTTTATAGTCACCCAGTTACGTTGCGACATTTGATACACACAAGACACTCCTCCGGTGTCAGTGAGTTGCATGATCTCATGGTCATATGAACAGATACTTGACATGCAGAAAACAGTAGCAATAAACCGACACGATCATATGCTATGTTCATTGTTTGGGTCTTTTCCATCACATCATTCTCATAATGGTGTGATCCCAATATAAAATGACATCTCATGTCCATGGCCAGGAAACCTTATCCATCTTTGATCAATGAGCTAGCCTGCTAGAGGCACACTAGGGACACAACGTTTGTCTATATGCCCACACATTTATTTAGTTTCCAATCAACACAATTATAGCATGGACAATAAACGATTATCATGAACAAGGAAATATCGTAATAAACACTTTATTTATTGCCTCTAGGGCATATTTCCAACAGTCTCCCACTTGCACAAGAGTCAATAATCTAGTTCACATCACTATGTGGTTTATATTGTGATGAATCGAACACCCATGCAGTTCCGGTGTTGATCATGTTTAGGCCTTGGAAGAGGTTTAGTCAACGGGTCTGCAACATTCAGATCCGTGTGCACTTTGCAAATATTTATGTCCTTCTCCTCGACCTAATCGCGGATGGAATTGAAGCATCGCTTTATGTGTCTGGTCCTCTTGTGAAACCTTGGTTCCATGGCCAGAGCAATGGCACCAGTGTTGTCACAGAATAGAGCCATTAGATTTAGTGCATTGGGCACTCCCCCAAGATCTGTCATGAACTGCTTCATCCAAACACCTTCCTTCGCTCCCTCCCAGGCTGCGATGTACTCCGCTTCGCATGTAGAATCGGCTACCACACTTTGCTTGGAACTGCACCAGCTTACCGCTCCCCCATTGAGCATAAATAAGTATCTGGTTTGCGACTTGGAGTCATCCGGATCAGTGTCAAATCTTGCATCAACGTAACCCTTTACGACGAGCTCTTGATCACCTCCATAAACGAGAAACATTTCCTTAGTCCTTTTCAGGTACTTAAGGATATTCTTGACCGCCGTCCAGTGCTCCATTCCAGGATCACTTTGAAACCTTCCGGCCATACTTATGGCAAGGCTGACATCGGGTCTTGTGCACAACATCGCATACATGATAGAGCCTATGGCTGAAGCATAGGGGACGACACTCATCTTTTCTCTATCTTCTGCAGTCACTGGGCATTGAGTCTTACTCAACTTCTCACCTTGTAACACAGGTAAGAACCCTTTCTTAGACTAATCCATTTTGAACTTCTTCAAAACTTTATCAAGGTATGTGCTTTGTGAAAGTGTTATCAAGTGTCTCAATCTATCTCTATAGATCTTAATGCCTAATATGAAAGCAGCTTCTCCTAGGCCCTTCATTGAAAAACTCTTGTTCAAATATTCCTTCACGCTTTCCAGCATTTCTATATTGTTTCCAATTGGCAATATGTCATCCACATACAATATTAGAAATGATGCAGAGCTCCCACTCACTTTCTTGTAAATACAAGCTTCTCCGTAAACTTGTATAAACCCAAATGCTTTGATCACCTCATCAAAGCGCTTATTCCAACTCCGAGATGCTTTCACTAGTCCATAAATTGATCGCTGGAGTTTGCAAACTTTGTCAGCATTCTCTGGATCGACAAAACCTTCCAGTTGCATCATATACAACTCTTCCTCAAGGAAACCGTTAAGGAACGCTGTTTTGACATCCATCTGCCAAATTTCATAGTCGAAATATGCAACTATTGCTAACATGATTCTGACAGACTTAAGCATCACTACGGGTGAGATGGTCTCATCGTAGTCAACTCCTTGAACTTGTGAAAAATCTTTTGCCACAAGTCAAGCTTTATAGACGGTGACATTACCGTCCACGTTCGTCTTCTTCTTAAAGATCCATTTATTTTGAATGTCCTTTAGCCCTTCAGGTAATACTTCCAAAGTCCATACTTTGTTTTCATACATGGATCCCATCTCATATTTCATGGCCTCTAACAATTTCTCAGAATCTGGGCCCATCATCGCTCTTCCATAGCTCGTAGGTTCATTGTTGTCTAACAACATGACCTCCAAGACAGGGTTGTTGTACCATCAGGAGCAGTACACGCCCTTGTCGACCTACGAGGTTCAATAGCAACTTGATGCAAAGTTTCATGATCATCACCATTAACTTCCTCTTCAACCATCGTTGGCTCCACAAAAACATTTTTCTGTGTTGTGCTACTCTCTGGTTGAAGTGAACGTTCAATAACCTCATCAAGTTCTACTTTCCTCCCACTGAATTCTTTCGAGAGAAACTCTTTCTCAAGAAATGTTCTGTTCTTAGCGACAAACACTTTGCCTTCGGATCTGAGATAGAAGGTATACCCAACTGTCTCTTTTGGGTATTCTATGAGATGCATTTCTCCGCTTTGGGTTCCAGCTTTTCAGGCTAAAGCTTTTTGACATAAGGATCACATCCCCAAACTTTAAGAAACGACAACTTTGGCTTCTTGCCAAACCACACTTCGTATGGTGTCGTCTCAACGGATTTTGATGGTGCCCTATTTAAAGTGAATGCAACTGTCTCTAATGCATAACCCCAAAACAATAGTGGCAAATCGGCAAGAGACATCATAGAACGCACCATATCTAATAAGGTTCGATTACGACGTTCGGACACACCATTACACTGTGGTGTTCCAGGCGGTGTCAATTGTGAAACAATTCCACACTGTCTTAAGTGACTGCCAAACTCATAACTCAGATATTCTCCTCCTTGATCAGATCATGGGAATTTAATCTTCTTGTTATGATGATTCTCAACTTCACTCTGAAATTGCTTGAACTTTTCAAACATTTCAAACTTGTGTTTCATTAAGTAAATATATCCATATCTACTTAAGTCATTAGTCAAGGTGAGAAAATAACGATATCCACCACGCGCCTCAATGTTCATCGGACCGCAAACATCGGTATGTATGATTTCCAACAAATCACTTGCCCATTCCATTGTCCTAGAGAACGTTGTTTTAGTCATCTTGCCCATAAGGCATGGTTCACATGTGTCAAGTGATTCCAAAATTCCATCTACATGGAGCTTCCTCATGTGTTTTACACCAATATGACCCAAAAGGCAGTGCCACAAGAAAGTGGTACTATCATTATCAACTCTACATCTTTTGGCATCAATGCTATGAACATGTGTATCATCACTATCGAGGTTCAATAAGAATAAACCCCTCACATTGGGTGCATGACCATTAAAGATATTACTCATGTAAATAGAACAAGCATTATTCTCTAATTTAAATGAGTAATCGTCTCGCAATAAACAAGATCTACATATAATGTTCATGCTTAATGCAGGCACTAAATAACAATTATTCAGGTTCATCACTAATCTCGATGGTAGTCAAAGAGCGAGCATGCCAACGGCGATCACATCAACCTTGTATCCATTTCCCATGCGCATCGTCACTTCATCCTTAGCCAGCCTCCGTCTATTCTATAAGTCCTGCTTTGAGTTGCAAATGTGAGCAACCAAACCGGTATCAAATACCCAGGCACTACAACGAGAGCTAGTAAGGTACACATCTATAACATGTATATCATATATATCTTGTTTGGTGTTGGCCGCCTTCTTGTCGGCCAGATACTTGGGGCAGTTCCACTTCCAGTGACCAGTTCCCTTGCAATGAAAGCACTCAGTTTCTAGCTTGGGTCCAGCCTTGGGTTTCTTCATGGGAGGAGCAACTGCTTTGCCACCCTTCTTAGAGTTACCCTTCTTGCCCTTGCCATGCTTCTTGAAATGAATGGTTTTATTGACCATCAACACTTGATGTTCTTTCTGGATTTCAGACTCAAGGACTTTTAGCATCGCAAACAGCTCGGCGACTGACTTGTTCATCCCGTGCATGTTATAGTTCAACACGAAGCTCTTGTAGCTAGGTGGCAACGATTGAAGAACTCTGTCAGTGATCGCCTCCGACGGAAGGGGCATCCCTAACTCTTCCAAACGGGTCGAATATCCAGACATTCTGAGTATATGTTCACTAATAGACCCGTTCTCCTCCATCTTGCAAGCATAGAACTTATCGGAGGTCTCATACCTCTCGATCCGGGCATTCTTCTTAAAGATAAACTCCAACTCTTGGAACATCTCATATGCTCCATGACGTTCAAAACATCTTTGAAGTCCCGGTTCTAAGCCATACAACATTGCACATTGAACTATCGAGTAATCTCCAGAACGTGCCTCCCAAGCATTCTTAACGTCTTCGGATGACACGGGAGCGGGTGGGTCACCAAGCGGTGCATCAAGGACATAAGACTTCTGGGAAGCCGTGAGGATAATCCTCAGATTACGGGCCCAGTCAACAAACTTACTTCCATCATCTTTCAACTTAGCTTTCTCTAGGAATGCACTAAAATTCAGGGGTGCCACTACATGAGCCATTGATCTACAACATAAATAAGCAAAGCTTATTAAGACTATTGTTCAAGATAATGAGTTTAGTTAATCAAATCACTGAAGCTCCCACTCAAATTGACATCCCTCAGGTCATTTGAGTGATACATGATCCATGTTCACCAACTCAAGTTCGATCATCACGTGAGTTAAGGTGGTTTCAATGGTGAACATCATCATGTTGATCATATCTACTATATGGCTCATGCTCGACCTTTTGGTCTCTTTTGTTCCGAGGCCATGTCTTTACATGCTAGGCTCGGCAAGTTTAACCCGAGTCTTCCGCATGTGCAACACTGGCTTACACCCGTTGTATGTGAACGTAGAGTCTATCACACCCGATCATCACGTGGTGTCTCGACACGACGAACTTTCGGAACGATGCACACTCGGGGAGAACACAATTCATCTTGAAATTTAAGTGAGGGATCACCTTATAATGCTACCGTCGTCCTAAGCAAAACAAGGTGCATAAAAAGATTAACATCACATGCAAATCATAAGTGACATGATATGGCCATGAACTTCTGCTTTTGATCTCCATCTCCAAAGCACCGGCATGATCTCCATCGTCAGCGGCATAACACCATGATCTCCATCATTGTGTCATCATCGGGGTTGTCGCGCCCACCATGCTCATACTACTATTGCTACCGCTTAGCGATAAAGTAAAGCATTACATAGCGCTTAAAGATTGACACGCATGTCATACAATAATCAAAGACAACCCTATGGCTCCTGCCGGTTGCCGTACTCATCGACATGCAAGTCGTGATATTCTATACAAAAACATGATCATCTCATACATCACATATATCACATCATGTAATTGGCCACATCACATCACAACATACCCTGCAAAAACAAGTTAGACGTCTTCTAATTGTTGTTGCATGTTTTATGTGGCTGCTATGGGTATCTAGCAAGAACGATTCTTACCTACGCAAAACCACAACGGTGATATGAAGATTGCTTTTCAACCTTCTACAAGGACTGCCTTAATCAAGTCTGATCCAACTAAAGTGGGAGAGACAGACACCCGCCAGCCATCTTTATGCGACGACGTCACATGTCAGTCGATGGAACACGGTCTCTCGTAACCGTACAGTTGGTCTGAGCTGCTTCATCCCACAATACCACTGAACCAAGAAAATACTACGGAAGGAAGCAATCTGAATATCAACGCCCACAAAATCTTTGTGTTCTACTCAAGATCTCATCTACGCATAGACCTAGCTCATGATGCCACTGTCGGGGAACGTTGCATGGGAAACAAAAAAATTCCTACGCTTCACCAAGATCAATCTAGGAGATGAGCATCTATGAGAGGAGACATTGGATCTACGTACCCTTATAGATTTCTAAGAGGAAGCGTTAAAGAATGCGGTTGATGTAGTGGTACGTCTCCACGATCCAAATCGCAAGCCGTCCCACGAACTCCCGATCAAGTGCCGAACGAACGACACCTCCATGTCCAGCACACGTGTAGCTCGATGAAGATCTCTGCCTTGTTTATCCAGCAAGAGGGGGCGGAGAGGTAGATGATTTTGCCGGCAGCATGACGGCATGGCGGCGGCGGTGGTGGAGCTGATCCGGCAGAACTTCGTTAAGCGGCGTTGAACCAATCTACTATAGGAGAGGCTATCGGAGAGGGAGGAAGGGCTGCGCCATGGATTAGGGTGCGGCTACCCTCCTCCCTCTCACATATTTATAGGGGGAGGGGTGGTGCACCCAAACCCCTATGGTTTCCCCCTTGGGGCGGCGGCCAAGGGTGGAGCCGCCCTAGGGTGGCTTGCCACCCAACTTAGGTGGCGCCAACCCTAGGGTTGGTCCTCCCACCAACCCCCTTGCCGCATGGGCGTTTGTGGGAGGAGCGGCTAGCCCACTAGGGGCTGGTGTGCCCTATCTCACATCCCATGTAGGCCTTTGGGGCTGGTTGGCCCTTCCGGTGGACCCCCGAGACCCTCCTGGCACCCCCGGTACGGTACCGGTGATGCCCGAACTTTTCCCGGTAACCAACATGGAACATCCTATATATGAATCTTCACCTCCGGACCATTCCCGAGCTCCTCGTCATGTCCGGGATCTCATCCGGGACTCCGAACAACCTTCAGTCACCAACACACATAACTCATCTATACTGAAATGTCACCGAACCTTAAGTGTGCAGACCCTGCGGGTTCGTGAACTATGTAGACATGACCGAGACACCTCTACGGCCAATAACCAACAGCGGGACCTGGATGCCCATGTCGGTTCCTGGATGTTCTATGAATATCTTTATCGGTCAAACCTCTATGTAAAGGATTCACACAATCCCGTATGTTGTTCCCTTTGTTCTTCGGTATGTTACTTGCCCGAGATTCGATCGTGGTATCTCTATACCTAGTTCAATATTGTTACCATCAAGTCTCTTTACTCGTTCCATAATACAAGATCCTGCGACTACCACTTAGTCACATTGCTTGCAAGGCTTGTTGTGATGTTGTATTACCGAGTGGGCCCTGGGATACCTCTCCGTCACACGGAGTAAAAAATCCCAGTATTGATCCATGCCAACTCAATAGACACCCTCGAAGATACCTGTAGAGAACCTTTATAGTCACCCAGTTACTTTGCAATGTTTGATACACACAAGGCACTCCTCCGGTGTCAGTGAGTTGCATGATCTCATGGTCATAGGAACAGATACTTGACATGCAAAAAAAGTAGCAATAAACCGACACGATCATATGCTATGTTCATAGTTTGGGTCTTGTCCATCAGATCATTCTCCTAATGATGTGATCCTGATATCAAATGACATCTCATGTCCATGGCCAGGAAACCTTAACCATCTTTGATCAACGAGCTAGCCTGATAGAGGCACAGTAGGGACACAACGTTTGTCTATATGCCCACACATGTATTTAGTTCCCAATCAACACAATTATAGCATGGACAATAAACGATTATCATTAATAGGGAAATATAATAATAAACACTTTATTAATTGCCTCTAGGGCATATTTCCAACACCAACTTCCTTACATAGCGATTCACCATACGTGCATGCTACGGGAATCACAAACCTTTACACAAGTATTTTTACCAAATCGAAATTTATTTCCTAACATGTTTCTTAACATTACCATCTTTATATCTCAAATCTTTATGCAAGGAATCAAACTTGTCATAAATAGTTAGTGCACTTAATATGGAAGTTTTATTATATCCCTTTTCGATGCCTATCATATTAGGACTAAATTCATAACCTAGACCAATTACCATGCTGTTTTAGAAACTCCCAAAATAATATAAGTGAGATACGAGAGTTCAAATATTTCTATAAAATGCAAACACCGCCATGCTCTAAAAGATATAAGTGAAGCACATAGAGCAAAATTGCCCAACTCAAAAGATATAAGTGAAGCACATAGAGTATTCCAATAAATTCATGATTCAGTGTGTCTCTCTCAAAATATGTGTGCAGCAAGGATTATTGTGGCAAACTAAAAAGCAAAGACTCATATCATACAAGACGCTCCAAGCAAAACACATATCATGTGGTGAATAAAAATGTACCCTCAAGTAAATTTACCGATGGATTGAAGACAAAAGAGGGGATGCCTTCTGGGGCATCCCCAAGCTTAGGCTCTTTGGCATCCTTGAATATGAATTGGGGTGCCTTGGGCATCCCCAAGCTTAGGCTCTTGTCAATCCTTATTCCATTTTCCATCAAATCTTTACCCAAAACTTGAAAACTTCACAACACAAAACTTAACAGAAAACTCGTGAGATCAGTTAGTATAAGAAAATAAATCACCACTTTAGGTAATGTTGTGAAATCATTCTTTAATTATATTGGTGTTATACCTACTGTATATAACTTCTCCAGTGTGCATACCCCATGATACAACCCAAAGATTCATCAAAATAGGCCCACAACTCAAAGAAAACGGAATGTGTCAAAAACATAACAGTTGTAGCAATCTAGAAACTTTGTATACTTATGTAACGCAAAAAAATTGAACATTTAGGAAAACCTGGGAAATGTATATATACATCTTTTGTAAAAAAATCCGATCAATTTGATGCTCTGAAAAAATTAGAAAATTCCTGGACTAAGCGCAAAAGTTTCTGTTTTTCAACAAGATCAAATCAACAACTACCATAGATCACCCCAAAGGTTTTACTTGGCTCAAAAAGTAATTAAAACACCAAAAAAAAATACTACAGAAGTAATAATGTGGTAAACACTCAAAAACATAAGCAAAAACAGAACACAAAAATAAAATTGGGTTGCCTCCCAACAAGCGCTATTGTTTAATTCCCCTAGCTAGGCAACACGCAATAGATTTAGGTATTGTCATCTTTGGTATGCAATACAAAAGTAACTCTCATAATAGATTAATAAGGCAATCTTATTATCTTTCTAGGAAATTGTTCCATGCCTTTCCTTAATGGAAATTGAAATCTAATGTTTCCTTCTTTCATGTTAATAATTGCACCAATAGTTCTAAGGAAAGGTCTACCAAGAATAATAGGACATGTAGGATTGCAATATATATCAAGAACAATGTAATCTACGAGAACATAATTCCTATTTGAAACAATAATAACATCATTAATCCTTCCCATAGGTATCTTAATAGTGGAATCCGCAAGATGCAAATTTAGAGAGCAATCATCAAGTCATGGTAACCTAGCACATCACATAAAGTTTTCGGAATCATGGAAACACTAGCACCTATATCACACAAAACATGGTACTCATAATCTTTGATTTTAATCTTAATAGTATGTTCCCACTCATCATGAAGCTTTCTAGGGATAGAAACTTCAAACTCAAGTTTTTCTTCAAAATATTTCATCATAGCATCAACTATATGTTTAGTAAAAGCCTTATTTTGACTATAAGCATGAGGAGAATTCAACATGGATTGAAGAAAGGAAATACAATCTATCAAAGAGAATATATCATAATTAAAGTCCTTGAAATCCAAAAGAGTGGGTTCATTGCTATTTAAAGTTTTGACCTCTTCAATCCCACTTTTATCAATCTTAGCATTAAGATCTATAGACTCCGAATCATTGGGACGCCTTTTAACTAAAGTAGACTTATCTCCAGTCCCATCATTATCAATATTTATATTGGAAAACAAACATTCAATAGGAGTCACATCAATCACTTTAAGATCTTCATCATTATTATCGCGAGAAAATACTTTTTCAAGCCATTCACGCTTAGCACGAATTCTAGCGGTTCTTTCCTTACTTTCATCGATAGAAATTCTCATAGCTTTTAAAGACTCATTAATATCATGCTTGGGTGGAGTAGATATAAATTTCAAAGAATCAATCTCAAGATAAATTCTATCAACATTCCTAGCCAAATCATCAACCTTAAGCACTTTTTCTTCAATAGAAGCATTAAAAACTTGTTGCGAACCAATAAAATCTTTAACAATATTCTCAAGATCAGAGGGCATCTTATTATAATTTCCATGAGAATTTTTTAGGAATTACCATAATTATTAGAGGAATTACTAGGAAACAGCCTAGGGCTGAAATTACCTCTATACGCATTGTTACCAAAATTGTTCCTACCAACAAAATTCACATCCATAGATTCATTATTATTTCCAATAAAAGAAGACAAAGGCATATCATTAGGATTAATAGGAGCACTCTTACTAGCAAACAATTTCATCAATTCATCCATATTTTCACTCAAAGTATTTATTTCTTCAATAGCATGCACCTTTTTACTAGTAGGAGATCTTTCGGTACGCTATTGAGAGTAGTTTGTCATGATATTATCTAGGAGTTTAGTAGCTTCTCCTAACGTGATTACCATAAAAGTACCACCCGTGGCAGAATCTTAAAGATTTCTAGATGCAAAATTTAATCCCGCATAGAAAATTTGTATAATCATCTATAAACTCAAACCATGTGCGGGACAATTCCTAATCATTAATTTCATCCTCTCCCAAGATTGTGCAACATGCTCATGATCAAGTTGCTTAAAATTCATTATATCGTTCCTAAGGGAGATGATCTTAGCGGGCGGAAAGTACTTGGAAATAAAAGCATCTTTACACTTATTCCATGAATCAATACTATTTTTAGGCAAAGATGAAAACCAAGTTTTAGCACGATCTCATAGCGAGAACAAAAATAGCTTAAATATAACAATATCATTATCCACATCTTTATTCTTTTGCATATCACACAACTCAATGAAAGTATTTAGATGGGACGCGACATCTTTACTAGGAAGACCAGAAAATTGTTCTTTCATAAAAAGATTTAGCAAGGCAGCATTGATTTCATAAGATTCCGCACTAATGGCAGGAGCAATAGGAGTACTAATAAAATTATTAGTAGTAGTATTGGAAAACTCACACAAATTGGTATTCTCAGACATCGTGACAAAGCAAGCAATCAAGCACACAAGCAAACGAAAGGCAAACGAAAGAAGGGAGAATAAAAAGGCAAATCTTTTTGGTATTTTTTGAAAATCGTTTTAGAAGTGGGGGAGAGGGAAACAAGAGGAAAACGGCAAATAATGTAAATGCAAGAGATGAGTTTGTGATGGGTACTTGGTAAGCTTGATGTGTATCCTCCTAGGCAACGATGTCAGAAATCCTTCTTGCTACCTCTTGAGCATACGTTGGTTTTCCCTTGAAGAGGAAAGAGTGATGTAGCGAAGTAGATAAGTATTTCCCTCAGTTGTTGAGAACCAAGGTATCAATGCAGTAGGAGGAACAACCAAGTCACCAGTGGTTGCACCTACACAAACAATCAAACTCTTCCGCCCAATGCTATAAAGGGGTTGTCGATCCCTTCACGGTTATTTGCAAGGATTAGATCTGAAAGAGATAGATGTAAATGAGTGCGGAAATAAAAGATAAATAAATTGCAGCAATGTATAGATCTAAAAAATATATGATGGAAAATAGACCCGGAGGCCATAGGTTTCACTAGAGGCTTCTCTCTTGAAGGCAAATATCATGGTGGGTAAACAAATTACTGTCAAGCAATTGATAGAAAAGCGAATAATCATGTGGTTATCCAAGGCAATGATCATGCATATAGGCATCACGTTCGTGAAAAGTAGACCGAAACGATTCTGCATCTACTACTATTACTCCACACATCGACCGACTCCTGCCTGCATCTAGAGTATTACGTTCATGAAGAACAGAGTAACGCATTAAGAAAGATGGCATGATGTAGAGGGATAGACTCAAGCAATATGATGAAAACCCCATCTTGTTACCCTTTATGGCAACAATACAATACGTGCCTCGCTACCCCTACTATGTCACTGGGTGAGGACACCGCAAGATTGAACCCAAAACCAAGCACTTCTCCCATTGCAAGAATTACCAACCTAGTTGGCCAAACCAAACCAATAACTCAAAGACACTTGCAAGGATATGAAATCATGCATATAAGAAATCAGAGGAGATTCAAATAAGATTCATGGATAATCTGAATATAAACTCACAATTCATTGGATCTTCACAAACACACCACAAAAGAGGATTACATCGGATAGATCTCCATAAAGATCATGAAGAACATGGTATTGAAGTTCAAAGAGAGAGAAGAAGCCATCTGAAAGCACAACATGCTCCCTTGGTGGTTTTGCTAATTCATGACAACATACATTGTCTCTTGGACTAATACTTTTATCTAGTGTGTTTCAGATAATAGTCCATGGAGAGTTGGGTTGGCAAAGAGATTATGGAATACCCCAGATGCTAGGAAATGGATTCGCAAAGCTTCAAGCAAGAAGACTCTACATTTTATATTTGTGAGAAATCACTTTGAGTCCATAGGAAAGCCAATACTATTAAAAGGGGGTAAAGTTTTGTTGGTGAAAAAAATGCTCATACGTGCACAAGTGATAGTCACCAAAGACACCCACAAACTCTCCCACCAAAGTCTGTCCAAAGACAAATACTCAAAATTGGTGCAACCAACATTCCAAATTCGGTGCCACCAATTCCAAACCCTAGACAGCCTCAGCCAAACCCTAGCCACTTCGGTGCAACCGATTCCATACCGGTGCCACCGAGTTCAGGCTGCCAACTTTCTGTTGCGCAAGTTCACAGTTTTGGTCCCTCCGAGATTGTTGGATCGGCATCACTGAGATTGGGCATTCTGACCGTTAGTCACCTTATTGGTGCAGCCGAGATTCCTATATCGGTCTCACCGAGATTCAAAAGTTCCCACCTTTTAGTCACTTCGGTACCACCGATATTAACACATCGGTGTCACCGAGTCTGGCTTATTGTGTGTAACGGTTGGATTTTTGGGTATGCCTATATATACCCCTCCACTACCACCTACTCGAAATACAAGCACTCGAAACCATTCCATACCTATCATATCAGTTTTCTAAGAGAGAACCACCTACCCTTGTGTTGAAGTAAAGATCTTCCACTCCAACTATATGGATCTTGATTTCTAGCCTCCCCGAGTTGCTTTCCACCAATCCCATCTCTTCTACCAATCCATATCTGTGAGAGAGTGATTGTATGTTGAGGAGTCTATCATCTTGAAGCACAAGAGCAAGGAGTTCATAGACATTACCAAGCCTATTACGTTTTGGAGGGTGGTGCCTCCTGGATTGGTTAGGTGTCGCTAGGGAGCCTCCTACTTCGTGTTGTGGAGTGAACCAAGAAGTTTGTAAGGGCAAAGAGATCGCCTACTTCATGAAGATCTACCCCGAGTAAGGCTAGTCCTCCGTGGACGTAGGCTGTCATGGTATAGTCAAGGTTGCTTCTTCATGGAACCCTCTGTGGGTAGAGCCCTCCGTGGACTCTCGCGACCGTTACCTTCCGTGGGTTGAAGACTCCATGAATGTGGATGTACGATAGCACCACCTATTGGAACCATGGGAAAAGTCCTTGCTTCTTCAAATGTGTTTGATCTCCATATCTCAACTCTTACTTCATGTGCAATGTCTTTACTTTCCACTGCTATATTTGTTGACATGCATGTGTAGGAAATATAGACTTGCTAGTATTGCTAAAACTGTTAAAATCTACCAACCAATTAACTTGGGAAAGGTTAGGTTTTAATTTTCTGCTAGTAGTATCTTCACCCCCCTTTAGACACTCTTCTAGTGATCCCTCAATTGGTATCAAAGCGAGGTTTCCATTGCATCGGTTTAATCATTGAGGAGGAAGATGATGTGTCTAGTATAGGGAGTTTGAGTTGTAGAGTGCATATTCTTGATGGAGAGTATTATAGTCAATGGAAAACTTTGATGCTTGAGCTATTTAATGAATTTCAATTAAGCAAATATGTTATGCGCCCCTATGAGCCTCCTATTGATGAATTGCATCCCACACACGAAGAGGAAATTAACATGCTTGGTAACCTAAGAACTATCGATATTATTGTTAGAAGTTTACCAAGATTCGTGCTTTCTCAATTGAAGAACTTTGCATGTGCCTATACCTTGTGGACTGATTTGTAGAAACGATATCCAAATCTTTCATAAGGAAATCTTGATGAAATTCTTCATAAAACTGTTGCTTTTCACAAAATGAAGCCTAGTGATCCAAACTTTGATAAATGCCTATTTGAGCTCCGTGATCTCATGCGTGCTCAAGAAGATGTCACCACTATCAACAATATTATCTTTGACGCCATTCGCATTCATAAAATTGAACATTGTCATGATCACAATTCTAACGAATCTCTTGTTCTTTATGACAAGGATTTCCCACTTGATGATGACAATGCGGAACATGACTATCTTGGTGAAGATGAGTTGTTCGACATCGAGCATGAAAAGATCATGAAGAATCTGAGTCTAATGGCAAACTCCAAGGATTATATGTCGGGAAGAAAAGAGTGGATTCTCGACAGTGGGTGTATGGATCACATGACTGGTGATAAAGACATGTTCCAAGAGATCACGCCTAATCAAGGTCCTCAAAGGTACGTGACCTTTGGAGACAACTCTAAGGGCAAGGTACTTGGCCTTGGTAAGGTGTCCATATCCCATGATAGCTCTATTGAAAATGTTATGCTTGTTGAATCCCTTGGCTACAATCTTCTTTCTTTATCTAGACTTGCCAATTTTGGTTTCAATGTGTTATTCACGAAAGTAGATTGCCAAGTGTTTCATCAAGATATCATAAAATGGTATTTACCGGTTTCTATAGAGGTGATCTATAAATTGTTGATTTCACCAAGAGTTCCAAGCCTCGCAATTGTTTAATTGCTAAATCCTCTAAAGGTTGGCTATGGCATAGAAGACTTGGACATGTAGGCATGCGCAATCTAGATAAGCTAATGAAAGGTGATCATATACTTGGTGTTAAAGATGTTATCTTTGACAAAGATAGACTTTGTAGTGCTTGTCAAGCTAGAAAACAAGTAGGTGGAAGTCATCCTGTTAAAAATATCATGACTACTAGGAGACCACTTGAGTTACTTCACATGGATCTTTTGGCTCCCAATGCTTACAAGAGTCTCGGTGGAAATTCCTATGGTCTAGTTGTAGTTGATGATTTTTCCAGATTTACATGGGTATTTTTCCTTGATGATAAGTCGCGGGTTCAAAAGATCTTCAAGAAATTCGCTCGCAAAGCGCAAAATCAGTTTGAAGTGAAGATCAAGAAAGTTCAAAGCAATAACGGATCGGAGTTCAAGAACACCCATGTGGATACCTTTCTTGACGAAGAAGGTGTCTCACATGAGTTCTCGGCTACATACACGCCTCAACAAAATGGAGTTGTTGAGAGGAAGAACCGAACGTTTATTGAGATGGCTAGAAGGATGCTTGACGAATACAAGGCACCAAGACACTTTTGGGAAAAAGCCGTGGAAACAGCATGTCATGCCACAAACCGACTTTACTTGCACAAGCTTCTCGGTAAAACGGCATACGAGCTACTCACTGGTAACAAACCCCAAGTTGGATACTTTCGGGTATTCGGCTCCAAGTGCTACATTCTTGACAAGCATCGTCGTACTAAGTTTGCTCCTAAATCTCATGAAGGATTCCTACTTGGTTATGGATCGAACTCTCACACTTACCGTGTCTACAACAACTTCACTCGAAAAGTTGAAGAGATGGTAGATGTGAAGCTTGATGAATCTAATGGTTCGCAAGTCGAACAATTTCCAAATGATGTAGGTGATAAGGACCCTTCAGAAGCTATCCTAAATTTACCCATCATCAAGATTCGTCCCATGAAGGTGAAGGAAAGTACTTCATCAACTCAAATGGAATCCCCTACTTCACGACAAGGTGAACCACAACATGACATGGAGGCATCCACATGCGGTACATGACAAGATGAAGAGGAGGAGGAAGTACATCATGAAGATCCACCACAAACTCCTTCACCACCACCTCAAGGAGATGATAATGTTGAAAATAACGAAGGCGAAGGAAATGATGATGAAGAAGAAGCTCCACCATCCAACAATCGGAAGCTGACCCGAGTTCGAGCACAAGTGACCAAGAACCATCCCCTAAACCAAATATTAGGAGATATCCAAACCGGGAGAATCACTCGCTCTAAAACTCGTCTAGCTAACTTTTGTGAGCATTATTCATTCATACCTAGCATTGAGACTTTGAAGGTAGAACAATCTCTTGAAGACGCGGATTGGGTGAACGCTATGCATGAAGAGCTTCACAACTTCGAAAGGAACGAAGTGTGGACACTCGTGGAGAAGCCCGAAGATGAGCACAACATCATCGGAACCAAATGGGTGTTTTGGAACAAGCAAGACGAAGACGGTCAAGTCGTACGCAACAAGGCATGTCTCGTGGCCCAAGGATATACACAAGTCAAAGGTATGGACTACGGTGAGACTTACGCCCCCGTTGCTAGACTAGAAGCTATTCAAATTCTTCTTGCCTATGCTAATCACCATGATATCACTCTTTATCAAACATACATTAAAAGTGCAATTTGAAATGGTGAAATTGAAGAAGAGGTTTACGTTAAGCAACCACCTGGTTTTGTGAATCCTAAGAAACCTAATCATGTTTACAAGCTTCGTAAATACCTTTATGGTCTTAAGCAAGCCCCTCGTGCTTGGTACAAATGCTTAATGAAGTTTCTCATTGAAAAAGGTTTTGAAATTGGTAAAATTTATGCAACCTTGTTCACTAAGAGAGTTAATGGAGAATTATTTGTGTGCCAAATCTATGTGGATGATATTATCTTTGTTTCCACTAACCCTCAATTTAGTGAAAGATTTGGAAGGTTGATGCCCGAGAAGTATGAGATGTCCATGATGTGTGAGCTGAAATTCTTTCTTGGATTGCAAATCAAGCAATCAAGAGAAGGAACTTTCATCTCTCAAACTAAGTATACCAAGGACTTGATCAAGAAATTCAACATGCAAGAGTGTAAAGGTATGAAAACTCTCATGCCAACTAGTGGACATGTTGATCTAACCAAGGAAGATGAACCGGTTGATCAAAAAGTTTATCGATCTATGATTGGTTCATTGCTATATCTATGTGCATCTCATCCCGGTAGTATGCTTAGTGTTTGCATGTGTGCTAGATATCAAGCTGCACCTAAGGAATGTCATCTTTTGGCCATGGAACGTATTGTGAGATACTTGATACAAACACCAAACTTTGGCATTTGGTATCCCAATGGATCTTCCCTTAACCTTGTTGGCTATTCCGATTCATACTATGCCAGTGACAAGGTTGATAGAAAATCCACCTCGGGTACTTGTCAATTTTTAGGTAGATCTCTTGTGTCTTGTCAATTTTCACATTATGGAATCCATGTTAAAAATGTTCCATTGCTTTGTGACAATGAAAGTGCTATTAAGATTGGTCATAATCCTATGCAATATTCTCGAACTAAGCATATTCAAGTTCGATATCATTTCATTCGCGATCATGTTGCCAAAGGAGATATTAATCTTAAGCATGTTCGCACCAAAAAGCAATTGGCCGACATCTTTGTTAAGCCACTTGATGAGAAAACTTTTTGTCACTTAGGAGTGAGTTGAACATCATTGATGCTTCAAACTTGAGCTAGACTCACTCGGATGCTTGCAAGGGCATGAGCCTTCTTGATACTTCCATGATATTGCTAACATGTTATCTTATGCCATGGAATTCTATGCTCCCTTGCATTGCATCTAACCACTTGTAGGTACTTGGAAGAACTTCATTCCATGAGATTGCAACCAATTCCAATCATAAGCAATCTTGTCTTGACCAGGTATCCACAACCCCTCTTGATGATGAAAGGAAGAAGACAACAAAAACATATCCTTGACATATATCCCTTTACTGCAAAATCTCAGTTGGTATCATGTTAAATGGATATTCCCATTGTTCTTCCTTGCATGACTAACCCTTGTAGGTAACAAGTGTACTAGAACGTGAAGGATTGCTCCAAACTTAAGATGTTCTTCATCAACCTCGAGCATCCTCAACAAGTTCACCTACGAGCAACATCATCAACATCACTCAAAGGTATGCTCTCATATCCTTGAAAAGGCTTTACTCCAAGACATGAGCTAAACCAACTCAAGTGATAGGAAGACATTAAAATGCTTAATCGAAAAATGGTAACCCCATTTTGAGCTTAACGTGGAGTATTACCTATGATCAAGTATTCTTGCTTGGCTCCTAAGTCAATATACTCTAATATAGGTGACCTCGTCACCGCCCATCACTAGTTAAGATTCTCGTGTGGTTTGTTCTCTATTTGCATGATCTCTAGTAACCACTCAAATCTTTTCTAGATGATGCCCTTTTCTCTTTCCTTTGAAAATATTTTCTTTTAACACTTTGAAAACAGAAGCTTGGTCCCTTATTCTTTTCTTTCTGATTTATCCTCGGAGTTGCCGACTCAGATATCTCGGTTTTACCGAAATTGCAGATAAGTTGCACTACAAAATCTTGGTACCATCAATTTGTCTGCCTCAGAGTCACCGATTTGTTTTTCTTATCTTATTTGTCCTTTTTTCTGTTACTTCAATGATCCCTCATAAAAAAAGAGAGGGAAGACTAATATTTGCCATAGGGAGAGATGACTAATATTTGCCACAAGCAAAACTTAGGGGGAGAAATTCTTTATTCAAGGATCCCGAGCTCAAAGGAGGAGAAGACTAATATTTGCCATAGGGAGAGATGTTACATTCGATGATTCCCTCAATTCTTTTCTATGAACTTTCAATGACCCTTGTTCTCAAGGATCCCTTCCTTGTCAATGATCCCTGTACCCACTCCTAACTTTGACCTTTTTGGAAATTAATGCCAAAGGGGGAGAAGAACAAAGCTTCATGCTAAAGGGAGAGTTACATGCTTACACAAAGGGGGAGATATGATTTAGGGGGAGAGGAGAATATCAAAATCTTAAACTTATATAAACAAGGGGATAATACCAAAATAAGCAAGAAAAACTTATTAGATTTGATTGTTCACTTTAGAATTTTCTCACCCTATCCAATCCCAATATCTACATGCTGATATTCAGGGGGAGAGGATGAACTACCACTTTCATATCTAAGGGGAGAAAGCTCTAATAGATTAATGCTAAAGGGAGAGACATATTAATCTTAATATTTTATATGTTCTCCATATCTTGGTATCTTTTGAGTTCTATTGCTTTTGATTAGTAGAATACTCTTGTGTTTCCTAACATTGTTTTCTCAAGTGTGTTTCTACTACTAGATTGCCCAAGAACTCAAGGTAAGTATATGCATCATATCTTTGATCAAGATGATCTCTTGCTTCTTGCACATATTGTTTGTAAGAGTGAAGTCTTGAACGAGGATACATATCATTCATATATATTGATGCATATAGCCAAGATACACATGACTCCTTATATCCCTTCATCCATATGTGTGTTCATGCATTCCAAAGCAATTATCCTTTAAAGGACTGCACACATTTAGGGGGAGCAAATCTAAGTCATGTGTCTCTCAAAGTCTTCGTTATATTCACGTGTATCTTTATTTGAAGCTTTGATTGTATGTTGTCATCAATTAACAAAAAGGGGGAGATTGAAAGCACAACATGCTCCCTTGGTGGTTTTGATAATTCATGACAACATACATTGTCTCTTGGACTAATACTTTTATCTAGTGTGTTTCAGATAATAGTCCATGAAGAGTTGGGTTGGCAAAGAGATTGTGGAATACCCCAGATGCAAGGAAATGGACTGACAAAGCTTCAAGCAGAGGACTCTACATTTTATATTTGTGAGAAATCAATGTGAGTCCATAGGAAAACCAATACTATTAAAAAGGGGGTAAAGTTTTGTTGGTGAACAAAATGCTCATACGTGCACAAGTGATAGTCACCAAAGACACACACAAACTCTCTCGCCCAAGTTTGTCCAAAGCCAAATACTCAAAATCGGTGCAACCAACATTCCACATTCGGTGCCACTGATTCCAAACCCTAGACAGACTCAGCCAAACCCTAGCCACTTTAGTGCAACCGATTCCATACCGGTGCCATCGAGTTCAGGCTGCCAACTATCTGTTACGCAAGTTCATAGTTTCGGTCCCTCCGAGATTGTTGGATCGACATCACCGAGATTGGGCATTCTGACCGTTGGTCACCTTATCGGTGCAACTGAGATTCCTATATCGGCCTCACCAAGATTAAAAAGTTGCCACCTTTTAGTCACTTTGGTACCACCAAGATTAACACATCGGTGTCACCGAGTCTGACTTATTGTGTGTAATGGTTGGATTTTTGGGGATGCCTATATACACCCTCCACCACCACCTACTCGAAATAGAATCACTCAGAACCATTCCATATCTATCCTATCAGTTTTCTGAGAGAGAACCACCTACCCTTGTGTAGAAGTCAAGATCTTCCACTCCAACCATATGGATCTTGATTTCTAGCCTCCCCAAGTTGCTTTCCGCCAATCTGTTGGAAATATGTCCTAGAGGCAATAATAAATTAGTTATTATCATATTTCCTTGTTCATGATAATCGTTTATTATCCATTCTAGAATTGTATTGATCGGAAACTCAGATACATCTGTGGATACATAGACAACACCATGTCCCTAGTATGCCTCTAATGGACTAGCTCGTTGATCAAAGATGGTTAAGGTTTCCTAGCTATGGACATGAGATGTCATTTGAGAACGGGATCACATCATTAGGAGAATGATGTGATGGACCAGACCCAAGCTATAAACGTAGCATATGATCGTGTCAGTTTATTGCTACAGTTTTCCGCATGTCAAATATCTGTTCCTATGACCATGAGATCATGCAACTCACTGACACCGGAGGAGTGCCTTGTGTGTACCAAACGTCGCAACATAACTGGGTGACTATAGAGGTGATCTACAGGTATCTTTGAGGGTGTCTGTTGAGTTGGCATGGATCAATACTGGGATTTGTTACTCCGTGTGATGGAGAGGTATCTCAGGGACCACTCGGTAATACAACATCACAACAAGCCTTGCAAGTAATGTGACTAAGTGTTAGCCCTAGGATCTTGTATTACGGAACGATTAAAGAGACTTGCCGGTAACGAGATTGAACTAGGTATAGAGATACCGACGATCGAATCTCGGGCAAGTAACATACCGAGGAACAAAGGGAACAACATACGGGATTAACTGAATCCTGGACATAGAGGTTCGACCGATAAAGATCTTCATAGAATATGTAGGAACCAATATGGGCATCTAGGTCCCGCTATTGGTTATTGACCATAGAGGTGTCTCGGTCATGTCTAGATAGTTCTTGAACCCGCAGGGTCTGCACACTTAAGGTTCGGCGACATTTCGGTAGTATAGAGTTATGTATGGTGGTGACCGAAGGTTGTTTGGAGTCCTAGATGAGATCCCGGACATCACGAGGAGCTCCGGAATGGTCCTGAGGTAAAGATTGATATATGGGATAATAGTGTTTGGTCTCCGGAAGGGTTCCGGAATTCACCGGAAATAGTTTCGGATGTTTCCCGAAATGTTCGGGGTACAAGGACACCTTATCTAGGCCAAGTGATAAAGTCCATGAGGCTTTAGGAATGTGCAAAAGTTGTTTTGTGGAGGCTAGGGGCCAGACGCCAGGGACCTTGGCGTCTGAGGCCAGACGCCGAGGACCTTGGCGTCTGGTCCTGGAGTCCGAGGAGGACTCTTGCCTTGCGGGCAAACCGGCCTTGAGGAGGATTTTTCTCCAAGTTTCGACCCCAGGGCTCAACATATAAATAAAGGGGTGAGGTTAGCACTTGGGACACATCAAGAAACCCTAAGCCACGTGTTGCCTCTCCTCTAGTTTGTAGTTTCTCCTCTAGACCGGTTTCAGCGGTGCTTAGGCGAAGCCCTGCTGGAATTTCTCCACCACCATTGCCGCAACACCGTCGCGCTGCCGAAGAACTCGTCTACCTCTCCGCTCCCTGTTGATGGATCAAGAAGGAAGAGATCGTCATCGAGTTGTACGTGTGCTGAACAAGGAGGCAACGTCCGTTCGGCGCTAGATCAGAAGGACCGTGATCAAGATCGCGAGAAGATTCGTGATTGGATCGCGGGACGGATCGTGATGAGATCGCGCGACGGATCGTGATTGGATCGTGATATGGATAGTGATGGGATTGCGGGACACTCAGCGATTTGGATCGCGAAGACGTTCGACTACATCACCGCGTTTCTTAATGCTTCCCGCTTAGCGATCTACAAGGGTATGTAGATCCACTCTCCCTCTCGTAGATGCTCATCACCATGGATAGATCTTGCGTGTGCGTAGGAAATTTTTTGTTTCCCATGTAACGTTCCCCAATAGTGGCATCATGAGATAGGTCTATGTGTAGATGAGATCTCAAGTAGAACACAAAGAGTTTGCGGGTGTTGATGCTTAGATTGCTTCCTCCCTTGGTCGTGTTTTGGTTCAGCGGTATTGTGGGATGAAGCGGCCCAGACCAACCTTACTCATACGCTTACGAGAGACCGGTTCCAATCGACTGACGTGTAACCTCGTTGCACAAAGATGGATGGCGGGTGTCTGTTTCTCCTACTTTAGTTGGATCTGATTTGACAAAGGCGGTCCTTGAGAAGGTTGAAAAGCAACTTATGTATCACCATTGTAGTTTTGTGTAGGTGAGAAGTGTTCTTGCTAGATACCCATAGCAGCCACGTAAAACTTGCAACAACAATTAGAGGACGTCTAACTTTTTTTGCAGGGTATGTTGTGATGTGATATGGCCAGTTACATGATGAGTATATGTGATGTATGAGATGATCATGTGTTGTACAGAATATCACGACTTGCATGTCGATGAGTACGGCAACTGGCCGGAACCATAGGGTTGTCTTTTATTATTGTATGACCTACATGTCAATCATTAAGTGTTATGTAATGCTTTACTTTATCGCTAAGCGATAGCAATAGTAGTAGAAGCATGGTGGGCGTGACAACTCCGATGGCGACACGTTGATAGAGATCAAGATGATGGAGATCATGGTGTCATGCCGGTGACGATGGAGTTCATGTCGATGCTTTCAAGATGGAGATCAAAAGCACAAGTTCATGGCCATATCATGTCACTTATGATTTGCATGTGATGTTAATCCTTTTATGCACCTTGTTTTGCTTAGGACAACGGTAGCATTATAAGGTGATCCCTCACTTAATTTCAAGATAAAGTGTGTTCTCCCCGAGTATGAACATTTGCGAAAGTTCGTCGTGTCGAGACACCACGTGATGATCGGGTGTGATAGACTCTACATTCACATACAACGAGTGCAAGCCAGTGTTGCACATGCGGAACACTCGGGTTAAACTTGATGAGCCTAGCATGTACAAACATGGCCTCAGAACACAAGAGACCGAAAGGTCGAACATGAGTCATATAGTAGATATGATCAACATGATGATGTTCACCATTGAAACCACCTCAACTCACGTGATGATCGGACTTGAGTTGGTGAATTTGGATCATGTATCACTCGAATGACTGGAGGGATGTCAATTTGAGTGGGAGTTCTTAAGTAATATGATTAACTGAACTCATTAACATGAACATAGTCAGTAGTGTCTTTGCAAATTATGTTGTAGCTCACGTTGTAGCTCCCTTGATTTTTTATGTTCGTAGAGAAATAGAGTTGAAAGATGATGGTAGAAATATTGTGGACTGGGTCCGTGATATGAGGATTGTCCTCATTGCTGCATAGAAGGCTTATGTCCTTAATGCACCGCTCTGTGCGTCGCCCCCTCTAGCGTCGTCTGTAGATGTTGTGAACATCTGACAGGCACGTTCCGATGACTACTTGATAATTTAGTGCGTCATGCATTACGGCTTAGAATTGAGGCTCCAAAACATTTTGAACGTCACGGGACATATGAGATGTTCTAAGAGCTGAAATTGGGATCTCAGGCCCGTGCCCGTGTTGTGAGATATGAGATCTCCAACAAGATTCTTTGCCTGCAAGATGAAGGAGAATAGCTCAATCGTTGAGCATGTGCTCAGATTATCTGGGTGCTACAATCGCTTGAATCAAGTGGGAGTTGATCTTCCAGATAAGATTGTGATTGATATAGTTCTCTGAGTCACTATCACTAAGCTACTAGAACTTCGTGATGAACTATAATTATGCCAGGGATGGAAATAATGATCCCTGAGCTGTTCGCGATATTTGACACCGCGAAGGTAGAAATCAAGAAGGAGCATCAAGTGTTGATGGTTAGTAAAACCACTAGTTTCGAGAAGGGCAAGGGCAAGGAGGGAAACTTCATGGATGGCAAGTCAATTGCTGCACCAGTGAAGCAACCCAAAGTTGAACCCAAACCCGAGACTAAGTGCTTCTATTATGAGGAGAGCGGTCGCTTAAGCAGAACAACCCTAGATACTTGGTAGATAAGAAGGCTGGCAACATCGACAGAAGTATATTTGATATACGTGTTATTGATGTGTACCTTGCTAGTACTCCTAGTAGCACCTGGGTATTGGATACCGGTTTAGTTGCTAAATGTTAGTAACTCGAAATAAAAACTACAGAAAAAACGGAGGCTAGCTAAGGGTGAGGTGACGATGTGTGTTGGAAATGTTTCCAAGGTTGATGTGATCAACAACGCATGCTCTCTCTACCTTCGGGATTAGTGATGAACCTAAATAAATGTTATTTGGTGTTTGCGTTGAGCATGAACGTGATTAGATCTTGTTTATTGCAATACGGTTATTCATTTAAGTCAGAGAATAATGGTTATTCTGTTTACACCTTCAATGGTCATGCACCCAATGAATGGTTTGTCGAATCTTGATCGTAGTCGTACACATGTTCATAACATAGATGCCAAAAGATACAAAGTTAATAATGATAGTACCACATACTTGTGGCACTGCCGCTAAATGTCATATTGGTGTAAAGCGCATGAAGAAACTCCATGCTGATGGATCTTTGGACTCATTCGATTTCGAATCGGTCGAGACATGCGAACCATGCCTCTTGGGCAAGATGACTAAGGACCCCGTTTTCCGGTTTGATGGAGTGGGCAAGCGACTTATTGGAAATGATACATATTGATGTATACGGTCCAATGAGTGTTGTAGCGTGCGGTGGATATCATTATTTTCTTATCTTCACTGATGATTTGAGTAGATATAGTGTATATTTACTTAACAAAACACAAGTCTGAATCGTTTGAAAAGTTCAAACAAATTCAGAATGAAGTTTAAGATCATCGTGAAAAGAAGATAAAAATATCTATGATATGATCATGGAGGTAAATATCTGAGTTACGAGTTTGGTATACAACTTAAGACAATGTGAAAAGTTGTTTCACAACTCACGCCACCTGGAACACCATAGTGTGATGGTGTGTCCGAACGTCATAGTCGTGCTCTATTGGATATGGTGCGTGCTATGATGTCTCTTATCGTTTTGCTACTATAGTTTTGGGGTTATGCATTAGAGACAACAACATTCACTTTTAATAGGGCACCATCTAAATCCATTGAGATGACACCGTGTGAATTATGGTTTGATAGAAACCTAAGATGTCATCTCTTAATGTTTGGGCCTGCGACGCTTGTGTGAAAAATGTTTTCACCTAATAAGCTCGAACCCAAAGTGGACAAATGCATCTTCATAGAATACCTAAGAACAGTTGGGTGAACCTTCTATCTCATATCCAAGCATAAAGTGTTTGTTGCTAAAACTGGGTCCTTTCTCACGAAAAAGTTTCTCTCGAAAGAATTGAGTGGGAGGAAGATAGAACTTGATGAGGTTGTTAAACCTTTGTTTCAACTAGAGAGTAGCACAGCGCAGAAAGATGTTTTTGTGGAGCCTACGTCAGTTGAAGAGGAAGTTAATGATGATGATCATGAAGCTTCGGATCAAGTTACTATCGAACCTCGTAGGTCGACAAGGATGCGTACTGCTCCTGAATGGTACGACAACCCTGTCTTAGAGGTCATGTTGTTGGACAACGATGAACCTACGAGCTATGGAGAAGAGATGATGTGCCCAGATTCCGACAAATGGTTAGAGGCCAAATCCGAGAAAGAATCCATGTATGAAAACCAAGTGTAGACTTTGGTATACTTGCTCGTTGGACGGCAGGTCATCAAGTACAAATGGACCTTTGAGATGAAGACAGACACTGATGGTAAATGTCACCATTTGTAAAGCTCGACTTGTTGTAAAGAAGTTTACGCCAAGTTCTAGGAGTTGACTACGATGAGACATTCTCACCCGCAGCAATGCTAAAAGTCTGTTGGAATTATGTTAGCAGTTACTATGTTTTTCAATTATGAAATCTGGCAGATGGATGTCAAAACATCATTTCCTTCCTTGAGGAAAGGTTGTATGAGATACAACCAGAAGGTTTTGTCAGTCCTAAGGATGCTAAAAGGTGTGCAAGCTCCAGTGATCCTTCTATGGACTGGAGCAAGCATCTCGGAGTTGGAATATACGCTTTGATGAGGTGATCAAAGTTTTTGAGACTATACAAAGTTTATGAGAAACTTGTATTTACAATAAAGTGAGTGGGAGCACTACAGGATTTTTGATGAGCATATGTGGTTGACATATTATTGATTGAAAATGATGTAGAATTTCTGGAAAGCATAAACGGTTGTTTGAAAAGAGTTTTTCAAAGGAGGACCTGGATAAAGCTACTTAATTGTTGGGCATCGAGATCTATAGAGATAGATCAAGACGTCTCATAAAACTTTCAATGAGTACATACCTTGAAAAGATTTTGAAAGAGTTCAAAATGGATCAGTCAAAGAAAGAGTTCTTGCCTGATTTGTAAGGTGTGAAGTTGAGTGCGATTCAAAGCTCGACCACGACAGAACAAAGAGAAAGGATGAACGTCGTCCCCTACGCCATAGCCATAGGCTCTGTATAGTTGTAACATCCCAAAATTCCATTTTGGAATGTTATGAATATAGCTATGCATCTATCATCACCATTGCTTGATTGTATGTGTTAGTTGAAATGCCATTTCTGATTTTTCTGAAAGTCCTTTCTACTTTTCCCTATGTTGCTTCCCCTATTTGAAATTTTGGTTAAATGTTCAAAATAAGAGAGGAGTAACATGACACTCCACACCAGGGTCTAATTGGTGAATTATTTGAACCAAATAACCAGGGGTTATTTTGAAAATATTTGCAAAAAAGGATCTAAAAACAATTAGGCAATTTCTGAAAATAATATTTTTTTCAAAGTGTTCAAATGACAGAATAGAAATGTTCATTAAATAGCATTTATTATTCTGTTATTTTTGATATATAATACCCCTATATTTAGAGACGATTTGAATGCTTTAAAAGTTTTTGAATGTCTCTGGAAATTATTAAACAGTAACGGTAACCGTTTCCGGTATTAAATGGGCCGGCCCACAGGTTTTATTCGCGCAATAACTACGAGCCGGCCGACCGCGCGCAACGGACGCCCCTTTCTCTCTCTGACGCTGGACCCCACTCATCCGATCGTTTCCCTCGCTCGGTCGTCGTCTTCTCCCTCCCCCGCGCGCGCCGGACCCGACGCCGGTCGCTCCCCCCCCCTCACCGGATCTCTCCCCTCTCTCCTCCCCGCACCCCCCCGAGCGCCTATATAAGAGCCCCACTGCCCCGCATCCATTTCCCCCCCGAGCCCCCTTCTCTCTCTCACCGAGACGCCGTCGATTGCTCGTCGGAGTTCCACCACCACCGGAAGTCGCCGTCGACCGTAGCCACCATCCCCGACCACCGGAACGCCTCGCCGTCGCGTTCACCACTTCCGGACTCGCCGGAGTTTCCCCACACCGGCGACCTTTACACCGTGAGCATTTCCCTCCCTCCGATCCAAACCCAACGGCTCAGATTAGAAGTCACTTATTCCCGAACCGTTTTCTGTTTAGGATCGGTTGACCGCCCGAAGCACCGCTCGGACACCCACCTCAGCCACTCACAGGTCGCCACGTCACCCTAGTCGACCGTTCGTTAGTTTTTTTTCAGTTTTGTTTTTCAGAAAACAGAATGTATTCCAAATTTGTTTTAGCTATATCTTTTAATCAGTTTAGTGTTTTGAGTTGATTCTTTTTGCAATAGCTCACATTTTTCATGTAGTTTCACCCTGTACTTTTAAATTTCAAATTTGAACTATAAAATTTGAATTTAATCAAATTTGCTCAAAATCTTCAAATCTGAATAACTAGAGTTTGAAAATAGATTTTGATATGATTCTTTTTGTCACTGTTAGATATTGGTTAGGACTATCTCCATGTTTAGTTTGAGGATTTTTAGGATGATTTTTAATAGTGTTTTAGCTATAAACAGAATCTGCTTATTATTATAATATAGTTTTATAAACTTAATTTTGATTAGTTTGATTTAGAATTTGGTTTTATTTGTTTATTAGGTTCTGTTAGTAAACATTTAGTGTTTTCACTTACTGTTAATAAAAATATAAATTTGCCTAGTTTAATTTCATTTAACATAGGAATCACAACTTCTTTTCAAATAGGCATAATTTGATTAAAACAACTAACTAGTAATAGTTTTGTTTTCAAATAAGTTTTGTATAATTAATTCTGTTTTCTAAGACAAATTTATTTGTAAGTTATTTTCTGTAAGAACATGTTTTGTTAACAAAATAATAAGTTTAGTTTTCATTCTTTTTGTTAATATAACTATAGTTGATTCATATAGTGTTTATCACAAACTTGTATAAACTCTACTAAAGTTTTCCCAACAAACTTAAATTGATTATATTCTGTTTATTAATAAAATATGCTATTGTTTCTTTGCTGACAACAATTGTCTTGTCATTTCAAAATAGTTTTATTATGTCAGTAGTGTTTTCATCCCTCACCTTTTGGAAAACAAAACTTTGTGTGTTTTTCTTGCTAGAGACTTTTGTGCATTGTTTGCCTTGTTTGTTTAGTACTTCTTTGCTGAATGTTATGAGTACTTATTTTGGTTGTATGCTTATTTGAGTGCATTGTTTGTTTCGTTAGATTGTCCGGAGTGCGAAGCTTGTTACTTAGAGTCACTCACGTACGAAGATCATCAATCAGGCAAGTCACTTTGATCATGTTTTACCCATGTTTTATATGCATTAGTTCTACCATCTCCCCAGTTGCATGCAAGATAGGTTAGTTGGAAACTTGGTTACATTGTAGTAGAATCATGTGGTAGATACCTCTCTCAACCCCCTTTGACAACATTGGCCCCGGGAAACGTTGTTTTACCTTTTGCTATGCTATTAGTAGACGGGGTTGGTTGTGTGATTCATGAGAGTTGAGAGAGTTAATAATTTCAAGACCTACATAATGATCAAGATTTCAATACTCCAAGTTTTCAACATACCTCTGGGTGGATGATGGTTGAACGGCGCCCTGGAGAAACCAGTGGTTAGCCTAGGTGATGCTGGAGATGGCCAGTATTCACGCGGAAAGGTCCACCCAGGCACAAAGGGATGGATGGGTGCTTCAAGACCCAAGGCTTACCTGCACAGCCACAAGTCATTATGGGCTCTGGCTTGGTTGGATATCGTGGTGACTCTGGACAGGCGGTGCTACGAGAGGTAGAAGAACGGTAGGAAAGGATGGGCACCGTCAGAGTCGCAGGGAAACCCTTTGGAAGACCATGTTTTGGTCATCCGTTTCTCAAACACCTTGAAGTGCGAGAAATCAAACGGAGGCGACCAAATCTTGTGGGGAACGTGTGCAAAACTCTGCAGAGTACTTAAACCTAATCGATTAGCCGTGTCCACGGTTATGGACGACTTGAGCCAAAGGAATTGGAACTTCCGGAACTCTCAACACAAATAATATGATGATGTGGGTATTTAATAATTTTGGGTATGAGAATTGGTTGGTGGAACCATCTCATTAATCAACCAACTTAGTAATATTTTGCTTAACCCCCTTCGATGTAGGAAAAACTTGGCTTTACGCAAAACTTACACCACCACCTGCCATATAAGCATATAGACTAGCTGATTATTTTCACCCCTCTCTTGTGACTTTGCCGGCATATTCCATATGCTGACCTACACGGCTGCAACGTATCATGTTGCAGAGTATTTTTCCGACCAGGAGTGAGGACGCGTTCTATGCTCAGTGAGATGCCCTTGGAGTCAGATGGACTCATCTACCTTCGACGCTTCCGCAAGATTTAGATATTCTCATGAGTTGGCCTTTAGCCACTTTATTGTAATTTATATTGTAATAAAGGACTCTATATGAGATTGCGATTAATATAATGCTGTGTGATTTCCCTTTGATATATACATTGATGTACCGTGTGTGTACCAGCATGATCTTGGGATGGTACGGAAACACCGGAGACTTGGCCTTTCAGGTCGGGTCGCTACAGAAATGGTATCAGAGCACACGCTGACCGTAGGACGTAACCTCTAGGATTGGAAAGCCTTAGGATTGTTTCTCTTTGTCTTTAAATATCTTATACTCTCATCTATTCGTTTCTGACTCCTCTCCGATTATTTCAAAATTTATAGATGGCCACCTTCATCCCAGTGTTGATCACAGAGTTTTGCCAGCCTGACGCAACGATGCCCTTTGGTAAGGAGCTGATGAGGATCGTCAAGGACATAAGGATTGCTTTGCCGAGCATCACCGGGATTCCTATCATGTCATTTCCCCAAGATGGACGCTACAGGATCGAGGTGCATATTCCAGGGAAGACCTTTGGGAATCGGAAGGAACCCATAGATCTCAAGTTCGTGGCACCCAGTTGGATACTTGGGAGAGACATGGCCATTCATCGTGCCCTTGGACGTATTCAGGAGGAATACAGAGGTGGAACCATTTCACCAGGACTCAGCATGGTTTGCCGCAGAGATGCCCATGGCAACATCATCACCAATCCCACTGCAGACACCACTATCTCCTATATCCAGACCTTGGAGACTCACATCAGGACTCTGGAGCTTCGAGTTCGTGCTGACACGAAGACTATCAAGAATCTGATGAATCGCGAGCTGGACCTTGAAGCTGATCTGCGAGAGGCCAACTATGAACACGAGCATGAAGTGAAGGACTTCCTAGAGAGGATTGATGAGCAGAATGCACGCATCGCCACTCTGGAGGAGCATCTAGACATGGGAGAAAACCTTCACCCCGAAGGAGACATGGCACCCTTCATCAGCGACGATGAAGACTATGAGGAAAGCACCACCGGAGGACCTACGACTATGCACTTCTGTGGAAAAACATTAGTTATGCCCTCCATGTATCTTTTATTTTCGTCATTAAAGCGTAGGTCGATGCTTAGTTGTTTGAGATTTGTATTCCCGATGTTTGACATTGATTGAATAAATGAATGAGTGTTTGGTGTGATATGTTTGTTGCATTGCATATGGGTAGTGAATTTCTTCTAGACCCTTGTTCTATTCTAATTCTCATCCCTCTGAAAACAGCAAGATGCCTCCACGACGTGAGACCGATTTCACTTTTCCGCCGGAACTCACTCAACTCCTTCAGCAGCAGAATGCACTGATGCAACTATTGATTCAGAATCAGACCAACAACCAGAACAACAACAACAACCACCATCCACCCCAGACTGACAATCTCACCCGTTTTCTGAGGTTGAACCCTCCAACTTTCTCCAGCAGCACTGAGCCCATTGTGGCAGATGACTGGCTCCGCAAGATGGAGAGAGAACTTGTCACCGCTGGATGCACTGACGCTGAGAAAGTGTGATTTGCCGCACATCAACTGGAAGGACCAGCAGCATCATGGTGGGAGAATTACACCACCACTTATCCTATTGCAGATGTGACTTGGGAGCAATTCAAGCTTGCTTTCCGCACAGCTCATGTTTCAGCTGGAGCCATGAGTCTAAAGAAGCGCGAGTTTCGCAACTTGCGCCAGGGTAATCGTTCCGTGGCCCAATATGTGGACGACTTCAACACATTGTCACGTTATGCCCCAGGAGATGTGGCCGATGATGCGGCCAAGCAAGAAAAGTTTCTGGAAGGACTCAATGATGAGTTGAGCATACAGCTGGTAGTGGCTAATTTCAACAACTACCAAGAGCTGGTGGATAAGGCACTTATTCTGGAAGGTAAACAGCAGCAGATTGAGAACCGCAAGCGGAAGTACACTCAGGGGAAGTTCAACTCTGGAGCTCATCAGAAGCCCCGTTACTCCCCGTACTCCGGGAATACCGGATCAGGAAACGGTAAGTTTGGAAAGCACACTCATGCTGTGCACAACCATGGAGGTCACCATCATGGAGGAAATGGGAACAACCGTTCCAACCATGGTAACTTCAAGAGTGACAATGGGAATGGGAACAACAACCAGCACCGTCAAGTTCCTGCTCAGAAGGATCTGAGTCACATTACCTGTTTCAAGTGCCAGAAGACAGGGCACTATGCTACTGAGTGTCCCCAGAGCAACCAAGGCAATGGAAACGGCACTAACAACGGCAACTCTGCAGCCAAGAAGCCCAATCCGTTTCCCCGTGCTCAAGTGAATCACATCGATGTGGAAGAAGTCTATGATCAGCCCAAGACTGTGGTTGGTAAGTTTTTATTGCATTCACGTCCTGTTACAGTACTTTTTGATTCTGGTGCAACTCATTCATTCATATCAAGGGTAGTTGTGGATAAGTATGGTTTGCCCACCAAAACCCTTAGTCAGCCCATTAAGGTTAGTTCTCCAGGAGGTATGATGATGGCAGGGATAGGATGCCATGCCTTGAAACTCAATATAGGGAACCATGTTTTTCCCACCGACCTCATCGTCTTAGAGTCACAAGGATTGGATGTAATCCTAGGCATGGATTGGATGACCAAGTATGAAGGAAATCTTGATTGCCCTAGCAAGTCTGTTTCACTCACCACCCCGGAGAACAAGAGGATTAAGTATGTATCCCGACGCACACGTATGAGTGCTCGGTTAAATTCTCTCACAGGAGTTGTTCAGGAGGAAGTACCTGTGGTAAAAGAATTTCCAGATGTATTTCCGGAAGAATTACCAGGAATGCCACCAGATAGGGAGATTGAGTTCTTAATAGAGCTACAGCCAGGGACAGCCCCAATTTCCAAGAGACCCTATCGGATGCCCGCAAATGATCTGTTGGAAATCAAGAAGCAAATCAAGGAGTTATTGGACAAGGGGTATATTCGCCCAAGTTCTTCACCTTGGGGAGCCCCAGTACTTTTGGTGGAGAAGAAGGATAAATCTTTGAGAATGGTAGTGGACTATCGTGCCTTGAACGAGGTGACTATCAAGAACAAGTACCCTCTACCGATGATTAATGATTTGTTTGATCAGCTCGTAGGAGCCAAAGTATTCTCCAAGATCGATCTTCGATCAGGGTATCACCAGTTGAAAATTCGTGAACAGGATATACCCAAAACAGCTTTCACCACGAGGTATGGCTTGTATGAGTATACGGTCATGTCTTTTGGATTGACTAATGCTCCTGCCTACTTCATGAATTTGATGAACAAAGTATTCATGGAATACCTAGACAAGTTTGTTGTGGTGTTCATCGATGACATTCTGATATTCTCCAAGAATGAGGAAGAGCATAAGGAACATTTGCGTTTAGTTCTGGAAAAGCTAAGAGAGCATCAGTTATATGCCAAGTTCAGTAAATGTGAATTTTGGCTGACGGAAGTCGGATTCCTTGGACATGTTATTTCCGGAGATGGAATAGCAGTGGACCCCGCTAAGGTTGAAGCCGTCACCAAGTGGAAGTCACCCACCTCAGTTAAGGAGATCCGCAGTTTCCTCGGACTTGCTGGATATTACCGGAGGTTCATTGAGAATTTCTCCAAGGTTGCCAAGCCCATGACAGAGTTGTTGAAGAAAGAATCCAAGTATGTTTGGACTGTGGAATGTGAAGCCAGTTTCCAGGAGTTGAAGGAACGTTTGGTCACAGCCCCAGTGTTGATCTTGGCCGATATTCGGAAGGATTTCCAGGTTTATTGTGATGCTTCACGTCAAGGACTTGGAGGAGTACTTATGCAGGATGGAAAAGTTGTAGCCTATGCTTCCAGACAACTACGACCTCATGAGTTAAATTATGCCACGCATGATTTGGAACTAGCAGCCGTAGTGCACGCACTCAAGACTTGGAGACATTTCCTTATCGGAAATAGTTGTGATGTTTACACCGACCATAAGAGCCTGAAGTATATCTTCACGCAGAAAGAGTTGAACCTCAGACAGAGGAGATGGTTAGAGTTAATCAAGGACTATGACATGAGATTACACTACCATCCAGGTAAGGCTAATGTTGTAGCCGATGCCTTGAGTCGGAAAACTTATGTGAACACACTCACAGCTGGAGGATTACCTCAAGAGTTAGTCGATGATCTCAGAGAGCTCAAGCTAGAGATAGTTCCAAGAGGATATGTTGCTACACTGGAAATTCAGTCCACCTTGACCAAAAGAATTCGAGAAGCCCAGAAATCGGACAAGGAGATAGCTGAAATTAAACAGAGAATGAAAGATGGTAAAGCTAAAGGTTTTCGTGAGGATGAACACGGAACTTTGTGGTTTGAGAACCGAATCTATGTGCCCAATGAACCAGAGCTCAGGAAGTTGATACTTCAGGAAGCCCACGATTCACCTTACTCGATACACCCAGGCAACACCAAGATGTATCTGGATTTAAAGGAAAGTTATTGGTGGACAGGTATGAAGAAAGATATTGCAGAGCATGTTGCGATATGTGATGTTTGTCAGCGAGTAAAGGCAGAACATCAGAAACCAGCAGGGTTACTCCAACCTTTGCCGATACCCGAGTGGAAATGGGAAAAGCTTGGTATGGATTTCATCACAGGATTGCCCAAGACCCGTTCAGGTTATGATTCCATCTGGGTAGTGGTAGATCGCTTGACCAAGGTAGCTCATTTCATTCCAGTGAAAACCACCTATACCAGTGCTAAGCTAGCCAAGATATATATGACCAGGATCGTATGTCTGCATGGAGTTCCAAGGAGTATCATGTCAGATAGAGGAACACAATTTACCTCAAAGTTTTGGCATCAGTTACATGAAACTTTGGGTACAAGGCTAGAGTTTAGTACAGCTTTTCATCCGCAGACAGATGGACAGACTGAGAGAGTCAACCAGATTCTGGAAGACATGTTGAGAGCTTGTGCGCTAGATTATGGATCTAGTTGGGATGATAACTTGCCTTACGCAGAATTCTCGTACAACAACAGTTACCAGACTAGTCTAAAGATGGCCCCTTTCGAAGCTTTATACGGAAGGAGGTGCAGAACACCACTGACGTGGGATGGTGTTGGAGACCGACAACTTTTTGGTCCTGACCTTATCCGAGATTCTGAAGAGAAAGTCAAGTTGACACGTGACAGACTCAAAATAGCTCAATCCCGATAGAAGAGCTATGCTGACAACAAGCGCAAGGAAGTGACGTATGAAGTGGGAGACTGAGCATATCTTCGTGTGTCCCCGCTTCGAGGAACCAAGAGATTTGGTGTTAAAGGAAAATTAGCACCCAGATTCATAGGCCCCTACAAAATTCTTGAACGTAGAGGTGAAGTTGCATACAAACTGGAATTGCCGGAAGGATTGTCTGGAGTTCATGATGTGTTTCATGTTTCCCAGCTCAAGAAATGTCATGCTGAGATGGCTGACATCCCTTTGCGAGACACCGTGCCCCTAGAGGCCATACAGCTTGAAAGTGATCTGACTTATGAGGAGAAGCCTGTCAAGATCCTCGAGACATCCAACAGAGTTACCCGCAGCAAGATTATCAAGTTCTGCAAAGTTTTGTGGAGTCACCATACCGAAGAAGAAGCCACCTGGGAACGCGAAGAAGATCTTCGTAGAGACCATCCGCACCTATTTTCTAGCCAACCCAAATCTCGAGGGCGAGATTCATCTTAAGGTGGGTAGGTTTGTAACATCCCAAAATTCCATTTTGGAATGTTATGAATATAGCTATGCATCTATCATCACCATTGCTTGATTGTATGTGTTAGTTGAAATGCCATTTCTGATTTTTCTGAAAGTCCTTTCTACTTTTCCCTATGTTGCTTCCCCTATTTGAAATTTTGGTTAAATGTTCAAAATAAGAGAGGAGTAACATGACACTCCACACCAGGGTCTAATTGGTGAATTATTTGAACCAAATAACCAGGGGTTATTTTGAAAATATTTGCAAAAAAGGATCTAAAAACAATTAGGCAATTTCTGAAAATAATATTTTTTTCAAAGTGTTCAAATGACAGAATAGAAATGTTCATTAAATAGCATTTATTATTCTGTTAATTTTGATATATAATACCCCTATATTTAGAGACGATTTGAATGCTTTAAAAGTTTTTGAATGTCTCTGGAAATTATTAAACAGTAACGGTAACCGTTTCCGGTATTAAATGGGCCGGCCCACAGGTTTTATTCGCGCAATAACTACGAGCCGGCCGACCGCGCGCAACGGACGCCCCTTTCTCTCTCTGACGCTGGACCCCACTCATCCGACCATTTCCCTCGCTCGGTCGTCGTCTTCTCCCTCCCCCGCGCGCGCCGGACCCGACGCCGGTCGCTCCCCCCCTCACAGGATCTCTCCCCTCTCTCCTCCCCGCACCCCCCCGAGCGCCTATATAAGAGCCCCACTGCCCCGCATCCATTTCCCCCCCGAGCCCCCTTCTCTCTCTCACCGAGACGCCGTCGATTGCTCGTCGGAGTTCCACCACCACCGGAAGTCGCCGTCGACCGTAGCCACCATCCCCGACCACCGGAACGCCTCGCCGTCGCGTTCACCACTTCCGGACTCGCCGGAGTTTCCCCACGCCGGCGACCTTTACACCGTGAGCATTTCCCTCCCTCCGATCCAAACCCAACGGCTCAGATTAGAAGTCACTTATTCCCGAACCGTTTTCTGTTTAGGATCGGTTGACCGCCCGAAGCACCGCTCGGACACCCACCTCAGCCACTCACAGGTCGCCACGTCACCCTAGTCGACCGTTCGTTAGTTTTTTTTTCAGTTTTGTTTTTCAGAAAACAGAATGTATTCCAAATTTGTTTTAGCTATATCTTTTAATCAGTTTAGTGTTTTGAGTTGATTCTTTTTGCAATAGCTCACATTTTTCATGTAGTTTCACCCTGTACTTTTAAATTTCAAATTTGAACTATAAAATTTGAATTTAATCAAATTTGCTCAAAATCTTCAAATCTGAATAACTAGAGTTTGAAAATAGATTTTGATATGATTCTTTTTGTCACTGTTAGATATTGGTTAGGACTATCTCCATGTTTAGTTTGAGGATTTTTAGGATGATTTTTAATAGTGTTTTAGCTATAAACAGAATCTGCTTATTATTATAATATAGTTTTATAAACTTAATTTTGATTAGTTTGATTTAGAATTTGGTTTTATTTGTTTATTAGGTTCTGTTAGTAAACATTTAGTGTTTTCACTTACTGTTAATAAAAATATAAATTTGCCTAGTTTAATTTCATTTAACATAGGAATCACAACTTCTTTTCAAATAGGCATAATTTGATTAAAACAACTAACTAGTAATAGTTTTGTTTTCAAATAAGTTTTGTATAATTAATTCTGTTTTCTAAGACACATTTATTTGTAAGTTATTTTCTGTAAGAACATGTTTTGTTAACAAAATAATAAGTTTAGTTTTCATTCTTTTTGTTAATATAACTATAGTTGATTCATATAGTGTTTATCACAAACTTGTATAAACTCTACTAAAGTTTTCCCAACAAACTTAAATTGATTATATTCTGTTTATTAATAAAATATGCTATTGTTTCTTTGCTGACAACAATTGTCTTGTCATTTCAAAATAGTTTTATTATGTCAGTAGTGTTTTCATCCCTCACCTTTTGGAAAACAAAACTTTGTGTGTTTTTCTTGCTAGAGACTTTTGTGCATTGTTTGCCTTGTTTGTTTAGTACTTCTTTGCTGAATGTTATGAGTACTTATTTTGGTTGTATGCTTATTTGAGTGCATTGTTTGTTTCGTTAGATTGTCCGGAGTGCGAAGCTTGTTACTTAGAGTCACTCACGTACGAAGATCATCAATCAGGCAAGTCACTTTGATCATGTTTTACCCATGTTTTATATGCATTAGTTCTACCATCTCCCCAGTTGCATGCAAGATAGGTTAGTTGGAAACTTGGTTACATTGTAGTAGAATCATGTGGTAGATACCTCTCTCAACCCCCTTTGACAACATTGGCCCCAGGAAACGTTGTTTTACCTTTTGCTATGCTATTAGTAGACGGGGTTGGTTGTGTGATTCATGAGAGTTGAGAGAGTTAATAATTTCAAGACCTACATAATGATCAAGATTTCAATACTCCAAGTTTTCAACATACCTCTGGGTGGATGATGGTTGAACGGCGCCCTGGAGAAACCAGTGGTTAGCCTAGGTGATGCTGGAGATGGCCAGTATTCACGCGGAAAGGTCCACCCAGGCACAAAGGGATGGATGGGTGCTTCAAGACCCAAGGCTTACCTGCACAGCCACAAGTCATTATGGGCTCTGGCTTGGTTGGATATCGTGGTGACTCTGGACAGGCGGTGCTACGAGAGGTAGAAGAACGGTAGGAAAGGATGGGCACCGTCAGAGTCGCAGGGAAACCCTTTGGAAGACCATGTTTTGGTCATCCGTTTCTCAAACACCTTGAAGTGCGAGAAATCAAACGGAGGCGACCAAATCTTGTGGGGAACGTGTGCAAAACTCTGCAGAGTACTTAAACCTAATCGATTAGCCGTGTCCACGGTTATGGACGACTTGAGCCAAAGGAATTGGAACTTCCAGAACTCTCAACACAAATAATATGATGATGTGGGTATTTAATAATTTTGGGTATGAGAATTGGTTGGTGGAACCATCTCATTAATCAACCAACTTAGTAATATTTTGCTTAACCCCCTTCGATGTAGGAAAAACTTGGCTTTACGCAAAACTTACACCACCACCTGCCATATAAGCATATAGACTAGCTGATTATTTTCACCCCTCTCTTGTGACTTTGCCGGCATATTCCATATGCTGACCTACACGGCTGCAACGTATCATGTTGCAGAGTATTTTTCCGACCAGGAGTGAGGACGCGTTCTATGCTCAGTGAGATGCCCTTGGAGTCAGATGGACTCATCTACCTTCGACGCTTCCGCAAGATTTAGATATTCTCATGAGTTGGCCTTTAGCCACTTTATTGTAATTTATATTGTAATAAAGGACTCTATATGAGATTGCGATTAATATAATGCTGTGTGATTTCCCTTTGATATATACATTGATGTACCGTGTGTGTACCAGCATGATCTTGGGATGGTACGGAAACACCGGAGACTTGGCCTTTCAGGTCGGGTCGCTACAATAGTATGCCATGCTGTTACCGCACCTGTGTGTGCCTTGCCATGAGTCCGTCAAGGGGTACAAAAGTGATCCAGGAGTGGATCACTGGATAATGGTCAAGATTATCCTTAGTAACTAAAGGACTAAGGAAATGTTTCTCGATTATGGAGGTGATAAAGAGTTCGTCGTAAAGAGTTATGTCGATGCAAGATTTAACACCAATCCGGATGACTCTTAGTAGCAATCCAGATACGTATAGTGGAGCAGCCATTTGGAATAGCTCCAAGTGGAGTGTGGTAGCAGTGTCTACAATATGAGATAGAGATTTGCAAAGTACACATGTATCTGAATGTCGCAGACCCGTTGAGTAAAAGACCTCTCTCACATGCAAAGCATGATCGAGCCCCAGAACTCATTGGGTGTTAGATTCATAACAATGTGTATCACATGGTGATGTGAACTAGATTATTGACTCTAGTGCAAGTGGGAGACTGTTGGAAATATGCCCTAGAGGCAATAATAAATTGGTTATTATCATATTTCCTTGTTCATGATAATTGTTTATTATCCATGCTATAATCGTGTTGATCGAAAACTCAAATACATGTGTGGATACATAGACAACACCATGTCCCTAGTATGCCTCTAATGGACTAGCTCGTTGATCAAAGATGGTTAAGGTTTCCTAGCTATGAACATGAGATGTCATTTGATAATGGGATCACAAAATTAGGAGAATGATGTGATGGACAAGACCCAAACTATAAACGTAGCATATGATCATGTCAGTTTATTGCTACAGTTTTTTGCATGTCAAGTATTTGTTCCTGTGACCATGGGATCATGCAAATCACTGACACCGGAGGAGTGCCTTGTGTGTATCAAACGTCACAACATAACTGGGTGACTATAACAATGCTCTATAGGTATCTCTAAGGGTGTCTATTGAGTTGGCATGGATCAATACTGGGATTTGTTACTCCATGTGACGGAGAGGTATCTCAGGGCCCACTCGGTAATACAACATCACAACAAGCCTTGCAAGCAATGTGACTAAGTGTTAGCCCCATGATCTTGTATTACGGAATGAGTAAAGAGACTTGTCGGTAACGAGATTGAACTAGATATAGAGATACCGACGATCGAATCTCGGGCAAGTAACATACCGAGGAACAAAGGGAACAGCATACGGAATTACCTGGATCCTTGACATAGAGGTTCGACCGATAAAGATCTTCGTAGAATATGTAGGAACCAATACAGGCATCCAGGTTCCGCTATTGGTTATTGACCGTAGAGGTGTCTCGGTCATGTCTACATAGTTCTCGAACTCGTAGGGTCTGCACACTTAAGATTCGGTGACGTTTCAGTAGTATAGAGTTATGTATGGTGGTGACTGAAGGTTGTTCGGAGCCCCGGATGAGATACCGGATGTCACGAGGAGATCCGGAATGGTCTGGAGGTAAAGATTGATATATGGGATAATAGTGTTTGGTCTCCGTAAGGGTTTCAAAATTCACCAGAAATAGTTTTGGATGTTTCCCAAAATGTTCGGGGTAGAAGGACACTTTATTTGGGCCAAGGGGTAAAGCCCACGAGGCTTTAGGAAGGTGCAAAAGCTGTTTTGTGGAGGCCAGGGGCCAGATGCCAGGGACCCTGGCGTTTGGGGCCAGACGCCGAGGACCTTGGCGTCTAGTCCTGGAGTCCGAGGAGGACTCTTGCCTTGTAGGCAAACCGACCTTGAGGAGGATTTTTCTCCAAGTTTTGACCCCAGGGCTCAGCATATAAGTAAAGGGGTGAGGCTAGCACTTGGGACACATCAAGAAACCCTAAGCCACATGTTGCCTCTCCTCTAGTTCGTAGTTTCTCCTCTATACCGGTTTCAGCGGTGCTTAGGCGAAGCCCTGCTGGAATTGCTCCACCGCCATCGCCGCAATGCCGTCGTGCTGCCGGAGAACTCATCTACCTCTCCGCTCCCTCTTGCTGGATCAAGAAGGCGGAGATCGTCATCGAGCTGTACGTGTGCTGAACGCGGAGGCGCTGTCCGTTCGGTGCTAGATCAAAAGGACCATGATCAAGATCGTGAGACAATTCGTGATTGGATCGCGGGACGGATCGTGATGAGATCGTGAGACGGATCGTGATTGGATCACGAGATGGATCGTGATGGGATCGCGGGACACTCGGTGATTTGGATCGCGAAGACGTTCGACTACATCAACTGCGTTTCTTAACGCTTCCCGCTTAGTGATCTACAAGGGTATGTAGATCCACTCTCCCTCTCGTAGATGCTCATCACCATGGATAGATCTTGCGTGTGTGTAGGACATTTTTTGTTTCCCATGCAATGTTCCCCAACACAATCCCATCTCTTCTACTAAGCCATATCTGTGAGAGAGTGATTGTGTGTTGAGGAGTCTATCATCTTGAAGCACAAGAGCAAGGATTTCATAGACATTACCGAGCCTATTACCTTTTGGAGGGTGGTGCCTCCTAGATTGGTTAGGTGTCGCTTGGGAGCCTCCTACTTCGTGTTGTGGAGTGAACCAAGAAGTTTGTAAGGTCAAGGAGATCGCCTACTTCGTGAAGATCTACCCCGAGTAAGGCTAGTCCTCCGTGGACGTAGGTCGTCAAGGTTGCTTCTTCGTGGAACCCTCCATGGACTCTCGCGACCGTTACCCTCCGTGCGTTGAAGACTCCATGGACGTGGATGTACGATAGTACCACCTATCAGAACCACGGGAAAAATCCTTGCGTCTCCAAATGCGTTTGATCTCCATATCTCAACTCTTTACTTCATGTGCAATGTCTTTACTTTCCGTTGTTATATTTGTTAACATGCATTTGTAGGGAATATAGACTTGCTAGTATTGCTAAAACCGTTAAAAATCTGCCAACCAATTAACTTGGGAAAAGGTTAGGTTTCAATTTTCTGCTAGTAGTCTATTCACCCCCCCTCTAGACACTCTTCTTGATCCCTCACCATCTAGATACTAGCGATGGAGCCATAGGTCTGTGGTGGACTACTCACACATCATCGGAGGGGCAATGGAGTTGATGTAGATGCCCTTCGTGATCGAAACCCCCTGCAGCAGATTACCCAAAAAGGCTCCAAGATTGGATCTCTCGGAACGGAGGCTTCCGACGGCGGAAAAGTATTTGCGTGGCTCGTTTTGATGTTAGGGGAATATTTAGGTATTTATAGGCCAAGAATTAGGGTTAGGAGACCTACCAGGGAGCGACAAGCCTGCTAGGCGTGACCAGGGGGCCCGCGCCTAGCAGGCTTGTGGCGCCCTGGCACCTCCCCTGACGTGCACTCCAAGCTTGATCGACTTGTTTCCTTCCAGAAAAATTCCTTCCGAAGTTTTTATTCCGTTTGGACTTCATTTAATATTCCATATCTGCAAATCTCAAAAACAAGGAAAAAACAGAAACTCGCACTTAGCTCTAGATTAATAGGTTAGTACCAAAATAATATAAAATAGCATATTAATGCATATAAAAAATCCAAAATAGATAATATAATATCATGCCATCATCAAAAGGTACACATACGTTGGAGACGTATCAGTCATCCCCTCGCCCCTCTCTCTCTCTCGCTGCTAGACCAGGCCCGCGTGCATGTTTAAATTAAAACGTGTCGCACACGTGCCCTCTCTCCTGAGCCGCAACTCCTCTCGGCCGGCTCTGCTCGCCCGCTTCTGGCCCAAGAGCATAGTGCTCTTTTTATTTTTCTTTATTTTTGGCATCTTGTAAGAATTCCTCTGAGCTAAATAAAATTCCAATGCCAACATTTTTTCCACCATAATTTCTGTAATAACCTATAGTATTTTATAGTGCCATTTGTGATTTTTTTTGAAAACCCTTTATCTACTGTTTTATTTAAAATCTCTTTTAGGCATCTTTAGCCTCTGTTATAAATATTTTGAAAAACCTTTTTAACTACAAAACCCTAGACAAATATTCTTAGAATAGTTTGTAGTACTTATCAGAGTAGGGTAGCATTTTAGAAGTAGAGTTTGTGCTATGTTTTTTTGATGATTCTTATTATTACCATTATTTTATTGCGACGATAGATTACGCTATTGATGAGGGAGTTGGACACGAAGACTTTGAAGACCCCGAAGACTTTGTTGAGCCACGTAGGCAACCCTTTGACCATGACTATGAACCCTTTTAATTGCATGGCATATAACACTTATTTCCGTGATGTTGATCATGTGGGTTTGGTGATCCCCCCTTCGGTGGGATGCCTTTGATACTTTCTTGTTGTTACTTGCATTGTGCATGACCCTACCTCCTTATGAGGGTTATGTGGGTGGGAGTAGATATGATGCTTAGTAGATGCTACGCAAGTGGGATCGGGAATATGCATGGTGTTGGGAACAAAAATGTTTTCAAATACCTTTGAAAACCCTGTCGGGTGCCACTAATGCCCGAGGGATATGATGTTGATCTAGGTAACCACTTGATAAAGAAGTGGTGTACCGGAGCGAGTGATTGTGTGTGTTTTCAAAAACAGATTAGACTTAAGATTTGTCGACCATCCCAACCTTACATGCACAACCACGATACCCCTTATGGGATGGGGCTTTGTTGATTACCTTGGTGGGTACTAGCATAGAGACCACATTACTAGTGGCGGGAGTGAAGTGGTCACTCTCGATACGAGGTCGTATCAGAATGGACAATCATGCGCTGTCTTCACAGGCACCGGGCACACCGTTGCGTGCCCTCATGGATGATACGTGTGATGTATATCCCGAGGGATGTCACCAACGAGTGGACTCTTTGTTTAGTATCGCTAGGGGAAAGGCATTGTTCGGGGTGCTTACCTCGGGTATGTAATATACCGCGAGTCGTGGATGACACGGAAGTTCCCCGAGTCTTGTGGGTAAAGTGTTCAACCTCTGCAGAGTGTAAAACTATTCGAATAGTCGTGTCCACAGTCAAGGATAGTTGGGTGGTGCTGCTTAAACTATGTCCTGGGTTTTCATAAACTCGGTGTGAGTGTGTGGTTGACAAGGTGGAATACTCAAGACAAGTCAGATGACTTGACATGATGATTGAACATGCGATGTTTAGACCTTGATTAAATTGATATTGGTAACCTGTTTCTACAGATACTTGTATCCTCATGATGCATGCTATTACTAGCTATCTTGATCATGTCATTGCACTCAAAATTAGCTTTCCGCAAAAATCTTACCTACTTAGTGCTATATCATGCATTGTTATACCTTGTTCCAAAACTTGGGTTGCTTGCGAGTACATTCAAAGTACTCATTGGCTTGCCACTGGTTATTTAATTGGCCAGGCATGTAAGATCAGGAATATGGTGAAGAGTTCGTTGGTGACGAACATGCAAACTAGGACGCTTCCCAGTCAGAATGCGTGTAGGTTTAAGGCAGATGGCATGGTTTCACGCTTTCGACCAAGATTTCCCCTGCTTGTTATGTTTAAGTGTTTGGCCCTTGCGGCCCTATCTATGTAAGACTTGACCTCCATGGTCTTTATTCGTGTAAGACGATATGTAAGGATGTAAAACTCTTGTTATTCAGCTTTTGTGTGTTCATTGAGCATTGATCTCTAGGATCACTGTACACATGCATTAGCTGATCACGACTTATGAGTTGGGGTCCCCACACTTGATCATGTCATTGCACTAAAAAATTAGCTTTCTGCAAAACTTACCTACTTAGTGCTATACCATGCATTGTTATTCCTTGTTCCAAAACATGGGTTGCTTATGAGTACATTCAAAGTACTCATTGGCTTGCCACTAGTTATTTAATTGGCCACATGGAAGAGCAGGACTATGATGAAGAGTCCGTTAGTGACGAACATGTGAACTAGGAAGCTTCCCAGTCAGAATGCGTGTAGGGTTAAGGCGGATGGCATGGGTTTATGCTATTGTTGAAGATTTCTACTACAATCGTATGAAGACTTGGCCATAAAGGCCATATTTGAGTAAACCGGTATGTAATGGATGTAGACTCTTGTTATTCAGTTTCTGTGTGTTCAGTGAGCATTGATCTTTGGGATCACCGTGCACGTACATTCGGTGATCACGACTTATGAGTCGGGGTCCCCAAAATACTTCCATTTTGCATCATGATTTCCTATTGATATTTATGATATTCTTGTACATTATTCCTCAATTCTTATGCCTTTTCTATTTGAATTTATAAGGTACACCACAAAGAGGAAAACTACCAAAAACTGGGATTCTGGACTTGAAAACCAAGAGAAAGGGTGAACAATCATTGGCCCCCAAATGACCCGAAACTTCACCAAGGTTTTTCTAGAATATATGTGAATTCTTAGCCCAAAAATATACCAAGGGGGGGGCACTTGTTAGCCACAAGCCAACAAGGCGCGCCCCATTGCCTTGTGGGGCCCGAGCAGGTCTCCCGAACACCCTCTTCTCCCATAAGGTGTGGTTTGGCCTAGAAAAAAAATCAAGAAGATACTTTTTGGATGAAGCGCCTCCATCTCAAGGTGGAAATATGGACAAAGGCCCTTTTGCTCTTTGTCAAAGAGATTATGTCGGGGAAACTTCCCTCCGATAGGGGGAGATTGAAGCCATCGTCATCACCAACGCTTCCTCCTCTGTGGGAGGACCAATCTTCATCAACATCTTCACCTTCACTATGTCATCTCCAACCCTAGTTCGTCTCTTGTATTAAATTTTTGTCTCAAAACCTCATATTGGTACTTGTGGGTTACTAGCAGTGTTGATTACATCTCGTAGTTGATGCTTGTTGGATTGCTTGGTGAAATATATTATGTTCAGATCCTTGATCACCATTATTATACCTCTGATCTTGAACACGTTGATGATGAGTGAGCAGTTACTTTTGTTCCTAGGACATGGGAGAAGTCTTGTCATAAGTAATCATGTGAAGTTTGTATTCGTTCGATATTTTGATGATATGTATGTTGTTTCTTCTCTTAGTGTTGTTGTGTGAACGTCGACTACACGACACTTCACCATGTTATGGGCCTAAGGGAAGGCATTGTGGAGTAGCAAGTAGATGATGGGTTGCAAGAGTGACAGAAGCGTAACCCCCAGTTTATGTGTTGCTTCATAAGGGGCTGATTTGGATCCACATGTTTCATGTTATGGTTAGATTTATCTTAATTATTCTTATGTAGTTGCGGATGCTTGCGAGAGGGGGTAATCATAAGTGGGTTGCTTGTTCAAGTAAGAATATCACCTTACCACCGGTCCACCCACATATCAAATTATCAAAGTAACGAACGCGAATCAACTCAACATGATGAACATGACTAGACAGTAATTCACATGTGTCCTCAGGAGGGTTTGCTTTATATAAGAGTACTTTCCAGCCCATCCTTTGCTATAAAAAGGATTGGGATACCTTTGTGCACACTTTCTACTATTGTTACTTGTCACATGTTACAAATTATCTTGCTACAAAACTAACTATCACGTTTACTTACAACACTTGTAGAGAATACCTTGCTGAAAACCGCTTGTCATTTCCTTCTTCTCCCTGTTGGGTTCGACAGTCTTACTTATTGAAAGGACTACATTTTATCTCCTGTACTTGTGGGTCATCACTCAAGGACGATCAAGTTTAAGCTTGGGGGAGTTGATGAGTGATATTTTTACACTCATTTCACCCTTGTTTAAACTGAGACATTTCACTTAAAGAGAGATATTCGCGCCGATATTGCCACTACTAACTAATGAATGCAAGGATTTCACAAATCCTCTCTTTTATGTTTTTCCATAGGAAATGGACTAAAAGGGGAAGAAATCACATGGAGGAATGGAAAGGAAGACAAATGGAGGAGGAAACAATTAACCCGAGGCGTCTGTGAGTAGATAGAGCAAAGACGACGTTCCATACGAGCGCGAGAATCCACATGAGCGGTCATTTTGGCATGGATTCTGAGCAGCTCGTCAACCTGAACAACTTTTATAAAAGGGGACCCCATCGAAATGCCAACAGAATGGCGTCGAGCACAACCAGAACCTCTTCATCATCGTCACCATCATCATCCACAAACCCTAGCCACCATCATTTCCATCTACGTAGCCATCTCCACGACCATAGTGCTCTTGCACCTAGTTCATACTTGTAACCGTGCATTGCACAATGCATCCATTGTAAGACATATTGTAATCAATCAATCCCAAGATGTGCTCTTCAATGTTTTCTTCTTGCGATCTGATCTCCATGTGTGACTAGTTCGGTATGGTATGGGTTGAGGCATGAGCCTTGCAACCCTAGATATTTTTAGGGGATCAATGGAATTATTTGACATAAGTGTTGGAAATATGCCCTAGAGGCAATAATAAAGTTGTTACTATCATATTTACTTGTTCATGATAATCGTTTATTATCCATGCTAGAATTGTATCAATCGGAAACTCAGATACATGTGTGGATACATAGACAACACCGTGTCCCTAGTAAGCCTCTACTAGCCTAGCTTGTTGATCAAAGATGGTTAAGATTTCCTAACCATAGACATGAGTTGTCATTTGATAACAAGATCACATCATTAGGAGAATGATGTGATGGACAAGACCCAACTGTAAGCATACCATTTGATCGTATTAGTTTATTGCCTCTACTTTCTTCATGTCAAGTATATGTTCATATGACCATGAGATCATGCAACTTCCTGACACCCAGGAATGCCTTGTGTGTATCAAATGTCACTTCGTAACTGAATGATCAGAAAGGTGCTCTATAGGTATCTTCGAGGGTGTCTGTTGGGTTGGATGGATCGGGACTGGGATTTTGTCACTCTGTATGATGGAGAGGTATCTCTGGGCCCTCTTGGTAATACAACATCACAAGAAGCTTGCAAGCAATGTGACTAAGGAGTTAGTCATGGGGTCTTGTATTACGGAACGAGTAAAGAGACTTGCGGGTAACAAGATTGAACTAGGTATGGAGATACTGACAATCGAATCTCAGGGAAGTAACATACTATCACGCCCAAGATGCGGTCCTATCCTTATTTGGGCACGAGGGCCTCGACAGGGATAGAAGCGCATTTCGATGCGTTCGCAAGAATGGATATCATTACAAGTACATGTACAGAAGAGATGAGTATATGGAGTTGGCTTACACTCGCCACAAGCTACATCAGAGTCACATTAATACGTTAACATCTCAAACATCATACAGAAGAGCAGGGTCCGGCTACGGACGAAATCAAACGATAAAATGACATCCACCCTTGCTATCCCAGGCTACCGCCTGGAACCCATCCGAGATTGATGAAGAAGAAGAAGAACTCCAAATCAAATCAAGCAACCCGCTCACGTCAAATCATCGCATTACCTGTACCTGTAACTGTTGTTGTAGTAATCTGTGAGCCACAGGGACTCAGCAATCTCATTTCCAAGGGTATCAAGACTATTAAAGCTTAATAGGTAAGGTATGGTTAAGTGGTGAGGCTGTAGCAAGCAACTAAGAATTTATATGAGTGGCTAACTTACGAGTACAGAAAGTAAAGTATGGCGGTCTACGCATAACGAACGTGAACTAGTAATGATCACTAACTGATCCTGAACACCTACTTACGTCAATCATAACCCCACCATGTTCTCTTCCGGATAAGGACTCACAAGAAGAGACAGTCGTGGTTACGCACACAGTTCGTGAATTTTATTAGAGTTTACTTCAAGTTTGCTATGACCGGGTGTTAAACAAAGTATCCAAGTTTGCCACATAACCGTGGGCACGGCTTCTCGAAAAGATTTAACCCTGCAGGGGTGCTCCAACTCATCCATCACAAATTGACCGCACTCAGTGGGAATAACCTCAACCACGGAACTCGTGATCTTCCTAGGCAATTCCAAAGGAAATCTGACACCTCGAGATACCCCGAAGAATAATCAGAGTTCCTCACTCAAGACATTCGAGAAAGGTAAAATAATTCCAGCAAGGTCGCCCGACGTGCCGACAATCCCGATAGGAGCCGCGTATCTTGTTCTCAGGGCACAACTGGATGAGCGATGGTTACCACGCCAAACACCGAGTTGCCCCGGGTAGCGTTAATAAGCTGCTCTGGTTTGGACCAACACTCATGCGGAGCATTGGCCCGGGGGTTGATTAAATTATCCACGGGGTGATCATGCCCTATGCAAGTTCATTAGTTTTAGGCAAATGTAATACCAATGTTGGGCCTTGCCAGACAAGTTTTATTCTAACCCGAAAATCAAGGGGGTCCTAACAACCCCAAGCATGTTAGGAGCGCTCATTTCTGGAACATAACACCGGTTCACAAGTAATTAAGGGCGGCAAGAGTGGAACAAAACACCGAGCAAAAGGCCAAGCCTTCCACCCTTTACCAAGTATATATGTGCATTAAATTAAATAGCAGCAATATAGTGATATAAACAGGAAAGCCCATGTTGACACATGAAAGCAATTGCATCTACAACTAGCAACGCTATAAGAAGGGCTGAGCAAGCTATAACATAGCCAAACAAAGGTTTGCTGGGATGTGGAGAGGTTAGAGGCTTATCATGGCAATGTTGGGAGGCTTATCAAACAAGTGGTAGGTAGCGAGGCAGAACGATAAAAGACGAGACAACTAGCATGGCAATGATAGTAATGGTATCCAGGAAAATGTGTCATCTTGCCTGAGATCCCGCTCGGAAGAAGACCGAGTCCATGAAGAAGACGAACCAACGTAGTCGAACGAATCCTCACACTCCGAACGCTTTTGGAACACTATCGAGAAGAAGCAATCCGAAACAAACAATCAACACAAGATACACCACAACATATGCATGACACAATGCACAAACAAATATGATGCACGCCCGGTTTAATATGCAATGCATGACAATTCACATCAAACAACTTCTACACATTAAACTGAAGCTCAATATGCAACGAGTTGCATATTGACGAAACTCCACAATCGAATTATTTAGTTCACTCCCGTTAGGTACGCGACAATATTAAATGTTGTTAAACATGGCAAGAGGTGAAGCATAAGTAAACTATCTCTCTAGGCATATTAAATGAGGTCGGAAACAACTTATAGCATTTCCGAAATGACCCCATATGTATATTATGAATTTGGTCCAGATCTGATCTAAACATATTTTATGTTTGTTAAACATCAAAATAAAGCATACCATGTTATTCTACACGTCATTCTAGTCGATTTACATATATAGAACATCTCAAACGGAGCTACGGTCTAAAAGATATGAGCAATCCAAGATGCACATGTCATGAATGCAAATGTATGGGAAAGCAATCTCAAACATCTCAAATCATGAATGCAACAAGTTATTATGAAACTACATGAGATTATAAGCAAGTTACATATATGGAATGCCCAAAACGGAGCTACAGTTCAACCACAATCAACAAAACAAGTTTTAGTTGAAATATGCCAAAAACAGCAACTTAGCATTTTGGACACATGAGAACAACAGGTTACAATAATCCAAAATGCACAAACTAAGCATGGGGCAATAGTATGCAACACCTACTTCATTTCATCTTCACAAAACATTATCAAAACATGCATGGATCACTTGGTAGGAAGCTCACAGGAAGGTTACTTGAAAACAGTTTCAGACTTAGTGAAAATAGCAATTTTTAACAGTGCAGTTTTTATCACGAAGGCATATCGTCAGCAGTGAAACTATATGATACCAATCATATTATGGCATGAAACTTAACAGCATACTAAAGGACATTATCAACAACAAATAACTCCATTACACCTACCACTAAAGAGTTCTAGATCACTAGCAAAACACATGGCAAGATAGCAACAAAATATAACAGATTCCAGACTTAAAAATATTTTGGACCCTCAAAATAACAGATTTTCATAGCAAGTTGACAACAACAAAACAACACCTAAACATGCATTTCTATGACAAGCAAAATGACCATGGGCTAGAACACATCTCAAAGAGCAACGTTCATGTTGAAAATTAATTCATATCATGCATGGATTAAATCCTACGAAAAAGACAAAAGGGCATCACGGCATAAATGACATGCACGCAAACATGCTCAAATGACAAAACTAAATGCACCGATAAATCCTATGAGTTTATCTACCCCGAAAACATATATAATATGTATAGGTCATGTTAGAAAATTAATCACAATTAAATATGCGGGTATTAGGCCTATTCACGGAAAAGCAAATCATCAATGCAAATTAAATGCAACATCATGCCGACAATTTTATTCATGCATGAAAATGCAGTGCAAACGAGATGGACATTTTTAATACTTCATTTTATTAATTTCGATGCACGGTTAAATAATTATGAAAATGCCATTAAATGCAAATATGCAAAATGACATGTTAAACAATTTTTAGGCATGAGTAAAAATGGCATTTTGTTAATCTACATATTTTTTTCTAAGCAATTTACATGTTGAAAACATTTTTATACGGTGCTCGGTTAATTATATAATGCAATTAATAAATCTGCAAATAAAATAAATAAATAAAATAAAAGAAGAAAAAAAACAGCAAGGGCGGGGGGAGCTCACTTGGGCCGGATCTGGCCCATCGGCTCGGGGAAGGAGCTGGCTGGGGGAGCTGGGGCCGGCCCAGCTGGAGGTCAACGGGGCGGAGGGATCGAGCTCCTCCCGATCCCGCACGAGACAGGCAGCGCGGCGACGCTCACCAGCGGTGGGGCGGCGCACAACGGCGGCGGGGCGGCCGGAGGGGGCGGGGACGCGCGGAGGCGACCGGATCCGGGCCGGCGGGGGCGGTTCCCGGCGGCGGCAGGGGCCGGCGGCGATGGGAGCTCGGCGGCTGCGGGCTGGCCATCCATGGTGCGAACCTGCAGGAGAAGGGAAGGCCATGGGGGTGAGAAGGAGAGATGGGAAGGGAAGAGGAGGAAGACGAGGGAGAGGGGCCCGGCGGCGAGCTGCTCCAGCGAGGGGCCGGCTGGCGCGGGGAAACTCTAGCGAGCTGCAGGCTGCGGCAGCCATGGGAGAGCACGGGAAAGCTCGGGGAGAGCTCCGGTTGGGCGATTCGAGCCCGGATGGGCTCTAGCAGGCTCAGATCTAGGTTTTCGCGGGCTGGCTGGAGGTGGGAGAAGGGGCTGGCTAGGGTTTGCACGCGAAACGAGGTGGTTCTAGGTGCTATATATAGGTTTAGGCTAGGGTTAGCTGAGTTGTCCGTTTTCGGACTGTCGAGTGTCGGATCGACGGACCGGAAGTGAAGGGTCGGGGCTACGGTGGCCGTGTAGAGGGACTAGGAGGGGAAGAGAGAGAAGCGGTGCGGCGCGGCACGAAGATTTAAAACAGCGATAAACGTCCGACGATAACCGATGACCTCTGTTACGAATTACCATCGGGGTATCTAACGAACACAGATCGCGACGAAATTCGACGGGCGGTCTACCTAAGACATTCAACTCAATACAAGAATATTTTGTGCGCGCTTAAAAACGGTTTTATTTAACGGTGTCGCGGGCGCGTGCGTGTGTGGCTGGTCTCGAGGCGGGCTACGGCAAGAACGAAAGAGAACCGGCAACTGACGGATGCAAGCTTTGGAAAATGGGAGATGATGCAATGCAGATGATGCGAATGATGCGATGATGAATGCGACAACCAGATGAACACACGACGAAAACGGACACTAGAGGGAATCTTCTGGAATGTCGGTCTCGGGCTGTCACACATACCGCTGGACAAAGGGAACTGCATACGGGATGACTGAATCCTTGACATCGTGGTTCAACCGATGAAGATCTTTGTGGAATATGTAGGAACCACTATGGGCATCCAAGTCCCGCTATTGGTTATTGGCCAGAGAGGTGTCTCGGTCATGTCTACATGATTCTCAAACCCGTAGGGTCCGCACGCTTAACGTTCGGTGATGCTAGAGTAGTATTGAGATTTGTACATTGGTGACCAAATGTTGTTCGGAGTCTCGGATGAGATCCCAGATGTCATGAGGAGTTTCGGAATGGTTCGGATGTAAATATTTATATATGGGAAGTCCTATTGTGGTCCTTGGAAAAGTTTTGGGCATTACCGGTAGTGTACTAGGGTTCCAAAAAGGTTTCCGAGGGTCCACCGGGGGTCCACCTACCCCATGGGCCCACATGGGCCATAGGGGGTTCTCCCTAGCCATCATGTGCTAGGTGCATCAGCGCCCAAAGGCGAATTAGGCTTTGGGGCAAGAGTCCCAAAGGGACAAGGCACCCCGGAGGTGCCTTGGAGGAGGGGGACTCCTCCCTTCCTTTTAAAGGGGGGACTCTCCCTTGGCCGTCGGGGAGGGGCAAGGCTACGCCTCTCTTCTCCCTTTTCCTCCTATATATTGTGGAGGGGAGGGGAGGGTTGCACACACCAATTCATACGCCTTAGTGGCAGCCCTCCCTCTCCCGTTACTCCGTTTTCTCCTTAGATCACATCTATGGTAGCGCTTGGCGAAGCCCTGCTGGGATTGCTCCACCACCACCACCACCACGCCATCATTCTGGTTGAGATCACATCTACTTCTCCTCCCTCACTTTCTGGATCAAGAAGGAGGAGACGTTATCGAGTCGCACGCATGCTGAACGTGGAGGTGCCGTCCGTTCGACGCTAGATCGGATCGGATCGCGATTAGATCATGAAGAGTACGACTACATCAACCGCATTATATACGCTTCCTCTTAGCGATCTACAAGGGTATGTAGATACACTCCCCCTCTCGTAGCCATGCATCTCCATAGATAGATCTTGGGTGTTTGTAGGATTTTTTTGTTTCCCATGCAATGTTCCCCAACAATAACATCATGTATGTGTGAAATAAAATTGTTTCATGAAGTGTCTCTTGTCTTGTCCGCGATCTTCATCCCTGTAGGTACACATGATCATGGAGATTGAGCATCGGTGAGGCTAGGAGCAAGGGGACTGTGAAGTGTTATACCTAACACTGGTGACAATAAGGTTTAGTAGGGTAACATGGATCATTTATTTGGGGATTCATGAGGTGTACTCATTAAACATCCAATGAGTTTGTTTGATTTGATTATCTTAATTATCAAGGCAACACCGCGAGACGGATAGGGCCTTCGGTATGACAACTAATTCTTGATGCAGAATGCGTGCCGATCAAGATATTATTTGGACACATCCCCCACTTTGATTTAAACACACATATCTTGATGGGTGACTTCCCGAAAACAAATTGATATCCTTTTTTATCCCAACGCAAATAGATGGTTGTAAGCATTAAGACCTCATAGTCGTACCTCTTTTTATTCTAAGTGTTTGAACCACTATTTGCTTATCGATCCAATCAAAAGACGAATTTGACACTTTGGCAAGGGAATCTTCCTCTCGTGGATTCGATACCCACGGCCATCTCTGCGGAAATAGGTGTGGGATACCCTTTTATGTTACAACACCGGATCAATAAAAAGGAGATATCAACGACATTTCTCCTAGGTCGATGTTTGCTTCAGAGTGGTAGCATTTCGCTCCGGTCGGATTAACAAAAGTGGCACGGGGTGGTGACGACCAGGGTCACGTGCAGGCAACGGTGAATAACGAGATGGCCAATGTCGAGGGCGCCCAATCTGGGGCCATAAGGGCTCCAACGGGCCTCTCCCCTGACTCCGTCGATGGCACACGACTTCTGAGCTAGACCCGCAACACGAGGACTTTGGGGGCTCCGGCCCTGGGCATGACGGTGGTGGCCTCCTCTTTCGTCGGAGGTGGTTGGCTGGTTGGTTGTGGGGGATCCTTGATCACACATCCAATCCCGACGACGACCGGGGAGGTGTTGTTGCTGGTGAAAATCGTGACCTGACTCCGGTCATGGCGGGTGAGGGCGGCGTATTCTCGCCATTATCTTGTTGAAGACATCGTCGCTTCAACCATCATCTACTTACTTGCACTGCCCCGGGTGAGATCCTAGACCCGGGTCTCCCTGATCAGACGATGGTGACGCTTTAGGCGCACTCTCCCTCATGGGGGCATCGTTTTTGGAGCAACCGCTGGATGAAAGGAGACAAGTGGTGGAGCGGTGCACATATACCTCGTTGACGACAACGAGTCTCGATGGCATGGTGCATCGGGGTCTCGGTGTTGGACGTGACTAGATAGACTCCACCAGGGTGGAACAACTGTCTCGCGTCGCGCCGCCGCCGATGGCATGCCTGGCAAGGTCAACGCATCGGTACCTATGCTGAAAATGGATCGAAAGACGGTGATGACGGGCTCTGGAGCGTGCGCATGTAGTGCCCGCTGGACCGTTTTTAGCCCCCGACCCGTTGTTGCGGTTTGGTTGAGGCCTTGGTTTTTAGATGCTAGGTTTGTGTAAGGTCTGGGTAGGCAGCAGCGATCATGTGCGCCTCTTTCATCAAGTTAATAGAAATAGCGACATATGTTGCGAGGTAATTTTAGACTTAATTGATGTATTAGTACTTTGTAAGATCTCAATGAATAATTAATAATATGGTTGTATGCATAGATTCAATGGAGAGCAAGGGGTTATCCATTTTCAGAAAGAAAAAGAAAAAATTCTATTAAAAATCCTTTGATTTTTTATTTTGTAGAGAAAAAAATCTTTTGAATTAAAGAGGCCCTTATCCAAGTCGAGGGATATACGATTGCAGAGGAACCAAGTCAACAAACATTACCCGTCTATAACAAAATTATGTACTCCAACTAAATAAAATACGAATAGGCCGAGCAATTTTTCTTTTACAAATAGTAGGATAGGCTCCTTGGGACAACCAACGACCAAACTCCAACGCAAAATCACTCCCCCCCCCCCCCTTCCCGAAGCGGCGGCCTCCTCGCCCCTCCGGCGACTCTTCTCCGACCTCTCTGGCGGGGAAGGCTCGGCGTTTCTTGGCTTTCCGGCGGAGAGATCCCACCTCTCCCGTCCTCCGTCCGCAAGATCACGGTATTACGGCCTGGAAAGAACCCCAAGAAACAAACCGCGATCTCTGGAGGCCAGTCCCGAGCTACCGGCGGTTGATTCGCGGTCGATGCGATCGCTTGACGTGGTGGGGGCGGAGAGGTCGGATCAGCTCAACCGCAAGAAGCCGCGCCTCCAGACGGAGATGCCCCTAGCCGGCTCCATCGTCGCCGGCAGCAGCGGCGACTGCGGAGGCATTGAGGAATCCGGTGGGTGTCTCAGCATGCGGGTGGAGGATATCGTGCAGCACCCCCTGCCTGGCTACGGGGCGCCGGTGGCGCTCAGCTTTAGCCCCGACGACCGGCGAATAGCCTTCTTGTACAGCCCCGACGGCACGCTCCACCGCAAAGTGTTCACCTTCGATCCCGCCAAGGGCCGCCAGGAGCTGCTCTTCGCCCCCCCTGACGGCGGCGGGCTCGAGGAGGGCAATCTATCCGCCGAGGAGCGGCTACGCCGCGAGCGTTCCCGGGAGCGTGGTCTTGGGGTCACTCGGTACGAGTGGCGTGCCCGTCGGTCTGGCGGCCCTTCTTCTCGTGCGGGCATTGTCGTGCCTCTTCCCTCTGGGGTTCGTAATTTCTCTTCAACCTTCAGCTATTGGTTCACTGCATGAATGTGTCACCCCATTGAATTGGATTAAATTTGGTAGCTTAACTTTCTGCAGATTTGTGTTGTGATCTTGCATGTTGTATCCATCTTATAGTACGGCATCTTGTATTGGGGGATTAGGTAGCTGACATGAAACACTGCTATACATATGATAAATTGTACAAATTAGTAATTTAATCCTATATAATCCCCATAATTGTACCGCATCTTATAGTACCGCATCTTGTATAACCTTGAAAAACTGTCAGTTTAGCAATTTAATCCTATATAATCCCCATAGAATTAGACAAATTAGTACATAAAAACGATTTTCATTTTTTTAGGGGGTTCCCTGGCACCCCCACTGGATCTGCCACTGGTAGCTGACATGAAACACTGCTATACCCTATACATATGATAAATTTTTGATATGATGAATGTATGATGCACATTAGGAGATGAGAATCACAAACCTGCTGACCCACTTGGCAGGGAGAGCAAAACTCACTACCATATAGAAATCATGCCAAGTTATCTTACATAGAGTAGTTCTTGCTGACATCTTGTTTGCATATGATGGAAAAGGCTGTATTGCCTTGTTCAATATTATTAAAAATCTGCCTATGGTGGGATTGGAATAGAACACAACAACAACAACAACAACAACAACAACAAAGCCTTTAGTCCCAAACAAGTTGGGGTAGGCTAGAGGTGAAACCCATAAGATCTCGCGACCAACTCATGGTTCTGGCACATGGATAGCAAGCTTCCACGCACCCCTGTCCATGGCTAGTTCTTTGGTGATGCTCCAGTCCTTCAGATCTCTCTTTACAGACTCTTCCCATGTCAAGTTCGGTCTACCCCGGCCTCTTTTGACATTATCAGCATGCTTAAGCCGTCCGCTGTGTACTGGGGCTTCTGGAGGCCTGCGCTGAATATGCCCAAACCATCTCAGACGATGTTGGACAAGCTTCTCTTCAATTGGCGCTACCCCAACTTTATCTCGTATATCATCATTCCGGATGCGGTCCTTCCTTGTGTGACCACACATCCATCTCAACATGCGCATCTCCGTCACACCTAACTGTTGCACATGTCGCCTTTTAGTCGGCCAACACTCAGCGCCATACAACATTGCGGGTCGAACTGCCGTCCTATAGAACTTGCCTTTTAGCTTTTGTGGCACCCTCTTGTCACAAAGAATGCCAGAAGCTTGGCGCCACTTCATCCATCCGGCTTTAATTCGATGGTTCACATCTTCATCGATATCCCCATCCTTCTGCAACATTGACCCCAAATATCGAAAGGTGTCCTTCTGAGGCACCACTTGCCCATCAAGGCTAACATCCTCCCCCTCCTCGTTCCTAGTAGTACTGAAAGCGCACCTCATGTACTCGGTTTTAGTCCTACTAAGTCTAAAACCTTTCGATTCCAAGGTTTGCCTCCACAACTCCAACTTCCTGTTAACCCCCGTCCGACTCTCATCGACTAGCACCACATCGTCCGCAAAGAGCATACACCATGGGATATCTCCTTGTATATCCCTTGTGACCTCATCCATCACCAAGGCAAAAAGGTAAGGGCTCAAAGCTGACCCTTGATGCAGTCCTATCTTAATTGGGAAGTCGTTAGTGTCGCCCTCACTTGTTCGAACACTTGTCACAACATTATCATACATGTCCTTGATGAGGGTAATGTACTTTGTTGGGACTTTGTGTTTCTCCAAGGCCCACCACATAACATTCCGCGGAATCTTATCATAGGCCTTCTCCAAGTCAATGAACACCATATGCAGGTCCTTCTTTTGCTCCCTATATCTCTCCATAAGTTGTCGTACCAAGAAAATGGCTTCCATGGTTGATCTCCTAGGCATGAAACCAAACTGATTTTTGGTCACGCTTGTCAATCTTCTTACACGGTGCTCAATGACTCTCTCCCATAGCTTCATTGTATGGCTCATCAGCTTAATTCCACGGTAATTAGTACAACTCTGAACATTCCCCTTGTTCTTGAAGATTGGTACTAATATACTCCGTCTCCATTCTTCTGGCATCTTGTTTGCCCGAAAAATGAGGTTGAAAAGTTTGGTTAGCCATACTACCGCTATGTCCCCGAGGCCTCTCCACACCTCAATGGGGATACAATCGGGGCCCATCGCCTTGCCTCCTTTCATCCTCTTTAAAGCCTCCTTGACCTCCGACTCCTGGATTCGCCTCACAAAACGCCTGCTAGTATCATCAAAGGAGTCATCCAGATCAATGGTAGAGCTCTCACTCTCCCCATTGAACAACTTGTCAAAGTACTCCCGCCATCTATGCTTAATCTCCTCGTTCTTCACCAGGAGTTGATCTGCTTCGTCCTTGATGCACTTGATTTGGTCAACATCCCTCGTCTTCCTCTCTCGGCTCTTGGCCATCTTATAGATGTCCCTTTCGCCTTCCTTCGTGTCTAACCTTTGGTAGAGGTCCTCATACGCCCGACCCCTTGCTTCACTCACAGCTCGCTTTGCGGCCTTCTTTGCCATCTGGTACTTCTCTATGTTGTCTGCACTCCTATCCAGATATAGGCGTCTGAAACAATCTTTCTTCTCCTTGATTGCCTTCTGGACAACATCATTCCACCACCAGGTATCTTTAGCTTCTCTTCTACTTCCCCTGGACACTCCAAACTCCTCTGAGGCCACCTTACGAATGCAAGTCGCCATCTTCATCCACATGTTGTCTGCATCACCTCCTTCCTCCCAAGGGCCCTCCTTAATGACCCTCTCCTTGAACACCTGAGCTACCTCCCCCTTGAGCTTCCACCACTTCGTTCTAGCGACTTTGGCACGCTTGTCCCGCTGGACACGAATCCGAAAACGGAGGTCAGCAACCACAAGCTTATTCTGTGGGACAACACTCTCTCCAGGTATCACCTTACAGTCTAGGCATGCACGCCTGTCTTCTCTTCTCAAGAGGATGAAATCAATCTGGCTAGAGTGCTGCCCACTATTGTAAGTCACTAGATGTGATTCTCTCTTCTTAAAGAAGGTGTTAGCTACGATCATGTCATAGGCTAACGCAAAGCTTAAGACATCTTCTCCTTCTTGATTCCTGATGCCATAGCCAAATCCCCCATGCACCCCTTCAAAACATGTGTTAGATGTGCCCACGTGGCCATTGAGGTCTCCTCCTATGAAGAGCCTCTCGCCGATCGGTACACTCCTAACCAAGTCCTCCAGGCCTTCCCAGAACTCCCTCTTGGTGTTCTCATTGTGGCCTACTTGTGGGGTATAAGCGCTGATAACGTTGAGGACTAAGTCCCCAACTACCAGCTTGACCAGGATAATCCGGTCCCCACGTCTCTTGACGTCTACCACTCCATCCTTGAGGCTCTTGCTGATCAAGATGCCTACTCCATTTCTGTTTGCAACCGTCCCCGTGTACCACAGCTTGAAGCCGGTACCCTCCACCTCCTTCGCCTTCTGTCCCCTCCATTTGGTCTCTTGGACGCAAAGGATACCAATGCCTCTCCTCACCGCTGAATCAACTACCTCCCGAAGCTTACCTGTCAGAGACCCTACGTTCCAGCTACCTAATCGAATCCTCCTAGGCTCGGCTAGCTTCCTTACCCTTCGCACTCGTCGAGTCAAATGCGAAGACCCTCGCTCATTTTCCACTACACCCGGGCGCCGATGTAGCGCGCCACTAAGGATGCGACGACCCGATCCTCGCTCACTTGCGACCGTATCCAGATCACGATACGGTGCGCCACCTGGGGGGTGACGGCCCGGCCCTTGCCCATTTTCCACCACACCCGGGTTCCGATGTGGCGCGTCGCTGAGAGGGTTACGCCCCAACGAAAATCTTTTGGGTTTCATCTCCATAAGAGCACAGAACAAGAAAAAAATGATGTGAGGTATGGAAGAAGAATTTCAAGAGGAAGCAGGTAATTGGAGAGAATTCACTTTTATTTTCTCTAGTGATAATCTGTCACATCACAGCAGTGCCTTGGCTGTATAGCCAGTCCCTCACTCTATCTCACTTGCAAGTCTAATATTAGCCAGTCCAGCATGCAGTCTTCCTTGATATGCTACTTGGCGCTAATCCACCTCTTGCCACTCCCTGCTTCTCCCCTTTGGAGATCACCCTGTTGTCTCATGCCCTGTCTTCTGATACCAGTCCAGGCTTGACAGATAGTATGTTTTTAACCAATTGTACAAAAAATGGATTGGATGTTGTTAATCTTGCAGGTGCATCTATCAGAATTCATACGTCCTTTTTAGATCAATATTTAGGTTGGAAAAAACCCTTCATAATAGCACCGATGATTCATCACACTAACATGATAACACATTAACATCACATGTTCAACATGTGTTTTGTACATTGTATGTAGTATCTTTCATCCAGGATGGTATGTACTAGCATAGAAGAATATTTCGGCGGTGTATATACTACTTATTTGGTAATTTGTGTTAGAATCAGACTAGAAGGACCTGAACACAGGAGTGTTATTTTGTGAAGCTGTAGCTTGTATTGTTGCCCTGAAGGTCTATCTATAGTACGTAAGCAAGTGTTTCCTTGACCATTCGAATCGTTACACTAAGTTCATGGAAGCGAGCTTGCCCTAATGCCTTTGCTAGGTTGTCTGCGAGCTAGTCTTAGGTGCTGGCACAATAAGCTGGGATGCTCTCATTCTCCAAGCCTTCACGGATGAAATGATAATGAATGTTCATATGTGTTCTCTGCTCGGCGAAAATTGGTTCTTGCTGAGTACCAGCACAGACATGTTGTTGATGCTTCTGAAAATACTTCTACAACTTTGAAGATATGGTAGATTTCACAAGAGATGAATAACCAGCTTTTCCTTTTTCAATAGGTTTACTTTCAGGACTTGTCTGGCTCTGAACCAGTACTCAAGCTACAAAGTTCTTCAACGTCACCAATTATTGACCCACATCTATCTCCAGATGGGACCATGATTGCATATGTCAGAGATGATGAACTGCAGTGCAAGACATATAACTTCGGTTTTGATGATGGCGAAACTAGGCAATTGACCTATGGTGCAAGAGAAAGTGGAAAGGTATAGTTCCTTGCTTTTCTGTTGCAAAATAGTATTTTAATAGGAGCATGGTGCTATTGCTTTGTGTTACCATGCCCAGTTTTGTTCAGCAGGCAGCAAAATGTTACTCCCTCCGTATTTATTTACTCCGAATATTAGCTTTGACTGAACTCAAACTTTGTAAAGTTTGACCAACTTTATAGAAAACAATATGAACATTTACAATAGCATATCTATATGATCTGAAAATAGATTCAATGATGAATCTAATGGTATTGATTTGGTATTGTATATGCTAGTATTGTTGTTCAGATGTTCCATGTCAGTCTCTTGTTAGTAAGGCATTCTTAATCCAGTTTAATTTTTGGCCTGCCACAAAAATAGGCTAAATCCAGGGCCAAACAGCTGGGTTATGTTTGGGCTTAACTGGTAACTAGCAAAATTAGTTCACGTTCTTAAGCTGCTAAAGAGTGTTCACCCCCTTCCACCTATAATTCATCATCAATCATTGATGAATGTAACTGTACATCATGCATGTTCTTTTCCTAACGGTATTCTTACAATTGTATATACTGGATAAGTGTGGAAAAAATTCAAATCTAACATTTGTATTTGTTCTCTCTTTTCAGGTCCATGGACTTGCTGAATATATTGCTCAGGTACTAGAGGGTGATCCATTAGCATTAGTGTGAAATTTGTTTTGATAACTGCTATCTAATACTTTGCATTCCTCAATTTAGGAAGAGATGGAAAGGAAGATGGGATTCTGGTGGTCTCCTGATAGTAAACACCTTGCATTTACTGAAGTAGATTCATCTGCAATTCCACTATACAGAATTATGCATCAGGGCAAAAGTTCTGTCGGTCTAGATGCTCAGGAAGATCATGCTTACCCCTTTGCTGGAGCAGCTAATGTTAAAGTGCGACTTGGAGTTGTTTCTTCCAGCGGAGGAGAGGTAACTTGGATGGATCTCCTTTGTGGAGAACCAAATGGAGCAGATGGTGATGAAGAATATCTTGCTAGGGTTAACTGGATGCATCATAATGCTCTTGCTGTTCAAGTTCTCAATAGATCTCACACAAAACTTAAGCTACTTAAGTTTGATATTGACACCGGTAAAAGGGAAGTCTTACTCGAAGAAGAGCATGATATATGGATAACATTACATGATTGTTTCACTCCTCTAGACAATGGAGTGAGTAGTAAACATCCAGGTGGGTTTATTTGGGCCAGTGAGAAGACAGGATTTAGACACTTGTATCTTCATGACAAGAATGGTGAGTGCTTAGGCCCTATCACGCAAGGTGACTGGTTGGTCGACCAAATTGCTGGTGTCAATGAGAGTTCTGGACTTGTATATTTTACTGGAACACTGGATGGACCATTGGAGACAAATCTGTACTGCACCAACCTCTTTCCTGATTGGAGCCTTCCATTACAAGCCCCTAAGAGGTTGACTTGTGGAGCTGGACGGCATTCAGTAATTCTTGACCATCAGTTGCTAAGGTTTATTGATGTGTATGACTCGGTAAAATCACCACCTGTGATCCTGCTGTGTTCTTTGCTTGATGGAAGTGTAATAATGCCTCTGTATGAGCAGCCACTAACAGTTCAGCCACTTCAAAAGTTTCAGCAGCTGTCCCCAGAGATGGTCCAGTTTACAGGAAAGGACGGGACTTCATTTTATGGAACTCTCTATCTCCCAGATGAGAAGAAATATGGACCGCCTCCCTACAAAACACTTGTTAATGTTTATGGTGGTCCCAGTGTCCAGCTCGTTAGTGATTCATGGATTAGCACTGTTGACATGAGGGCTCAGTATCTGCGAAGCAAGGGAATATTAGTCTGGAAGGTAAACATTATTAATTATTATTTTTATTACTTCCTTCAACATGGTTTTGTTAGGTAGTATTTCTTTACAACAGCAACAACAGTGTCTTTTGTCCCAAGCAATTTGGGTAGGCAGTAGGCTAGAGATGAAACCCAACATAAACCTATGACAACCCATTAAAGAAGTGATCAAGTACAAGCAAACAAAGTGAAGGATTTTTTTAGGGAATCTGCTAGATACATTTTCAGAATGCCAACCTTTTCCAGCACATTTGTATATAAAAGTAAAATTATTGAAGCTAGTGGTCGATCTTCAAACGGGGTGATGGCTTAAATTCTGAATCCTGTTATTATGCACCTGCTGTGTCTGTCGTGTCCCTAACAATTGCAAACCATGGAATAATAAGCAAATAATGTCATTACATAATTGGATTAGATGCATATAGCTTGCATCCCAGGCACGACCTATATCTATCACTGGTCTCATGACAATACATATTCTGGCAGATGGACAACCGGGGATCTACAAGGCGAGGTTTGCATTTTGAGGGACAGCTTAAGTACAACATTGGTCGTGTCGATGCTGAGGATCAACTAGCTGGTACTGAGTGGTTAATAAAGCAAGGCCTTGCGAAGCCTGGTCATATTGGTTTGTATGGCTGGAGTTACGGCGGTTTTCTCTCAGCAATGTGCCTATCGAGGTTTCCCGACACGTTCTGCTGCGCCGTGTCTGGTGCCCCAGTGACTGCATGGGACGGGTATGATACCTTCTACACGGAGAAGTACCTGGGACTGCCCTCAGAGCATAGCGATGCTTACGAGTACGGGTCAATTATGCACCATGTGAAGAATCTCAAGGGGAAGCTGCTCCTCATCCACGGGATGATTGACGAGAACGTGCATTTCAGGCACACGGCTAGGCTCATCAATAGTTTGATGGCGGAACGCAAGTCGTACGAGATCCTCCTCTTCCCTGATGAGAGGCACATGCCACGCCAGCTAGACGACCGGATCTATATGGAGGAGAGGATCTGGGATTTTGTGGAGAGAAGCCTATGAGAGTGGGAGAAAATTCATCTGTAGAAATCTGCCATTGCCCTGTGTAACTTTAACGTGGATAGTTGGTATGGTATCGTGGACTTCATTTCATTTCTCCTCATCTGTATTTATCCGCAAGTGCAGGGACATGCATGATTCTTGTCCGTGATAACGACCGTAATGGTCAGCTGCTCTGGTTGCAGAGTGAATAATCCAATTTTTTCATGTGATGTTGGAACTTCATCACCAGATGAGAATGTTATTTGGTCTTGCTACCTTTGGGCTGTAGCCTTGTTTGCTGTATGTTGCATGGGAATACAGAATGCGTTTGTATATGTGGGCGCACATAATCACACTAGGGCGATTGGCTGCGGCGTCTTCTGGTTTTACGAAAATCGAAGTACTGCTCACATTAGGTGACAATTATTCCCTCGTTTTGCTCGTTTTGCTCTGGCGGTTATTCCTCTCTGATGTTTTTTAGTACTCACTCGGTTTCTAAATATAAGTATTTTTAGATATTTCACTACAGACAACATATGGATGTACATAAACATATCTTAAAATATAGATTCATTCATTTTGATTCGTATATCGTCACTAATGAAATCTTCAAAAGACTTGTATTTAGAAATGAAGGAAATAGTACTTAGGAATAAGATTTCTGATGTTGTTACGTCTCTGATGAGGGCACAAGAATATAGGGAAACAGGTAAAAAGGAGAGGAGGACAAAGATCGTTCTTTACTTTATTGTGCGCTATCATTTCATTGATAGATAGAAAAGCGATAGTTAAAATAGATGGTTAGCTACATACACATGAGGAAGGCAGAAGACATAAAGGGGATGCTCGGCCTCAAAGAACTGCAGGGTCATCCCGGTAGGAGAGCATCTAAGCCCTTCAGATTGACCTTGGCCCATGAGGAAGCCTTGTCTTTGATTGACCGGAGGATCAACGAGGCATATGACGTGTTCCAGTGTTTCCAGATGGATCAAGCCATGAGAAAAATGATAGAAGCGAGGCCTTTGCGCATGGCATTGGGGAAAGCCATCCTAATAGCAGTGCCCCAACGGAGGAAGGCTTCGTCAGCCTCTAGCAGGTGAAAACCCAACACCAGGAAAGAATGTCTTACCATACTTGCTTGGAGAGCAGACAGTGGATCACAAGATGTTGCGTGGTTTAGTCGGTCTGGTCACGAAGGGCGCATTCATTTACCTGCATCGTTTTTTGTGCATTTGTATGTTTGACTCAGTTGGACCTAGCTAAGCATATGCAGGCAAAAAACCATCTACACGTTGATTGGTTGCATGGATATCCTCTGCCCGCATCGTAGCGTGGCTTCTTTGCTCCGCGTTTGGTTGCTCACATTGCATGTGCTCACACGAGTGCATGTTGTTTGGTTGCATACGAGTATAGAGTTATGCTCATCTTGTACCCTCCCCGGTGAGCTTATCCATTACTACAATGCCTTACACACGATCACACCGAGCACACCAACACCACAACAATGCAATGACGATGAACTGAACGAAGATGATTAAGTTCTTCAGCCCAAACTGATGATCCACCTTGCCAACGTCAACCTTGCAGCATGCGTGCTCTTGCACGAGGTGTAAGCAGCTTCTACCGCCTGCCTAGTTTTAAACCCTCTCTGGCTGCCGTCGGGAAACCCTAAAACTTGTTGGTTGCAAGCTTCCCTTGAACTCTAAACCCCCGGAGTCCTTCTCACGAACACCGCATACCACTTGACCTAGTAGTGCAAAAGAGAAATAAGTTGAAGCAACGAGCATTGGAACAAACAAGCTATGGAGCACTCCAGGAGCAAGCAATCAAGCACACAACCAATGGAGTAGAAGAGCATTAGTAAGCATTCATGATCATACGGCATAGCAAGTTTAACCTACCACTACTATGGTGTCATCCTACCACCACATCCAAAAGAGGGTGTAATCCTACCACCGCAAGTTCGTGATCACCATGAGGGGTTAGTATATACCACCTCACCAAAATATACATACCATAAGATGATTTTCAAGCCCTAACTACACAAAATATACATCATCATCGTCATCTTTGTCACCATCACCATCGCCGTCGAGGATCATGCACGCCGTGGTCACCAGCAGAAGCAACACTAGTAGTAGTGCTTGCCCAACCAGGTCCTCACCTAGAGCGCCATGTCTGCCGCTCCCATGCAATAAACCCAACACCATGGGCTTTGTTGTCCAGCAGGTGGCTGAGAGACACCATGAGAGCCTCTTGGCTGAAGCCAACTGGCTCCATGATGGTGCTGTAGATGTCAGGGCGGACGTCGACCGTCTTTCTCTCCTTGATGGCGGTGTCCACCTCCTTCAACGCCAGAGTCATGCCGCTGAAGACGACCATCTCCTCCTCCATGAAGCCTGCCCGCTTCTGACGTGGCTTGAGACCGCATCGGTATTTCCCCAAAGAGGAAGGGATGATGCAGCACAACTACGATAAGTATTTCCATCAGTTATGAAACCAAGATATCAATCCAAGGAGGAAGACCACGCAACGCTATGTAAACGGTACCTGCACACAAAGAACAAATACTTGCAACCCGACGCGTAAGAGAGGTTGTCAATCTCTCAACAGTAAAAATGTAGATTAGATTGTAATAGGTTGGGAAAATAGATCTCACAAGAACACAAAATAAAAGAAGCGAATAAAAAGTGCAGCAAGGTATTTTTGGGTTTTTGGATTAATAGATCTGAAAAAAGAGAGGCAAAAAGATAGATCGGAAAGCAATATGTTGGAAAAGTAGACCCGGAGGCCGTAGGTTTCACTAGTGACTTCTCTCATGAGTATAGCACACGGTGGGTAACCAAATTACTGTTGGGCAATTGATAGAAGATCAAATAATCAGTACGACATCCAAGGCGATGATCATTATATAGGCATCACGACCAAGATAAGTAGGCCGAAACGATTCTGCATCTACTACTATGACTCCACACATCGACCATTATCCAACATGCATCTAGTGTATTAAGTTCATGGAAAAAACGGAGTAATACAATAAGAACGGTGACATGATATAGACCCCATCTTGTTATCCTTAATAGCAACGAAACATGAGTGCCTCGCTTCCCCTTCTGTCACTGGGAGAGGACACCGCAAGATCGAACCCATCACAAAGCACCTCTTCCCATGGCAAGAAAAAATGATCTAGTTGGCCTAACTAAACCAAAGATTCGAAGAAGAAATACGATGCTATAAGTAATCATGCATATAAGAGATCAAAGAAGACTCAAATAATATTCATGGACAGAAACTCCTCATGAACTCAAAATTCATCGGATCCAAACAAACACATCGTAAAAAGTCATTACATCAAATAGATCTCCAAGAGACAATTGTATTGAGAATCAAAAGAGAAATAGAAAGCCATCTAGCTACTGCCTACAGACCCGTAGGTCTATGGTGGACTACTCACGCATCACCGGAGAGGCACCCATGAAGACGATGCACCCCTTCGTGATGGTGTTAGATTGGATCTCGCGGTTCTGGAACTTGCGGCGGCTGGAATTGTGTTTCGTAGATTCCCCTAGGATTTTGGAATATTTGGGTATTTATAGAGCCGATAGGCGGTGGAGAGGCGTCCCGAGGTGGGCACGATACACTAGGCCGCGCTAGGGGCCTCTAGCATGCCCTGGTGTCTTGTGCCCTCCTCGGCCTTCCTCTCTGGCACTTCTTTGGCCCACTGGATGTCTTTTGGCCCCAAAAAAATCTCCAAAAAGTTTCATGGTGTTTGGGCTTCGTTTGGTACTGATATTCTGCGAAGTAAAAACCAAGCAAAAAACAACAACTGGCACTTGGCACTATGTCAATAGGTTAGTCCCAAAAAATGATATAAACTTGCTACAAAATGATTGTAAAACATCCAAGATTGATAATATAACATACAGGAAACAAGTACTTTGCCGCCCGCCATCCCGGACGGCAAAGGCATGAAACACGGACGACAAAGGCTTTGTCGTCCGCTAGCGGACGGCAAACCGTCCGGCTGAATAATCCACGGTAAAGGCTGCTTTGCCATCCGCTGGCGGACGACAAAGAACCTTAGGTCTTTGCCGTATGCCAGCGGACGGCAAAGAGCCTGGATGGCAAATGTGGACACTTAGCTCCGTTAGGGAGCCTAACGGCGTGCTTTGCCGTCCGCTGGCAGACGGCAAAGACCTTAGGTTCTTTGCCGTATGCCAGCGAATGGCAAAGAACCTAAGGTATTTGCCGTCTAGCAGCGGACGACAAAGCACCTTTTTTTATAGCTGGGGCTGGCCAGCCCCAGTTTGCATAGGTAGCTGCCACGTGGCCACTTTGCCGTCTGCTGGCTGACGGCAAAGCTCTTTGCCGTCTGCCAGCAGACGACAAAGTGGCCATATAGCCCCTGTTTTTTTGTTTTTTTCTTAAAATCATTCAATTTGACAGAAAATTCATATATATCCAACATATACATATCCAGAACATACATATCATTCAACAAGTTCCAACAAGCATACCAAATAAGTTGAAACAAGCATAGGTGGACCAATAATTAAGTTCCAACATATAAGTCCAACATATATACAAGTTTCCAACAACACACAATATGGTTTCCAACAACATATCCATACATATGTATCCAAAACAAGTGTTCCATAAACATGAAGGTAGCAGAAGTAGAAGAGTACAATCCATCAATGCACTCTTCCTCATCTATAGCAAATCTGCAAAGTAGGAAAAATATAGTTAGAAGAAGAAGAAGACTAGCTAGAAGAAGAAGAAGAAAATGAAGAAAAGAAGAAGAAGAAGAATTTATAGGATATTTAGGAGGTAAACCAAGGTTATTATGCCATTTTGTACCTAAGTGAGCTAATTATGTCATAAATGAACTAGCTATAGATCATTATTGAGCTATACTAGCTACTAATGCCATTTTCTAGCTAACTAAGCATATCAAGTCATTTTGGAGGAAAAAATGCTAAGTATAGGTCATTTTATAGCTATCCTAGGTGAATATACCATTTTCTAGCTAACTAAGCATATCAAGTCATTTTTGATGAAAATAAGCTAAGTATAGGTCATTTTATAGCTATCCTAGGTAGAATATATCATTTTGGAGGTAAGTAAGGTTATTATGTATTTTTGAAGAAAATAAGCTAAGTATAGGTCATTTTGGAGGTAAACCAAGGTTATTATGCCATTTTTTACCTAAGTGAGCATATTATGTCATAAATGAACTAACTAAGCTAATTATAGATCATTATTAAGCTATCGTAGGTAGTTATGCCATTTTGTACCTAAGTGAGCTAATTATGTCATAAATGAACTAGCTATAGATCATTATTGAGATATACTAGCTACTAATGCCATTTTCTAGCTAACTAAGCATATCAAGTCATTTTGGAGGGAAAAAATGCTAAGTATAGGTCATTTTATAGCTATCCTAGGTAAAATATACCATTTTCTAGCTAACTAAGCATATCAAGTCATTTTTGATGAAAATAAGCTAAGTATAGGTCATTTTATAGCTATCCTAGGTAGAATATATCATTTTGGAAGTAAGTAAGGTTATTATGTATTTTTGAGGAAAATAAGCTAAGTATAGGTTATTTTGGAGGTAAACCAAGGTTATTATGCCATTTTTTTACCTAAGTGAGCATATTATGTCATAAATGAATTAACTAAGCTAATTATAGATCATTATTAAGCTATCGTAGGTAGTTATGCCATTTTGTACCTAAGTGAGCTAATTATGTCATAAATGAACTAGCTATAGATCATTATTGAGCTATACTAGCTACTAATGCCATTTTCTAGCTAACTAAGCATATCAAGTCATTTTAGAGGAAAAAATGCTAAATATACGTCATTTTATAGCTATCCTAGGTAGAATATACTATTTTCTAGCTAACTAAGCATATCAAGTCATTTTTGATGAAAATAAGCTAAGTATAGGTCATTTTGGAGCTAAGTAGTTCATTTCTTAATCTAAGTATGCATTTGTTAATGAAAACACTTGGGAAAACTTACCATCAACATGGAGGTGAAGGACCGGTAGGGTTTGGGCTATGGTGATACGTAGAAGGACCGATCGGGGTTGCGGCAGACGCAGAAGGATCGGCCGATGCTTGTCGGGAGGCACGCTGCACCAAAGATCATTTGCAATGTCTCCTTAGCATGATGCAACTAAAATGTGAATACTAGTCACTAATGACCATTTAAATGAAACTCACCGTGGGTGCTATAGCAAGATGGGGCATCAACGGAGGGGTCTGACCAGTGTTTTGGCACACGGTCTGCACATTTTGTTTTCACGAGTCATTCATATTAGTTAGTGATGAAACGAACATTACGTGCATGATTTGGCTAATATGCAGGAGAAACTTACCACGAGGAGCTCGTATAGGGCCCGGTGAGACGCGTCGTTCCGATTCCTCTCCTCCTCCAACTTCCTAGTCGTCCTCTCCTCCATCTCCCTCTCCCTCTGCGCCGCCTGCCTATTTGCCTCCGCCAGAAGCTCCTAGGCCCTAGCCTTAATGGCGAGCTCCATTGGCCGTGGACGAGGCCTTATCTTAGGATCAAAGCTCGTCTGGCGCTTCTTGATTTCTGGGAGAGTTCTAGGACAACGTATCAGTCCATCCCCAATGGCTATCGAGCCATGGGGCCTCCCACCACCAGATATCATCACGAGCTCTGGATCAAAAGGACTCTGGCTCGGGTTGAAGTCCTCCCCTTTCCTCGCCTTCCCCTCATCTCTATACCTCACGAGCTTGTTGTGGGAGGAGATGTTGCTGAAGCTCTATGGATGATCGAGGTCATCCTCAGAGAATGCCTTGGCCTTCTTGTACGAGACAGTATGGGCCATGGCATAGAGGTCGAACAGAGGTGGCACCTCCTTCTTGTTTTCTCGCGCCTAAAAGAGGTGAACAAAATATTAGTTAAGGGCTCAAGCTAGCATGAAGAATGAAATTGCATGAATCATGAAGCAAACCACATACCCAGTTATCCCCATACTCAAACAGGTCGGAGCACCCTTGATGGTGTGGCACACCTCTCATTTGGGCACGCTTCTCCTTGGCCTTGTTGTGTTCGGCTAGCCATTTGGGAGAGCACCACTCATCCACCAATGCCTCCCAACAGTCCATCCTATCCGCACACCATCTCGGGGGCACCTAAGTTAGACAAGAGAAATTTCAGCGCTATGCCTACGAATCAAATCAAAGAAACTAAGTACAAGGCCTTAAGAAAAGATAATTACCTTCATAAACTTCTCCTTACTCAGATAATTTCCGCGAACTTCTTCTTGGCCCTCTTAATGTTACTCGAGGCGTAGTAGTCTCGAATAGCCTGCACCCGAGCCTCGTGCCGTAAGTTCTGAAGTAGGCGCTTGCACTCGGCTTCGAGAACAACAGCCGCTCTCGCCTCGTCTTCCTCAAGACACCTATAGAAGGTCTACAACCAAACAAGACAACACATTAGACACTGATTAGTACAATCACTAGGTGTTGTTGATTTTTAATTCTGTAAAGGAGAAATTACCCAAAAGCGAAATCACAATGTCAACCACCGTCTCGCACAAGACACCGTCGACCATCTCCTCCGGCGGGGCCGGGCATCCTTGTACAACTCCCAGGTCAGTGGTACCTGTGGAGACTCACCCTCACCGGGCAACTGGACCTTCCCCGGGAAGTGGTGCCAGAGAAGCACACCAACGACCTGGTTGGGCCTACGGACACCACCACGCTTGTATTTCCAACCCCTGCAGTAGGACAAGGCCAACACATTAGATATTAATTTGAACAAACATGAAGGCAAAAGGTTAAAAAAGAGTAAATGCACTTACTTCTCCGCATTAGGCACAATCAACCACCTCTGCTCGCGGGGCGTCGACACGGGAGGCAGCTTTGTACAACCACGCTGGTAGACCTTCTTGCCCTCCTCAACCAGCTCGCTCTCGCTATAGGTGTCCTCAGACAAGTAATTGTCCTCGCCACCATTAGCATGGCCACTAGCCTCTGGAGTCACGTGGTACGAAGACTCTAGGACCCGAGTCTCCTGGGACGAAGACTCTGGGACCTGAGTCTCCTGGGACGAAGGCTGGTGCGAGCTTCCCTTTGAATAGGCTGAGGTTGGATCGACCTTTTTCACGGTCGCCATCATTGTACCGAGGCTTCGGATTATGCAAATGACGATTCTGGGCTGTGTAGTGTATTGTCACAAAGTTTGCTGCCTCCTCAGCAATGAATGCCTCGGCCATCGATGCTTCAACTCTACGTTTATTTTTACATTTTGCTCGAAGCGTCTTCTGCATCCTCTCAGTTGAGAAGCACCAACGATTTTGCACGCCCCCCCAATCTTGCCTCGGTCGGGAGATGGAAAATCAAATGCTGCATTGGATTAAAGAAGCCCGGTGGAAAGATCTTTTCTAACTTGCAGATCAACTCCGACGCCAACTCTTCCAGTTCGTCTAACACGTCAGGCGATAGTTCTTTCGCACAAAGAGCACGGAAGAAATAGCTCAGCTCTGCCAGTACTAGCCATTCATCCTCAGGGATAAAGCCACGCAACATCACCGGCATTACCCTCTCAAGCCATATGTGCCAATCATGACTCTTGAGACCAAATATTTTCAATTTTTCAAGACTCGCTCCCCTCTTTAGATTCGCTGCATACCCATCGGGGAACATCAACTGCATTTGCACCCACAAGATCATTTCCCTCATAGCTGGCCTTCCAAGATTGAACCATGCCTTTGGCTTCCTCAAGTTCTTCTTTCCTTTCGATTGTCGAATGTTTTGTAACTGTCTATCACATAGAGCCTCCTGGTCGACTCTAGCCTTAGGATTATCCTTCGACTTCCCCTCTATGCCAAACAATGTACCAAAAAGGGCCTCCGCGACATTCTTTTCAGTGTGCATCACGTCGATGTTGTGTGGGCAAAGGAGGTCTTTGAAGTAAGGCAGATCCCACAAACATATCTTGTGAGTCCAGGTGTGCTCCATATTATACCCTTTGAAATACCCTGGACGATTTGGATCCGGCTCGAGAGCGTTTATCTGATCCAGGATCTGTTGGCCTGTCAACGCAAGTGGTGCAATGTTTTTGACAACTCTACCTTTGATGAAATTCTTCTTGTATTTTCTGAACTTATGGTCAGGATCCAGGAACTGTCTATGCATGTCGAAGCAAGAAAACTTGCGACCCACCTCCAGCCAACGGAACTGAAGAGCTGCCTTGCATGTGGAGCACGGAAACCTTCCATGCACACACCAGCCAACGAATAGTGCATACGCCGGCAATTCATGCATCGAGTACATGTACCACACATGCATTTTGAAGTTCTTTTTTGTAGTGGCGTCGTATGTCTTGATCCCATTATCCCAGGCTTCTTGTAATTCATCCTTAAGTGGTTGCATGTACACATTCATATTCTTCCCTGGATATTTGGGCCCTGGAATTATCAGGGCCAGGAAAATGTTCTTTCTTTTCATAATCTCTCCGGGGGGAGATTGAGTGGAATGACAAATACAGGCCAACAACTGTATTGTGCTGCCGTCATGCCATACACATTGAACCCATCTGTGTTGATGGCAACTCGAGGATGCCTTGGTTCTGCCGCTTTATCATTATGTAATGCATCGAAATGCTTCCACGCAAAAGCGTCTGAAGTGTGTCCCAACATCGGATTCTCATCTGCATCCAGTTTTATTCTTTTGCCCAATTTATGCCATGTCATCTGTCTAGCCGTCTCTTCAACCATGAAAATTCGTTGAAGTCTTGGTATGATTGGCAGATACCAAAGAACATTAATGGGGATTTGGTCTGACTCTTCTCACCCATACCGTTGTCTACCAGAACATATCTGGAAGCATTGCAAATGGGGCAATAGTTCAAGCCGGCATACTGAAGCCTAAATAAGGCACATCCATTCTCACAGGCATCTATCTTCTCATAGGGCATCTTAAGCGCACGCAGGATTTTGTCCGACTGGTATAGGTTTGGTGGCAATACATGGCCTTTGGGTAGAAAGCGTCCAAATATCGTCATAATCGCGTCGTAGCATTCTTTGCCTAGGTTGAACTAAGCCTTTAGAGCCATTACTTGCGCGATGGCATCCAGCTGGCAAAGCTCAGTGTGCTCGTGGAGAGGACGTTTTGAAGACTCCAACATTTCATAAAAGGCCTTTGCAGATTCCTCCATCTCATCGTCCGAATCCCGAGCATCATCAAAGTCTTGCACCATGTCTTCGATCCCGGTACCATGCTCGTCGGTGCAACGACGAAGCACCTCAGCTCTGGCACATTGGGCAGACTCACCATGAAATGTCCAGACCGTATAATTAGGCGTAAAACCCCACTTCTGTAGGTGTTTGATCATTTCAAACTCTGACTTCTTATAGTTGTCACAATCGACACAAGGGCACCAGGTTGTTTTCTGTCCATTTGCAAATGCGACTCTCACAAACTCCTTGGTTTTTGTTAACCATTCACGGGTCATGTCTTTCTGACTAGTGTGACCGGTGTACATCCACCCACGATCACTCATCCTGCCTAGCTACTGGACACACACAAAATATATACATAATTCAACAAACCATATTCATCAGTTAATAGAGATTGTCAGTTTCATTACGTCGATGCAACCTAGACGCTAGTAGGTAAAGATAGGTCCTAATCCCACCCGAGTATGTGTAGATTGGGTTCGTTTTCCCATGCCCTATTCCGGATCCGATGCAAAATTTTGGCAGCACCTCCCTGCTGTTCTCCTGATACACGTCTCGACAATAAGCAGAGAGGATGTGTACCCGGAGAACAACAGGGAGGCACTGACGAAATTCTGCATCGGATCCGGAGCAGAGCATATGGGAAAACGAACCCAATCTACACATACTCGGGCTGTCCATGGATAATGTTGGACAATTCAAAAGAATCACGGTTATAAATATGCAAGTGTATGCATATTTATAGATGTAACCCTTTCGAACGGGAGACGCATAGTGTTCATGCATACTAATGATTGAATCAACCTACAACTAGCAAGTTTCATCGGCACGAAGACCGGAACAGAGCAAATGAAGGGGGAGGAGGAGATGTCATTTGTGCTCACCCACGAACGCAGGGGCGGAGCACGTCGAACGCACGGGGAGGTCGTCGAACACCAAACCCTCGCAGGGACGAAACAACTGCACATTTAAATCCACCCGATGAACACAAATATATATATATGATGTTTTTCATAACAAAATCGGAAATTATATGACCTCTGGAAGGCCGAAGAGCACCCTTTCGGTCAACAGGAGGCCGAAGAGGTGTCGGGGGTCGGGGGTGTCGTGTCGGGGTGTCGGGGTGTCGTGTCGGGGTCGAGATGTCGTGTCAGGGTCGGGGGTCGGGGGTGTCGTGTTGTGGTGTCGGTGTACATCGGTATAATGCATGTGTGACTTTCGGTTCGTCGAGGCTTTCCTTAAGTAACTCTCATATCTCACTGTGTGGTGGTGCGCTCTCTCTCACACTGATATGGTGGTGTATATATGTTGGTGGGCACTCTCTCACAGTAATAGTTTGATCGCCGGTGATGGACGCCTCACCTCTTCTCTTCTTGCGCAATATATCGACGAGTATATCACAAAGAAGAGAAGAATGATGAGGCGCCCCCCATCACAACAGTCGGGATTCCTCTATCAAGAACACACATGATAATTATTTAAGGAAAGCCTCGACGGACCAAAAGTCACACACGCATTATACCGATGTACATCGACCCACGATCACTCATCTTGCCTAGCTACTGGACATGTGTCGGGGTCGGGGTGTCGGGCTGTCATGTCGGGGTCTGGGTGTCGGGGATGTCGTGTCAGGGTTGGGGGTGTCGTGTCATGGTGTCGGGGTTGTCGTGTCGGGGTCGAGATGTCGTGTCGGGGTCGGGGGTCGGGGGTGTCGTGTCGTGGTGTCGGGTTAGGGGGTTCCTCGACGTTGATGAAACCCTAAATAGCAAGTATCATCGGTGCGAGATACATGTGGCGCTCGGCGTTGAACACTAGATCCGCATCCCACAAGTGACGCTGACGCCCGGTGTCCCGCGCGCAGCAATAGTTCTGGGGGCCGATGACGGTCGAACACCTATGCAAATTTGTCTGGCAGCCTCTGTGATGAGGATCAAAGCCAAGTTTTGAAACTTCAAACAACCAAACCGACTTGAGTCAGTTAGGGCGTTTCAAGTTTCAACACTTGGCTTTTAATCGTCATCGCAAAGGCTGCAAGACAAATTCGCATAGGTGTTCAACCGCCATCGACCCCAAGAACTATTGTTGTGGGACGACGGACGCCGGCGTAACTTGTGGGACATGGATGCATTGTTCGACACCGACGACCACATGTATCTCGCACCAACGATACTTGCTATTTAGGGTTCCATCAACGTCGGGGGTGTCGTGTCGGGGTCGGGGTGTCAGGGGTGTCATGTCGGGGTGTGGGGGTGTCGTGTCGGGGTCGGGGTGTGGGGGGTGTCGTGTCGGGGTCGGGGTATGGGGGGTGTCGTGTCGGGGTCGGGGTGCCGTGTCAGGGTGTCGTGTCGGGGTGTTATGGTGTCGGGGTGTCGTGTCGGGGATTGGGGTCGGTGACGTCGGGGGTTGAGGATCGGTGGCGTCGGAGGTTGGGGGTTAGTGGCGTCGGGGGTGCCGTGTCAGGGTGTCGGGTGTCGTGTCAGGGTCGGCGTGTCGGGGGTGTCGTGTCGGGGTCGGGGTGTCGGGGGTGTCGTGTCGGGGTTGGGGTGCTGTGTCGTGGTCGGGGGTGCCATGTCAGGGTGTCGGGGTGTCGTGTCGGGGTCGGGGTGCTGTGTCGTGGTCGGGGGTGCCGTGTCGGGGTGTCGGGGTCGGGGTGTTGTGTCGGGGTCTCGGGGTGTCGGGGTCGATGTGCCGTGTCGGGTTGTCGGGGTATCGTGTCGGGGTGTCGGGGTCGGGGTCGGGGTCGGGGTCGGGGTGTCGGGGTCGGGGTCGGGGTGTCATGTCGGGGTCTCGGGGTATCGGGGTCGGTGTGCCGTGTCGGGGTGTCGGGTCGGGGTGTCGGGGTCGGGGTCAGGGTCGGGGTCGGGGTGTCGGGGTCGGGGTCGGGGTCGGGGTCGGGGTGTCATGTCGGGGTCGGGGTCGTGGTCTTCCTCTTCTTCCTCCTTTCCTTTTTCCTCTTCTTCTTCTCCTCCTCTCCTCTTTTTTCTTCTTCTTCTTCCTCTTCTTCTTTTTTCTCCTCCTCCTCTTCTTCTTCTTCCTTTCCTTTTTCCTCTTCTTCTTCTCCTCCTCCCCTCTTTTTCTTCTTCTTCTTCTTCTTCTTCTTCTTTTTTCTTCTCCTTCTCCTCCTCTCCTATTTTTTCTTCTTCTTCTTCCTCTTCTTCTTTTTTATTCTCCTCCTCCTCCTCTTCTTCGTCTTCCTTTCCTTTTTACTCTTCTTAGAAACCTAACTAACATAGAAACTAACCTACCTAACCTAGAACTAACCTAACAAACGTAGAAACTAACCTAACTAACGTAGAAACTAACCTAACTAACGTACAAATTAACCTACCTAACCTAGAACTAACCTAACAAACCTAGAACTAATCTAACTAACCTAACTATCAGTAGCAACTAACCTAACTAACAGCAAAAAAAACAGGGGCCGGGAAAGCTCACCGGAGTGGGGTGGCGGGGCATCGGGGCGGCGAGGGCGTCGGGGCGGCTGGACGGCGGGGGTGGCGGGCCGCTGGGCCGCGGGGCGGCTGGTGGTCGAGGGGGCGTCGGTGGCGGCGCGTGGCGGGAGGCGGTCCGGGGCCGCGTAGGGGCGCGCGGCGGTAGGCTCCGGGGGGCGGGAGGCGGTGCAGGGCGGCCGGCGACGGGGCGGGCGCCGGGGGGTGGTGCGGGACGGCGGAGGGGGGCGGCGTGGGCCGGCGGAGGAGGAGGGGTGAAGGAGGTAGGGGCGCGCGGTGGCAGGCTCCGGGGGGCGGTGCAGGGCGGCCGGCGACGGGGCGGGCGCCGGGAGGCGGTGCGGGATGGAGGAGGGGGCGGAGGGGGAGGGGCGGGGGAGCGGAGTGCAGTGGCGGCGACGGGAGAGAGAGAGAGAAAGGGAGAGAGAGAAGAGAGAGAGGAGGGGGTTAACGACCCGTTATAGAGTTATCATCTTTGCCGTCTTCCAGCGGACGACAAAGTTTCTTTGCCGTCTGCTAGCAGACGACAAAGAGGTGGGGTGGGCCCTTGCAGTTAGCCCGCCCAGTTTGTGGGCCCTCCTCACTTCTTTGCCGTCCGCTGGAGGACGACAACGAATTCTTTGCCGTCCGCCAGCAGATGGCAAAGAAGTGAGGAGGTTGACCTAGCCAGTGCCATGCCCCGTGGGGACCACTCTGGTCTTTGCCGTCCGCTGGCTGACGGCAAAGAATTCTTTGCCGTCCGCCAACTGACGGTAAAGAATTGCAGACGGCAAACAGACTCTTTGTCGTCAGCTGGTTCTGTGCCGTCTGCTTTGGGAAGATGGACGATAAATAGACTCTTTGCCGTGTGCTAGCAGACGGCAAAGCGCTGGCAGACGGCAAAATGTCTGATTCCAGTAGTGTAACAACATGGAACAATAAAAAATTATAACGTTAGAGACGTATCAACATCCCCAAGCTTAATTCCTACTCGTCCTCGAGTAAGTAAATGATAAAAACAGAATTTTTGAAGTGGAATGTTGCCTAACATGTTCACCACATATTCTTTTCTTTTGTAGAATGGACATTTGGAATTTTAGATAGTTCTAAGCAATAGTCTAGTTTTGACATGAAGACTTTAATACTCAAGCATATCAACAAGCAATCATGTTTTTCAAAATATCAACACTAAAGAAAGTTATCCCTAGCCCATCATGCTCAATCATTGATCCATTAATGAAACACACTCAAATATTTGATGTACCTAATGCTCAAGTACGACCATAGTGCCCCCTAGTTGGTGCTTTATAAGAGAAGACGGAGACTCAAATAAAAGTAAAAATTGCATAAAGTAAATAGATAGGCCCTTCACAGAGGGAAGTAGGGATTTGCAGAGGTGCCAGAGCTCAAGGTGTAAATTGATAGAGAAAAATATTTTGGGTGACATGCCTTTCCTATCAACGAAAACGACCAAGAGCTTTCAATACCTTTCCATGCTAGATATATCATAAGCGGTTCCCAAAAAGAATAAAGTTTATTCCTTTTTCCACCATTCTTTCACAATCCATGGCTAGCCAAATCCACGGTTGCCTTCCATACCAACACTTCCCAAGGAATTTATTATTTGACAACATAAAGTAAATTTATTTTCATTTCGAGACTAGGCATCCCTATTACCGCCATACTCTTGTGCAATGACAAGTGAATAAACACTCATCTTGAGAATAACACATCTAGCATGGAAAAATAACGGTCACCACCTTCCGCTTCATGAGCGATACGAGCAAAAAAGGAAAATTCATTTTGAAAATTAGAGATGGTACATACAAATTTGCTTGGAGCGACATGGAAAGACCGCATATAGGTAGGTATGGTGGACTCATAGGGAAAAATTGGGTTTAAGGATTTTGGATGCACAAGTAGTATTTCTACTTAGTACAAGGTGGAGGCTAGCAAACAGATTGAGAAGCAGCCAACCAAGAAACGAAAATTCACATAAGCGAGCATTAAGCATAACTAACACCAAATAATGCACCATAAGTAGGATGTAATTTCATTGCACAACTATTGACTTTCGTGCTTGCATAGGGAATCAGAAACCTTAACACCAATATTCTTACTAAGCATAATTACTCACCAACATAACTCACATATTACTGTCATCATGTCTCAAAACTATTACAAGGAATCAAGTTTAATTTGTCCAATGATCTTCATGAAAGTTTTTATTATATCCCTCTTGAATATCTATCACTTTGAGACTAGTTTCATATATTTCCATTGCTTTTTGGCAAGCTCAAATAAATTTAAGTGAAGATCATGATTATAAAAGTTTCATCTCTCAAAATAATATAAGTGAAGCATGAGAGAATTTCTTCAAAGTTTAATAACTCTAAAATTAATCTAAGTGAAGCATGAGAGCATTTTTTCAAACATGTAAAAGCACGCCGTGCTCAAAAAGATATAAGGGTGTGTTTGATTGCATTCTCATCTCAGCATAGTTGTTCCCTCTTCGTGCATGCTCATCTCAGCACCCCTCTTCATGCATGCTCTCTTCATGCATGCTCCTAGTGTATTTGTGCTAAGATAGTGTGGACTCATGCACCCTTCATACACTCTACCAAACACCCAAAAGTGGGTCAAAAAGGGAACTTTTGGGCTCATGCACCCTCCATGCATCCTACCAAACACACCCTAAGTGAAGCACTAGAGCAACTCCATAGCTCAAAAAATTTAAGTGAAGCACTAGAGCAATTCCATAGCTCAAAACATTTAACTGAAGCACATAGAGCAATTCTAACAAATTATAAGATAAATTTGGCTTCCTCAAATAGGTGTGTCTAGCAAGGATACTTGTGACAAAATAAAAAGCAAAACCAGCAAAGACTCATATAATACAAGACGCTCCGAGCAAAACTCATGATATGTGACGAATAAAAATATAGCTCCAAGTAAGATACCGATGGCCGTTAGAAGAAAAAGGGGATGACACTCGGGGCATCCCCAAGCTTAGTTGCTTGTTACTCTTTGGATATTATCTTGGGGTGCCATGGGAATCCCCATGCTTAGGACTTTCTTACTCCTTATTCATTCGTCCTTCGCGATCTCACCCAAAACTTCAAAACTTCAATCACACAAAACTTAACAAAATCTTCGTGAGATCCGTTTGTATAATAAAGAAAATTACCACTCTAAGTACTGTGTCAAACCGATTCATATGAAGAAAATTACCACTCTATTATAATGCTATGGAGATTTTTGGAGAATTTTTATGCACCAGAAGAGCCAAGATGGGCCAAATATCACCAGGAGAGGGGGCCTAGGGTGGCCACCCTCCACCAGGCCACGGTAGAGGCCCCTGGCGCGTCCTGGTGGAGGGTGCCCACCTTGAGACCCCCCCTCAACCGACTATGAAGCCTATAAATTCCCATATTTTTTGAAAACCCTAGAGGAGTCGATGAAACGCAATTCCATCCGCCGCAAGTTCCAGAACCTCGAGATCTAATCTAACACCATCACGGAGGGGTTCATCTTCATCATAGGTGCCTCTCCGATGATGCGTGAGTAGTCCACCATAGACCTACGGGTCCGTAGGAAGTATCTAGATGGCTTCCTCTCTCTCTCTCTCTATTATTCTCAATATAATGGTCTCTTGGAAATCTATTTGGGGTAATGACTTTTGCGGCGTGTTTGTTGGGATCCAATGAATTTTGAGTTCATGATCAGTTTCTATCCATGAATATGATTTGAGTCTTCTTTGATCTCTTATTTGCATGATTACTTATAGCCTCATATTTCTTCTTAGTATCTTTAGTTTAGTTAGGCCAACTAGATCGATTTTTCTTGCCATGGGAAGAGGTGATTTGTGATGGGTTCGATCTTGCGGTGTTCTTTCCCAGTGACAGAAGGGGCAGCAAGACACGCATGTATCGTTGCCATTAAGGACAACAAGATGGGGTCTATTCCTACATGAATAGATCTTGTTTACATCATGTCACTCTTCTTATTGCATTACTCAGTTTCCCCTTGAACTTAATACACTAGATGCATGCTGGATAGCGGTCGATGTGTGGAGTAATAGAAGTAGATGCATAATCGTTTTGGTCTACTTATCTTGGATGTGATACCTATATAATGATCATTGCTGGACGTCATCATGATTATTTGACCTTCTATAAATTTCCCAACAATATGTTGACCCACCGTGTGCTATACTCATGAGAGAAGCCACTAGTGAAACGTATGGCCCCGGGTCTACTTTTCCAACATATTGCTTTCCAAACTACTATTTGCATCTTTTGTTTTCAGATCTATTAATCCAAAAAAACCAAAAATACCTTGCTGCACTTTTTATTTATTTATTTTATTTTGTGTTCTTGCGAGATCTATTTGCCAAAACTATCATTACCTAATCCATCTTATTACCGTAGAGAGCTTGACAACCTCTCTTTCGTGTCGGGTTGCAAGTATTTGTTATTTGTGTGCACGTGTTGTTTACGTGGCTGCATGATCTTCCTCTATGGATTGATACATTGGTTTCATAACTGAGGGAAATATCTACCGTCGTTGTGCTGCATCATCCCTTCCTCTTTGGTGAAATACCGACGCAATCTCAAGCCACGTGAACCGCTAGCTAGCGTGCATCTAGTGTATTAAGTTCATGGAAAAACGGAGTAATGCAATAAGAATGGTGACATGATGTAGACAATATCTATTCATGTAGGAATATACCCCATCTTGTTATCCTTAATAGTAATGATACATGCGTGCCTCGCTACCCCTTCGGTCACTGGGAGAGGACACCGCAAGATCGAACCCATCACAAAGTACCTCTTTCCATGCCAAGAAAAAATGATCTAGTTGGCCTAACTAAACCAAAGATTCGAAGAAGAAATACGAGGCTATAAGTAATCATGCATATAAGAGATCACATAAGACTCAAATAATATTCATGGATAGAAAGTGATCATGAACTCAAAATTCATTGGATCCCAAGAAACACACCGCAAAAAGTCATTACATCAAATAGATCTCTAAGAGACCATTGTATTGAGAATCAAAAGAGAGAGAGAGAAATCCACCTAGCTACTGCCTACAAACCTGTAGGTCTATGGTGGACTACTCACGCATCTTCAGAGAGGCACCCATAAAGATGATTCACCCCTCCGTGATGGTGTTAGATTGGATCTCGTGGTTCTGGAACTTGCGGCGGCTGGAATTGTGTTTTGTTGACTCCCCTGGGTTTTTTGGAATATTTGGTATTTGTAAAGCTAATAGGTGTTGGAGAGGCGTCCCGAGGTGGGCATGATACACCAGGCCGCGCTAGGGGGATCTAGCACGCCCTCGTGTCTTGTGCCCTCCCCGGCCTTCCTCTCTGGCTCTTCTTTGGCCCACTGGATGTCTTCTGACCCGAAAAGATCTCCAAAAAGTTTCACGGTGTTTGGGTTTGTTTGGTACTGATATTCTGCAAAGTAAAAAACAAGCAAAAACAGCAACTGGCACTTGACACTATCTCAATAGCTTAGTCCCAAAAAACAATATAAAGTTGCTACAAAATGATTGTAAAACATCCAACATTGATAATGTAACAACATGGAATAATAAAAAAGTATAGATACGTTGGAGACGTATCAACTTCCTCTTCCTATCAATCACAAGAACGTGCTCACCATCCTTCTTAGGAGCACCAATGTGGATGGTGTATGACTCCTGGGTGTCTGGATAGTCAGGCATCGGGTGCATCAGCGAGCCAAGTGACTGACCAGAGCCCATGGCATGCTTGTGGTTGTGAGCCCGAAGGATAAGCTATATTGCATCTGGTGGTAGTTCTGGATAGGTGTGTTGAGGAACTCTGCGTCCTTGGGGTGAGCCTAAGAAAGAAAGAGTGGTGGTTAGTTTGTCTAGCAATGGCTCATAGGCTTAAACAACTGATCAGTAGAATGGCATGGTTTGTGAGCTAACCGCGATGCGGCCTTGGTAGTGCTCTGCCTCCAATAGGATCGTGCTGGTCTCCTCATCCCATGAAGCACCGCTCAGGTCTCTCAACTTGGAAGAGATGATCCATCTCGTTCTCCACTTCCTCGGGTGGTTGTACACCTGGGTCGAGGTGACCTCCTATCCACAAAACTCGAAGACTTGATTTGCCTCAGAGTTCAAGTGCACCTCCTTGAACCCCTTGTCAGTCGTCACTCCACTGGATATGATCTCACCCGTATTGTTAATCACAAAAATTGAGAGGAACGGCTGCCATTTCATGCTGCATCCCTTGCCATCCTTGTTCTCCTTTGCGGCTGCCTTTTGAGAAGCCACATGAGATACAACATTGGGCTGAGACAGAACAAATGGAGGAACCATAGGCAAGACCTCAAAAACCTCTAAATCAAGAGGCATCAGGTCGATGTTAGGCTGGGAGTCCTCGATCTAGGACGTCGAGAACAGGCTCTCGGATGGCAGATTGACGGACTAAACTCTTGCGTGATCATGTCCTACAAACGTAAGCGTAATCAAAAGCATTACAAACTACACATCGACAATACGTACTAACCGTAAACATGGACAACACACTACAGATTGATGGTATGAACAAATAGTAAAACACACACACATGGATGATCTACCTCAAGACAACACCAATCATGGACACATATGGATGATCTTGTTCAACACTTGCACAACACCATACCATACATATAAGCATACTACAAATCCATCCACGAACATCTAAGGAAACTACCAATCCATCCATGAACATCTTAGCATACTACCAATCCATCCATGAACATCCAAGCAAACAATCACGAAAACAACCCCTAGCATGCTTCAAATCCATCCCAACTAGCTACCACAACATCATAGTTGAACAAATCATCCAGATCTAGCTAGAAATCATAGAGGGGAGGGGGTCGTTGAACTTTCAGACGCCATTGGAGGAGCCACAGGGGAGGTGCGACACGAAGGAGAAGAGGAGGAGTAGATCTGCCGCCGAAGCCAACTGGTTACTGGAGTAGTAACGCCACTTACCTCGTCGTCAAAGTGGATCCGTGTCAGATTGAGAGATCAAGAGGGGGGGGGGATGGCGAGAGTTTTGGTGCGCCGGTCACCCTGGCTATATAGGGCGACCCCGAATCGACGGACGGTGATGCGAATTCGTCCCGCCATTTTTGTGGCGACGCGCCATCACTCCCTCCATCTCCCTACCCATGGCTGCGGAGCACGATATTCCCCTCCCCTGCATCGCCCCAGCCTGATTCGGCAGTTCCTAGTGGGTTTGGCTGAGCATTGCTTCAAGGTCCGTGTGGGTCAAGATTTGTATGCGGGCCAGGGAACCAAACGGGCCATTTTCTTCCCCCATGGGCCTGTTTGAGGGTAATGCAGGTAACCAAAAGCGTCTTTAGAGCACTTGCATCGTCATCCACACAGGCGTTCAACATCAACCGACACCAAGGAGATCCCCAAGCTACACACGATAGTACATGACCATGCCGATAACTGACAAGACATGGCTCACATGGGCCCCATAGTCCCACACACATGTCACATTGATTGATAGTTAGCCTAACCGAGGTGGTTTGGCTCAACCAACTAGAACTGATTATATGTAAACTCACTAGTACCCTTGGTAGGGTGGCGAATGTGCCCGAAAGTACCAGATCGGAGATCCCACAGGGAAGTTACCTATTTTCGGGCCTTCGGGAAGGAGTAATGATAAGTCTCCAACATATCGATAATTTATGAAGTATTCATGTAATATTACTCTATGTTTATAATATTTTTATATGGTTTTGATGCACTTTACATGATTTAATTGGAACTAATCCAGACCGACGCTATTTTCGGCAGAATTACCGTGGTGGTGTTTTTGTGCAGAAAATAAGAGTTCTCAGAATCACCTGAAACTTTTTGATGACTTTTTATGGAACATATAAGAAGTACTGGAGCAAAGAAAAAACAGAGGGGGGGGGGGTGGGCAGCAGGTGCCCCCAAGGCAAGAGGGCACAACTAACCCCTAGGGTGCACCCACTTACCTTGGGGCCATCGCGTGGCTCCGTTTCGCGTGATTCCAACGTTGAAAAATCCTATAAATAGAGAAACCCCCAAAAATAAACCTAGAACTTCCGCTCCACCGTCGGAAGCCTCTGTACCGAAGAAATCTCATCCGGGACCCAGTTCCGGCACCCACTCAAAGAGGGAACTTGCGGTTACTTCGTGCCTTTACTTTGTGCAATCTTGTATTGTGTGTTTATCTTGTGATTGCATTTGATGTTGTTAAACTTGTCATATAGGTTGTTCACCTAGTTGCATATGTAGATGACCTAATTTTTCTTGTTGAGACTTAATATTGTTAAATGAAGTTAAAAATTGTTAGTTGTCTATTCACCACCCCTCTAGTCGATCTTACCGATCCTTCTAGCAAGCACGAGCACACTACTTCGGGCATGACTATAGGCGCTCCTCTTATGTACTAAATCATCTTCCGAACCCAAAAAACCAAGCACCATAGCTTTGGACCTCTCATCTACACCATGAACAACTGCCAACTCTTCTAGAATAATTTATGTAGCCTCTTTGAAAATCTTGCTCATGATACTATTTATTAAAATGTTTTAAAGGAAACGTTTATTCGTCGAAGACAAACAATCAGACAAGGACGAACACGACATTGAGATTTGTTAGCGATTCTTGCCAACATAGCTACATCTTTAGGGCATGATTGCTGGTGCTCCTCCTTAAAATCGTCTTCCGAACACAAAAGTCCAAGCACCATAGCTTCGGGCCTCTCGTCTACACCATGAACAACTATCGGCTCTTCTAAAATAATTTATGTAGCCTCTTTGAAAATTTTGTTCATGATACTATTTGTTAGAATATTTCAAGACGAACATTGATTCATAGAAAACAAACAATCATACAAGCACAAACAAGATATTGAGATTTGTTAGCGAGTCTCGCGAACATAATTGCATCCTCAAGGCATGAATACAGTTGCTCCCCATGTACTAAATCGTCTTTTGAACAGAAAAAACCCAAACACCATAGCTTCGGACCTCTTTTCTACACCACGAACAACTGCCAACTCCTTTAAAATAATTTATGTAGCCTCTTTGAAAATCTTTCTCATGATACTAGTTGTTAGAATATTTCAAGACGAATATTGATTCGTCGAAGACAAACAATCACACAAGCACAAACATGACATTGGGATTTGTTAATGAGTCTTGCAAACATAGTTGCATCCCCAGGGCATGAATACAGGTGCTCTCCCATGTACTAAATCATCTTCCGAACAGAAAAAACCAAGCACCATAGCTTCGGACCTCTCGTCTACACCACGAACAACTGCCAACTCCTCTAAAATAATTTATGTATCCTCTTTGAAAATCTTGCTCATGATACTATTTGTTAGAATATTCCAACAGGAATGTTGATTTGTCAAAGACAAATAATCACACAAGCACAAAAATAATACTAAGATTTATTAACGAGTCTCATCGTCGTCGTCGCGAAGATCAAAGAGGAGGCCCATCTTTGGACTCTGGCTGGAGCCAGTCATCTGAGTGCTCTTATGTCGCGAGAGTAGTCCTTGTCTTTATTTTTACCGTTTGGCGGCTTATGTCTAAACCTTCTTCTTAATTAATGAAATGGCAAGTCTTTTGCCTTGTTAGGAAAAAACTAAACGGGGGACGAATTTGACCCAAGTTCCCCAACGCACGCACGCATGGAACTCGCCGATCCTTACAACATCTCCAGCCATTTGCCTCCCCAGCGCACCCGCCGTAGGTGCTAAGGCATTCCAGTCAGCGGTTTTTTGGCTTGGGGGGAGGGGAGGGGTCTCACGTTCCCAATCATGCCCCCGAGTTTTGGCCCCAGACGCCCATAAAATTCATAGTTTTCTTTCTCGCTACCCAAAAAAAGATGCATGTTCGGTGACCATCATGCCATAGGTCAGCGACCATCATGCCACAGGCCGACGATCACCACCACAGGTTGGTAATCTTCATGCCAATAGTCCGACGATCAAAAAGGCAGAGGCTATACACATAGAACTCAAATGACAAGCTCCTCATCTCCTGCAGGGGCATGAAAGGTCGGCGTAGGCGTTGGGGTCGGCGTAGGAGTAGGCGTTGGGGTTGCAGTGCTCGACATTGCCGTGGGAGATGTCGGCATTGGTGATGTGGTCGCATTCGGCATCATCATGGTCGCCGCCGGTCCCGACATGAGGTTCAAGATGAGGTTGCGCTCCGCCAAGTACCACACCTTCACATGTGGGTACATCATCATCGTGCACCTTCCCGACAGGAACGCCAGGTCCGTGTTGCGCTTCTTCACGGCGATGTTGGTCCCGAGGAGGTCGAGCTTGGCGTCGTGCTTCATCCTCAATGCCGACCACCTCGCCTCGGACTTCTCCTCCCTCATGGCGGAGTGACTCTTGGTGTTAGTGATGCATTGTTTGATTGAGCCCACAACCGTTCCGTAGCGGGCATCGAGTCCCTCGCCTTCTTCGCCTTCTTGTTGCCATCAGGCTGCCCTTCTGCCGCCCCTGAGACAGGCACGTACGAGTTGTACACGCCATCCTTGGCCTTGGCGAGAGCGAGCCGGACCTCTGCCCGTTTATCGCATGACTCGATCTGAGTGAAGACGTGAAGGACCTTGAGGTCGGTGTCGGTGCTGATGTCCCGGTCGTACAACTCGAACATTCGGACCATATGCATGGACGAAGAACAGGCGTCGGTGAAGAACACGACGAAGAGATGGACCGGCGAGCCATGGACGTACCTAACGTTCAATGTTGGCGCTGCTCTACGGGCAAGCCATGACCTCCCCCTGAATCCCATGCCACTTGTTGCACACTTGTTGTATGCTCGCCCAATGGTTGGACATGGCCTTGTACCCATGCTCCATGTGTATGCCGGCGAATTCAGGGTCGACCAACTTGCGTTCGTCAAATGCCGTCTTGACCCTTCTCCAATACGTGTCGGTGTTGTGATTCGCGCTAGTGATCGGGTCGATGCTGACAGTATTCCATGCTTCAGCGAGGCACTCGTCTTCCTTTGCCATCCAATTGACGCGGGGCTCGACCGGCTTCCCGTTCGCCACCCATTTCTTCTTTCTCCCTTTTCTCCTCGCCGGCTCCAGCTCTGTTGGTTCTTCCTCCTCCACCTCCTCCTTGAGATCGTTAGGTTCAACGTCGTCTATGTCGTCGCCGATGTCCTGCATCTCCTCTTGAGTGCTGAACCCGGGGCATGAAGCGGCTGTGGCCGAGCCGTGGTTGATGATCTCCTCCATCTCGGCGTCGGTGTTGCCGAACTGTGGCGCTGAACCCAGTGCAAAAGGCAACGGGCCATGGTGCATAGCCGTCACAAATGAACCCTGTAGGAAATATGCCCTAGAGGCAAAAAATAAAGTGTTTATTATTGTATTTCCTTGTTCATGATAATCGTTTATTATCCATGCTATAATTGTATTAATTGGAAACATGAATACATGTGTGGATGCATAGACAAACACAATGTCCCTAGTATGCCTCTAGTGAACTAGCTCGTTGATTGAAAGATGGTTAATGTTTCCTAGCCATGGACATGGGATGTCATTTGATAACGGGATCACATCATTAGGAGAATGATGTGATGGACAAGACCCAAACTACAAACGTAGCTTATGATCGTGTCAGTTTATTGCTACTGTTTTCTGCATGTCAAGTATATGTTCCTATGACCATGAGATCATGCAACTCACAGATATCGGAGGAGTACCTTGTGTGTATCAAATGTCGCAATGTAACTGGGTGACTATAAAGGTGTTCTACAGGTGTCTCCGAGGGTGTCTGTTGAGTTGGCATGGATCAAGACTGGGATTTGTTACTCCGTGTGACGGAGAGGTATCTTAGGGCCCACTCGGTAATACAACATCACAATAAGCCTTGCAAGCAATGTGACTAAGTGTTGGTCATGGGATCTTGTATTATGGAACGAGTAAAGAGACTTGCTAGTAACGAGTTTGAACTAGGTATGGAGATACCGACGATCGAATCTCGGGCAAGTAACATACCGAAGAACAAAGGGAACATCATACGGGATTAACTGAATCCTTGACATAGAGGTTCGACCGATAAAGATCTTCGTAGAATATGTAGGAACCAATGTGGACATCCAGGTCCCGCCATTGGTTATTGACCGTAGAGGTGTCTCAGTCATGTCTACATAGTTCTCGAACCCGCAGGGTCTGCACGCTTAAGGTTTGGTGATGTTTCGGTAGTATAGAGTTATGTATGGTGGTGACCGAAGTTTGTTCAGAGTCCCGGATGAGATCCTGAATGTCACGAGGAGCTCCGGAATGGTCTGGAGGTAAAGATTCATATATAGGAAGTCCCAGTTTGGTCACCGGAAAAGTTTTGGGCTCATCGGTAGTGTACCGGGAGACCTCCGGGAGGGGTATTTTGACCCTAGAGGGTCCATGGGCTGTGGGAGATTAATAACCAGCCCTTAGTGGGCTGGTGGAACAGCCACAAAATGCCCATGGCGCCAGGAGGAAAAAAAGGCCTAAAGAAAAGGTGGAAAAAAGGGCCAATAGGGAGCAATCCTAGTCCAACTAGGATTGGAGAAGAAGAGTCTTCTCTCCCTCCCTCTTGCGGCCGAATTGGCTTGGCCCTTGAGCCAAGCCAGCCCTCCTCCCTCCCTCCTTTATATACTGGTGGATTTGGGGCTGTTTGCACTAGTTTTTCCGGCCACGTGCTACCCATTCCACCGGTGCATAGTTTCTCCTCTAGATCGTATTTCCGCAGTGCTTAGGCGAAGCCCTGCCGGAATTGCTCCACCACCATCACCGGAGCGCCGTCACGCTGCCGGCGAACTCTTCCTCCTCTCAACTTCTTCTTGCTGGATCAAGACGGTGGAGAACGTCATCAAGCTGCACGTGTGCTGAACGCGAAGGTGCCGTCCGTTCGGTACTAGATCGGAAGGACCGTGATCAAGGCCACGGGACGGTTCGTGATTGGATCGGAAGGATCGTGATGAGATCGCGGGACGGATCGTGATTGGATTGCGGGACGCTCGGCGATTTGAATCGCGAATACGTTCGACTACACCAACCGCGTTTCCTAACGCTTCCCGCTTAGCGATCTACAAGGGTACGTAGATCAACTCCCCCTCTCGTAGATGCTCATCACCATGGATAGGCTTGCATGTGCGTAGGAAAAATTTTGTTTCCCATGCAACATTCCCCAACAGTGGCATCATGAGCTAGGTTGATGGTTCGATGAGATCTCGAATAGAACACAAAAGGTTTGTGGGCGTTGATGTTTAGATTGCTTCCTTCCTTGGTCGGATTTTGGTTCAGCGGTATTGTGAGATGAAGCGGCCCGGACCAACATTACTCGTATGCTTACGAGAGACCGGTTCCCTCGACGCAACTTGTTGCCTAGATGGCTTGCGGGTGGTAGTTTCTCTCACTTTAGTTGGATCGGATTCGACAAAGGCGGTCCTTGAGAAGGTTGAAAAGCAAATTATGTATCACCGTTGCGGTTTATGCGTAGGTGAGAATCGTTCTTGCCAGAAACCCGTAGCAGCCACGTAAAACATGCAACAACAATTAGAGGACGTCTAACTTGTTTTTGCAGGGTATGTTGTGATGTGATATGGCCAATTACATGATGTGATATATGTGGTGTATGAGATGATCATGTGATGTATAGAATTTCACGACTTGCATGTCGATGAGTACGGCAACCGGCAGGAGCCATAGGGTTGTCTTTAATTATTGTATGACCTGCGTGTCAATCATTAAGCGCTATGTAATGCTTTACTTTATCGCTAAACGGTAGCAATAGTAGTAGAAGCATGCAGGGCGTGACAACCTCGATGGCGACACGTTGATGGAGATCAAGATGATGGAGATCATGGTGTCGTGCCGGTGACGATGAAGACCATGCCGGTGCTTTCAAGATGGAGATCTAAAGCACGAGTTCATGGCCATATCATGTCACTTATGAATTGCATGCGATGTTAATCCTTTTATGCACCTTGTTATGCTTAGTATGACGGTAGCATTATAAGGTGATCCCTCACTTAAATTTCAAGATAAAATTGTGTTCTCCCCGAGTGTGCACCGTTGCGAAAGTTCTTCGTGTTGAGACACCACGTGATGATCGGGTGTGATAGACTATACGTTCACATACAACGGGTGCAAGCCAGTGTTGCACACGCAGAACACTCGGGTTAAACTTGACGAGCCTAGCATGTACAGACATGGCCTCGGAACACAAGAGACTGAAAGGTCGAACATGAGTCATATAGTAGATATGATCAACATAATGATGTTCACCATTGAAGCCACCTCAACTCACGTGATGATCGGACTTGAGTTGGTGGACTTGGATCATGTGACACTCAAATGACCTAAGGGATGTCAATTTGAGTGGGAGCTTTAGTAATTTGATTAACTAAACTCATTATCTTGAACAATAGTCTAAGTGAACTTTGCATATTTATGTTGTAGATCAATGGCTCGCGCGGTAGCACCCCTGAATTTTAATGCGTTCCTAGAGAAAGCTAAACTGAAAGATGATGGAAGTAACTTTGTTGACTGGGCCCGTAATCTGAGGATTATCCTCACGGCTTCCCAGAAATCATATGTCCTTGATGCACCGCTTGGTGACCAACCAGAAGACATGACCTCCGAAGACGTTAAGAACGCTTGTGAGGCACGTACTGGAGATTACTCAATAGTTCAGTGTGCAATATTGTATGCTTAGAACCAGGACTTCAAAGACGTTTTGAACGTCATGGAGCATATGAGATGTTCCAGGAGTTGAAGTTTATCATTTAGAAGAACGCCCGGATCGAGAGGTATGAAACCTCCGATAAGTTCTATGCTTGCATGATGGAGGAGAATGGGTCTATCGGTGAACATATACTCAGAATGTCTGGGTATTCAACTCGTCTAGCAGACTTGGGAATTGCCCTTCCGCCAGAGGCGATCACTGACAGAGTTCTTCAATCACTGCCACCTAGTTACAAGAGCTTTGTGATGAACTATAACATGCACGGGATGAACAAGTCAGTCGCCGAGCTGTTTGCGATGCTAAAAGTCGCTGAGTCTAAAATCCAGAAAGAACATCAAGTGTTGATGGTCAATAAAACCACTAGTTTCAAGAAAAATGGCAAAGTCAAGGGCAAGGGCAAGAAGGGTAAAACCAAGAAGGATGGCAAAGCAGTTGCTACTCCTGCAAAGAAGCCCAAGCATGGACCCAAGCCAGAAACTGAGTGTTTTCATTGCAAAGGAACTGGTCATTGGAAGCGGAACTGCCCCAAGTACCTGGCTGACAAGAAGGCGGCCAACGACAAACAAGGTATATATGATATACATGTTATTGATGTGTACCTTACTAGCTCTCGTAGTAGTGTCTGGGTATTTGATACTGGTTCGGTTGCTCACATTTGCAACTCAAAGCGGGAACTACGGAATAAACGAAGGCTGGCAAAGGACGAAGTGACGATGCGCATGGGAAATGGTTCCAAGGTTGATGTGATCGCCGTCGGCACGCTCTCTCTTCGATTACCATCGGGATTAGTGATGAACCTGAATAATTGTTATTTAGTGCCTGCGTTAAGCATGAACATTATATCTGGATCTTGTTTATTGCGAGACGGTTACTCATTTAAATCAGAGAATAAAGGTTGTTCTATTTATATGAGTAATATCTTTTATGGTCATGCACCCTATGTTAGGGGTTTATTCATATTAAATCTTGATAGTGATGACACACATGTCCATAACATTGATGCCAAAAGATGTAGAATTAATAATGATAGTACCACTTTCTTGTGGCACTGCCGTTTAGGTCATATTGGTGTAAAACGCATGAGGAAGCTCCATGCTGATGGACTTTTGGAGTCACTTGATTTTGAATCACTTGACACATGTGAACCATGCCTCATGGGCAAAATGACTAAAACGCCGTTCTCTGGAACAATGGAACGGGCGAGTGACTTATTAGAAATCATACACACTGATGTGTGCGGTCCAATGAATGTTATAGCGCATGGTGGATATCGTTATTTTCTCACCTTCACTAATGACTTAAGTAGATATGGGTATATTTACTTAATGAAACACAAGTCTGAAACGTTTGAAAAGTTCAAGCAATTTCAGAGTGAAGTTGAGAATCATCGTAACAAAAAGATTAAGTTCCTACGATCTGATCGAGGAGGTGAATATCTGAGTAATGAGTTTGGCAGTCACTTAAGACAATGTGGAATTGTTTCATAGTTGACACCGCCCGGAACACCACAACGTAATGGTGTGTCCGAACGTCGTAATCGAACCTTATTAGATATGGTGCGTTCTATGATGTCTCTTGCTGATTTGCCACTATCGTTTTGGGGTTATGCATTAGAGACAACTGCATTCACTTTAAATAGGGCACCATCAAAATCCGTTGAGACGACGCCATATGAACTATGGTTTGGCAAGAAGCCGAAGTTGTCGTTTCTTAAAATTTGGGGATGTGATGCTTATGTCAAAAAGCTTTAGCCTGAAAAGCTAGAACTCAAAGCGGAGAAATGCGTCTTCATAGGATACCCAAAGAGACAGTTGGTATACCTTCTATCTCATATCCGAAGGCAAAGTGTTTGTCGCTAAAAATGGAACATTTCTTGAGAAAGAGTTTCTCTCGAAAGAATTGAGTGGGAGGAAAATAGAGCTTGATGAGGTTATTGAACCTTTACTTCAACCAGAAAGTAGCGCAGCGCAGAAAGATGTTTCTGTGGAACCTACGACGGTAGAAGAGGAAGTTAATGATGATGATCATGAAGCTTCGGATCAAGCAGCTATTGAACCTCGTAGGTCGACAAGGCCGCGTACAATCCTTGAGTGGTACGGCAACCCTGTCTTGGAGGTCATGTTGTTGGACAACAATGAACCTACGAGCTATGGAGGAGCAGTGATGGGCCCGGATTCCGAGAAATGGTTAGAAGCCATGAAATCCGAGATGGGATCCATGTATGAAAACAAAGTATGGACTTTGGAAGTATTACCTGAAGGGCGAAAGGCCATTCAGAAAAAATGGATCTTTAAGAAGAAGACAGACGCGGACGGTAATGTCACCATCTATAGAGCTCGACTTGTGGCAAAGGGTTTTTCACAAGTTCAAGGAGTTGACTACGATGAGACTTTCTCACCCGTAGCGATGCTTAAGTCTGTCAGAATCATGTTAGCAATAGCTGCCTATTTCGACTATGAAATTTGGTAGATGGATGTAAAAACAGCGTTCCTCAACGGTTTCCTTGAGGAAGAGTTGTATATGATGCAACCCGAAGGTTTTGTCGATCCAGAGAATGCTGACAAAGTTTGCAAACTCTAGCGATCCATTTATGGACTGGTGCAAGCATCTCGGAGTTGGAATAAGCGCTTTGATGAGGTGATCAAAGCGTTTGAGTTTATACAAGTTTACGGAGAAGCTTGTATTTACAAGAAAGTGAGTGAGAGCTCTATAGCGTTTCTAGTATTATATGTGGATGACATATTGCTGATTGGAAACAATATAGAAATGTTGGAAAGCGTGAAGGAATATTTGAACAAGAGTTTTTCAATGAAGGACCTAGGAGAAGCTGCTTTCATATTAGGCATTAAGATCTATAGAGATAGATCAAGACGCTTAATAGCACTTTCATAGAGCACATACCTTGATAAAGTTTTGAAGAAGTTCAAAATGGAACAGTCCAAGAAGGGGTTCTTGCCTGTATTACAAGGTGTGAAGTTGAGTAAGACTCAATATCCAGTAACTGCAGAAGATAGAGAAAAGATCAGTGTCATCCCCTATGCTTCATCCATAGGCTCTATCATGTATGCAATGCTGTGCACAAGACCCGATGTCAGCCTTGCCATAAGTATGGCCAGAAGGTTTCAAAGTGATCCTGGAATGGAGCACTGGCAAGCGGTCAAGAATATCCTTAAGTACCTGAAAAGGACTAAGGAATTGTTTCTCATTTATGGAGGTGATGAAGAGCTCGTCGTAAAGGGTTACATCGATGCAAGCTTTGACACTGATCCGGACGACTCTAAGTCGCAAACCGGATACGTATTTATTCTTAATGGGGGAGCGGTAAGCTAGTGTAGTTCCAAGCAAAGCATGGTAGCTGATTCTACGTGCGAAGCGGAATACATCACAGCCTCGGAGGCGGTGAAGGAAGGTGTCTGGATGAAGCAGTTCATGACAGATCTTGGAGTAGTGCCCAGTGCACTGAATCCAATGAAACTGTTCTGTGACAACACTGGTGCCATTGCTCTGTCAAGGAACCAAGGTTTCACAAGAGGACCAGACACATAAAGCGACGCTTCAACTCCATCCGCGATTACATCTTGGAGAAAGACATAAATATTTGCAAAGTGCACACAGATCTGAATGTTACAGACCCGTTGACTAAACCTCTTCCAAGGGCTAAACATGATCAACACCAGAACTGCATGGGTGTTCGATTCATTACAATGTAAATCACATAGTGATGTGAACTAGATTATTGACTCTAGTGCAAGTGGGAGACTGTTGGAAATATGCCCTAGAGGCAATAAATAAAGTGTTTATTATTGTATTTCCTTGTTCATGATAATCGTTTATTATCCATGCTATAATTGTATTAATTGGAAACATGAATACATGTGTGGATACATAGACAAACAATGTCCCTAGTATGCCTCTAGTGAACTAGCTCGTTGATTGAAAGATGGTTAAGGTTTCCTAGCCATGGACATGGGATGTCATTTGATAACGGGATCACATCATTAGGAGAATGATGTGATGGACAAGACCCAAACTACAAACGTAGCTTATGATCGTGTCAGTTTATTGCTACTATTTTCTGCATGTCAAGTATATGTTCCTATGACCATGAGATCATGCAACTCACAGATATCGGAGGAGTACCTTGTGTGTATCAAACGAGTAAAGAGACTTGCCAGTAATGAGTTTGAACTAGGTATGGAGATACCGACGATCGAATCTCGGGCAAGTAACATACCGAAGAACAAAGGGAACATCATACGGGATTAACTGAATCCTTGACATAGAGGTTCGACCGATAAAGATCTTCGTAGAATATGTAGGAACCAATGTGGACATCCAGGTCCCGCCATTGGTTATTGACCGTAGAGGTGTCTCGGTCATGTCTACATAGTTCTCGAACCCGCAGGGTCTACACGCTTAAGGTTTGGTGACGTTTCGGTAGTATAGAGTTATGTATGGTGGTGACCGAAGTTTGTTCGGAGTCCCGGATGAGATCCTAGACGTCACGAGGAGCTACGGAATGGTCCGGAGGTAAAGAATCATATATAGGAAGTTCACAGTTTGGTCACCGGAAAAGTTTCGGGCTCATCGGTAGTGTACCGGAAGTGCCGGTAGTGTACCAGGAGACCTCCGGGAGGGGTATTTCGACCCTAGAGGGTCCATGGGATGTGGGAGATTAATAACTAGCCCTTAGTGGGCTGGTGGAACAGCCACAAAAGGCCCATGGCGCCAGGAGGAAAAAAAGGCCTAAAGAAAAGGTGGAAAAAAGGGCCAATAGGGAGCAATCCTAGTCCAACTAGGATTGGAGAAGGAGAGTCCTTCTCTCCCTCCCTCTTGCGGCTGAATTGGCTTGGCCCTTGCGCCAAGCCAGCCCTCCTCCCTCCCTCCTTTATATACTGGTGGATTTGGGGCTGTTTGCACTAGTTTTTCCGGCCACGTGCTACCCGTTCCACCGGTGCATAGTTTCTCCTCTAGATCGTATTTCCGCAGTGCTTAGGCGAAGCCTTGCCGGAATTGCTCCACCACCATCGCCGGAGCGCCGTCATGCTGCCGGCGAACTCTTCCTCCTCTCCACTTCTTCTTGCTGGATCAAGACGGTGGAGATCGTCATCAAGCTGCACATGTGCTGAACGCGAAGGTGTCGTCCGTTCGATACTAGATCGGAAGGACCGTGATCAAGGCCACGGGACGGTTCGTGATTGGATCGCGGGACGGATCGTGATGAGATCGCGGGACGGATCGTGATTAGATCGCGGGACGCTCGGTGATTTGAATTGCGAAGACGTTCGACTACACCAACCGCGTTTCTTAACGCTTCCCGCTTAGCGATCTACAAGGGTACGTAGATCAACTCCCCCTCTCGTAGATGCTCATCACCGTGGATAGGTTTGCGTGTGCGTAGGAAATTTTTTGTTTCCCATGCAACGTTCCCCAACAAACCCGAGTACGTCGGCGAGTAGCCGCGGGCGTCATGGTCGGCGACGGTGAACGCAGGTGGTGTGCGCGGGTAGCCGACTTTGGGGTTGAAGCCGCTGAGAGCATCGCTGTCAACATATTCCGGCAAGGGCGCATAGCCCCACACCGGCAACGAGAAGTTGACCGGTGACTCGACGCTTTGCTGGCTACCCCACACGCCTTGTGGGAACGGGCCCGTTTGTTGAGGCGAAAAGATCTGCCGCTCGTTCGCCATGTTCGAGCGAGATAACGCCTCTGATACGTCTCCAACGTATCTATAATTTTTTATGATGGCATGCTATTATATTATCTATTTTGGATGTTTTATATGCATTAATATGCTATTTTATATTATTTTTGGGACTAACCTATTAACCTAGAGCCTAGTGCCAGTTTTTCCTTGTTTTTTAGTTTTGCAGATATGGAATATTAAACGGAGTCCAAACGGAATAAAATCTTCAGAATGATTTTTTCTGGAAGGAAACAAATCAATCAAGCTTGGAGTGCACGCCAGGGCACTTGCCAAGAAGTCACAAGCCTGGTAAGCGCGGCCACCCCCTTGGCCGCGCCTAGCAGGCTTGCCGTCTCCTGGCAAGTCTCCTAACCCTATTGTTCGTCCTATAAATACCCAAATATTCCCCCAACACTAGAACGAGCCACACAAATACTTTTCCACCGCCAGAAGCCTCCATTCCCGAGAGATCCAATCTTGGAGCCTTTTCCGGTAATCAGCCGGAGGGGGTTTCGATCACGGAGGGCATCTACATCAACTCCATTGCTCCTCCGATGATGCGTGAGTAGTCCACCACAGACCTATGGGTCCATAGCTAGTAGCTAGATGGATTCTTCTCTCTCTTTGATCTTCAATACCATGTTCTTCATGATATTCATGGGGATCTATCGATGTAATCCTCTTTTGTGGTGTGTTTGTCAAGATCCGATGAATTGTGAGTTTATGTTCAGATTATCCATGAATCTTATTTGAATCTTCTCTGAATTCTTATATGCATGATTTCATATCCTTGTAAGTCTCTTCGAGTTATTGGTTTGGTTTGGCCAACTAGATTGGTAATTCTTGCAATGGGAGAAGTGCTTGGTTTTGGGTCCAATCTTGCGGTGTCCTCACCCATTGACATAGTAGGGGTAGCGAGGCACGTATTGTATTGTTGCCATCAAGGGTAACAAGATGGGGTTTTCATGATATTGCTTGAGTTTATACCTCTACATCATGTCATCTTTCTTAATGCGTTACCCTGTTCTTCATGAACTTAATACTCTAGATGTAGGCATGAGTCGGTCGATGTGTGGAGTAATAGTAGTGGATGCAGAATCGTTTTGGTCTACTTGATACGGACATGATGCCTATATGCATGATCATTGCCTTGGATAACTACATGATTATTCGCTTTTCTATCAATTGCTTGATAGTAATTTGTTTACCCACCATGATATTTCCCTTGAGGAGAGAAGCCTCTAGTGAAATCTATGCCCCCCGGGTCTACTTTCCATAATATATTTTCAGATCTATAAACCAAAAATACCACAAATACTTTGCTGCAATTTATTTACCTTTTACTTTCCGTTCTCGTTTTCATCTATCTCTATCGGATCTAATCCTTGCAAATAATCGTGAAGGGATTGACAACCCCTTTATAGCGTTGGGTGCAAGAGTTTGATTGTTTGTGTAGGTGCATCCATTGGTGACTTGCTTGTTCCTCCTACTGGATTGATACCTTGGTTCTCAACAACTGAGGAAAATACTTATCTATTTCGCTGCATCACCCTTTCCTCTTCAAGGGAAAAACAACGCAAGTTCAAGAGGTAGCAGCCTCCTGCTCCGCCGCCACATCCCTGGCTTTCTTCATGATGAGCCTGTTCCACCGACCGCCTGTCATCGTCGCCCGACGTTCAACGTTGGCATTCCACTGTGCGTTCCTCAAGCCCGGGGGACTTGGCATCGGTGCCCTCGGCTTCCTCGAATTTGGTGTTGCGGGTTCAGTGGCTTGGCAAGGTACGATGTACTTGTTCGACGGCATGGCGGGGGAGAAGATGGAGAGAATGACAGGAACAGCGGGGAGAGATGTGGATGATGGGGAGGGAAAGGGAGGAAAAAGGCAAAAACAACGGGAAAGTCGACCGGTGTCGCTGACAGTGTGGCCCCATGCACCTTTTTTTCTTTAGCCGGTGCCCAGGCGCCCCTCGGCACGCTGGGTTCGGCTTGGGTCCGTCGGCGCTAATTTCGGCCCAGACCGGCAGAAAACGAGGTCCCGAGAACACGTCTGGACCAGTTTTCTAGCGCTGGCGATAAAAAAAGGACCTAGGGGCCCTGTTGGGGGATGCTCTTACACACTTCCGTGTCAGACAGCTTTCGCCCCCTCTGCTCTCTGGCGGTGACGGTCAATCCGACGCGGGTGAACACCATGCTCAAGAGCGACGACAAGGTGATCTGGTACTCACTCATGACCCAGCCGTCGGGGTCCATGTCCCCTGTGTGCTTGTAGACGAGGTCGTACCTCCTGTAGCTGATGTCCACCTCGCCATCCCCAGCGCCATGGAAGAACAGGGTGACGGTCCCAACCCTACCATTCTGGCCTTGCCACGTGCCACCGCCCTCCACGGGCACGACGCGGGTGACGCGGCCCTTGTGCCTGGGAGGCCCAAAGAAGAAGGCCTGGTCGCTGGTCCAGTTGTTGTGCTTCTCCATGAGGTCCCACGACGGGGGCTGATGGGGTTTTCATCGATGTCAATGCGCTCGTGGCCGTGGGGCTTGTCATCGAGGCCGACCGCAAGGGGAAGGGGGTAGAAGGCGACGATGTCGGCATCGGTGGGGTCGAACTTCTATGCCCCCGCCAAGTCATGGCCGAAGCCAAACCGCGAGGCCTTCATGTCCTCCAAAACACAAACGAATGTGTTTCCGCGCTGGTACCGGTGTGATTTGGCACAACCACCCAACTTAGAGCAACTCCAAACGCGCGACCGATCGAGCACGCGTTTTGTTCATTTTTTATCTGTTTGAATCGATATGTTTGCCTTCTTTTTTATTTTGATTGGCCGTGCGTACAATGCGCCGACCCATTTTTCGTTCACGCACAACATCTTTTTGAAATAAAAAAAATCCCACGGCCACTGATCATGCCAACGACCATGTCAGTGCCAAGAGTTCACACTGGCGATATGCCAGCGTATGCCAGCCTACAAAAAAATACGCCCTTTTCATGTTGGGCGCACTTGCCAGCGACCAACACACATGCCAACACACAAAATGAGGTTGTAGTTCCACCACGCCAACTCATTTGTGGTCATGCCCGTACACCACATCATGAATCACTCGTCATCGAGGTTGAGAATGCCGGATTGCATCTTCTCGAACCAAGACCGCTTCCTCGGAGAGATCGTGCTCAAGTCCACCTTCATGATCCTCCCTTCGTCATGCAAGAAAGGCGGACTTCTCTTACTCTGCTGGCTGCTTTGGTGGCCTCGATCTCTAGCATATTCGCTTGCTTCTCCGCCTCCAACGCGAGCTTATTATTTTGTATGTCCATGAAGACCCTAATATGCTCCTCCTTGTCTTGCCGACGCTTCTCCTCTCTTGAATCTTTGTTGGTGATCATGCCTTGCAAAGTAGCTTGCAAGGCAAGGGACGTCGCCTCACGCTTGTCTTCTTTTTTGGAGCTGGTTTCCCCTCGTGACCGCGGCTTATCCCCCTCACCATAATCTTCATTGGCTGCATCCCTCCCGAGCCTTGATGGCGGTATATTGCGCTTTGAACTTCTCCTCGCTGTTGATGATCATCCAACAACGAGTGAGGTTGAAAGACTTGCCCTCATAATGGACCTGATAACCCACAAGTATAGGGGATCAACTGTAGCCTTTCTCGATAAGTAAGAGTGTCGAACCCAACGAGGAGCTAAAGGTAGAACAAATATTTCCTCAAGTTCTATCAACCACCGATACAACTATACTCACGCTTAACGTTCGCTTTACCTAAAACAAGTATGAAACTAGAAGTACTATGTAGGGGTTGTAGGATAGGTTTGTAAGATAATAAAGAACACGTAAATTAAAACTAGGGGCTGCTTAGATAAAGAAACAATTAAGTTAGTCTTAGTAGAGAGCTTTTTGTCACGAGAAAGTTATTTGTCCCTAGGCAGTCGATAACTAGACCAATAATCACTATTGCAATTTTATATGAGGGAGAGGCATAAGCTAACATACTTTCTTTACGTGGATCATATGCACTTATGATTGGAACTCTAGCAAGCATCTGCAACTACTAAAGATCATTAAGGTAAAACTCAACCATAGCATTATATGGTATCAAGTCCTCTTTATTCCCATACGCAAACAACCTACTTACTCGGGTCTGTGATTCTGTCACTCACGCCACCCACCATAAGCGAATCATGAACATATTGCAAACCTACAGCGGGGATCCCTCATGCTTGCGCGACACGCAGAGCACCATAGGACAACATCAATAATAAAATACAAACCGATCATGATCATCAATCAACCCATAGGACAGAACGGATCTACTCAAACATCATAGGATATCCATACATCATTGGAAAATAATATATAGCGTTGAGCACCATGTTTAAGTAGGGATTACAGCGGGGAGAAGGGGTGTTACACCGCTGCATAGAGGGGGAGAGAGTTGGTGATGATGGTGGCGAAGTTGTTGGTGTAGATCGCCGTCACGATGATGGCCCCGACGGTGTTCCGGTGCCACCAGGAGAGAGGGGGACAAAGCCCCCTCCTTCTTCTTCCTTGGCCTCCCCCTAGATGGGAGGAGGGTTTCCCCTCTGGTCCTTGGCCTCCATGGCGGCGGAGGGGCGAGAGCCCCTCCAAGATTGGATCTTTCTCTCTATTTTTGCGTTCCCAAATTATGGCCTTTCACTGTTTATTAAATTTCAGGAGAACCGTAACTCTGATTGGGCCGAAATTTTAACACGATCTTTATCCGGATATTTCCTTTCTTACGGAGAAAGAAGGGCACCAACCGCCTTAAGGTGTGACCACAAGCCACCCTGGCGCGACCAGGCGGGTAGGTAGCGCCCCCTGGCTTGTGGGCCTCTCGGGCATCGTCTCGCGTTGATTTTCCCCCAAAAATCACATATATTTCCAAAAAAATCTCCATAAGTTCTAATCACGTTTGTACTTCGTTTGATATGGATTTTCTGCGAAACAAAAAACATGCAACAAACAGGAACTGACATTGTGCACTGGATCAATATGTGAGTCCCAAAAATAGTATAAAAAGTTGCCAAAAATATATGAAAATTGTAGAATATTGGCATGAAACAATCAAAAAATATAGATACGACGGAGACGTATCAGGACCTTGGATGCTTCCAAAGCTTGAAAGACCTACAAATGAACAAATGGACGAGCAAGCTACGGGACAATTAAATAAGCAAGTATGTCGGCCATACCATGTCTTTCATGCCGATGCCACTCACGGGACGAGCCTCAATGCTCTCAAGGATGGAACAAAACTTGTAGCACTCTTGTTGTATCACCCTCCAACACTTGCTGAGCGAGACCCATCCACGCTTGCTCTCCATTTGGTATGGTTTAAACTTCTTGTGCTCATGAAACTCGTGATGCACTCTTTACCAAAATGCTGAGGCCTTTTGCTTGGAGCCTATCTTGAGGTCTTGGCCAATGTCTCTCCAACATTCACAAAGGAGTTTGTTCTTATTTTGTGTGTATGCTTTGGTCCGTTTTCTCTTCCTCTTCTTTGCATTGGCTTGGGCGGGGAGCTCATCGAACAATGGCTCTCCATTGATGTCCACTTCATCATCCTCTTTCGTCAAAGGCCATAGTCTTCCAGAAACTCATGATCTAGCAGGAAAGAGTTGCCCAAGCCGAGTTGGTCCTCCATGAGAGGGGCAGCCATGTATTCACCGAACGAGTACCCCATGCCATCGTGCCCGGCCATGAAGTGGGTGCGGCCATCTTGGCTTTGTGTCTCGTTGGCGTCGAAGGAAATGCCACCACCACCACCTTCGGATATGAGGCCCTCCATGAACAAGCGGTTGGCCTCGTCTTCTGCAGCCGACATTCTATCGAACAAGTTGCGAGCGTTCCCCATGGCGTCGGCTGGGAGCTCGCGAGGCCATTTGCGCGCACCCACAGAGGACGATCCACCGCCCACAGGCATTGTGTTGAGATCGATGCACGCGGGCGCTGGAGTGGCAGACGCGACCACTCTCACCTCCGGGAAACGGGAGCCCGTAAAGTTGGACAAACGGGAGGTTTGCGGGTGGTGCCGCTGGAAGCCATGCGCATGCGATGTGGTGGACATGCGCGGTGACAGTGGCAACGATGAGCTGGTGCTGACCGTGGCCACAACGACGGTGATGAGATCGATGCATTGTGTTGAGACCGATGCACGCGGGCGCTGGGCGCAACCACGCTCACCTCCGGTGAACGGAGCCCGTAGAGTTGGACAAACGGGATGTTTGTGGGTGGTGCCGCTAGAAGCCGTGCGCCTGCGGCGTGGTAGACATGCGCAGCGACAGCCATAACAATGAGCCCACGCTGGTCTGGGTTTAACCCTAGCATTAGCAGGGTCTCCCTTGTGGCGGTAGAGACGAGACGGCTGGTCTTCGCGGCTTCCACCTCTCGATCTACGGTTACATCGATGGTGGACGCGGCCGCGGCCTCGTTCCTGGCTTCTTGCTCGTGCCGGCGGTTCTTTTTCCTTAACGATTGGATGGCGCGCTGCTCAGGCGTGAAAACCTTCTTCTTCCTATTTGACGCCGACCCTTTGCCTTCGCCCTTGGCAGAGACGGGACCAATGAAGGCGAGGGAGGCGATGCCGGCAGCGGCATCGTCCATAGCGCGCGCAAGAGTGGGCGGGAGCTTTTTTTGAAAATTTAGGAGGAAATGCAACTAACGGTCCAGGGGAAGAAGGGTGGGCACCGCACACGTCTGTCCCGTGTCCGCGCCGACGCAAATTTGACCTAAATTTCCGTCGCACCCAAATTTAAGCCTGGAATGGGTCGCGGGTGGATAAAAAAACGAACGCCCATCCGTGAGGGTCGACACGTTGTGCTACTAATTGTGTCCACGACAATCTAAACAGACACGTGCGGACGAAATGAATCGTCCGGTTGGAGTTGCTCTTATCAAGTGGAGTTCCTCTTATCAAGAGGAGTAGCGAGGGCGACCAGTAATTTACTCATCTAACCTTTGCTATGCTATTCCAACTCTTCAGATTTGTACTCTTTAGTCCTTTTCGAAGCTATATACCAGGATACCACTCTGACTAATTTATGAGTGATAAAAAAGTCAAATGTTAAGTGCCACACCTCAGGTGCGTGGCACTCCGGCACTGATATTTTTTTATGGCAATTCCAGTCACACAAAGATGACAAATTCCAGTGACACACGACAAGTTTCTATCAAAAATAAACTGAAGCACGAAAGCTGCCATCCTCACGTAACTAAACTTGCCATCGAAAACGTTTGGAGTTGCCATGTGCTCGTACATGATGTTCCACACTTACCAGGGTCCTAAATAAATTTGTTCAGGATTCAAAACCAAATCTGCTGAGTGGGGTTGAACACTTAAACATAGTGGTGTAACAATGACCCTCTGACCAAGATCAGCGACGCTTGCAGTCTAGAATACAGCGGTAATGCAAACTTTGGAGATGGTTCTTGCTGCAGAAGCTTGCTTCATGCTCTCAAGTACATAATCCGTGAAGAGAAAGGATGTTACAGAAATGCGCATTATTAGTAAGCAGGCAAGCTGTAGATCACAGTTCATCAGTACGCTGACTGAAGCGGATCCGCTGAATATGTAAGCACTTTCCAACTTACAGCTCATCTTTAGGTGCATCTAAGCAGTCCTCATCCCAAACGAAGGGGAACTTCAACTTCGCCGCCGTGTGAGGCATACTCCAATCGTCATACAAAAATCTACAACAAGCAGCATTTCCAATATAAAAAAACACTGGAGTAGTATTTAACATCCATATATGCATTGTTCATATCGAATTAACATGTAAAATGTGTGACAACTGGTCACAACATCAGAGCAAGATTCGTGGAGGTTCCGTCGAGCGATCTGTGACAATGTTTCATGTTCATTTCAAATTACAGGTATTTACTTGGTAAGATTTGAAAATTAAGTCATCAATGTTTTGTTGTATTTGTGAGAAGATATGAAAAGGTTCTGGGTAGTACACTATGTAGAGGACTGGGTGTTGACTAGTTAGGAGAAGTGTAAGTACTTAGATTGTGTTCGAACTTCAAATGTTGGGTTTTAAAGGAAGAAAATTGTAAAAAATAAAACAGTCATTTTTCACCTGCGAACTGTTTTTTCCCACTACTGTACAAGCAGCTGTTTTGGGATAAAATTAGTTTTGACAATATGTGTGTATAGCACTACTCTACAGTGACGGGCATGAGCAAATCAATTCAGTTTTTGTTGTCAACTACAGGATAAAACATCCAAGCAAGGTATACATACATCTTCACAGGTGGGCGTGATATGATCACAAGCACTTGTAAATCTTCATGTTCATCAGAATTCCAAACCTGCAACCAAAAGGAACATGGTGTAAACACTAGTATGGAAATATATTCCCATCCATAATCTTAAAATCTAGTGATGGTTTCATGACTATGAGCATGCTGAATAATAATGGCAGCCATCCATCATCTTACCTGGTGTGGATCATTTATAGGAACTGTGAATGTGCTATTCTGAGAGACAGGAATCTCCTGAGGCGTTCCCGGGTACGGCAGTGAGGTCGACCCCAGCAAGAGAGTGCCTCTCCCTTTGAGGACAACAAAGACCTCCTCGCACGAGTGTCTGTGGATCGGTGTCCTCTGCCCCACACTAATTGTTTGGAGCCACACCTCCACCTAGAGGAAAGCATTTCACATAATAAGCAAGAAAGAACAGCTCCATCTAGATCGACACATTGTCCAATACAAATGAACCATATATATACATGACATGAGTACATCCAAGTAAAGGTCTGCATAAATTCATAGCACCATGAAATGGGAAAGACTCAAGTATAGTCTGGTTCCTGGATTGATTGCTCACCTCCTTCATGCCGTGAGCTAGCGCGCCGGCAACGGTTATATGCGAGAATCCTCCAATTCCGTAGTTGCTCTGGTGCATTTTGTTTATGTCTTTCACGACTGAATTGTCTGCATACGACACTAGATACAGTTAGCACTTGGTAGAACTGAGATCGGTTTGGCTGCATACACTAGATACAGTTAGTTAGCAATTGCTAGAATAGAGATTAGCTTGGGTGGATACAATAGATGACTATAACTCGATGCATTGAGTTAGCAGTTGCTATAACCGAACCGTCTATTATCCAGTACTCCTGTATACTGTACTTAACTAACACACTTAGATCTGCTGTTGAACTGGCTCGAACTGTATGAAATCTCATTGCTATCTCAAATTTACCTCTAACATTCAAAATTACTCGGAACCTATATCAGTTTTTGATTTTCAAATATGATCTTTGCTAGTAAATGTGAAGTGCTGATAAAAAACAGAGGTTCCAAGAACTCCAGCAGTAAACTGAAAGGGGAAGAGGAGAAAAAAAAAAGCATGGCCGGGGAGACCTCGGGGGCAGGACGGCTCGGCTACTGGGACGAAGGCGGCCGCGGCGGCAAGCAGCAACGCGAGGAGGAGGGCGCCGCGGAAGCCGGCGCCGGCGAAACGGGGCCCGCGGACGGCAGCAGCTGTTGTGTGTCGCCTCGCCATCTTTCTAGCGCTTTCTTCTCTCACGCGTGTCTGTCTGCGGTTTTCCGCACCTTGTCGTCGGCGATTCTGAACTAGTAGTGCATTGCCGTTGCAGACGTGTGATCCTGGTTCTACTACGAGTACACTACTTTGAGAAATGGAGTTACAGTGCATAAACATGTCAGACATGCATATTGCATTTTTTATAGTTCTGCATCAGGATCAGGATAATATAGTGTTGCATTTTCTTTTCTATGGTAAAAGAAGAATGAGGTAAGAGCAACCGCAGTGGGTCTTTTTCCGCCTCTAAGAGTTTAGCCGCGCGCTCAACATGAGTTTCCCAGGCGATTTTTCAGCGCCGACGCCTAAAAATCGGTCCAGTCGCGCCCTCAGGAGACCGCTTTTCATCGGTTTGGGCCGAAACTGGTGCCGGCGGACCCAGGCCGAACCCAACGCGCTGGGGGGCGCCCGGGTGCGCCGGGGCTAGCGATTTTGGCGCGAAGGCCGCGGGCCCGCCGAGTAAGCGACACGCGCATGATCTTCCCCAGTTTCCCGCGAACGCCTGGTTTTCCACGGGAAATCAATGGCAAAGGCTGTCGCCGGCCAGCCTTGCCATTGATTCATGGGTGGCGCGTCACGGGTGGCACGGCGACGCCTCCCCTCCCGCCACACGTACACACGGTGGAGCTATAAAACCAGCGCCTCCCCCCTCGCCTCTGCCCACAGCCGCCGCCCGAGCTCTGCCTCTCTCCCCGTCCGTCGCCGCCCGAGCTCTTCCCTCTCTCCCCAAAACCAAACCGATGGTCGAGCGATTCCCTGGCGACGCGGCGGCGGCCAACGACTTCGGCCGCCGCTCGCTCCACGAGTGGGAGGCCTACCTCTTCTTCCAGGCGAACATCCCGATGCCATCGGACATGCACGTCGGGCCGACGGGGTGGAGGCTCAGCAACGGGAGCGTCCTCATCCCCCCAGAGCCCGACGTCGACGCACGCCCTGCCATCTTCGCCGCCGAGGTCGACCGCGTTCGGGCGCTGATCCTCCCCCAGTACGCTGCCGACAACCACGCGTCGTGGGCGGCGTACTTCCGGCGCCGACAGGCGGAGCGGTTGGCGTCCACCGACGGGGTGCCGGTGGTGGGCGGCACAAAGAACAGCGAGGGTCACCGCCTATGGTGGGGCGCCCCCGGCCATACCCTCCACGAGGTACTCGAGCACCTCGAGGGCGGCAATGACCTGCCGCTGGCATACCCTGCCGCGGCGGCCGCCCCTGCCCCCCGCCGGAGCGCGGGGCAATGGATGCCTAGGAGGTTCGTTTCCTCCTCGTCCTCCTCCTCTCAATCCTCCTCCCGCTCCTCCTCCCATTCCTCCGGCTTGCCGGCGGTGTTCGACGTCAAGGCCGAGCCCGCAGCGGAGACGCCGCTCGGCCGGCGCACCCGCAACGCTGGCATCGTCATCAACGAGGGCGGCAGGCGCGCCTCCTCCTCGGCTCCTTCGTGCTATGTCAAACCAAAGACGGAGCCAGGGCTCCCCATCATGAAGACGGAGCCCGGGCTCGCCGACGGCGTCAAGGAGGAGCTCGACGACGTGGCGGCCCTGAAGTGGGCGCGCGAAGACTAGGCGCGCACGGAGCTGGAGCGCCAGTGCCGCGCCTACAAGCAGTTCGCCGCTCGGCGCCGTGGTCGCAATGAGGGAGGCGTCGTCGTCCTCGATGACAGTGACGATGACGCGCCGCCGCCACCGGTCCGCCAGGGCGACGCCGGGCAGGGGTCCAGTAGGGGCGGCCGCGTCAAGGAGGAGAAGGCCGCCGCCGCCGCCGCCGACGATGGCGGCGACGTCAGCGACTTCGCCGCGCTCAGCAACTTCTTCGCTTACTTGCGGTATTTTTAAATAATAACTTATGTAATGTCAACAATATGTACAATTTGTAGCCGAAAATATGTCCAATTTGTCGAACTTTGCCGAATTCCTTTTAAAAAACCGTGCCTGGGGGGCGACCCTGGGGCCGGCGACTGGGAACCCGCTCGCCCTCACGCCGAATTTGGCGTCGGCTCGCCCCCAGGCGGCGATTTTACGCGCCTCTTGGGGGGGGCAACGGCTGGAGATGCTCTAAGCTTGTGTCTAACGTCTTGAAGGCTGATGCTATACATTGCATTCCTCGTCTTTAACATAAAAATCATTGGTGTGGCTTCTAGGAGCATCTCCAGCCTTCTAGGGTCAACCGACGAATAAAATAACGTGGGGTGGGTCTGGTTTCTAGTCGCGCCCCTAGCTACTCCCCATGCTGCTTTTTGAACAAAAAAATGATAAATTTCGGCCAAAACAACACACCGTTTGGACAAAGTTCAGGCGATTCATTTGATATTTGTAAAAAAACTAAAATAAAAACATAATTAAAAAACTAAAACTACGTCGCCGCAATGTCATTGTCGCTGCCGCCTTCTACATGCCGAGGAGCCTGTAGAAGGTGGTGTAATCGTAGCCGTCGTCGTCGCCGTCCTGCATGTCGCCGTAGTCCCTACGGTAACCCTGCCCTGGGTCGCCGTGGAGATGTAGCTCGGGGTTGGATGGCCCAGGCGTCTCCTCGCCGCTGTCGAGGATGACAACACCACCCTCCTCGCGGCCATGACGGCGAGCGGCAATCTCCTCGAGGGCACGTCGCTCACGCTCCATTTCCTCGCGGACGTAGTCATCCCGCGCCCATTTGAGGGCGGTCTCGTCGGCGGCGACCATGGCGAGGTACTCCTGCTTGATGGCGTCCGACGTCGCCGCCGCATCCGGCTCCGTCTTTGGCCTGACGAGGCGGAGGTGGCCACGGGAAGGGGGGAAGGCTGGCAGCGATGGCCCTCGTTAATGGTGATGCCATCACTACGCCGGAGCGGCGTATCGCCGGGCTTGGCCTTCACGATGACGAGCGGCGTCCATGCGCCAAAGGAGTGGGAGCCGGACGACGACGACGATGCCCCGGCTATGCGCCTTGGCTGCCACGACGAGCCGCTTCGACGCGAAATGGACGACGAAGGGTAGTCAAGATCCGATGAGTTGCCTCCCTCGATGTGCTCGAGGACGGCTTCGAGGGTGTGCCCCGGGATGCCCCACCATCTCCGCCGTCCCTCGGAGTTGTGGCGACAGCGCGGAGCGCCATTCGTGGAGGTGAGCCGCTCCTCGTGGCGGCGAGCAAAGTATGCCGTCCATAGGTTGTGGTTGTCCGGGGCGTACCTCGGCTGCTGCCTCGCCGTCTCCGACAGCGACGACCGGATCCTGGCGATCTCGACGCGCCTCTCAACACCAGTGGGTGCCGGAGGCATCGGCACCCCGCCGGCGTTGAGCCTCCATGAGCCCGGCACCCGCATGTCTTTCAACGCCGGGTACTCTACCTCGTACAGGAGGCGAGCCTCGTCCTTGTGCAGGTGGCGGCGGCCGAAGCTGTTGGCCGCCGCACCATCGCCAGGGAAGCCTCAACCATGATCGCATCGCGAGGAGAGAAAGATATCACCGGAAAAGAGAGATAGAAGGGCGTCAGCGGCGAGAGTGGGAGAGAGGCTGTGTGATAGAGGCGAGGGTCCCGATCTTTCGATGAGATGATAACTATCGATTTGGTGGAGAAGACTTTGACGATCCGAATTCAAACGTGCACGACGTTGCGCCTTAGCAATCGCTAAACCAATCTCCAGGAGGTTATTGACCACACCGGAGCACGGTCAACCTGACCACGAAGGTCTATTCCTGCAAGCAATCGAAGAACAAGCAAGAATATGATAATGCAATATGAATATTGCGAATATAGATGAAGTATTGATAAGGGTGGGGTTCCGAAAGCGGTCTTGGTCTGGTCGTTGGACACAAATGAAGTACACGAAGTTGCAATGGCTAACTTTTAACTAAACAAAACCCAAAGAAAAAGCTACTAGATTGATCTATTTATATAGGAGCAAGGGGTGGAGGCCAAGGAGGTGGGAGGATGTCCCAAGACACCCTAAAACCAACCCTAGGTCGTACAAGGCCCATGGGCCCAAGTGGAGGTGATGCAGCACCTTTGGACTTGTAGTTTGACTCGGATTCTAATGCAACCTTAGATTGTTTCGTAGATATCTCCACGCTCCGGACGAATTTTAAGTTGATTCCAACTGGTATGGAACGCATATAAAATATACTTTCCAGAAAAAAAGAATCACCCAATTTGGAGTCTGATGAAAAAGTTTTCGGCATTTTGAGAAAGGTGTGTCTGTGCAGTCCGAATGTGAGTCCAGAACGTGAAAGACTCGAACTCTATCTTCTCTTGGGCTAAAAGTGACGTGATAGAACTTCTTGAACAACACCTAATTATTTCCTTTGATGTGAAAAGACCTCTTGAATAGCATCCAACCATTTCCTCTTCCTTTGTCATCACACGTGGTTCATACAAGAGTTCGTCCATTCTGCATTTAGGCATAAAATAAAAATAGGTGAAGTATTTTTGTTCCGGATAACATAAATAAATTATTGCATAATTCTTATAAGAAATCACCTCACAAATATGCACGTATGCAATATTTTTGGTCGTATCGAAGGTAGTCATGTCCTCATCACTGTGGCGAGAAGTGTCCAGCCACCGGCAAGGAGAGCGACTTTTTATAGCAGGAGGAGCGGCGAGTGGGCGGCACCGTGTGGCCGCGTGGCGAGAGAGGTGTGGACGCGCGTCGTCCCTCTTTCACTGCGCCGCTCGTGAGGCATCAATGGAAGGCTGACATGCGGCAGCCTTCGCATTGATTCCCGAGGGAAACCGAGGCGATGAGGACGACGAAGCGCCTCTCGATCGCTGACTCGATGGACCCGCCCGTTTTTGCGCCAAAAAGGTTTCCCCCCGTGCCCCAGGCGCCCCCAGCGTGCCCGTTTCGGCTTGGGTACGCCGGCGCCAATTTCGGCCCTAACCGGCGAAAATTGGGCTCCTAGGGATGCGACTTGGTCGATTTTTCTCAGCCGGCGATAAAAAAAAGTGGCATGCGGGCCTGGGGGCGAGTGGAGATGCTCTATGGTAAGAGGCAACCTCCATTTACTTAAAAAATTCAAAAGAAGCATCTCTATGCATGGTTGGGTTCTCTCACACATGTGAACAACTCAAAAGTCATGAAGAAATTACTTGTTTATTTGTTGAATGGTTCTGAGCTTTGTGACACTAGGGGATGCTATACACTACGTCATTTTCAGCTGAAACATTAAGCTGCAAATCACTATTGCCAACATCCTCATTCTGAGATGGGATTGTGCTCAGGAGTCATGACTTCTATCCCCGGAGGAACGTTGGCTCAGGAACTCTCTTAAGCACCTAGTGTTGGTGCTTGCATCTCTGGAGAGAAAGATCGCAGGGCAGAGGTCTCGGATCACTTGGCTACAGGAAGGTGACGCGAATACTCAGCTATTTCACCTTGTAGCCAACGGTAGACGCATGAAGAATTACATCCCAGCCATTCATGTGGCTGGTCAGATCATCACTGATCAACTAGGGAAAGAGAGCACCTTTCATCATGCATATAAGGATCTGTTGGGTAAGGATGTGGCACGGGAGTTCTCTCTCGACCTGGACGAGCTCAACATTGCTCGCCTTGACCTTTCGGAGTAGGATGGTATTTTCGATGAAGAGGAGATTTGGGCTGTGGTGAAGGACATGTCATCGGACCGGGCTCATGGTCCGGATGGGTTCATTAGGCTTTTATTTCAGAAAGCTTAGGAGATTGTGAAAGCGGACCTCATTGCGACGTTACACAAATTGTTCATCGGAAACGAGCGTGCTTTTGGGTGTCTGAATCAAGCCCTGATCACGCTCATCCCTAAGACTCCTGAGGCTAATTCGGTGTTTGACTATAGGCCTATATGTCTTGTTCACAACCTTCCAAAGATTGTGTCCAAGTTGATGGCAACTAGGCTGAGGCCGCGCATGGGATATCTTGTCCATGTCAACCAGTCTGCATTCATAAAAGGAAGGAGTCTTCATGATAATTTTCTCTTGGTTCGGCAAATGGCGCGAAGATTGCACCGGAGAAAGGCAAAAGGAGTGCTCCTCAAGCTGGATATATCTCAAAGGCTTTTGACTCTTTGTCTTGGCCTTTCCTTTTCGAGGTCCTTTGGGCCAAAGGTTTTTCGAAGCGATGGATATCTTGGTTTGCTACCCTTCTCCCTTCGGCAAGATCTGGGGTGGTGGTGAATGGTTGTGCCGACGACAAATTTATGCATGCAAAAGGTCTGAGGCAAGGGGATTTCGTATCCCCCTTGCTCTTTGTTATTGCTATGGATGTGCTTACGACTATCATCATAAAAGCCCATGAAGCAAATGTGCTTAGCACCATGAACGGGTGTGGCCCAATGCAGCAGCTCTCGTTGTATGCGGACGACGTGGTTCTTTTCATCAAGCTGTCTAGGCCGGATCTATTCTTCGTGAGAGATGCGTTACACATTTTCGGAGTGGCCTCGGGCCTTAAGGTGAACTTTCTCAAATCCTCGGCAATCATGATCAGATCGGAGAGTGTGGATGAGGAGCTTGTAAAGACAGCCCTCCCGTGGAGGATTGACAAATTTCCTTGCAAATATATTGGTCTGCAACTTAGCATCAAACAGATAAAGATGTCTGAATGGCAGCCAATTGTGGATACTGCGCTTCACATTATGCCTAGTTGGCAGCGAGGGTTGGTCACCAGGCCTGGACGGCTCGTTCTCGTGAATCACGTCATGCGAGCGCGCGCTACCCACCACCTTTTAGTTGCTGAAGCGCCCAAGTGGGCTCTGGATCGTGTTGACAAGGGGTGTCGTGCTTTCTTTTGGGCTGGATCGGAGGAGGTACATGGTGGCAAATGTGTGGTTTCCTGGGCTAGAGTATGTCACCCAAAACACCTTGGCGGCCTTGGTGTCATTGATTTATTCAAGCATGGGATTGCTTTGAGGCTCCGCTGGGAGTGGCGCAGGCGCACGAACAGGGACATGCCATGGCAAAGATTGAACCTAACTGCTGACAAGCGCGTTTCCGAGACCTTTGATAGTCTAGTCAGTTGGGATTTAGGAGCAGGTGACAACATCTTGTTCTGGAAAGATAGATGGATTCATGGTGCCACGGTCAAGGAGATTGCCCCCCTTGTGGTGGCAAAGGTCAAGACACAAGTTGTGAACCATCGCAAAGTCAAGGATGCGCTTCTATCTCACGCCTGGACTAATGACATCGTTAGGGAGCTATGCACTGAGGGCCTTGCCTAATTCATCTCTCTTTGGGAAATTTTCATGAATATACAGCCCGATCCGGAGACGGAGGACAGAACGATTTGGGCTTGGAACAACACTGGTGTATACTCGGCCTCTTTGGCGTATAGGATGCTTTGCAAGGGAGGAGTCAGGTTTCCCTCTTCGCTGCCATTTGCAAGTGTTGGAGTCCGCTTGTGAGCAAGATTTTCATGTGGCTGGCAGTGCAACACCGCTTGTAGACTTCTGATAGGAGGGTTCGTCATGGGTTGCAAGAACACAGCTCCCTGTGCTATCTGTGCAACCAGGAGGAAGATACAGTTGAGAACATCCTCATGCAGTGTGTGTTTTCTCGACAAGTTTGGTACATTTGTTTCACAAGGATGGGCCTTGCTGGCCACATTATGCCTTTACCACTCGACACCTTGGTCCATTGGTGGTTGACGGCGAGGAAGCGTATCACCAAGCCTACCCGTAGAGGCTTTGACACCTTTGTCATACTCATTTGTTGGACCATCTGGAAGCAACACAATAGTGGTGTTTGGTAGGAGCTAGATCAAGAACGAGTGGGGTACGGCTGACCCTATCTCCGATGATTTGCGTACTTGGGTCAGAGCTGGAACATTTGGAGTCACACCATTAGCCGAGTAGTGAGTTATCTTTAGGAGTGGAGGGGAGGGTTCTTCTAGTTAGGATCGACTTGTGATCGCTAGCTAGCTACATGTAATATCTTGTACATTTTTTCCGCCTTCTATAAAGCTTGGTAAGCCATTGGCGTATCCTCAAAAAAAAGCTGAGCTTAGAGGCTTTCCATGGGTCCCAGCTTAGATGCAAATCCACCTCCAACACATTGTTGATGCCCTAAGAGCATCTCCAAACATGTTAAAAAATCATCTAAAACCATTTTATGGGATGCTCGTAAAATTTAGGGGCGACAGGTGTCGGCACGCCGGCCGAAATTTTGGCCGGTTGCACCATGCACATAGGATTGGCGCCATGATAAATGTATGATGTCTTTCCTTTCCTCGACAACTTCAGCAAGAAAAGGAAAGCCAGGGCACATGTGTGCAGCCCGTAATACTCCCATCCACGGAGTCAAGCTCATCGGCCGTCCTCGCCCTGGTTGCCTCACCGCCGATGCTCATGCAGGTCACCGGCCTCGTCACCGGTGGCCGCCCTTACATCACTTGTCCTTGCCGGTTCCAGTAGGGTACTATCACCCTTATAGCAAAAACACCGCCACCTTGTAGCACACCTGATTCTTCCATCATGACAGCACCTAGCCGTCGCTGTAGCACGTCCGCTGCAGCACCAGCGTGTCATCGGCCGTAGTCTCAGCGTCATCGCTCACACCATCCGTCGTGTTGGTTGAAACTTTCCATCACATCGGCTGAAGCTTTTTTACACATCGGTTGGATCTTTTTTTCACTGGTTGAAGCTTTTTCCCCATGTCTATTGTAGCTTTTTCCACCATCGCTTGAAGCTTCCACACCGCCGATTGAAGCTTTTTTCATGGTTGAAGCTTTCTTCCAAAGGTTGAAACTTTTCCCTGATTCCGGTTGAAGCTTTTTTCCATCACCATTTGAAGATCTTCATACGATGGTTGAAGCTTTTCCTACTGACGGGTGAAATCATCTACGATCATCGCCGCCGGCTGTAACACCGCCGCCCACCGGTTGTAGCATCGTCGTAGGCTGCTTCCAACATTGTAGGTCGCCGGTTGTAGCACTCTAGAATTTCCGCTTGTAGTGCTTGTGACGTACTAGTTGCTGCAGCTCCGGCCAGGAGGCCACCACCTTGCCAGGGCCACGACTGCTACCCCCGGGAGCCATCCTGTTACCGTAGCTCATGGCGTGCTCGAAATCAGCCGTCGTAGCACCAGCTTGTAGTAGCAACAACAACAAAAACGGGTGAAATTTTTGGTTGTGGTGTGACTCGGCGGCAACCTTGAAGCATTCTGGCTAGAGCTGCAATAGCTAGTGGCAACTAAAAGAAGGGAAAGCAAGGCGCTGGTAATGGGGAGTGATATGGAACAAAGAAGAAGAGGAACGGGTAAGCGGTGTGTGGGGCCAAATGGAACATAGTGATCATGTGGCTCGCGACGCACGATTGCAGGTTCAATCTTGTGGCTCGCGTCGGGACGGCCAATTTTGGCGTGAAACGTTTTCCTAAAATTTATGAACATTTTACATGTGAGGTGTTTTCTTAGTTCTTGTAAAAGTCTCTTAAAATATGTTTTATTTATATTTTCCATCAAACAACCTTATAAATGGCACATGCACGTATATAGTCCTCATCATAATAATCCAAATAATGTTACTTCTGACACACATACTTGATACTCGTTTCAATTACACAATTTATGAAATTTGATTCAAAATTTAAATTAAAACATACAAATCTAGTATATGTTTTAACATAGACATGGATAATGGTTCACCTAAACAAAAACATCAACACATAAAACTTAAATAGGAAGATCAATCATAGAACATCCCGTTGACTTCATCATTGTTGCTAGTACCAGAACCATGGTCACCCACATGGCCATGTGCATGCCGCACCTCCACCCATCTTTAATGCTTGAATTTTGCCTTCATCAACTCAAGATAATACAGTAGCGAGCTGTAAAGTCCTCGGGGTTTTTGAAAATTATCTTGTATTTTTTGTTCATTTTCTTTGTCTGCACTTAGGCCGCAAGAATTCTCGGCCTCTATTCTTTGATTGCCACTTTGCGCTCCTTCATTGCGTTGACCTCGGACCACCTCAAGTCTTTCTCTTGTTTTTTCACTTCCTCCAAGTTACCTTTTGTTTTCTATGATCTCTTGAACCACAGTATTGAACACAGTTGTGCCTCCTCGATTCTTTTGTTTGTCTTTCTCACATTTCCTTTCGGGGTGGCCTATTTGAAGTGATGCTTGGAGTTGTGGTGGGATTAGGATTCAAGATCATCATCAGTATCATCATTGCTGTGGATTTGTGCAGCCGATGATGATTCAACCTTCCTTCTCAGATGATGATGCTCAATTTCCCTATTTCCCACTTCTCAATTGTTCTAGAGCAAAGCCGAACAATGGTATAAGATAAAACACATGTTTTTTGGATCCCTATTCTTGTACATCTCATCTGTGTAGCGAGTTGTCAAGTTTAAAATTTTACATTACAAACCTAGGGGTAAAGAATACACAGAAAAATTAGAACAACAAATACTCACCAACATGTCATCTGTGTGTTATTCCACTAGGCCGATTGCCTTGCATTTTCACAATATCCCCGGGGGACGGTTTTACTCGATAGGATCTAGGGGCACTTCGAAAGCTAGTCTACCGAATGTTTGTCAAAGCAACTGTCGTACGCGCTGAGAGTTCACAGATCAAGCTATGTCAATTCAAAACGGCCTAAGTTCGAATGAAATTCCAGATCAGAAATAGGGCCAGTTTCAGTACTTCCTAGTTTTTCTGAAAGTAAGGTTAGCCGGTTTCAAGTTCGTTACCATAAAGCTGATTGGTTACCATAAAGCCGGTTGGTTTCCAGTTCTTTACCAGACTGCTCCGCGTTAACGGAAAAAGATAGGAAACGTTCCTTTCCTTTTTTTCGGTTTAAGTGCAAGGAACTTGCAATAGGGTCGTACTTTGTTTTTTTGTGGAACGCGTTTGAAGGCGGATTCCTTTAATAAAAGAGGCCTTGTGGTACCTAATATTTACAGGGTAAAAACAAGGCTTCGATAGGTAGGGTCTCGAAGAGGCCTCCCTCGTTCTTGCTCGTAAAATAAGTGTCTCCTTGGGTTTCGCTTTTTCGGCTTCCTTAATTTAGGAAACCAACTGTTCGACCACAGATAGGATCGGTCACTCGGGAAAACCCACCGTTTCCTGTGCTTTTTTGAGCAAGGAAATATTCCTTATTTTTGGAAAAGTGCCTTGTTGCTAGTTCGGTAAATAAATCTAGAGTGTCCGACCCTTGGGAGGACTTCCATTTAATAGTAAAGTTGTTCTATTCCTTTCAAAAAGGTTTACAACAAGGACTTTGAGCCTTCTTGTGAAGGATCATACGTCTGGTCTCCTAAATTGGACAAATAGGCTTCCTTTTTGGAGTTAAATAGCCTTTTCCTTTGATCACTCATCAGTGAGTGAACAGTAGTTCATAATGCCGATCTTATTCAAGGTCTTGAATAAGATAGCAATACTAATCAGAACAAGGTCGGGAAGGAGTGACCGTACACTTGAGGGAACGAACGAGGAAGACCAATCCTAAATAAATAGAGTTTCCGACGTTAGGAGGAATTCCCTTTAATAGCAAAGCATGATTTCAAAGGATCAGTACCTTTGGAATGGGTACCTTGCTGATCGGTACCTGGAATTAGCGCCCTCGGAGACCGGACTCGAAGGGGGTAAGTTTCGTATATCCTTCCTCTATTGTAAAGGGTCCACCCTTAGAGGTGGGCTCCCTTTACGCATGAGGCTTGTTAGTGCGTGTCTCAATCCCTTGAGACAAGCTCATTGGTCTGTTATGAAACATAACAATCTAATTAGCTCCGCCTTCTATTCCCGGCCATCGTCTGCACGAGGGCTCCTCTCCCTCTGCTCTGTTGCCCGGAAAGGTATATATATATACCTAAATTAGGAATTGAAAATGCTTGGGCTTCCCTTATTCTCTCTTTTAATTTCTTCTATTTCATCATCCGAAATGGGGAGGGATTCTTAGGAGGGAAGGAACAGAGGTAGATCGACCCTCGGATTGGAGGTGAGCAGTAGCCACGAATCAGCTCCAGTTAGGAAAGCAAGGGCTCTGAGCTCTTATTCCTTCATGGGTAAGAGAGAAATACCGAAGTCCGGGGTTCTAGGCTGCTTAAGTAGAGTCAGCAACAATATGCCCTGGATAGGGGAGACATGGCCTTTAGTCCGTATTGACCCGATGCCGACGGACTGTTCCTAGTCTCGAGGAGTGAATCCGAGAGGCGTGACTGGAGCAACTGAGTGGCTACTGTAAGCCGTAGAGGCGAGGGAAGATCTACCGGAGAGGGGGAAACAAGATCTAGCGGAGTGGAGCGCACTCCTCTAGTCCTGTTTTGAGCTTAGCTTTCTTTTCCGTTGAATTAGTTTCCTGTTATAATCTTCCTTTGAAAATAGTAGGCAAAGCTAGACTTTATCGAACGAATAGGTCTAGCTTTCGCCTTCTATTCCTTTTGGAAGGGGGTTCGGGGGAAACCTTTTTTCGGAAAAAAGAACTGAGTCAATTTGCCCAAATTTTCAATTCGCGAAATTCATGTGACTAAAATATATACCTTTCTTTAGTCTTTCCGGTATAGCGTCGCATCGGTCGATGTCGCAGAGTCCAATACTTTTTTTGAACTCAGTAGGTTCTAGCAGCTAGCGTATGGTGGAGAAGAACCACAACCTGTGCCGTCTCGTTCTCAGCGGCGATAGAGTCTCATTTTCAGTTCATTACCAGGGAATCAATGACGGTGATCCAATCTTGGCATGAGCTATATTAGCAACACAACCGGCTCAATTGAAACATACACATTGCAATGACACTAATTTGCGATGTGCTTCCAGTAAGTGTTCATGCTTTGGTCAACCCATGCTATCAGATTAATGCTTATACTCTCCAATGCCATAACCAACCCTTTATCCTACTCCATGGAGAATTTTCTACCCCTCTTCTTTGTTTTCGAAGCAAAATCATCGTCATCCTCAAACAGAGTAGACAAACACATATCATCTATGCCTACCACCTCATTCATCATCTCCATATATGCCGATTGACTACACTACCTTAATTACAGAAGTAATGAGCAATATAAATTTACATGTAAAATTATTTTTGCGTATTGTACAAGATAAACAAGTGGAAAATATATTTTTTACATTTCATTCGTTTTTCCGTACGGCTCACTGGCTTTGTACAAGTCAAAGTTGCCATCGTCCACAATAAGGTTGGCGGCATCTGCGTGAAGGTCGCATGCAAGACCATGGTGAAGGTTGGCAGCGGAAGCATTGTGATGGAGGACAGACTAGTTGTGGCCGTACCCCTTCCCATTCTTTGGCGATGTAGGTTGGGATTTTTTAAAACATTAAAACATGTTTTTTGAAAAGTGGTAGTATGGGAGCATCAAATGTATGGGAGCACAAGATATCTGCCCTTGAACACAAAGATGTTTGAGACTTAAATAAAGGCCTGACCATTCCCAGTTCAAAGAAAATACACTCCAGCGACAGAAAATACAAAAATGATAAACAACATAACATTAACAACAACAAAGCCTTTAGTCCCAAATAAATTGATGTGAGCTATAGTTGAAATCCATAAGATTTTGGAACCAACTCATGGTTCTGAAACATGAACAACTAGCTTTCATGCATCCCTTTCCATGGCTAGTTCTTCGATGATATTTCAATCCTTCAAATTTCTCTTTATGAACTCCTGTCATGTTGATTTTTGTCTAACCCAACCTCTTTTGAGATTTTCAGCATGCTCTTGCTGTGTGCTATGCAATAGAGTTTGTGGAGGCTTGTTAATGGAATAAAAATTGATAGATCTTGGGGAGGGGGTCCAAGCTGGTAGTTTTGGCATTATGGTAACAAGACGCAAGGGGACACGATGGTTATCCAGGTTTAGGCCCTCTCAAAGAGGGAAAACCCTACGTCCTGATTTGTTTGTATTGATTGTGGATGGGGTAAAGAGTATAGATTGATCTACCTCGAGATCGTGTATGAATGAGTTGGCCTCTACATATACACCCGAGGTTTATATAGGCATCTGTGTTACCTAGGATTACACATAGGCCGATTGCATCCAAAGATAAACATACTGAACATTGCATCTGTGCCTTGAAGTATGTGCCTAGTCTTTGGAAGATTCCATCTTGATTCCTTCATGGGGCCTGAAAAAAGAGGCCCACTAGTCGGTCATTTGGGGGTGCTTGACACAATCCACTTATAGGGGGGCGGCGTGGTTAGCACCCCCTTATCCAGAACACCCTCAATAACCCCTGAACCGGTCTTCAAACCAAGGACACTACTCAGATTCTCCAAGTTGTTCTCCATCTCCAGTCTTCAGCTTCGCAGGCAGTTTAACAAGCCCTTATTAATTTTCTTCCGAATTATCATCATGCATGAGTGCATCCTCACATCCGAAGTCGTCACCCCGAATTTGTTGCCTTAAAAGCTAGGCAAACTTCCACCGAGGATAGGCTACGGGGCCCACTTTGATAGTCTCGAGTGTGCCACCCGATCATGACATCTGCATGTGGTCCTGGGGTCCCACCGTTGATATGTCCAATCGAACGGGTTGTAATAGGATCCGTTACACATCTTAAGTGGTGTCAGGAGCCTGATCCTAAGCCACACATATCTAACATGTAACACATCATATATCTTTGCGGCCTCACGCACTGTACACGACAGCTGCCACTTTACCTTGGTCGGACCATTTGCGCCTTTTGGCTCACGTATATGATTATGTCGCTAGCATCCATATGTCAGAGAACCCGGGTCGACATGACTAGCTATAGACCCAAGTGGCACAACCGTACAGGGACAAGCATAAATAACCCAACAATGCAGGTGTCGGTCATCAACGTGTGTAGACGAGTCATAGCAAGCTACATGGACCCCATTGACATTTGCCCATAGGGACAGACACAACAACAGAGAAGGATACATGCCGGTCAATCAATGTGTCCGGAGCAGTATTAAGCTACCATGGCTCAGTGGAAGCACAAAGAGGCATTTCCCTGTAAAGAAGGCTACTAAAGGCACACAATTAGGCATCGAATCCCACACATACCAATGCATTTCAAACATACACGCAATATGCACGATATACGTAGATACAACATGGCATCACAACATAACTCTATGACTCAAGTGTTTATTAAAGGCTCATAAGAGCCAACATAGCATGATATTACAAGCATGGGTCACATGACCCAACACAAAAGTCAGACAAGCAACAAGGGGAGGCATAACATGTCTGGGTACAGACATATAGAAAAGAAAAAGGCCAAGGGAGCCTGTCTATCTACAAGACCCTCCATAGGAACCAGACCTTTGTTTGGGATTCCCAAGCTACTCGGTAAACACCGATCTTATCGTAGAAACCACTAGCAAGACTAGAGTCTCCTCTGCAAAAACATAATTTAAGGAATTGTGAGTACAAAGGTACTCAACAAGACTTACATCAGAACTAACTACATATGCATCAGTATCAACAAAAGGGGGTTTATTAATGCAGCAAGCCAACATTGACTGAGTGGCTATCCTGTACTATGACTACCAGTAGATTAACAATATGAGAGAGCGCACACGAGTCCACTAACTAGCCACCACAACACCACACCACTATGGATCCTCTCCCGTCTCCCTATGAGAAGGCCATCCGTAGCACTCACGCTTAACTTGCACTTTTAGAGTGTTCACTTCAAGTTATATATGAACCATATAAGTCTCCAAGTAGTACATAGCTGAACCATATAAGTCTCCAAGTAGAGTCTCGAATAGATGATTACCCTACAGGGGTGTACTTATTCACACACGCTCCCGGCGCTTACCGCCAATTGCACATAAAAAGGCACCTCAACAACCTTCAAACGGAAACCCAGCGAGGAAGTCGGCCATGACCTGACTAACCACACAAGACTCTAGTCCAGGTTTATCGCCTATTTGAGACTGAACCCACAAGAAAGTCTGGCCAAAGCTTCCTCTACGGCCAAAAACGATGAGTATAGGTTCCCAAGCCCACCTCGACGGATGGTACTACGCTTCGTACACCGGGCCATGGTGCCTAGTCTGTCCCAAGACCACCTATAAGGGGTGCCACTCGGTAGACTACTAGCAAGACCTACAAACACCAGAAACTAGTTGCAACTCCTGGACAAAGGTCAAGGCGATTAATAAGTCGAGAGAGTCAATTAAGGATCCCAATATGCGGTATTAGCTTGTCTTGGATAACATACATAGGACTCAGTTCTTAAGGATGGTCTCAATGAGACAACCCACCATGTACTCCTACATGCCCTCTCATCACCACCTTTACAAATTGGGGTTCACACACTTAAATCTTATCATCAGAAAAAAATCAGTTCACTCCGGTTCATCACCCAGATGAATCAGACCTGACACAACTCTAAGCATAGCAATCATAGCAGGGTAATGTCACAATAGGGCTCAAGCATCTACCAGGTATGCTAGGTTGCTTGGTTCAGCTATTTATTGTGACAATAACATGTCATGTAGAGGAATGGGTTCAACTACGGGAACATGTAACAGTTGAAGCGTATTGTTCTAATGCAATATATGAGAGCAAGAGCGAGAGAGCGGGATTGTATCGGAGATATTCAATGAGGGTTGCTTGCCTGATAAAGTGTCAGCACGTTACTACTCCTCAAATGGATACTTGACCGTACCCTTCAAAACAGGACCTAACACGAAGAACAACCATCAAAGGGGGACAAATCAATACACATAAAATGCAACAGTATGATGCATGAACATGACATGGCAATATGATGCGATTGAGCTAATGCATCTATTAGAAGGGTTAGTTGAAGTTGGTTTGAACCCAAGGTTCAAATTCAAACTCCACATGTGAAGTGACATATTGCATTTAAACAAAATCTCCAAGTTCTCCTATTTAGGTTGCTCTATCATGCATGCAAATAGCACTAATGGATTCTTTAGATTTTTTTGATAATTTTCATATATAATTTATTTTCATCCGACCTACAGATTATTTTATACGATTTTTCAAAGTTTTCAACAATTTCTAGAATTAATAAATCATTTGGATTTATTTAAAAATTTGGAAGTGCAGTTACTACGTCATCATGGCTTCAACATGACGATATCCTGGTCAACTGACCGTTTCAGGTCAAAGCTGACCTGTAGGCCCACACGTTAGTGGCCCAGGATTAAGTAGGGGATTAGTCCGCGCTGACCTGAGGTTTGACGCACTGCGGGGCCCACTGTCAGCCTCTGTAGGGTTAGTTAGCATGGGGGGTTAGCGCAAATGGCCGTGCCACTTTGAAAGGACGTGGATGTCGCCTAGAGGGGGTGGGGGATGGGGTGGGGGTGAATAGGCGCTTTAAAATAATTATGGTTTAGGCTTGAACAAATGCGGAATAAAACTAACGTTTAATATGTCAAGCACAAAACCTAAAACAACTAGGCTCACCTATGTTCACCAACAACTTATCCTAAGCAAGATAAACAACTAAGTGATAGCAAGATATATAGCATCAAACAATATAGCTATCACAAAGTAAAGTGCATAAGTAAAGGGCTCGGGTAAGATATAACCGAGGCACGAGGAGAGGATGATGTATCCCAAAGTTCACACCCTTGCGGATGCTAATCTCCATTCAGAGCGGTGTGGAGGCACAATGTTCCCCAAGAAGACACTAGGGCCACCGTAATCTCCTCATGCCCTCACACAATGCAAGGTGTCGTGATTCCACTAAGGGAACCTTGAGGATGGTCACTAAACCTGTACAAACAAGGTTGGGGCAATCTCCACAACTTAATTAGAGGCTCCCAACCACACCACGAAGCTTCACCACACTGTGGCTCCGAGGTGATCTCAAATGCTCGGGGCAATCTCCACAACCTAATTGGAGACCCTAAAGCTTGCCTGGAGCTTTGCACCACAATGACTGATCTCCGAGGCACCACCAACCGTCTAGGGCGCCAAAGCACCGAAGAGGAACAAGCTCTAGGGTGCTCAAACACCCAAGAGTAATAAGCTTCTCAACATCTCACTTCCACGCATCACCGTGGAGAACTCAAACCTATGCACCAAATGCAATGGCAAGGGCACCGGAGTGCCCAAGTCCTTCTCTCCAAAATCCCACCACAACAACTAATGCTATGGAGGAAATGAGAGGAAGAACGAAGAAGAACACGAAGAACTCCAAGATCAAGATCCAATGGGTTCCCCTCACAAAGAGGAGAAAGTGATTGGTGGAAATGTGGATCTCAATCTCCTCTCTCAATTCCCTCAAGAATAGCAAGAATCATTTGAGGGATTGAGAGTTAGCAAGCTCAAAGAAGGTCAACAACAGGGGAATAACATGAGCTCAAGAGTTAAAAACCATTTGGAAAGAAGACCCCCTTTAATAGGCCCCCCAAATCCAACCGTCATGTGCATAGGTCGTGCACAAGTGGTACTACTGCTCGATTGAGAGGTACTACCGCTTAGCACGGTAATTCCAAGAGAAGCATGTGACACAACAGAAAACTTGAGGCGGTAGTAACGCCCGGTACTTCCACTTAAAAAACATAAGCGACACTTAAGGGCGGTAGTACCGCTCGGAACTTCCGCTTAAAAATATAAGTGGTAGTTCGAGCGTCTCTTCAGGGCAGTAGTATCGCTGGAGCGGTACTACCGCTCTAGGGAGAGCGACACTTCCGTTGAAAAAGGTCAAAGACCCCTGTAGGCACCAGAAGGAAAATATAAGCGGCAATGACAGCGGTAGTACATAGCAGAAGTACCTCCCAAGAGGTACTACCATGCTACCAAGCAAAACTACCGCTTGATCAGAGAAAAACAGCTCTGGCACTGAAACTGCCATAACTTTCGCATATGAACTCCGAATTGAGCAAACTCAAGCTTCTTGGATTCAGCACGGAAACTAGTTTTCTTAAGAAGAGGCAATATGAAAATTCCAATGATATAGAGATGTGAAATCTCTATGAATGAAGAACTGACATAAACCCCAACATCAAAAACATCATAGAAGATGCATATGGACTCCATTTTCGATGAACTTGAGCTTGTCATGGAGCTGACCATAAGCTTAAGAACTCACAAAGAGAAACACCAAACAAGAACCAAGAAATATGATGATGCAAGGATGTAAATGGTTTGAGCTCTCAACGAACGATACGATCAAGCTACTCACTTGAGAGCCCCCCTTGATAGTACGGCTATCTATCCTATACCCCAGTCTCCCAACTACCACTATGAGACCAGTAAAATAGAAAAACCTAGGAAGGTCAAACCTTTGCCTTGCGCATAGTCCACTTGAGCTAGATGATGACAATCTTGAGTTCCTCAAGATGGATGACCTTTCTTTATTGCGCCGGCTTGATGAAGATTATTAGATTGCTCCCCCATAGTCCACTATGGATGAGCTACTCTTTTACACATCTTCATGAGTCCATTGTCACCACAATGACGACAAGCTTCAAGCATGATCTCTCCGTGATGCTTCACTTGAGCTTGCACACCGCAACCTTGATGACGATCACCACTTGATGTCATCCTCCATGGATATTATGGGATCTTCTTATTGAATCTAGCCAATGGAAACATACCTAACCCCACAAAGAACACTCACAGGGAACATATCTTAGTACACAAAGCATAATGGACAATGCTTACCATACCATGGGATCACTTGATCCCTCTCTGTACATCTTGTACGCTTTGGGTGTTGATCAACTTGATTCACTCTTTGACTTAGTCTTGATCAACCTTGTATATTATCTTCTCTATGACCAATCTTTCGATAAAACCTTGAATACCACCGTGGTCACCATATAAACTCCTTGAAACCAACAGATGGACTTCAAGAAGTGCATATGGACAAATCCTTCAAATATAACTTAAGGCAACCATTAGTCCATAGGGATTCTCACCAATTACCCAAAACCACACATGGAGAAATGTGCTCTTACACACGTCGTCCCGCCGGAGTTTGGCCGGCGATGATCATCCCGACGGTGGTTTCCCACCGGAGTGGCTCCTCTAGCCACCATTTGGCGCACGGGATGGCCCTATCGAAAGTGGGGAGCGAGCCGCATCCGTTCCGACAGGTGGGACGACACGGGGTGGCTTGTAGTGTCGTCGGTAATGACGGCTATGGCAGTTGGGGCTTGGGGTCAAATGGCGCTCAATGCCAGGGGCACGGAAGGGGGAGCTCCCTGAGCACGTTGGAGTGCTCGGCAGCGAGCCTCAGCAGCTCTGGCCACGACATCAAATTGGCCAGCGGCAAGAAGCTCACATGCACATCGGGGTTTCTAGCTAGGGTGCGCGCGCGATGTCGGGGACAGGGGTGAGGAGAAGAAGCTCACCGTGGAGCTGTTGGCATTAGCGGCAAGGACGGAGACGCGCTATGGCCGGCGAATCGACGACGGGGATCTTTGGTGCCCGAGGTCGAGGATGAAGTCGCTGGCGACGAAGCAGGGCCTCTTGGGTGGTGTGGCTCGTCTAGAAGTGGGATAAGGTTCCGACGAAGCTCGGGGACACGACTAAAGAGCGCGTGGTTGGCTATGGCTATCGTGGTCACGATGGTGCGTCCATGGCGCTCTCGGTCAAGGAGCAAAGAGCGAGGGAAAGAGAGACAGAAGGCAAACTTGGGAGCGGGATGAAACGGGACGACTTCGGGGGTCCTCATGGCGCTCCTTGCGACCACCGGCTTCAGCGGCAAGCAGGAGGTGGCCGAGCGCTTGCAGGCGCACTGCGGGCACACGCCCTCCTGCCTACTAGTAGGAGGTTGAAGATGGTGGGGGGCTGGGTTGGGCCAGCTGGGCTTCCCGAGGTAAGTTGGCCCAGGTAGCTCCTTCTTCCTATTTCCTTTATTTGTTTTGTTTTCTATTATTTGCACTATGTTTCTGATTTAGTAAAAATACTAAATCAATTTTGTTGCTTCTGAAAATAAATAAGTGGTTATATATAAAAAGTCCAAAGCCACATAAAGAGTTCTAGAATTATTGGAGCTATTAATGTATTTATGGAATTTTATAGCTCCAATTCAAACAGTTTTTGTTTTAATTCATCAAACAAAAATGGCATGGAAAAATATGCTTCACGACTGGTTGATGTTTCCACATTTTTCCAGAGATGAGGAACATTTTTGGAGAGCCATTTTGGTTTATTGAAAGACATTTTAGGTGAACCTATTTGAATTCAAATAGTGCTATGATTTTGTCATCCCCATTTCATGATTAAAAGGAAATTTAAACATGATGCAAGCACAAAGATAAACCCTAGTGCATACCAAAGCTAGGGATGTGACAACTCACCCGCACTTAGAATAATCGCGTCCCGAGATTCAGGAGTCGTCGGGAAGAGGGCAGGGTACTCATGTCGAAGACGATCTTCTTGCTCCTAGGTAGCTTCATTTTCGGAATGATGGGACCATTGAACCTTAAGAAACTTCATGTTCCTATGCCGGGTGACATGCTCAGCTTGATCAAGAATACAAACATGATATTCTCGGTAGGTGAGGTTATCTTGGAGATCAAGTGTTTCGTGGTCCACTTCGCGGTAGGATCCTTGAAGCAACGTCTAAGTCGAGAAACATGGAAGACATCATGAACTCTGGAAAGATGTGGGGGTAGATTCAATTGGTAGGCAACCTCTCCTTATTTAGCAAGAATGCAAAAAATACCAATGTAACGAGGAGACAATTTGCCCTTGATACTGGAACGATGGGTACCCTTCAGAGGAGTAACCCGAAGGTAAGCCTTTTCGTCAACCTCATAAGTTACTTCCTTATGATGGCGATCATACCGGCTCTTCTGGCGAGACTGGGCTATCTTGAGATTCTCCCGAATAATGCAAACTTGCTCTTCTGCTTCCTGGATTATATCTGGTCCAAAGAATTGTTTTTATCCGGTTTCTGACGAGTTCAAAGGTGTTCGACATCTTCATCCATGAAGAACTTTGAAAGGAGCTTTGCCCAGACTGGATTAGTAGCTGTTGTTATAAGCAAATTCAGCAAATGGAAGGCACTTCTCCCAATCCATTCCAAATGAAATAACACAAGCCCTGAGCATATCTTCCAAAATTTGGTTGACTCTTTTCGACTTGACCACTTGAGTCAGGGTGAAAAGAAGTTCTAAAGGAGAGATGGGTTCCCATAGCATTCTAGAAACTTTCCCAAAATCGAGAGGTAAAAAGACTTCCACGGTCTGAATTAATCTCTAATGGAACACCATGGAGAGACACTATTCGAGAAATATACAAGTCAACCAACTGACTAGCAGTGATGCTCTCTCGAACAGGAAGAAAATGGGCCACTTTGGAAAATCGATCAATAACCACGAAGATTGCATCATTTCCTGACTTGGTCGGGGAAATCCTGTGATGAAGTCCATTTCAACTTTATCCCACTTCCACTCAGGAATAGCTAAAGGTTGAAGGGTGCCAGCAGGCCTGTGATGCTTTGCCTTGACGTGACGACAAACGTCGTAGTTAGCAATGAACTTAGCGATTTCTCTCTTCATTCTAGTCCACCAGAACCTTTGGCGTAGGTCGTGACACATCTTGGTGCTACCAAGGTGAATTGTGAGAGGAGATTCATGAACCTCCTTAAGGATCAAATCTCAGAGTTGTTGCTTCTTAGGAACTACCAGACGGTTCCCAAAGTATATTGCACCTCTATCATCAATGGAGAAGCTACCAGCAACTCCCCTTTCAATGTTATTCTTCATCTGGGTAATAACCACATCATACTACTGGCTAGATATAATCTAATCCTCCAAAGTAGGTTTCGCCACAAAGGTAGAACGGGATCCATGGGGAACAATGTGAAGGTTAAGCTTGCATAATTCCTCATGAATAAGTGATTGACGTTGTTGCAGCATGGGATTTTTGCAGTAGGACATACGACTTAACGCATCAGCCATGACATTGGCATTGCCTGCAGTGTAAGTAATTCGTAAGTCGTATTCCGTAATAAGCTCTAATCATCGTCTTTGTCTGAGATTCAAATCTGGTTGAGTGAAGATATACTTCAGACTTTGTAGTGTAAATCTCACAACGATTACCAAGAAGGTAATGTCGCCATATCTTGAGTGAATGGACTACTGCTGCAAGCTCCAAATCATGTGTTCGATAATTTTCCTCATGTGGGTGCAACTGTCAGGATGCATAGGCGATCACCTGTCGATCTTGCATAAGAACACATCCAAGTCCCTGTCTTGAGGCGTCACAATAGATGGCAAAGTCCTTGGAGAAATCAGGTGGCACGAGTATGGGAGCAGAGGTCAGACATCTTCATTTCTTGGAAATTGTGCTCACACTATGGGGTCCACTCAAACTTCTTATCTTTCTTGAGGAGTTCCGTCAGAGGCTTGGCAACTTTGGTGAAGTTGTCAACAAAGCAGCAACAATAGCTCGCTAAACCAAGGAAACTCCTAACTTTCTTAACTGTTTCAGGTGGAGTCCAATCAAGGATGGCCTAACTCTTTCGGGGTTGACTACAATGCCCTTATCGGAAATCACATGGCCTAGATAGGTCACTTTTGGTAACCAAAACTCGCACTTGGAGAACTTGGCATAAAGACGATGCTCTCTGAGTTTTCTAACACAAGTCCGAGGTGCTCAGCATGCTTTGCTTCGTTCTTCAAGTAAATCTGTATATGATCGAGGTAAACCACGCCGAACTTATCTAAGTACTCCATGAAGATTGAGTTCATCATACGGAGAATGTGGCTAGAGCATTGGTTAGGCCAAAGGACATGAGCATGTACTCATACTGGCCATAACGAGTAACGAAATCCGTCTTGGGAATGTCTCCATTCTTGATTTTGATTTGATGGTAGCCTAACCTCAAATCCATCTTGGAAAAGACTGAGGATCCAGCGAGTTGATCATATAGATCGTTGAACCTGGGGAGCAGATACTTATTCTTTATGTTGACCAGATTGACGGGTTGGTAATCTACAACCATCTGATCCGTTCCATCCTTCTTCTTGAAAAAAAGAATGGGATAAGCCCAAGGAGAAGAACTAGGACAGATGAAACCCTTCTGCAAGGACCCATCAAGTTGTTTCTTAAGCTCGGCTAGCTCCAAGGGTCCCATCTTATAAGGTCTCCTGGAGATTGTAATAGTTCCTGGGATGAGGTCTATCACAAACTCCACATCCCTGCCAGGAAGAATGCCTGGCAATTCTTCTGGGAGGACATCCAGAAAATCTTGGACTACCGGAATATCTTCAAGCTCAGGAAGAGGGTTGGCATTGATTCAATAGAGTTGAAGCTCTGCAACTCGTGTTGAAACATTGACTATCTTCCCACATGGGTGCGTAAGCTGAACAGACCTGGTGGAGCAATCAATCTTGGCATGGTGAGCTATCGTCCAGTCTATACCCAAGATGATGTTAATATCTGAAGACTTGAGAGCTATCAATGAAGCAAGGAATACAAGTCTGTTAACAAGGATTTCATTTCCTTAGATTATTCTTGCGCTGTGCCATCTAGACCCTGGAGTCTGAATGTCAAGAGCAGTTGGCATATCGCAAAATGACATGTCATGCAACCGAGCTTAGCTTTCCTAAATGAAGGAATGTGATGCTCCGGTATCAAACAGAACTGATGCTGGATGACAATTTACAAGAAGCATTCCAAGGAGAACATCTGGATCATCATTAGCTTCTTCGGCTGAGACGTGATTCACACATCCATGTTCAGTGATGGCTGGCTTGGCATGGATCATCTTGACTGGTGGCTTATTACAGCCAACAGACTTCACTGATAGGGGTGAAGGAACCCTGTACTAAGTGCAATTACGAGTGATGTGGCCTGGCTCTTCGCACTTGTAGCAAGTCACCAAAGTCGAACGTGGAACCACATTGACGGGCGGTCCACCAATAGGCCTGGATGGAGCATATGGCTGAATTAGACGAGGCACCACATAGGGTGGCCTCAATGCATATCTAGGTGGAAGTGATAAGTTCAGAACCAAAATCCGACGCTTGTGAAATCTAGAGCCAAAGGAGGAAGCTAAGTCACGGCTGTGCTTACGAGACTCTTCATAAGTTGTGTGAGTTGTCTCTGCATTGATGGCCTTGTTCACTAGAACTTGGAAGGTACCACAATCGTCTAAGTGAAGTTCATGACGCAACTTTGGGTTTAGACCCTTCCTGTACCTAGCTTGCTTCTTGGCATCGGTGGACACTTCTTCCTTGTGTAACAGGCAAGGTTCCCAAACTCACGACTGTAAGCATCACTAGTCATCGTATCCTGAGAGAGATTATAGAACTCCTCCGTCTTGCGATCAATAAGACCCTGAGGAATGTGGTGCTCGCAAAAAGCCTCAGAGAAATCTTCCCAAGAGGTGATCTGGCCAGCTAGACCCATAGCCTCATAGTTTTCCCGCCATAAACTAGCAGGACCCTTCAGGTGATATGTAGCATAGGTGAACTTGTCAGCCTTATCCACGTTCCCGGAACACAACTTATAAGTTATGCTATGGAGCTAGTCATCTGCATCAAGTGGCTCAACGGAGTGATGGTAGGTTGCTGGGTATAGCTTGATGAAGTCACAGATGGTCACTATCCCAACACACTCATGTGCGGTGTTTTCCTCAATACATGCCAACAAGCGATTTGACTCACGCTTGTCCTTCTCAACGTCTAGCATGATTTTTTCCAGCGAAGGTGAATCCGTCAGAAATTCAGCATCTTTGGTTCCATGTCTCTATAAAAAAATATAGAGCACTACTTTAGTTATCTAAACACTCTTATATTCTTTACAGGGGGAATAGATAGGAAGGAAGGAGAAAGCATTGGATCTTCATAGAAATCCTAGATAAAATTGGACAACATAACGGCTGTGAATGCTCAAAAATGAGACATCTTGCAAATGATTTTGGTGGCACGACACCTCAACATCACAATCTCAAGATTCTGACCAAACTAACAAGCTACACAAAAAGCACTTGAGGATTGGAAAGCGACTCAGATCAACCATTCCTATAAGTCTACAGAATAGTAACTCGGGATCCTGGTAGATAGGTAAGAAGCCTAGTTATTAATCCCCATATAAAAGAAGAGGGTGACTCAGAATCAGAATAAGATGGGGAAAGGAGTAAAAGAGCCTTACGTTCCCTTCCACAATCAATTCCTTTATATAACTAAAGAGTTGCTAGACTCAACATCGACCAGTTTGGCTTGGTAATCCTACAACCAGTTAAGCTCTGATACCAACGCTGTCGGGACCCCGATCCTAAGCCACACAGATCTAGGATGTAACACATATAACTTTGTGGCCTCACACACGGTACACAATGGCTGCCAGCTTACCTTGGCCGAACCATTTGCGCCTTTTGGCTCACGTATATGATGATGTCGCTAGCATCCATATGTTAGAGAACCTGGGTTGACATGACTAGCTATAGACCCAAGTGGCACAACCGTACAGGGACATGCATACATAACCCAGCAATGCATGTGTCAGTCATCAACATGTGTAGACGAGTCGTAGCAAGCTACATAGACTCCATTACACCGCATGCCATTTGCCCGTTGGGACAGACACAACAACAAAGAAGGATACATGCTGGTCAATCAATGTGTCCAAAGCAGTAGCAAGCTACCATGGCTCAGTAGAAGCACAAAGACGCATTTCCCTGTAAAGAAGGCTACTAAAGGCACATAAATTGGTGGCGAATCCCACATATACCAATGCATTTCAAAAATACATGCAATATGCACAATATGCATAGATACAACATGGCATCGCAACATAACTATGACTCAAGTGTTTATTAAACGCACATAAGAGCCAACTGTTGGCCCAGTGCCGACGTCGAGGACTTTCCAACGACAACGATGATCAATGACGATGACGAACGCTAGCTACCGAACCTGACGAGGTTTCTTTATGTCGGGATACACCGTAGTGCACAGCTAGCTAGCTATCAATCAGCAAGAAGCTTGATTGATTTGCCTAGGAGACCAGCACAACACGTACGTATTCCGGCAAGACGAACGAACGCGAGATTGGCCACGGAGCGTGTCGCTCCCGTCAATATTTTCTTATTGCTTTGCTTTCTTGGTCTGGTACGATTACAAGACAGGGGTATAGGATTATATATACTAGCTACAACTAGTCTAATCCTATTCGGTGATCAACTAGAAACCTACACGTACACGTACTTGTATACATGCATTACATCGGACACGGACACAAGCTATCATGTTTAATTCTAACAATCACACCCCTAAACACGGCGTCGTTACGTTACGGCTCCGACATCGATCCTTCTTCGCATCTTCTAGAACTTCTCTCGATCCAAAGCCTTGGCCAGAATGTCCGCCAGTTGATCACCGGTGCGGTTGTAGTTGACCTCTGTCTTCTCTTCTTCCAAGCAGTCCTTTATGTAGTGATACATCATATCAATGTGCTTGATCCTGTCACGCCGCACTAGATCCTCGTGTAGAAAAAATATAGACTCGTTGTCAACATTGAGCATCACTTGTTCCGGATCTCGATCCATGAGATCACCATGTAGCCTCCCTAGCCACACACCTTGAGACTCTGCTTCACTTGAAGTCGATGTCATCAGTTTCTGCTTTCGTGATAGCTAGCTTATTACACTTCCACCAAGGAAATATGCCACGTCTGAGGTACACTTATGGTCATCAAAAATTCCTTCCTTGTCACTACCATTGTAGCCGAGTAGATTCACCATCTCCCTTTTTCTCAGCTCAAGGTGAGGTTCCATTGAAGCATTAATTGGATTGCAATATTTCATGCCACAATTTTCAAGTACCTTCCTTGAGTATGCCTCCTGGCATAATGTGATCCCCTCTGACTTTTGTTGTACCTTGATCCCGAGGTAGTCACTTAATATCCCTAGACCATCCATCTTGAAAAGCTCCTTCATTTGTAGCTTGAACTTCGCAATCACCTCTTCATCAGCTCCAGTTATCAATAGATCGTCATCGTAGATGCCAACTAGTAGACGATCCCTTTCTTCACCTCTCTTGTACATTGCATGCTCGAGTGAGGCTTTCTCAAATCCAAGAGAAATTAAAGTTGGATCAAGTTTGATGTTCCACGCCCGAAGGTCTTGCCGTTGCCCATACAATACTTTGTGTGGCTTCAATACCTTGTGTTCTTCTCCCTCTTTGATGAAACTCGGTGCTTGATTCACATACACATCTCCTTCTATCTCACCATTCAAAAACGTGGATTTTACATCCATGTGTTTTATGTTCCATGTTTCTTGATCCGTGAGAGCGATGAGTAATCTCACCGATTCCATCCGTGCCACGGAACGAACACTTCTTCGAAGTCCACACATTCATCTTGGATGTACTCTTTGGCCACTAGCTTTGACTTGTGTTTCACACAATTCCCTTCGGCATCTTGCTTGACCTTAAATTCCCACTTGAGATCCATGGCTTTTTCATTGTTGGTAAGATCCACAAGCTCCCACGTATTATTGTCGCAGGTCGACCTCAACTCTTCTTCCATAGCATGGCGCCAACACTCCTTCGTATTTATGCCCTTGAATTCCGTTGGCTCGTCGGTGCTTGCTAGACACTGCCGCTCACTTTGTATCACCTTTACCAACTCAATCGTTCGAAGAATCTTCTCCGGATATGGGTGTAACTCCGGTTGAAGCAATACTAATGTAGATAACAGTCTCCTATCCTCCAATACTTCCAGAGGCGACACATGTACCAAAGGATCATCTCCCGCGTACAAAACTGTTGGTCCATCCCCAACTGTAGCGTCTCTTGTTGCACCTCCAAGTGCATCATGTGTCTCTGAAGCTTGAATACCTAGTGGAGCCAGAGGTATTAGGCCTTGGCCTCCCTTCGTCCTAACAACCAAAGTGGCTGGGTTGCTAATGATGCAGCCATCAAGCCCATTGCTTAGGCCACCAAGTGGTGGTGGTACGTCACCAGCTCGTAGACCGAGCACCCTGGCTGCGTTGCTACTTCCTGTCCGAGCACACACGCTGCGACCGCTCCTCTCAGCTACAGTGCTTCCTTACACCGGGGCCCAAGCTTCTTGTTTGCTCTAAGAAACGTATGTGTGCCTTGTTTTTCCCTGGACTTCTGGTGCCACATACTCTCGAGTAGCATCTTTTTCCACCTTTACACCAGCATCAACAATAGTCGTACCACTTACATCTGTTGTTTTTTCATGAACTTTCGATGCCACATACGTCTTTGTTTCTTCTGGCTCTCTCATGTCAGTAACATCGACACGAGTTTTCGATTTGCGTCTCATGTCAGTAGCTTCGACAATGAGGTTGCTTCTCCATGGCCGAGCACATGCAATGAGCGCTTCCTTCGCTCCAGCAAAGTTGGCACTTACACCCTTAGCATTGATGTAAGTTTCAGAATCACCTCCCGCATTCGTAGCATCGACATGAGTGTCCGAATCATGATCTTGAGAGAAAAATTTTCCTTCACGGAGGACGGCAATTTCTTTAGCTGACACTTGAAGAACCGACTCCTCCTCGTCCACAAGTTCACACATCAACATCATGTCACCTTCATCTCCTTGCTGGGCCATGAGTGCCTTCTCCTTTGGGGGATTCTTGCACTCCGACTTGAAGTGCCCCATGATGCCACAGTTGTGGCACTTGATCTTACGCTTGTCAAACTTCTTCTTCTTCGAAGCGGCATCACTGGCGTTCTTCTGACTTTGTTTGTTTGGCACACGATCTTGGAGAGTGTAATTGCTGGAGCCCTCACCTTCTCTCCTTGAGTCCAGCGCCTGCCACTGAGCCCGCGTGAGCATGACATGCTCATCGTTCCTCCCATCCCCGAGACTGTACCGCATACGCTCCTTGTGGGCCTTGTAACGCCCAACGAGATCATCAATGGAGAGGGTCTCAAGATCGACACACTGCTTGATCGCCATCACAATTTGTAGGTACTGGGGAGGAGCCGTGCGCAAGAACATACGGACAACCGAGGCCTCCGTGAGGTTTTCTCCAAGTGCACATATCCGATTGACGAGAGTAGCTACCTGTGAAGAGAACGCGTCCACTGACTCATTGTCGCCCATGACCAAAGTCTCATAGTTCCTTAAGAGAGTTTGGAGATTGGCTTGCTTGACGCAGGTGTGTCCCTCGAACATGACCTTGAAGGTATCCCATGCCTCTTTTGCTGTTTCTTTGGCAATCAGGTGTTGGAGGACATCCATCGGCATCACCAAATAAATCGTCGATGCTGCATGTCGATCCTCTTGGTGCTTGAGTCCCTCCTACTTGAAAGCGTCGCCTCCTGGATCGACTGCGTCCCACAACATGTTGGCATGGAGACCACACTCCATCAGGGCCTTCTAGACCCCGAAGTTCTCATGATCAAATCATGGGTACGACGAACTCGTCGGAGCAGCAAATACTTTAGCCGCACCGGAGTACGTCACCGGCTGCTTGTCCCTCTCGTCGTCTGACATGATCTTTTGTTACTAGAAGATCAAAGATCTGATACCAATTGTAACACCCCATTATGCGTGGCGGGATCTAGACTGGCCCCACAGACCAACACTAGTCTTTCCTACACACTTTGCCCTCACTCGTGCGCACCCGGGACCAACTTCCCGGTCGGTCACCCATCCTAGAATCGCTCGAAGCCAAGTATGCTTAACTTTGGAGTTCTTTTCGAGTGGGCTTCCAGAAAAGAAGGAATTCCTTATTGATATGAGTAGTCTATCATTCCTATTAAGCTAGGCTCTCACATACACCCCCACTCAAAGGAATCGACGTCCTCGTCGGCCCATTAGGAACGTTCCCTCTTGGCACACGTATGCGCGTCCAGTCCAGCGCACGTGCCATGCCGTGTGCCACAACGGGCCACACAAACCATGCGCCACAAGCCCGTGCATGTGACCCATGCATGCCCGTGTAACCGCAAGGGTCGGCTCTGATACAAATTGTTGGCCCAGTCCCGACGTCGAGTACTTTCCGCCGACGGTGATGATCAATGACGATGATGAACGCTAGCTACCGAACCTGATGAGGTTTCTTTACATCGAGATACACCGTAGTGCACAACTAGCTAGCTAGCTAGCTATCAATCAACAAGCAGCTTCATTGATTCGCCAAGGAGACCAACACAACACGTACGTATTCCGACGAGACGAACGAACGCGAGATTGGCCACGGGAGCGTGTCGCTCTCGTCAATATTTTCTTATTGCCTTGCTTTCTTAGTCTGGTACAATTACAAACCAAGGGTATAATATTATATATACTAGCTACAACTAGTCTAATCTTATTCGGTGATCAGCTAGAAACCTACACGGACACGTACTTGTATACATGCATTACATCGGACACGGACACAAGCTATCGTGTTTAATTCTAACACCAACATAGTGTGATATTACAAGGAGGGGTCACATGACCCAACACACAAGTCATACAAGCAACAAACAGAAACATAACATGTCTGGGTATAGACATCTAGAAAAGAAGAAGGCCGAGGGAGCCTGTCTATCTACAAGATCCTCCATAGGAACTAGACCTTTGTTTGGGATTCCCAAGCAACTCGGTCTACACCGATCTTATCATAGAAACCACTAGAGAGACTGGAGTCTCCTCTGCAAAAACATAATTTAAGGAATTTTGAGTGCAAAGGTACTCAACAAGACTTACATCAGAACTAACTACATATGCATTAGTATCAACAAAAGGGAGGGGGGGTATGGGGTTTAATGCAGCAAGACAACTTTGACTGAGTGGCTATCCTGTAGTATGACTACCAGCAGATTAATAATATGAGAGAGCGCACACGAGTCCACTAAGTAGTCACCACAACAATACACCACTATGGATCCTCTCCCGTCTCCCTACGAGAAGGCCATCCATAGCACTCACGATTAACTTGCACTTTAGAGTATCCACTTCAAGTTATCAATGAACCATATAAGTCTCTAAGTAGTCCATATCCGCGGATGCGGCTATTCGAATAGATGATTACCCTACAGGGGTGTACTTCTTCACACACGTTTCTGCCACTTACCCTCATGTGCACGTAAACAAGGCACCTTGGCAACCTTCAAACGAAAGCCTAGCGAGGGAGTCGACCACGACCTGACTAACCACACAATACTCTAGTCCAGATTTACCGCCTATTTGAGACTGAACCCACAAGGAAGTCCGGCCAAAGTTTCCTCTACGGCCCCAAACAGTGTGTACAGGGTTCCCAAGCCCACCTCGACGGATGGTACTACGCTTGGTACACCGGGACAAGTTGTCTAGTTTTTCCCAAGCCCACCTGTACGGGGTTCCACTTGGTAGACTACTAGCACGACCTACAAACACCAAAAACTAGTTTCAATCCTAGATAGAGGTCAAGGCGATTAATAAGTCGAGAGAGTCAATTAAGGATCCCAATATGCGGTAGTAGCTTGTCTTGGATAACATACATAGGACTCAGGTCTTAAGGATGGTCTCAATGAGACAACCCACCATGTACTCCTACATGGCCTCTCATCGCTACCTTTACAAATTGGGGTTCACAGACTTAAATCTTATCATTAGAAAAAAATCAGTTCACTCCGGTTCATCACCCAGATGAATCAGACATGACACAACTCTAAGCATAGCAAGCATAGCAGGGTAATGGCATAACATGGATCAAGCATCTACCAGGTATGCTAGGTTTCTTGGTTCATCTATTTACCGTGACAATGACAGGTCATGTAGAGGAATGGGTTCAACTACCGGAATAGGTAACAATTGAAGCATATTGTCCTAATGCAATAAATTAGAGCAAGAGCGAGAGAATGAGATTGTATCGGAGATGTTCAATGAGGTTCGCTTGCCCGATAAAGCATCCACACGTTACTGCTCCTCAGATGGACACTCGACTGTACCCTCCGGAAGAGGACCTAAGACGAAGAACAACCATCAAAGGGGGACAAATCAATACACATCAAATGCAACAATATGTTGCATGAACCTGACGTGGCAATATGATGTGATTGAGCTAATGCATCTATTAGCAAGGTTAGTTGAAGTTCGTTTGAACCCAAGGTTCAAATTCAAACTCCACATGTGAAGTTACATATTGCATTTAAACAAAAGGTCCAAGTTCTCCTATTTAAATTGCTCTATTATGCATGCAAATAGCACAAATGTATTCTTTGGATTTTTCTGATCATTTTTCATATATATTTTATTTTCATGTGACTTACAAATTATTTTATATGATTTTTCAAAGTTTTTAATAATTTCTGGAATTAATAAATCATTTGGATTTATTTAAAAATCCAGAAATGCTATTACTGCATCAGCATGGCCTCAACATGCCGTCATCCTTGTCAACTAACCGTTTAAGGTCAAATCTGACCTGTAGGGTCCACAGGTCAGTGACCCGGGGTTATGCAGGGGATTAATCCCGCGTTGACCAAAGGTTTGACCCATTGTGGGGCCCACTGTCAGCCTCTGCAAGGTTAGTTAGCAAGGGGGATTAGCGCTAATGGCTGTGCCACATCGTCCTGCCAGAGTTTGGCCGGCGACGACCAGCCTGATGGTGGTTTCCCACCGGAGTGGTTCCTCCGACCACCATTTCGCATGCGGGGAGGCGCTATCGAAAGAGGTGAGTGAGCCGCAATCGTTCCAGTAGGTGGGACCGCGCGCGCGCGTGTGTGTGTGGGGGGGGGTGGGGGCTTGTAGCGTTGCCCTCGCCAACAGCTACGGCGACCGGGGCTCGGATGAGATAGCGCTCGATGCTAGGGGAGCAGAAGGGGGAGCTAGGGGCGGCTACGGCCTCCTGGGAGCTCCCTGAGCACGTTGGAGTGCTCGGTAGCGAGCCTCAGGTGCTCTGGCCATGACAGCGAGTTGGCCGGCAGTGAGAGGCTCATGTGCATGATGGGGTTTCTGTCTAGGGTGCACGTGTGGCGTCGGGGACTTGGGGAGGAGAAGGAGCTCACCGCTAAGCTGTTGGCGTTTGTGGCAAGGTCGGAGGCGCGTTATGGCCGACGAACCGACGATGGGGATCTTCGGCGCCCGAGGTCAAGGACGAAGTCGCTAGCGATGAAGCAGGGCCTCTCTGGTGGCGTGGCTCGTTCAGAAGAGGGATAAGGTTCCTACGGAGCTTGGTGAAAGGACTAAAGAGCATGGGGTTGGTCGTGGCTACGGTGGTCACGACGGTGCGTCCATCGGGCTCTCGGGCAAGGATCAGAGAGTGAGGGAGAGACAGGGAAAATACGAACTTGGAGGGGGATGAAAAGGGACGGCTTTGAGGGTCATCATTACGCTCCTTGTGGCCTCCGGCATCGGCGACAAGCAGGTGGTGGCCGAGCGTGTGTGGGCGCACTACGGGCACATTCCCTCCTGCCCACTGGCAGGAGGTTGAAGACGGTGGGGGTTGGGCTGGGACAGCCGGGCTTCCTGAGGTAAGTTTACCCAGGTAGCTCCTCCTTCCTATTTCTTTTATTTGTTTTGTTTTCTATTATTTGAAGTATGTTTCTGATTTAGTAAAAATACTAACTAATTTTTGTTGCTTCTGAAAATAAATATGTGGTTACATATAAAAAGTCCGGAGCCACATAAAGAGTTATAGAATTATTGGAGCTATTAAAGTATTTATGGAATATTATAGCACCAATTCAAATAGTTTTTGGTTTAATTCATCAAACATAAATGGCTTGGAAAAATATGCTTCAACACTGGTTGATGTTTCCACATTTTTCCAGAGATGAGGAACATTTTTTGAGAGCCATTTTGGTTCATTGAAAATCATTTTAGGTGAACCTATTTGAATTCGAATAGTGATAGGGTTTTGTCATCCCCATTTCATGAGTAAAAGGAACTTAAACATGATGCAAGCACAAAGATAAACCCTAGTGCATACCAAAGCTAGGGATGTGACAAGCAGCATCATTCCTCTCTTTCCTTGATTTATGTGTGCACGTAGAACACGACCCTTGGGAGACACGTGAATTTACAACTGAAAGACTCCTAGAATTTGATGTCTACTATGCAACTTTATTCTTGTAGACTCGTTTAGGCCTCCAAGCGTAGAGTTTTCAAGGACAATAGCAATTTTCCCTCAAGTGGATGACCTAACGTTTATCAATCCGTGGAAGGTGTTGGATGAAGATGGTCTCTCTCAAACAACCATGATATCAAATACAAGAAATCTCTTATGTTCCCAACACACCCAACACAATGGTAAATTGTATAGGTGCAATAGTTCGGTGAAGAAATGGTGATAAAAGTGCAATATGTATAGATATGGGTTTTTGTAATCTAAAAAAATAAGAACAGCAAGGTAGGAAGTGGCAAACAACAAGCAAAACATTGTATAAATGCTTGGAAATAAGGCCTAGGGTTCATCGTTTCACTAGTGCAATCTCTCAACAATGTTAACATATTAGAATCATATGATCATCCCTCGACGTGCGACAAAGAATCACTCCAAAGTTCATATTTGATAACCCACACATATAGGGGATTACAACAACCATCACGGGTAGTATTTCACCCTAATTTATTGATTTGACACAAGGGGAGCCAAAGAATATTTATTGGCCTTGACAGTTGAGTTTCCAATTCAACTGCACCTAGGATATCTCTCCGCAGCAAAGGTTTAGTAGCACGACAAATAATAGTAGTAGAAGTAAGAGTGATAGCAGCTATTTTGGTAACAGTAGTGATAGTAGCAATTGAGTAGCAGGTGTGACAGTAACATTAGCAGTAGTAACTTAGCAAGATTCAGTATATGTAAAGTGTAGGCACATGGATTGGTGATGGATAATGATTTAGATGACATCAATCATGTAGCAGTTACACACTAGGGCTACATAGAACTAGCTCCAATTCATCAATATAATGTAGGCATGTATTCCGGATATAGTCATACGTGCTTGCGATAAGAACTTGCATGCCATATTTTGTCCTACCCTCCCATGGCAGAGGGGTCCTTTTGTAAACTAAGGGATATTAAAGACTCCTTTTAATATAGAACGAGAACAAAGCATTAACACATGGTGAATACATGAACTCCTTAAACTATGGGAATCACCGCAAAGAATCCCAATTATTGTCACCTTGGGGTATGTGGATCAAGACACGTAATAGGTGCATACAGCTTGCAAAATAGGATCCAAATAACTCTTATATTCATGAAAACATAATAGGTTCATATCTGAAATCATGGCACTCGGGCCCTAGTGACAAGCATTAAGCATAGCAAAGTCATGGCAACATCAATCTCATAACATAGTGGATACTACGGATCAAGCCCTATCAAACTTAACTCGATTACATGATCAATCTCATCCAATCGCACCACTGTCCAGCAAGTCTATAAAGGAATTACTCACTCCCGGTGGTGAGCATCATGGTGGTGTTGATGAAGAGGGTTTGTGATGATGATGACGACGATTCCCCTTGTCTGGATCCCTAGACGGACTCCAAATCAGCCCTCCCGAGGAAGAACAGGAGTTGGCGGCGGCTCCACCTTGTAAAACGCGATAAAATCTTCTCTCTGATTTTTCTCCAAATACGTGAATTTATAGGACTGGAATTAGGGTCGGGGAGCCACGTGGGACCTAAAGTCATTAGGGCGCAGCCACCCCCTGGCCATGCCTTGTTAGCTTTTGGCCCATAGGCAGCCCCCTTCGGTGGATCTCTGCCCCATAATTCATTATATATTCCAGAAACAATTCACACAAAATTTCATCCAATTCCAAGAACTTTTATTTCTACACAAAAATAACACCAAGGTAGTTCTGGTGAAAACAACGTTAGTCCGGGTTAGTTCCATTCAAATCATGCAAATTAGAGGTGAAAACCAGAGCAAAAGTGCTTGGAAAAGTAGATACATTGGAGACGTATCAACGCCGACAAGCTTAACTCATTGCTTTTCCTCAAGCAATTCAATTGATAAACTAAAAGTGATAACGGAACTTTTACAAACAGTTTTGTTCTTGTCATTATACACATGCTTAGCTAGTGTTCAAGTTTCAGCATAAATCATAAATAATCACATCCATGATAACAACTAAACATCACATTCGCTCATGGAAATACATAACCAACTAGCAAGCAATAATAAGATATCTCACATGCCAACAATTTGTCAAAACAATCATGATATAATATGTTGACATGGTATTTCATTATCCCTTTCTGAGACCGCAAAATATAAATGCAGAGCACCTCTGAGATTCAAGCAACGACTAAACATTATTATTTTGGGTACAAAAGATCCAGTCATGCTCACATCCAACATTAACTAGGCTCAATGCAAAAAATGACAATAGTGCTCTCCGGTGTGGTGCTTTCAGTAAGAGGGTGATGACTCAACATAAAAGTAAATAGATAGGCCCTTCACAGAGGGAATCATTGATTTGCAGAGGTGCCAGAGCTCAAGGTTTAAAAGATGATATAAAATTTAGTTTTTGTGTGGTGCACTTTTGTTGTCAATGTTACGACAAAGGTTTTCAATATCTTCCATGCTAAACTCATTATTGGTGGTTCCCAAACAAAATTGTAAGGTTTACTCGTATCCACCATTCGTACACAAACCATGGCTAACCGAATCCACAAGTGTGTGCCAACATATCAACTGTCCCAAGGAGTTTTGTTTAAGTAATTTAGATTTTGCAGGACTGTGCATACTTTGTGCCAGCCTCTCTCGTGCAATGACGATGAATAAATGATCGTCCTAAGAATAACCCACTTAGCATGGAGCATACCGACCACCTCGTCACTCCATGAGAGGGACGAGCGCACAAAACAGATGTTTATTTGAAGATTAGAGGTGGCACATGCAAATTTACTTGGAACGGCGAGGTAATGCAGTATATAGGTAGGTATGGTGGACTCATGTGGAATAACTTGGTTTAAGTATTTTGGATGCACAAACAACATTTTCGCTTAGTAAAGGTGAAGGCTAGCAATAGATTGGGAAGCGACCAGCTAGAGAGCAAAAACTGTCATAAGAATGCATTGTGAATAACTAACATTGGACATAGCATGAAGAGGATATGGAGACTCTGAATTTAAATGTCATGAATGATGGATTGGTTTTGAATACCCTATATGTTTGCAAATGGGCCAAGTCAAGCCGCACATATTACTCAAAGGGAAATACCATACTACCATACCACATCATAACCATTTTAACGCATGTTGACACATAAGATAAATCATTATACACTCCTAGCTATTTAGGCATGGAATGAGAAACTAGAATCTCTAATTGTCATCATAAACATGTTCACTCATGATATACCATATCAAGATCGAACGAGCTAAACATATTTACAAAAATAGAAAAACAAGAAGAGTTCATACCAGCTTCCTTTGCTACGATGACTTCATCAAATATCGTCATTATTGCCTTTCACTTGCACGACTGAATGATGTGATAATAATAATAGTGCAAGAATGCCGTGGACTAAGCCAGAATTTGCAGGGCAGTTTTATACAAAGGATAAGACAAAGTAATATTGGCTCTTTGTTAGATCATCAATAAAGCATATAGATCCACTCAACATTTTCATCGTGGTCTTCTCCTTTCAGTGAATCACCAAAAGGGAAAAGAAACTCGGAGAAACACACTCAAATATTTTTGGAGTTTTTTTCTCAAGAAAGCAAATAAACTAAGGGAAAACAAGAATGAGAAAAGTTATTTACACGGGAAAGCTCCCAACATGCAAAGGAAATCTTTTTGGGTTTTCTTTTTAATACTACAACTAATTAAACAAGGAAGAAAACATGAAAAGAAGTGAGAAGTATTTTTGGTTTTTCAAAAAAATTCAAACACACAAGAAAAAGGCGGAAAAATAAATCTAATATGAAGTGTGAAAACATGAATGTAGTGCCGGTGAGAAATACGTACTCCCGCAAGCTTAGGCGTTTACCAAGCTTGGTGATCACCACTGTCGGTATGGGTAATAGTTGAAGTGATAGCTCTTGGGGGTGTTCCTTGCCTCCTCCTCCGCCAAGCAAGTGGTCTCCACTACAACCTTGTACTCCTGCACCTTGTCCTCAAGAACATAATATCTATGTCGAGTCTGAAAATCAAAGATGACAGGTGCAGACAAGGTGACAAAAAGAGGCATATATTTATTAAATGTTAGATTGTACTCATAACCCCTAGCATTGTTCATGATGAATTCATGACGAGGCATAGCGTCATGGTCTAAATATCTCTCAGGTAAAATAGGATCATTAGGTTAAGGTGACACTCTCAATTGTGTAGCTACGCGGTAGGCATAAATTCCTCCATACAAATTGCCACTACTTGCGTTAGACTGCAGTCTACGGGGAACAATTGCACCAAGGTTATAATGTTGTTCACCGGTCACCGCAGTGTGAATAAGGGTCAAGTCAGAGGCACATAATGCATTGCAATTTTGTTTTCCTACTACACATTTCCCATTAAACAGTGCAAAGTAACGAATAGAGGGAAAATGAATGCTCTTTATTCTAGCTTGCGCCAGTCCTCTATCTTTTCCAATGCAAAGACTCTCGAGGAACATATTATAAATAGTTTGTGACAGTTTCTCAAGTGAACCCCAAAGTGGAAGCTTGCATGCAACTGAGAATTCTTATAGACTCATGCTAAAGGCTTTATCATAGATATTAAATTAGAACTCTAGAAGTATTAGATTGATAGCGAAATCCATGCATGAATGTACGTGTAAGGTTGCAGTGTTGGGCAGACTTATCTTCAAGGAAGGCTATGAGGCCGGTATTATAAATAAAGTGATCAAATTCCTCCTTGATACCTGCACCTCTCATGAATTCATCACTTGGCCACCAGCATGATTTGGCGTCAGCCATGACTATATGAGTGGCTCGGGGTTCAATGTAAGCTTGTCGTACAGATCCCTCGCTCGATGACTCTCCCGAAGTACGCCTCTTTGAGGGGTTCCTCCTAAAAAACTCATCTTCCTAAGCAAAAAATTCTGAAATTTTTTAGCCACAAATTTATGTCAATAAAACTTTGTTATATTGGTAGCAACTACTCATATGGGTGCCTAGAGACTATATCAAGCATTCATACTACCTAGAACTCAAAGAATTTAACATTATAGATCATTTTCTATAGCATAAAGTGCAGCCAAATATGCAAAATATAAACCACTAAAGCAAAAAACTAATTGGAGGACTGGAGGAGTCACATACCAAGGAACAATTCCTCGAAACAGTTTTGGAAACGGAGTTCGAGCAAAGAAATCAAAATTCTAGTTTCTAGAGGAAGAACACGTGAGAGAGAGAGAGCTAGGGAACTGGAGGTAGAGGATGAGGTGAGTTGAAGGGATAAGGCAGGGGGCCGTGGGCCCACAAGCCATCTGCGCGTGGCTAGGGGGGTGGCCACGCTCTGTTGGCTTGTGGCCCACGAGTGCACCTCCCTGCTGTAATTTTTATGAAAAAAATTCTTATATAATCCATAAAAAATCATATTAAAATTTTGTGGCAATCCGAGACTTTTATTTTTGGGTCATTTTTTATTGCACGGAAAATTTGAAAACAGAAACATCAAACTAATTTATGTTTCGTAACTAAAAATAGCAGAGGATAAACTTATGATACCGAGAGTTGTGAATACTGAATTCATCCATCACATGTCTTTCCAAAATGAATTATTAATAAGGTTGATCAAGCCTTATTAACAACTGTATCCGATTGACATGAAATCAAAGAATTTTGGTATAACACTAAGTTACCTCAATGGGGATTTGTATCTCCCCCACAATAAGATTGTAATATATCTTCTTGACAGTAGATAGAGGGATTTTGAAATCTCCAATGACAACCATGGCACTAGGCTCAATCATATTAATATTATTAACAAAAGTTTGCTTTCCCAAAAAATGCATGTTATGTTGCTTGCCATTGACATGAAAGGTAACCTTGATTTTGTTGCAATCAATAACAACCCCTGCATTATTTAGAAAGAGTCTACCAAATATGATCAACATATTATCGTCCTCAGGCATATCAAGAATAACAAAGTCTGTTAAGATAGTAATGTTTGCAAACACAACAGGAACGTCCATGGAAATTCCGATAGGTAATGCAGTGGATTTATCAGCCATTTACAAGGATATCTCAATAGGTGTAAGCTTATTCAAATCAAGTCTTTAATAAAGAGATAAATGCATAACACTAACATTGGCTCCTAAATCACATAAAGCAGTTTTAGCATAACTTCTTCTAATAGAGCAAGGTATTGTGGGTAGACCCGGATCTCCCAACTTCTTAGGTACTCTACCATTAAAAGAATAATTAGCAAGCATGGTAGCAATTTCAGTTTCAGGTATTTTTCTTTTATTTTTTTGGTCATAATATCCTTCATATACTTGGCATATGGAGGCATTTTCAATATATCAGTCATGCAAGTGCGCAAAAAGACATGTCTAATCATTTCAGCAAAGCATTCAAAATCTTCATCGCCCTTACTTTTACAAGGCTTACGAGGGAATGCCATGGGTTTTTGAACCCATGGCTCTCTTTCCCTTCCATGTTCCTAGTAACAAAGTCTCTTTTATCATAGCGTTTATTTTTGGGATGTGGGTTATCAAGATTTTTAGCTGGTTCTATTTCCACATCATTATTATTTTCTTTGTTATCATCTGGTTGAGCATCTACGTGGACATCATCATTATTATCATTTTCATTATCACTAGGTGTATGTTCACTACCAGATTGTGTCCGAGCATCATAAATAGAAACATCATTATGTTTCTCAGCAGGTTTTTCTATAACAGGTTCACTAGAAGCATGCAAGTTCTTACCATCTTCCTTTTTATTTTTATTCTTAGATGAACTAGGTGCATCTTCATTAATTCTCTGAGAATCTTGTTCCATTTTTTTAGGGTGACCTTCAGAATAAAGAAGTTCCTGAGTAATTCTACCTCCTCTAGTCACTACTCTAACATCATGGCCATTCATATTATTATTTATTTCACCAAATAAATAATTTTGTGACTTAGCTAGTTGATCTAGTTGGGTGTGAACCATATAAGCATGTTTACCTAGACCTTTCACATCATTAGAAATTCTAAACATCAAGTCACTTAAGTAGCCTATCATCATGGCATTACGTCTTAAATGATCCTTAACATAATTATTGAAGTGCTCTTGCTTGACAATGTAATTATCAAATTCATCCATGCATTGACCAGGAGTCTTAGTATAAATTATATAACTTTCATTAAAGGAACGGAGAGAATTTACCTCTGGTACCTCTATCGGGATGTCAAGTCCATGTATTTCTTCAATAGGTGGTAATTTCTTCACATCTTTAGTTTTAATACCTTTCTCTGTCATAGATCTTTTTTGCTTCTTGCATATCTTTAGGACCGAGGAATAGAATACGTCTCTTATCCTGGATAGGTTCTGGAGGTGGTTGAGGAAGTTTCCAATCATCGGTATTTTGCAATATGTTATTCAATCGTTCTTCATCTTGTCTAACAGTTCTTTCCCTGAAAACACAACTAGCACAACTATCTAGGAAGTCCCTAGAAGCATCGGTTAGTCCATTATAAAAGATATCAAGAATTTCATTCTTCTTAAGAGGATGTTCAGGTAAAGCTCTGAGTAACTGGAGAAGCCTCCCCCAAGCTTGAGGGAGATTCTCTTCTTAATTTTCACAAAGTTAAATATTTCTTGTAAGGCATCTTGTTTCTTATGAGCAGGAAAATATTTTTTTAGAAAAGTAATAAAGCATATCCTGGGGATTACGCATACAACCAGGAGCCAGAGAAAGGAACAATTGCTTGGCCTCGCCTCTGAGCGAGAAAGGGAAAAAGCTTAAGGGTATAATAGTAGCATATCTTTTCATCATTGGTAAGCAAAGCACCAATATTATTCAGTTTCTTGAGATGTTCGACAACAGTTTCATTTTCATAACAATGGAAAGGACTAGACTCTACTATAGGAATCAATTTAGGGTCTATACAGAATTCATAGTCCTTATCAGTGACAAATATATGAGAAGTAGCAAATTTAGGATCATTTTTCATTTTCTCCTTCATAGATTTTTCTTTTAGTTTGCATAGTCGTTTCTTCAAGTCAGATTCCTTACTTGCTCAACAGACCAGTACCGCTCAGGAAGATTTCGTTCCACCTTGTTTGAAATGCATTGAACATGAAACTGCTAATTCTTCACCTGAATGTTCAAATGCTACTATTGCTGCAAATTCTTCAAATATTTATGTGGTCACAAATTCCTCATATAAGGATGCCACAAGTGCTACTGACGAAAATGCAGGGTTGAAGGAATTGTATGTGACAGGCATGTACAAAAGTCTCAAAGGGCATCAAAACCTTTGCGATGTGCTCAAAAAGCATATTCTGAACAGGAACCCTAGGTGTCGGTGATATACCCTGCGGTATGACCTGGGAGACAGTTATAACCCGGTGACAGTTATGACCCGGCTGAAAGTTAAAGTCTCGGAGATGAGTCCCCGAAGATGAGTCCCTAAAGATGAGTCTTGAAGATAAGCCCTAGTTGTAAGCAGCCCGGTTTTAAGCTGCCATGTGGTAAGCCGCCTGGCATAAGCCGCCCGGCGTATGTTGCCCAGTTCTAAGCTGCCCTGTTGTAAGCCGCCCGGTTGTAAGCTGCCCAGTGTAAGCCGCCCGTATGAGATAAAAAGCCCGGGACTCAGAAGCCCATGAAGAGAAGCCCACAATGGGAAGTCATAATAGGTTAAGCCACAATCCGACTTAGACTCTACATGTAAGCCGCCCCTTCAACTTATATAAGGAGGGGCGGGTCACCCCGATAGGGTCAAATTTTTAGACGTCTCAATAGACAGGTCTTAGACAAGTTGATAGATTAAGACAGACACAAGTCATTAGAGATAGACAGATTAGAGGCTCTTGAGATCAGAGGTAGCTAGACATCACCCTTGTTACCGAGAGATCTTCCTCATGATCAATACAAGACAAGCAGGACGTAGGCTTTTACCTCCATCGGAGGGAACGAACCTGGGTAAAACTCGCGTCTCTCGATTCCGACCAACCCCTCTCAAGCCGCCACACAATTGCGACCACCCCAAACCTAAGTCCGTTCACCCGGACATTTACCGTGACAAATCCACGACAGTTGGCGCCCACCATGGGGCCAGGAATGGTGGTGTTGTGTTCTTGAAGGGATCTATCCTAGGGATCGACAAGTTCGCAATTTTCCGGATGAAGAAGAGCCGGTTTGGAAGAATCTACGCCAGCCTCGAGACCGATCAGGCGAGAGATCAATTCACAAAAACCGATAGGAGTGTGAAAAGGATTTTTGTGGCATGATGTGCTCCTAGCAAGCAGTCAAGTTCATAGAAAGTTGCCAAGGTCCATCGACCATATCTTCTAGTACTACTCCATGTCACCAAGCATAAGATGAAGCCGCCGGTGTGGCCAGAGGCCAAAGTTTGCACGTCACCAAGAGGTCGTGCGTGTACACGCTTCTGTTGTATCGGTCAAAAAAAGCCACAACCCGAAAACGGGTCAACCATGGATTCGACACCCGCCAGTCCTGCCCTCGCCTTGCTGTTTCACCCTCGACTGCCTCCACCGCTGCTACGAGCTGCCTCCCATTGGCTTGCCACTTCACACCGATCGGTTCTCCCGCGCCTCCGCCTTAATTCGGTCGTGCCTCCACTACCTCGGCGCACGCCTCGCCTCTGCTGTGTGCGCAGCCCCACGAGGCATCTCCACCTCTCCCCGGCAGCCGTGTCCGGCTCCGTCTCTAGCACCACTACGGCTTTGCTGTTGCTACGTCACTGGTCTTGCCAGCCAGCCGCCGCCATTCTAGTCGGCAAGCCATGCCGCGCCGCCGCACCTGCCGGCGAGTTGCTCTGCACTGTCGGGCATCCGTGTTCTGTCATGACCTCATGCCGCACCATCTGAAGCTGCCACTATGGATCGCCTCATGGCCGCGTTTGCCTCCGTCTATGCTGCAGGTCACCATGGCCCCTCCTTGCTGGGCACGCATTTGCCGCCATGGTCTCACCTCCCCGTCTTGCAGTCGCCACGGTCTCTAATCCTCCTGGCTGATCGGCCTCCGCCCTGCCAAGACCTGACCGGGTCACCGCCCAAACGAGCCGCCCTTGCCGTGGCCCCGAGCCGCCGGCCTCGCGTCGCCTCCGCTGGAGATTGCCTCCATGCCATCGCGACCTTGCTCAAGCCGCAGATGAACTTCAAATTGCCATCGCAGATTCTTAAATCGCCGCTTTGTAGAGCCGCCACAAGCCTTTAGACCGCCGTCACGGCCGTGTTAAACCACCCCGGCTGAGCAGCCTCGACCCCACTGGCCTCAAACTCGACCGCCTCTATCTCGCCCCGCCTCGATTGCTCACCAAGCCAACACCCTGCGTTGCATAGCCGCCTCGCCGTTAAGCTCTTGCCTGGCCACCGGACGGCTCTATCTCACACGAGCACGGCTCCGCACGGGCATCCCAAGCAGCTTCACCTCCTCCTGCTTAGCTCCATCGCGCCACGTTAGCGGTTCACCCGTTGCAGCCAGCTACTATTCTGGCCTCACCCTGCCTTGAGCCGCCCGACGTTGTGGCCCTACCCCGCCTCACCAGCTTGATGAGCCAGTCTTCTACTCTGCCCTGCCAGTGTGAGCCGCCAGTACTACTTTGCCCATCTCCCCCCAGTGGCCCTGCCTTGAGCCGCCAGCCGCCGTTTCAGCGCTTGCGGCACCTGCCTCGGGAGGCTCGCTTCTCCTACCACCGCTTCGCCTCTGGCCGGCCGAGTCGCTGCTCGCCGCATGTGTGAATTGTTCTGAAAGCTGTGGCTATGATAGTCTCAATACGAATAGGAAAAGGAAAGGAAGTTGGAGGCACGATAATAATTTAGTGGAGATGCTTCTCCATGGATGGACAGGACGGACATGGAGCCATGGAGTATTATAAAACCTATATGGTTATCTTTCTCGGCAGACTAAGATTGGCATTATTCAATTCCAACGTCCGAGTTCATCCGATAAAAAAAATCAGGTGCTATCTACCCTTTTTGTTTTTTGGTACATATTAATTCATATGAGAACAATTACTCTGTCTTTGGCGTATAATATTTTTACGCAGGACAACTGTTTGTGGGGCATTATACCGCAGAGTTGGAGCACACACCAGCGTGTTGCATTGCTTGATGGACACACATGAGTCGCTACCCCCGCGGACGGTCTACATCAACTCGCCGGTACAACGCATGCTCACCCACCAGTATGAGCCACCCAATGGATGTGGCAAGCCGCCGCATTCACGATATGGTCTTCACCAACAACGCCATGGCCGATTCGCCGTCCTCGCCGGCTTACAATGCCACCAGGGACTCGCACGTCTGTGCTGGCCTACAATGCCATGGCCGTCTCTCGCGGCCGAACTGGCTTACAACACCACGGGCAATTCATCGACCGCCCGACTCACAACGCCGTGGCTGTCTCTCGCGACCGCGCCGACTTAACAATGCCACGACAACTTACCGTCCATACTAGTTTCCGACACACATGCGACTCACCAATTGTGCTGGCTTACAACGTCGTGGCCAACTCTCGCCATCCGTGTTGGCTTACAATGTTGTGTCTGTCTCTCGCCATCCGCGACGGCTTACAACGCTGGGGCCGCCTCTTGCCATCCGCGCCGACTTACAACGCCGTGGCGTCTTTCACAACAACACCGACTTACAATGCCACGGATGGTTTCTACGTCTACATTAACACGCCAGTGGCTGCATACGCCAGTACGAGCCGCCCAATGGACGCTTATGAGTCACTGCCCTGCGGTCTTATCTACAACAACATATCGGTGTAGTGCTCGCCTATATGAGCCGCCCAACGGACACGTGCAAGACGCCAGTCGCAGTCTAATCTACATCAGCATATCGGGCAGTGTTCGTCTATACGAGCCGGCCAAATGGACAGGCGCACAAGTCGCCACCACTGCATTTTGGTTAACTTCAACTACTAGCCGAGACGAACCATCGACCGGGTTATCAAAACAGTTCATACGGGATTATCTATAAACCCGCCATGATCAACCTTCAACCTTCGGTGGAGACTCTCAAGCCACCTCTTCGAGTCAACTTAAGACTCGGAGGCTATAGACATAGCTCGACACATTTTATCACTTTCTCAACAAGAACCCCGGGTCATTGCAAGAAAAGTTAACCCAATCCTGGGGGCTACCACATTATTGGCGGAAAATTAAAAAGTTGCCCAAGAGGACGAACCGCCGAGATACATCGTTCAAACATGGGTGCCCGGATTTGTTGGATCATCATAAAGTCATTTGGAGCCTTCTGCCGTTTCTTCATACAAGATGGTGGCTTATAATATGGTGACTTACAAGATGGTGCACAAGTTTATATCATCGACAAGGTCGTTTGGGGGCTTTCAACCCACCGGGTTAAGCTTACACACCCTTTTGATCGGCTCTTCAGCCGCAATAAGGTGGGTTACATACCCAAAAGTTGACTCTGTCAACAAGCTCATTTGGGGGTTTCCAACCCACCGGGTTTAGCTTACACACCCTCTTGATCAGCTCTTAAGCCATCGCAAGTTTGAGTTAAACCTGCCTGTATGCTAATGTTGCTCCGCTATGTGACCCACCGAACTCTTGCCAGTTAATCTCGATTAGAGACCCTGAGTTGTTCAAACATATTTGGCAGCCACTCTCGCCAGAGACCCTATACTGGTCAAGGCGGATCTTGTCATGTGAGGGCCGGCTTACGAAAAGCGAGGACAAACTCACCCATCTGCTATCTGGTCAAGGTTAAACCGGAGGATCTTGTCACGTGAGGGCCGGCTTACGGAAAGCAAGGACAAACTCACCCATCTGCTATCGACTCTCCGCTATGTGGCCCGTTTCGTACTCCTAAACAGTTACTCTTTAAAGACCCTGCACTGTTTAAGGTTCAAACGACGGATTTATGTCACGTGAGAGGCAGTTTATGGGCCATTAGGGTACTCATGCCTTGCCTCATCTCTTTCTGGTTTGTTATGCTCTTATCAGTTAATCTCGCCTAGATACCTTGAGCCGTTCAAAGGAATTGACGGTCAATCTCGATAGAGACCCTGTGCTGTTAAAGAGTTCTAGTAGCAAGTCCACCCAGAAGAACCGGCATATGAGTTATTGAAAAAGCAAGAACATCATACATTGCATCATATTCACATGTCATGCCGTCTTATCAAGCCGAGTCAGAGCAAGATTATGAAAGAAGGAGCAAGGCTATGAAAGATTTAACATCTCCGGGTTGTGGTTTTTCAAGCCGCCCTTACAGCAATACAAAACATATTCTGTCTTGTTTATTTTTGCAGGTCTTGTCTATTAAGATGAGCCACCGTTATATTGGAAAGTTGATTATTCTTGAAGAGCCGCCCTATCATGTATAATGTCGTGTCCTCTAATTGACTGGCTCTTGGATTTCTTCAATTGTGCTCTGTGGTAATCTACAACACTCATGGATTTATCAAATATATGTTTTCCGAGTTGCACCGCAACCGGGAGTAGGGATTTCATGTCAAAGACAAAGGAATTATTCCAGGATATTCATTCCGGGTTATATTACAACTACGGTCAAAGATTCATTCAAATCAGATCAATATCAGTTCCAAGAGAACTTTTGAAGTGCATTATGATGAGTCATATTACTCTCACACAGTCCCGAGTCGCCGCAAGTAGTCGACCCGACACTTGGGGGCTACATTATCCAAGTCCAGTTTATATCAAATATGCAAGTACCATGTCGCTGCAAGCACGCACCACGACACTTCGGGGCTAATGCAAGTGGCTTTTCAAATCGGGCCGCTTACAATCGGGCGGCTTACAACAGGGCAGCTTAGAACCGGGCGGCTTACGCCAGGCGGCTTACAACAGGGTAGCTTAGAACCGGGCGGCTTACGTAGGGCGGCTTACAACCAAGGCTTATCTTCAAGACTCATCTTCAGGGACTCATCTTCAGGGACTCGTCTCCGAGACTTTAACTTTCAGCTGGGTCATAACTGTCACCGGATTATAACTGACTCCCGGGTCATACCGCGGGGTATATCCCCGACATTAGCCCCCAGGTTAGCTTGAATTCATTCATGCTAACCTCCTGAAATAGGAATAGTAAATATGTTTAAGTGGCCGGATTGCTCTTTTGGCCGGCTTATGAAGTGGCTCCTCAGAAATCCGGGTCTTTTCTGCATATGAATGAGTTGTCTTGAAAATCGTCTTGCTTGTCAGTGTCATGTGAAAAATATTGGGAATAGAATACCCGTATGCCATTGAGTCGACTTCCAATACTTTGGTTTAATGAAAATCTTGAAAATAAGAAATCCTCATGACGTAGATCCGGACTTCCATTGTTGTGAAGCAGGGCGTCTTATATAAACTCTGGCGGGTTATGATCTTTTGATAACGCTGGGTCATGAATGTTGGTGACGCCGGGTCTAACAACTGAACTCCATAATTAACATCTTTGAAAATTCTCCTCAAAGCTTTTGATATGTCCATATTACCTGTAGCCCCCAAGCTCCGAGATTATCCATGATAACTTGGTGCTTTGCAATAATATTTGTGATTGTGTAGCCCCCACGTACCAGGTTGTCTTGCCTACAACAGCCTGGGACTTTGTAATTGTCTTATACTTTATGACGCTTTAACTGGTGTAGCCCCCAAGGGCCGGCTCATCAGTATGTCATGGGCCGGGTCTTCAATTTGAACCATAAAATTTGTTTGAACAACTGAATACTGTAGCCCCGAAGTGTCGGGTCGCATGCCTGCAGCGACTTGGGACTTTGCCCACAATGGGAAGTCATAATAGGTTAAGTCCATGGTTTTAAATAGCGGATAGCGGGATGGTAGCGGATTGGGTTCCGTGTAGCGGAATGCGGATAGCGGGCGATATTGCGGGCGCTATGTCCACGTAGCGGATTTATAAATACACCAGATTATTGTTTATATCACTAGAACATGAAGAAAAAGTAATGACATTTAATTTGAGTGATAGCGGTTGCTATTGCGCTAGTGCTATTGCGGATGCAATGGCAGCCGCTATCTTTGCTATTTCAAACTATGGTTAAGTCTCAATCCGACTTAGACTCTACATGTAATCCGCCCCTTCAAGTTTTGTAAGGAGGGGCGGGTCACCCCGAGAGGGTCAGGTTTTTAGACGTCTCAATAGACAGGTCTTTGACAAGTTGATAGGTTAAGACAGACACAAGTCATTACAGATAGACAGATTAGAGGCTCTTGAGATCAGAGGTAGCTAGACATCACCCTTGTAACCGAGAGATCTTCCTCATCATCAATACAAGACAAGCAGGACGTAGGCTTTTATCTCCATTGGAGGGGACGAACCTAGGTAAAACTCGCGTCTCTCAATTCCGACTAACCCCTCTCAAGCTGCCACACAGTTGCAACCGCCCCGAAGATAAGTCCGTTCACCCGGACATCTGCCGTGACAAATCCACAACACTAGGAAAGAGGGTATTGCATTTGAGAGGAAACTCAATGTCGATGGATCCTACTGGAAACCTGAGAAGTATCCCAAAACCTCCTTGGTTGCTGCAAAAGGACCTCCTCTAGATCCATCTACTTTATCTGGCTTTACTTGTGAATCTTCATATTCCTCTAATGAGTCATTTGACTCGAATTATAAACAGTTCAAAAATCAGAATGGTGAAGTATTTGCCAGATATGTTGGAACTAACTGCAAGAATGGTTCTCCTATGAGGAAAATCTGGGTTCCCAAGAGCTACCTGGAAAATCTTTAGGTAAATGTCCTCATGATACCACCTATGAAGAAAATGGACCCTAGATCAAATTCCTCATATGGACCAAAGTCTTCACTTGGACCAAATTCCTCAAATGGTCAAAAGTATCATTCTCGTGCTAATGCTTCGGTTTCGCAGGGAAAATCTAAGAGTTCTGAATATGTGCATTATTCTTGAAATCGTTATGTTCATAAGTCCTCAAAGAATTTCTCTGCTTATTCATATCAGTACTCTAACCCCTCTCTTGTGAAAAGAAGTGCACTAGCTTGAATGCCTCCCTTCTCATATGGAGCTCACAGAATGATGAACTCTTTGCCACCCCTTCAGATGTGGGTGGTGAAGAAATTGAACTAATCTCTTATGTAGGGACAGGTCTCCAGACGAACTTGAACGTCTGATGAATTTGCTAGAGACTCGAGGAAATGCTTGAAAGGACGCAAGCTAATCATATATAAATGAATTCCTCATTTCTCACGTCCTCACACTGCTTTACTTACTATATTGTGTGATGAAATTCTGTCTGGTGAATTTGATGTCATATTCTTCACTCTGACTGAAGCATATGAGTTTTTAAGTTGCACTAATTCATCTGCAGGATGAAACTCCAAAAGCTACTAAGTGGGTCCTCGACAGTGGATGCACAAACCACATGACTGGTGACAAGAATCTACTGATGAATATACCACTTGACCCATCTCATCTGAAGCATGTCACTTACGCTGAAAAAGGAAAAAGCAAGGTATCGGGCCAAGGTAAGGTTGCAATCTCGAAGGACCAACACATGGATAAGGTGATGCTTGTCGAATCCCTCGGATTCGACCTCGTGTCTGTCGCAATGGTTTGTGATCTTGACATGGTTGTAATCTTTGGTAAATATCACTCTGTTGTTATCATGGAATCTGACAAATCCAAAGTCTTTGAAGGCTTTAGGAGAGGAGACTTGTATATTGTCAATTTCTCTACAGGTCCCCAGCCTGCCACGTGCCTACTTGCAAAAGCTTCAGAAGGCTGGCTGTTGCGGTGACGGCTTGGATACGCTGGCATGAGGAACTTGCACATGCTTGTGAAGAAAAAGTACGTCATAGGCATTGAAGGTGTCAAATTCCTCAAGGACTATCTCTATGGTGCTTGCTTCACATGGACCTCTTTGGCCCCACTCATTACTCAACACTAACAACTTCATGTTTGTATGGCTTCGTTATTGTTGATGACTGCTCTCATTACACTTGGGTGCATATTATTTTGTTCAAGTCTGAGGTGCAGTATGTCTTCAGATGATTTGCTTCAAGGGCATCAATAAACTTCGGTGTCAAGATCAAGCACATCAGGAGTGACAATGGGATAGAGTTCAAGAAAATTGGTCTTGATGAATATCTTGATGAACTTGGTATTAGTCATGAGCTATCTGCCCCATATACTCCTCAGCAGAATGTTGTCGTGGAGCGCAAGAACATGACTCTTGTTGAGATGGCTTGCACTATGCTTGATGAATACAAGACTCCTCGTCGCTTCTGACCTAAGGCAATCAATACTTCTTGCCACATCATCAATAGGGTATATCTTCACAAATTCCTCAAGAAGACTTCATATGAACTCATCACTGACAAGAAACCCAATGTGAGTTATTTCAAAGTCTTCGGTGCTAAATGCTGGATTAGAGATCCTCGCCATAGTTCTAAATTTGTATCGAAAGCACATGAAGGTTTTATGCTTGGTTACGAAAAGGACTCTCACATCTACAGAGTCTTCAACACCTACCACAAAAAGGTTGTTGAAACTATAGATGTGTGGTTCGATGAAACTAACGGCTCACAAAGAGGGCACCTACCTCATGTGCTAGATTAAATGTCTCCCGAGGAATCCATTAAGTTGAAGGCAACTGAAGATATCATACCCACTGAAGAATCTCAGCCAATTGAGGAAGTCATCCCAACAAATGAAGACATTCATACTGCTACACATGAAGAAAATGGTGCTGAAGAAAATCCTTAGCCTCGTCAACTTGCTCATCCAAGAGTGGCAAACGAAGTGCAGATTGACAAAATCCTCGACGACATCAATGCACAAGGTCCCCTCACTTTCTCAAAAGCTTCACATTTGTCTAAATTTTGTGGGCATTTTGCTTTTGTATCTATCATAGAGCCCACCAAAGTTGATGAAGCATTCATGAAGCCTGACTGAATTCAAGCTATGCAAGAGGAATTGCATCAATTCACACTCAACAACGTGTTAGAACTTGTCAAGTGGCTAGATCCTCGCAAGCATAACATCATAGGTACCAAGTGGATCTATCGCAACAAGCAAGACGAAAATGGCATAGTGGTCAGGAATAAGGCTCGTCTTGTAGCTCAGGCCTACACACAGATTGAGGGATTGACTTTGATGAAACTTTTGCACATGTTGCTAGACTTGAAGCTATTCACATACTACTTGCTTATGCTAACTATCATGATATCATCTTATATTAAATGGATGTGAAAAGTGCATTCCTCAATGGTAAGCTTGAGGAAGAAGTATATGTTGCTCAACCCCCAGGTTTTGAAGACCCTAAGCATCCTGACAAAGTCTTCAGATACAAGAAGGCCCTCTATGGCCTCAAGCAGGCCCCTCGGGCGTGGTATGACACTCGGAAGGAATTCCTCATGAAGAAAGGCTTCAAACCCGGTTCACTCGACCCAACTGTTTCACAAAATCTTATGACAATGAATTATTCGTAGCCAAATATATGTAGACGACATTATCTTTGGCTGTACTGACAAACATTACAGTGACGAATTTTCTTATATGACGAGTAAAGAATATCAGATGTCTATGATGGGGGATTTAGAATTCTTCTTAGGTCTTCAAATTCGTCAACAACACAATGGCATATTCATCTCTCAAGAGAAATACCTCAAGGATCTCCTGAGGAAATTCAACATGCAAGACTGCAAAGGCCTCAAAACACCAATGCCTTTAAAAGGCCACCTCTACACTGACAAAAATGGTAAAGATTTTGATCAAAAGGTATATCGCTCCATGATTGGCTCTTTATTGTATCTATCTGCATCTAGGCTAGATATTATGCTCAGTGTTTGCATGTGTGCCCGATTCCAAGCAACACCAAAGGAATCACACCATAAGGATATGAAACATATTCTTCGATACTTAGCTCACACACCAACGCTTGGATTATGGTATCCCAAGGGCTCAAATATTCACCACGTCGAATACTCAGATGCTGAATATGCTGGAGATCATGTGGATAGCAAGTCAACCTCAGGCACATGTCATTTCCTCGGACGATCCTTAGTCTGTTGGTCCTCAAAGAAGCAGAACTACGTGTCATTATCTACTGCAAAAGCTAAGTACATTGCTGTTGGTTCCTATTGCGCTTAGTTGCTATGGATGAAGCAAACCCTCAAGGACTATGACATCAAAGTGAAGAATGTGCATCTCTACTATGACAATGAGAGCACTATCAAGATTGCTTACAACCCAGTTCAGCATTCCAAGACCAAGTACATCCATATTCATCATCGTTTTCTTTGAGATCATGTACTCAAGGGTGACATCTCCATCGACCACGTGGACACTGTAGAACAACTAGCGGATATCTTCACTATGCCCTTGGATGAAAAAAGATTTTGCAAGTTGCAGTGTGAGCTAAATATCTTAGAATCTTCTAATGTTGTTTGAAAAGACACACATCCTAACACTTATGCAAAATTGATGACTTAGATGTGCAACACACAAAGTAACATTTTTCTTCAATCAATGAAGAATAACTCTCTAACTGTGAAGAAATTAATGAAGAATTTGATTCTCAAAGCCTTACAACAATTGTACGCGGTGTCTGAACTCATCATTCTTATATGGTAGGTCACGCCACCAACCATAGTTGGCATTCTTCAAACTTGAGTTTTTTTTGTCATTTTGCAAATTCCTCGGATTTTCAAATTCCCCAAGTTTGTTAATTCCTCAATTTTTCAAAATCTTCAAACTATAAATTGATGTTCTTCATTGACTACATATACATACATACATACATACATATATCTACATACATACACTTCAGATTTTCAAATTCCTCAAGTTTGCTAATTCCTCAAATTTTCCAATTCTTCAAACTATAAAATTGATGTTCTTCATTGACTACATATACATACATACATACATACATACATATGTATGTATGTATGTATGTATTCGAGTTTTCAAGTCCTCAACAACATTCACTTATTGCTTATTATTCAAGTTGATTTTCATCTAAGTGAATGTGATCGTACCCATTCCCCCTCTATGCTAACTCATCCCAGCCTGTTCACAAATTCTTCATATGCGTTCTACTTTGAAACTCATTCAAAGACTTCACTGAGTCCTTGTCAGCTGAAGAATTTGTGAACGAAAACTTTAAAATTTTCACTTCCGATTTTTGGCGGTTGCCGCTCAAACTGACTCCTATTCCCATGACTGGATAAGCCACAATCCCCCCCCCCCCCCAATATCTCCACTTCTCAGATCGTGGGTGACACATGTCATGAAGAGAGCAAGGGTCAGGGGCAATCCGGTCCAAAATCTTCGGGGCAGTTAGTTTTCACTGCTTCTATAAACACCCCTCCCCTTCACCTAGCTCAAGTTACTCCTCACTTCCATCTCTCCTGAGCTCAAGACCTAGCGCTGCCGCGAAACTCGTCGTTGCCGGAGAGGAAGAGCTTCACTTCCTCGACCTCACTATCGTCGTACTCGCATCGGCCGTGGAAGTTCTCACTCCGCTACCACTGTAGTTGTCACCCTCTGCCAAGCTAGGGCATGAGAGATCTGAACTGACAAACACCTTCAGTTCACCTCACTGTTCGTCATGTTATTCTTCAGGGTAAATAAAATCTAATTCTACTGCCCTACTTTGATCTTCTGATTTTCGCAAAATCCTCAAAGGGTGTTTTCTCAATATTTTCTATTCTCTTGATGCATTTCTCTAAGTCATGATGTTCTTCAAGATTCCTCATTTGTGTGGATCCACAAATCTGCACAACTCTGGAACCTAAGTCAAGTACACTTAGTGAAATTCTTCAAGCCATCTATGGTCAAAATCCTCAACTTGAATTATTTTGCAATTTTTTTGAGAACGCGTATGACCTCTTCAAATTCTTCGCACATATACTCTATTTACAGGTACAAAATTTGTGCTGATGAATCACTAGGTTCTCATCAACTTAATGCATTTGCAACATATCTTGAAGAAAAATTGCATACTTCCTCAGAGTCTTCAAGAGTTCAGATTCCTTAGAAGCAAAAAACGTCCGACGAGAGAAAGCCTCAGAAAGGAGGAAAGAAGAGAGAAAGTCACACTGATTTTGAGATCCCTGATGAAGTCTATGCTGGATACTACACTCCTGATGAAGCGATTCATGGGAAGGAAACAAAAGAGCATCGGAAAATCAAGATTCGGAGGATTGAGAGGAGGTGGGTACGCGAATGGAAGGAATATCGCTATGTCACACACAAGTACATGAGGAAATTTGCCATGAAACCACCGTGTAAGAGAGGTCCTTGATGACCCACACGTATAGGGGATCAATCGCAGTCCTTTCAATAAGTAAGAGTGTCGAACCCAACGAGGAGCAGAAGGAAGTGATAAGCGGTTTTCAATAGGGTATTCTCTACAAGCACTGAAATTATCGGTAATAGATAGTTTTGTGATAAGATAATTTGTAACGAGTCACAAGTAACAAGTGTAGCAAAGGTGCAGCAAGGTAGAACAGTCCTTTTTATAGCAAAGGACAGGCCTCGACAAACTCTTATATGAAGCAAAGCGCTCCTGAGGACACATGGGAATTTCCATCAAGCTACTTTTCATCATGTTCATTTGATTTGCGTTCGTTACTTTGATAATTTGATATGTGGGTGGACCGGTGCTTGGGTGCTGCCCTTACTTGGACAAACCTCCCACTTATGATTAACCTCTCTCGCAAGCATCTGCAACTAAGAAAGAAGAATTAAGATAAATCTAACCATAGATTGAAACATATGGATGCAAATCAGCCCCTTACGAAGCAACACATAAACTAGGGTTTAAGCTTCTGTCACTCTAGCAACCCATCATCTACCTGTTACTTCCCAATGCCTTCCCCTAGGCCCAAATAATGGTGAAGTGTTATGTAGTTTACATTCACATAACACCACTAGAGGAGAGACAACATACATCTCATCAAAATATCTAACGAATACCAAATTCACATCATTACTTATAACAAGACTTATCCCATGTCCTTAGGAACAAACGTAACTACTCACAAAGCAAGTTCATGTTCATAATAAAAGGAGCATTAATTATCATAAAGGATCTAAACATATGATATTCCACCAAGTAAACCAACTAGCATCAACTACAAGGAGTAATCAACACTACTAGCAACCCACACGTACCAATCTGAGGTTTGAGACAAAGATCAGATACAAGAGATGAACTAGGGTTTGGAGAGGAGATGGTGATGATGAAGATGTTGATGGAGATTGAACTCCTCTCGATGAGAGGATCGTTGGTGATGACGATGGCTTCGATTTCGCCCTTTGGGAGGGAAGTTTCCCCGGCAGAACAGCTCTACCGGAGCTCTAGATTGGTTCTGTCCAAGTTCCGCCTCGAGACGGCGGCGCTTCATCCTGAAAGCTTCCTTCTGATTTTTTTTCCAGGTCAAAACCCTCCATATAGCAGAAGATGGGTGTCGGGGACCTGCCAGGTGGGTCACAAGCCCTCTAGGCGCGGCCAGGGGGGTGGCCGCGCCTGGCAGGCTTGTCACCTCCTGGTGGCCCCCCTCTGGTATTTTTTTTGCCCAATATTTTTTATATATTACAAAATAATTCTCCATAACTTTTTAGGAATTTTGGAGTTGTGCAGAATAGGTCTCCCAGATTTTCTTCTTTTCTAGTCTAGAATTCTAGCTACCGGCATTCTCCCTCTTCATGTAAACCTTGTAAAATAAGAGAGAAAAGGCATAAGAATTGTACCATAATGTGTAATAACAGCCCATAATGCAATAAATATCAATATAAAGCATGATGCAAGATGGATGTATCAGTCCTCCTGCTCCCAATCAAGGTATTGATCCCACCAGCATTGCATGTGGTGAGGACTTTCGTCAAGAATGAGCAAAACATCAGCGAAAGCTTCAGAAGGCTGCCGAAGTGGCAGTGAAGAAATTCAATAAGGAATCTGTTGCTGCTACAGCAGCTATGACTACTGATGAAACTGTGGCAAAGAAGTCAATGACCAAGAAATCTGCCTCCAAGTCAAAGTCCTCAAGGCCAAGTTCCTTAGGCGCACAAATTCCTTGAGGCACTTCTTCGAAGGCCACTGTGGCTGCACAATCCTCAGTTGCGGCTGCAAAATCTTCAATCCCAGTACACTTGCCACTTGTAAGAGAATTGAGGGCTGTACAATTACCTCAGCAAAGTCTTCAACCTCTGCTGCTCAACCAAGTTCCTCAACCAGCCCAACTCTACTGAAGATTAAGAGAACTGCTGGACGAGGTCAACGACCAAGTCCCGAATACAAGCGAGCTGTGGTTAATATCCCCTCAGGGTGTGAGGATGATGAAGCTGACGATGAAGAACTTTCTGAAATCATCAAGCACGGACAGGAAAAATCAGCAAATGGCAAGGGCAGCTCTATTCCTCTTGTGTTGGATCCAAAGCTGATCCTCAACTTCATCGACATCTAGCATGAGTATCCCAACACTTCACTTTCCTCACTTGACCTACCTCTTGGTGTAAGCCATGTCCTCACTCACTTTATAGCTGAGGAAAAATGGAAGAGGGAACAAGCTCAAAGAGCTAAAAGGAGCAAGGTAAGGGAAAGAAAAGTTCCTAAGGGACAATGTGATGAATCTTACTCCCAAACAGCTTATCACTGTCCAATCTGAAATCAGGAACCTCACTGAAGAACAAGGGCATTATGATGTCAAATGGAAAGGAACAAAATTGAGGTTTGTCAAGGCAGCCAAAGCTGCTATCAAGGACCACAACACAAGGACTGCTCCTAGTTCTACTGCTGAAATTCCTCAGGCTGCATCATCTGCTCAGCCGGCTGATGAATTTGCCAGGACTGATGACTTTACTCTAGTGCCTGAAGACTCTGCCAGGGTGACCTCCAATGTTGTACCTACCTAAAGAACCTCAATTGGCAACTGCATCAGTTGTTCCTGAAGAATGCACCACCTTCCTCATCAGCGCGGACTGCAAACTCCTCAAAGATGAAGAAACTCACCCTTCCTCCTGCATCAGAAGTGAAGAAGACTAAGGCTGCTGAGAAGGAGGTTGCCAAGAAAAGAAAATCATCAATTCCACCAAAGTCTTCAGAACCGAAACATATGAAGACTTTGAGCAAGTCCTCAACTGAGCCCATTGATGTTGTTCCAATTTCATCAATGTCGTCCTTTGAAATTGTCCCATTTGTTGTAGACGACGTCTTGCCAAATGATGAATGTGAAGATACCCACTTTGCTGCTTCCACACAACAAGTGGACGAGGAAATTGTTGTTGAAGACATTGCTTCAACACCTCTGATTGCATCGCAGACGGGGTTTATATCCCCGGGTAGGCCAAGGCAACGGGGTCCTCCCCTCTCCGCTTCGAAGAAAAACCAATCGGCCGGCTCGACGAGGCCGGCTGGGGACACGCCACACGAGCCGTTTCTGGCTGGCGTTTTGCCCGGCTGGTCTAGCAGCTAGGTGTGCTCCTGCTGGGCTGGCCCAGCAGCCGGCTGCCCACGAGCCGGGCTGTCCATTGACTTGGGGACGGACACGCCCTGTCCCGTCTCCCTGTTCACAAGTACGACAGCGCAACGTGACTAGCCGGGTGAGCGACCCTGTGCCATAGTGGTCGCTGATGCGCCGTCCCGCATGGCTACAGTCCATCCGGCCGGCCCGCTGACCTCAGTGAGCGTGACCGGACGGGGAACAGTTCGAGCATGCCTCCGCCACTCGAGTGCCTGCCCCGGCATGGCTACAGTGCCGCCGGACGTACCGACGACCTCGGCCGGCTAGCGCTAAACGACGCTTCCCTGGGCGGCCCGTGCCGGGGCAGGTGGGGGAGGGCCAATCGCGGCGCCCGTCGGCGGGTCCCAGCAGGGATGGAACCGCTCAGCCGGCGGGCCCCGCCCACGACGAGATGATACAAGCCACAGGACCCCCTGGCCAGGCGGAGAGGCTGCCATCCGGTTTCCTCCACCCTCGTACCTAAATCATATTGTAAGAGCCGGGGGGTTGGCCTATAAAACCCCCTGAGCACCCCATGCAACGGGGACGGAACCCCCGACCAAGAACACACACATAGGGAGCTCTCATACCCTTCCAAGTAGTGGAGAGAGATGAGCCGACTGCTCCTTTCTTCCTCCATCGCCTCCGAACGGGCACGGGTAACGACCATCGCCGCTGCCGCCCGCGTCGGCATGTCCGACCCGGTCGGTGCGGCCCTCCGGGGCTTGAGCACCCCGATCGCCCCGACGGCAAACCCCGATACCGCCGCGACCGACCTCGAGGCGGCTCGCCGCATCCACTTCGAGGATGCCACCGCCCTCGCCACCACACGCCGCCGCATGGAAGCGGCATAGCGGGAATACACCTCTGCTTACAGCCTTACCCCGGCTGGCACCGAGCCCAGCCGACGTGCGGCCATGCGCGACCGCGGCCGCGTGGCCGCTGAAATCCTCGGCGGCAAAATGCCCGTCTATGACACCCCTGCAGCTAACCTGCGGGCCCTAAAGGTGGCCTACGAGGAACTGGACACCTTGGAGGGCGAAGAGCGTGCCGCCCATGAGCGCCACATCAAGGAGCTTATCGATGCTGCTGATGCACAGCAGCATCAGCTCGCGCCAGGCGGCACCGCCGCTGAAGGCCACCGGCCCGAGCACGAGGGCACGGGAACTGCTGGCCGCTAGGCGGCACAGTACTCCTGTTCCCCTTGCATCTCCGGTCGTCGGATCGAGACGCACGACCCCCGGCCCTCTCAGCCGCCGAGGAGTGAGCAGCCGATTATTAGCAGCTAGCACACCAACGAGCCACCTCGTAGAGGCCGCTACCGCTAAGCGCCGGCATCCGGCAGCCGGTGCAGCCGGGGGCACACACCACCCCCACAACACGGGGCGCGACAATCAACGCCGCCCACCATCTGCCCCGAGCTCTCAGCCCGGCTCGGGCCACGCATCCCCCATAGCAAGGACGATGCTCGCAACCGCATCGACCAACTCGCGCAATCCGCCATCCTCGAGGAGGAGGGCTCGATCGGCCCGGCTTGCTTCGGCCCCCGGATCCTCACCGAGCCATTCCCGAAGGGCTTGACGCTCCCTAGGGACACCCCGAAATATAACGGGGCTGCCAAGCTAGAAGACTGGCTGATCGACTACACCACCGCAGTGGGCATCGCCAGGGGGAAACAAACGTGTGGCCGTCCGCTACGGCCCCCTCATACTCATCGGCTCGGGCCGCACCTGGCTCAACAGCCTGGCGGCCAGCAGCATCAACACATGGACAGACTTCGAGAAGGCCTTCGTCCACAACTTCACCGGCACCTACAAGCAGCCTGGCCGGCCCCGCGAACTTGCTATGTGCGTTCAGGGGCCGGACGAATCCCTTCACGACTACCTCACCCGGTGGACCGAGCTCCGCAACTCCTGCGAGGGAGTGCACGAGGTGCAAGCCGTGCAATACTTCATCGAGGGTTGCCGGGACGGCACCCCTCTCAAGCACAAGCTTCTGTGCTCCGAGTCGGCCACGTTGGCCGAACTCATGACCAAGGCGGACAAATACGCCATGGCCGATTTGGCCATCCGGGTCATGACAGCCCCGTTGGCCAAGGCGACAACGACGTTGGCCGCGGCCCGGCCGGCTGCCGACAACAGGCAACTGCAGAGCAACAAGCGCAAGAACGACCAGCCGGATCCCCGCTACGGGAGCCGGCAGGTCAACTCTGTCGAGGATTAGGAGCCGGCTGCCCAGCCTTCCGGCCAGCGCCAGCGCACCGGCAAGGCTGCCTGGCAGCCGAAGCTCACCGAGCAAATGCTCGATCTTCCATGCAAGAATCACTCGGGGGGCCAAACCCTCCACACACATGCTCCGGCAATGCAGCTTCTCATAGCGATTGGCCCGGGGGGACGGCCTTCCGGCCCCTCCCGTGCCGCCAGGCCGTGCGCCAGCCCTGGACCAAGCTGCCGCCCCAGCGCCGGCAACAGCCCCAAACGACGGTCGCCTAGTCGACCAGTACCCCAACCAAGACGGTTGCTACGTCATCTTCACCAGTGAAGAGACGGGCAAGCACGCGAAGCACCGACTCCGTCGTGAAGTGAACGCCACCATGCCGGCAACTCCCCAGTTCATGCACTGGTCGGAGAAGCCGGTCACATGGAGCCAGGCCGACCATCCCGCGGTGATGTCGAATCCTGGCAGCTACGCCTTTGTCCTCGACCCCACCATCGCCACCAAGGATCGAGCCTGCCGCTTTACCCGGGTGCTGATAGATGGTGGCAGCAGCATCAATATCCTCTACCTCGACACGATGCACAAGCTGGGGCTAAAGATAGAAGACCTGTAGGCGAGCCGGACGGTTTTCCATGGCATCGTGCCTGGAAAGTCTTGCTCCCCTATAGGCAAGATCATGCTCGACGTCCTCTTCGGCGGACCCAACCACTTCCGCCGCGAGCCAGTACAGTACGAGGTCGTGGACCTTGCAAGCCCCTACCACGCGCTGCTGGGTCGGCTAACTCTAGTCAGCTTCATGGTGGTCCCGCACTACGCCTACCTCAAGCTCAAGATGCCGGGCCCCAAGGGATTCATTACCGTCAAGGGCGACTACAAGATGTCGCTCGAATGTGCTCGAGATGGTAGCCGTCTGGCCGAGGCCCTAGAAATCGCCGAGGAGAAGCGACAGCTCGACCGGCTCGTGGCCCTCGCTGCCAGCCAGCCGGCCGTGCCGGCTCCTCCCTCGCAATCCACCGGTGAGGCCTCCTTCCATCCGTCCAAGGACACCAAGAAAATCCCACTCAACCCGGCCAACCCGGCTCAATGCGTCATGATCGGCTCCCGCCTCAACAGCAAATAGGAAGGCACGCTCATCGACTTCCTCCGTGAGAATCGGGACATCTTCGCATGGTCTCCCAAGGACATGCCGGGTGTTCCGAGGAAGTTCGCCAAGCACAAACTACACGTCCGGCCGGACGTCAAGCCGGTCAAGCAACCCCTATGCCGCTTCTCCGAGGAGAAGCAGCGCACTATAGGAGAAGAGATCGCCCGGTTGCTCGCGGCCGGGTTCATCATGGAAGTGTTCCACCCGGACTGGCTGGCCAACCCAGTCCTGGTGCTGAAGAAAAACAAGACTTGGCACATGTGTATCTACTACACCAGCCTAAACAAGGCATGTCCCAAGGACCCATTCGCCCTGCCACGGATCAATCAAGTTATCGACTCCACGGCCGACTATGACTTGCTGTCCTTCTTGGACGCCTATTCCGGCTACCACCAAATCAAGCTAGACCCAGAAGACTGGCTCAAGACCTCCTTCATCACGCTCTTTGGGGCGTACTGCTATATCACCATGTCCTTCGGCCTGAAGAACGCAAGCGCCACCTTCCAACGGTGCATGCAAAAGTGCCTCCTGCCTTAGATAGGCAGGAATGTCCACGTCTATATCGACGACATCGTCGTTGAAACCAAGAAGCACTTCAGACTCCTCGACAACCTCTGGGAGAGCTTTGCGAACTTGCGCGAATACAAGGTCAAGCTCAACCCGGAGAAATGTGTCTTCGGTGTTCCCGCCGGTCAACTCTTGGGTTTCTTCGTGTCTGCCCGCGGCATCGAAGCTAACCCCGAGAAGATCCGCGCGATCGAGCGCATGCCAAAGCCGACCCGGCTCCACGACGTCCAGAAGTTCACCGGCTGCCTTGCCTCGCTTAACCGATTCATCAGCCGGCTGGGGGAGAAGGCTCTGCCCCTCTACGGGCTTCTTCGCAAGACGACACTCATCGAGCTGGGTCAAACCAAGAAGCCGGGCACCTTCGACTGGCCTGATGAGGCGGACGAGGCCTTCCGCGGCCTCAAGATGGCTCTCACCCCCGCACCGATCTTGCTGTGCTGGCTGAGAAGGAACCACTGCTCGCGTACATCGCCGCGACGACCCGGGTCATCAGCGTCATGCTAGTGGTCGAACGGCCGGAAGAGGGCAAGGCCCTGCCGGTCCAGCGACCCGTGTACTACCTCAGCGAGGTCCTCTCCGTGTCCAAGCAGAACTACCCCCACTACCAAAAGATGTGTTACGGCATATACTTTGCTGCCAAGAAGGTCAAACAATACTTCCAAGAGGACACCATCACCGTGGTGAGCACGGCCCCGCTCGGCGAGATCATGAGCGACCGGGACTCCAGCGACCGGATTGCCAAGTGGGTGATCGCCCTCAACGATCACGAGATCCGGTATGAGCCAAGAACCGCCGTCAAGTCGCAAGCATTGGCGGATTTCCTCGTCGATTGGGCGGAGACGGAGTTCGTCGCTCCTCCCCCGGACTCCACGCATTGGCAAATGCACTTCGACGGCTCGAAAATGAGGACCGGCCTGGGTGCCGGCATAGTCCTCTCCTCCCCGAAAGGTGATCAACTCAAGTACGCCCTCCAAATCCACTTCGCCACCTCCAAGAACATGGCGGAGTACGAGGCCATCGTCCATGGCCTTTTGCTCGCCAAGGAGATCGGCATCAGGCGCATCCTCTGCTTCGGCGACTCTGACCTCGTGATGCAGCAAGTTTTTGGCAAATGCGACGCCAGGGATGCCAACATGGCTAGCTACCGTTTCCTCGTGCAACAACTCACCGGCTCCTTCGAGGGCTACGAGTTCCACCATATCCCCCGAGCGGATAACGAGGCGGCAGACGCATTGGCAAAAATCGGCTCCACCCGACAAGCCATCCCAGCCGGCATCTCTCTTGAGTGGCTGCTCAAGCCGTTGGTCAAGCCCTCCTCAAAATCGGAGTCAATATTTGTGCCGGCAAGCGCCGCCGGCCCAACAAAGGTGCCGGCTACCTCCCCAGCAACTCCGTCGTGGGCTCTCGAACTGCCGGTTGCCCAGCCGGCCCCGGTCGAACCGGCGGCACCCGGAGCGGATGGACCCGATGACGCGATCATCATGATGGTCATCGACCAGCCGGCTCCGAGGGCCGGCGAGCCAGGCCCGAGGGCTGACCAACCAGCCTTGGGGGCTCCTGAGCAGGTCCCGGGGGCTGGCGAGCCGGTCCCGGGGGCTGATCAACCAATCCCGGGAGTTCTCCAGCCGGCTGTTGTCGCAGCCCCCTCATGGGCCTAGCCCATCTTGGCATTCCTTCTACAAGGAGACCTGCCCCCGGACGAGGCTCTGGCTAGGCAGATCCAGTGCCGGGCCTTAGCTTACAGCATCATCAACAACGAGCTCGTCCACCGCAGCACCACCGACATCTTCCAGCGATGTGTCGAGCCGGAAAAAGGCCAAGAGATGCTCCTCGACATCCACCAGGGCGAGTGCGGGCACCATGCCGCCTCCCGGACCCTGGTGGCCAAGGCTTTCCGCCACGGCTTCTATTGGCCCACGGCTCTCGAGGCGGCCAAGAAATTAGTCGACGAGTGCGAGGGCTGCCAACGCTTCAGCACGCAAAGCCACCTGCCGGCAACAGCCCTCCAAACCATCCCCCTCTTGTGGCCCTTTGCCATTTGGGGGCTGGACATGGTGGGCCCCTTCAAAACCGCTCGAGGCGGCATGACGCACTTGCTGGTGGCCGTGGACAAATTCACCAAGTGGATCGAAGCACGACCCATCAAGAAGCTGGATGGCCCCACGGCCGTCCGGTTCATTGATGACATTACAGTACGCTATGGTGTCCCCCACAGCATCATCACCGACAAAGGCACCAACTTTGCCAAAGGCGCGCTCACGCGTTTCTGCTCCAAGCAAGGGACCCGGCTCGACCTGGCCTCCGTTGCTCATCTGCAATCAAACGGCCAGGTCGAGAGGGCAAACGGCCTCATCCTATCCGGCATCAAACCCCGGCTCGTGACTCCGCTGGTCAGGTCGGACGGCTGCTGGATCGACAAGCTGTCGGCCGTCCTTTGGAGCTTCAGGACCACCCCGAACCGTTCAACCGGCTACACCCCGTTCTTTCTCGTGTATGGGTCCGAGGCGATCATCCCCATTGACATCGAATTCGACTCGCCTCGGGTCGCCCTATACACGGAGAAGGACACCAGGAAGTGAGAGAAGACAGCATTGACCTGCTTGAGGAGGCTCGCGAGCTATCCTTGAGCCGGATAGCAATCTACCAACAGAAGCTCCGGCATTATCACAACAAGAGGATCCGGCCGCTCTCATTCCGCGAGGGGGACCTGGTCCTCAGACGGATCCAATGAACCGCCAGTCAACACAAGCTGTCCTCCCCATGGGAGGGCCCGTTCATCGTCAGCAAGGCTCTACACAACAATGTGTACTATCTAATAGATGCCCAGAAGCCACAGAAGCGCAAGAGAGACGCCTCCGGCGAAGAAACAGAGCGTCCATGGAATGCGGCACTCCTGCGCCCGTTTACTGCTAAGGGAAAACCAACATATGTATGTATCCCTGTCCATTTGGGCTTATGAATGCAATGGACGTCCCAAGCCGGCTCTTAGGGCACGCCCCGTTTCGTTTATCTCAAAGCTTTCCACACTCACCGGCTCCCCGGTCCGGCTCCCGGGCCCGGGGGCTAGCCGGCTGGACCCAGAAGTGCCTCTTCGCAGAAAAGAATAAGTAAATGTGAGCCGGCCAAGACTCCCCACCCTTACCAACTACAGACTGGCAGTCGACTGTCCGGCTGAAGGGGCCTCGGGGCGGCAAGGTTCAGCTCGCACCAAAGGTCAAAACGAGAAGGGATCTTTTCTAGGCCCAGCCGGACCCTTGCCGCGTCTCTAGCCGCTTCACTTACCCTAAAAAACCCTCAGCGATCCCTAAGTATTGAAACGGCCCCTCGAGGCGGACACCCCAACCCAGCCATAGACCGGCTCCTGGCTGTCGGGCTGGCGGGGCTGAGGCCAAAGGGGAAACGGAGTAGAAGTGCAAAGGGGCATGGCGTGTGAAAAAGGGGTAAGGTGGAGGCGGCAAGATTCATAAGGCATAAAACACAAAGTATTCATAACATAAAGCAAAGTGGCCCACGGCTGGCGTTCAATTCATTACATACACACACCGGGGATCGAATACAAGTTCAAAGTGCAGGAAAGAAGAAAAAGAAAGAGCAAAACAGGAAGATGCCCGGGGGCTCAAGCCACCGGCGCGTCGCCAGCCGACACGTCGAGAGGTGGCTCGGTCCTTGTCCCGGAGGTGCTCGCGGCCTTCGGGTTGACTGCCTTGCCCTTTGCAGCGGCCTCCTCGGTCTCAGCTGTCTCGCCGCTCGAGTCGGTGCTCTCGTCGGCAACTTCGGTGTCGTCCAGGCCCTGGGGGATGCTGAAGGAGTCCTCGGGCAGCGGCTCGCCGTCTTCTCCAAGGGGCGGTAGGAACTCATGTGTGTCGACATACGACGCGAGCTCGTTCGCCCGCAAGACAAGGGCTGGCTCGCGAGCCTCCCGCTCCGTGGCCGACACGTCCCGCATCGTCGCTAGCCGGGCGAGGTCCACCCCCCGGTACCATGAAGTGATGAACCGAAGCGCCATCTGCGCTCCGGCTCGGGCACCCGAGGCTTTCCAGGCCTCGAGGCGGGAGACGGCGTGCTCAAGCCACAGTGCCACGCAATGCGCGGAGCTCCTCCACGGCCCGGCCACAGCACGGCGATGACCTCCTTGCCGGCGGTCTTGAGCCGCTCCATGCTCCGCTCGAGATGGGTCATCCGCATCTCGACGGCGAGCCTGATCTCGTCCACATCCCACGGGGCATGATCATCAATGGAGCGGCCGTACCCCCGGAGGTGCTCCCGGTGCTCCTCAATGGCCCGCGCGGCGCGGCGGTGGGTCTTTGGGAACCGCATTGAGGAGAAGAAGGGAAGAAGAGAAGGAAAACCAGATGAAGCACAAAGATGCGGCAAGCAGAAGGCAACCAATCGAAAAAGAAAGAAACAAGCGCTTACCTTCGATCGCATCATCCACACTGATGGCAAAGTTGAGCGCCGCCACCCGCTTGGTCGCCCGAGCCGCTTCCGAGGCGGCAAGAGAGCCCTTGGCCTCTTCAAGCGATTTCTCGAGGTGGGTCACCTCGCCTTGGAGGGCGGCAGTCCTCAAGGCGTCGTCAGCCGCCTCCTTGACGGTCGCCTCCCGGTCCGCCACCTCCTTCGCCTCCTCAGCCTTGAGCCAGTCGCGGACCGCCTCGCCGTCAACCAGCAGCGCGGCCAGCCGATCCATCTCCTGCGCGGCCGCCTGGACATCCCATGCCAGTCGGTTCCGTTCGGCGGCGAGCCTAGTCTTTTCCTCCCGAAGGGCGGCCAGCTCGCCTGCGTAACAATGATAGCATCAGTAAAACAGGCGTAAAGCCGTCGAATCCTGGGGGCTACATGCCTCCACCCACAAAATGTAACTCACCTTGCACACGGGCCAGCTCCTCCTCTAGACGGTAGAAGCCATACTTGCCGCGGTCGTGGATGGCGACCGCCTCCGCGAAGAGCTTCTACCGCAGCGAGGCTCCCTTCTGTTGCAAAAGGGGGAGAACGTCAAAAACGCGCTCGAATGAGATCCGGCCCGGCTGCTCATCAGCCGGCCGACCTGCATCTCGGGGGCTACACCTAGTGGGTGCGCTTGTGCGCCCCCACTAAAAATACTAAAGAAGGAAGGAGAAGCTTACCTCAGCACACCGAAGGGCTGTGTCCACCGCCTCCACAAACCGGGCCATCTCCTGCTGGCACCGGTGTAGGACACTCCCCAGATCCCCAAAGGAGGGGACCGGGCCGCCTGCCGGAGGCGCCGGTAGGGCCGGCACGTTCGCCAGCGCCTCCCAGTCCTGGCTGACTTCCTGCATCGACCGCATGAGTCGCCGAGCATGGCCGCCGCTACCGCCCGGGCTCGCCATGGCTCCGGCCGCTGGGGGCGGGTTGATAATGGCGAGGGACCGAGAGCCGCCTCCCGCCGGCCCCCTGCCGGGCACCGTTGGCGCCTCACCCGCCGGCCGCTTGATGCGGTCATACGATTCCATGCCGAACGACCACGAGGCGGGCTTCAGCTTGAACGTCGTGAGGGCGTTCACCCGCATTGCCACCTGAGCTGGCGTCAGCTCTATGGTGGACTGCCGGCAGGGGTCGTGCCGGCCTGACATGTTGTAGATCCGGTGCGGCCTCATCTAAAGATGCGACACCCGGCGTGATATGAAGGCCGCCACCAGGTCGGAGGCAACCAGCCCCTCAGAGCTCTTTAGCTCCATGAGCCGGCCCAGCTCCTCCAAAGCAACACCGCGTGGGGCCGACGCCGGCCAGTTCAGCTGGGACGACTGGCGGTCCTCGAACGGCGGCAGCCCGATGTAGTCCATCACCGGGTCGACATTCCACACGTAGAAGAATGTGTGGTGCGACCTCTTGACGGAGTCAATCAAAGAAAGGGGAGGGAAGCAGGCAACGCCGTGGCAGCACACTACGGTGCACCCGCACACGTTGTTGATCAATGGCTTGAGATAGAAAAGAATGTTGAAGAGGCCAAGAAAAGGAAGAACTCCCACATACCCCTCACACAACGCCACGAAGGCAAAGAGATACAAGATGGCATTGGGACCAAGATTGTGGGGTTGAAGGTCGAGGGTTTCAAGGAAGAAGCGGAAGAAATTGCTCACCGGGAGCGCGAAGCCCCGGGAGAAGTGCTAGAGGAACACTACTCGTTCCCCTGGCTATGGCGCCGGCACCAGCTCGCCACCCGGTGCACGGGCGGCCACCCGCTCGGGCGGCGGCAGCATCCACGCCTTGAGCAGCTCCTCGATATAGGCATCAGTGACAAAGGATCCTCCCCAGCTGCTGCCACGTCTGTCGGCCATCTCAGTGGTGGGGCAGCGTGCGGGCGCGTGCGTGGGCTCGAGCGCGACAACACGAGGGAAGGCGAGGTCAACAAGTGAGGAGCAATGGCGAGAAGGGCTGCAAGGGGGCAAGTGGGACGCGGGTACCTCCGCCCCCTGCCCTTCCCTCCCCTTTTATAGGGGAGGACACAACCGGGGACGTGCGATCGTCTGCGCCCATGTTCCTCGGAAATCCCGCGCGGGTGGGTCGCTTCGGGCCGTAAAGGCCATATCGGGCACAGAGGATCCGGCCCTGGCCCCGAGGCCTACCGGGCTATGCATGGGCCCTACTGGACTAGGCCTGGGTGACGTCCCGTCTCCCCGCATGCGTGGGGCCCAGCGCATCATTATGCAACGCGTAGCAAGTCGCGTGCCGGCGCGTGCCCCGGAACGACGCACCAGAACCCGAGGTGTCGGGTTCTGCAGCTGGCCCGGCTGCCCCTTCGCCTTCGAGCCGGAGGCGGGCTAGGCTGGGGGGAAGCCGCTGGCACCCCACCGTCCGCCGGACGTGGGCCCTCGCCGGCTTCGTGGGCTACTGACGGGGTTTATATCCCCGGGTAGGCCAAGGCAACGGGGTCCTCCCCTCTCCACTTCGAAGAAAAACCAATCGGACGGCTCAACGAGGCCTGCTAGGGACATGCCACATGAGCCGTTTCCGTCTGGCGTTTCGCCCGGCTGGTCTAGCGGCCGGGCATGCTCCTGCCTGGCTGGCCCAGCAGCCGGCTACCCATGAGCCGGGCTGTCCATTGACTTGGGGACGGACATGCCCTATCTCGTCTCCCTGTCCGCAGGTACAACAACACAACATGACTAGTCGGGCGAGCGACCCTGTGGCCACAGTGGTCGCTGACGCGTCGTCCCGCATGGCTATAGTCCATCCGTCCGGCCCGCTGACCTCAGTGAGCGTGACCGGACGGGGAATAGTTCCAGCACACCTCTGCATTTGAGTACCTGCCCCGGCGTGGCTACAGTGCCGTCGGCCGTACCAACAACCGCAGCCGGCTGGCGCTAAACGACGCCTCCTCGGGCAGCCCGTGCCGGGGCAGGTGGGGGAGGGCCAATCACGGCGCCCGTCGGCGGGTCCCAGCAGGGATGGAACCGCTCGGCCGACGGGCCCCACCCACGACGAGACGATACAAGCCGTGGAACCCCCTGGCCAGGCGAAGAGGCTGCCAGCCGGGTCCCTCCACCCTCGTACCTAAATCATATTGTAGGAGCTGGGGGGTTGGCCTATAAAACCCCCGAGCCCCCCATGCAACTGGGACGGAACCCCCGACCAAAAACACACACATAGGGAGCTCTCATACCCTTCCTAGTAGCAGAGAGAGACGAGCCGGCTGCTCCTTTCTTCCTCCTCCGAACACAGCTCTAGGAGCGCCTCTATATACTTATCCATCCATCCAGCGAATCCGAGTAGGACTAGGGGCATTACCTCCCATGGAGGGCCCCGAACCTGGGTACATCGTGTGTCTCCACCTCCTTATACCCAATCTCGCCCCAGGAGCCCATCAGCGTCCTATGGTCCCAACACCACCGATAAGCCACCATATGGCATCTACAGTGAGAAAACGACGACAATTGCCTCGGCACCAACTCTGTGCTGAAGAAGCCGGTGTTGAAGAAATTGAAGAAGATGCGGACATTGGCAGCACAATGCCAGTGATCAGTGATGAATATTGGGAAACTCAACACCCAAATTCGCCAATAGTCACACCCCTCACTCAGATTCCTCAGTCCCGGCCTAGACTGGAGAAATTGTGACTGGAGATGAAGAACAAGATGGACATGAAGAACTTCAAGCTACAACAGCCGAAGAAAGACCTGTTGAGGAAGTTTTGAAATCTTTCCATGAGACTGTGGCTCATATTCCTCAGGCTGAGGAAAGTGTCGTTGTGTCAATAGAAGTCTTCAAACCTACTGATGTGCATATTCAGCCTAAGCCAAGAACTCTCTACTCGAAGAATGTCAAATTCAACAAGGACAGATTCTTCGTTGAGCATCATTTCTTCACTGCTGGAAATCTGTATGACAATCCCAGAATCAGACTTCAGAGGTTTTGGACTCATGCTTAGATGAACATTTATGCATCAGTCTTATTTGACAAGGAGAAAATCTTCAAGCACATGCATATTTCTCATGTGGACATGGAGTCCCTTCCATGCTTCTCTCATGTGCTGGTTGTTCTTCATGATGCATGCCTTCTTCCCGTGTGCTATGAAATCTACGATTGGAATGAAGAGCTTATTATTCAGTTCTATGCTACTCTGCACATCTCAGGAAATGGTGAAGACATCAACACATGTGTTATTGACTGGATGACTGAAAACACATAATTGCTTGGAGAGCTTCTAGTTAGTCCTCCTTCCCCTGATGCAAGGATGATCTATGATGAACCTGAACTTCAAAATCATCTGATGCAAGTGCTCATGAAGCCTTTGAAGCCTGGCCTAGCTCCACGAACAACCTTCCTCATGAAGGATTTGCTTTATGTGCCAAGGACACTCTTCAAGATTCCGAGGAAAACACTCTGTCCCATCAAAGGCCACAATTCCGAAGAAGAAGTTATGGGAATCATGAAGAATGTGTTGTCCAACCTCATCCATGGGATTCCTATCAACTACCATGACTTCTTTATGAGGACTTTGGGCAACATTGCAATGTCACCATTTGAACTGAAGCATTATGCTCTATGGATTATAAAGTTCATCAGAATATGGACTTCAATTGCTTATGAGGCAGACTTCATCAATCACCTCAGCTACTTGCCTCCTCTTGAAGTCATCAAGATGCAGATTTCCTCATCTGAAGGTAAAGGCAAAGATCATATCATTGATGAAGACAATCGTCCATTGGATGGTCTGATTCGTCAGCCTACTTCTTACTCAACCAGTGATGACATTGCCACCCAAGACACTGCTGCAAATCCTTCTGCTCATATTCCTCAAGCATTCGTACCTCATGTGATGACTAATCATGAATTGCTTACAAGTCTTCATCAGAAGGTTGATCACAATCACAAGTGGGTCAAGCGTCAGTTTGGTTCACTTCTTCGAGACATGGCTGTCATGCACAACTCTATGAGGAAGAACCACTATTATCTTCATGAAATCTTTAACTGCACATGGGCTATTCTGTCTCACCTCAAAACTCCTACAGAACTCAAGGAGATGGAATTTCAGCAGGACTTTAACTGGTCAGTGCCTCCTAATAAGAAGTGGAAGAAAGTTCAAGTTCCTTAGCTAGTTACAAGCTCATATTCTTCATCGCGTGAGATGGATGAAGCTGAGGAAATTGATGACACTGTTGCGGGCCCTGCTTCTACAAACGACCCCGACAACACTGGCGCTCCTCCACCACCTTCAAGATGTCATTCTTCAGGGGCATTAGTCCTCATTTTTCATCCCTTTTGGTTACCAATGACAAAGGGGGAGAAATTTGAGTTAGTCTTCAAGCAGGTCTCTATAATATGGGATGTTTTTGTTTAAGTTACAACTCTCGCTCTTCTGAAGCTTTTGTTGGTTGAGTTGTAAACTTAAGTCCGATGGTGGTCTGACACTTTTGAAGTGCTTTCCGAATGTTTATTTCCTCAAGTACCTTAATGCATGCATGTTGAATTTTGCCAGACACCGTTTTCCAGCATGCATTTGAAATTCCTCATATCATATATTTTAATGCGCGTATGAATTATAAGATATAGGGGAGTCCTCCATGTTTTCAACCTGCCATGTGCATTTGCAGTCCAAAGCAAATTCCTCAAATATGCACATCTTCATGGGGAGTTCTTCTATATCTTGCAATCAAATTCAACAAACACAGTACTTACACTTCATATGTTTATTCCCGTTGAAAGCTTAACCTATTTTTCATCAATCACCAAAAAGGGGGAGATTCTTAGTGCATCTAGTGGCCCTTAGTGGTTTTGGTGTGTTGAAGACTTATAGGTTAAGAAACTAATGTGTTTGTGAGTATACACAGGTTCTATAAGTCGAGGAGGAGTTTGATGTATTTGGAGAATATGGACCCCTAAAAATGAATGTCTTCACCTGAAGACTTTGGTGACAACTTTGGTATGCCTTGAAGACTTTGAAGCTGAAGAATTCGGTGTGACCTTGAAGATATTAACGAGGACCATGAAGCATGAAGACTTTTGTTTTCGTAGTTTCATTTCCTTTCTTCAAGTCATAGGAAACGCCATACTAGTAAAGGGGGCCGAGGTAATACTAAGGAAAATTTCCAACTGATGCTCAACTCAAAAGCCTCAACCTACCCAATCCTTCGAGTGAAGCCTTTGGAAATCTCTTATGGTTTAGTCAAGTTCTTCAGTGACAGAGACTATGTTCTTCTGGTATCTGAGGACATTATCCTGATTGGGAGTTAGGATTTTGCCAGTGCGAATTGCCTATAGTGAGGAATATGAGAAGCCCTGAGGAATTTGATAGTTCAAATTCTGACCATTGTTGTGCTTAGAGCCAACTATCCCCAATCATCTTATCCACATAACGGTCATATCATTTGGGGCATTTATGTCTTATCATGTCAGGTTGCACCCTGGCTATAAATAGCCGCCCCTCAACCACTAGTTGGTTGTTTGCTCCGAGAGAGAAATTGACACTTGTTATTTGAGAGCAACCCATCCTCCGAGGACTTTGAGAGAAAATCATCAGTGAGGAAAAACCCATCCTTCGAAGACTTTAATAGAAAATCATCAGGGAGGAAAAAACCCAAAACCAAACCACCAAACCCAAAGTGATCGAGCATCACAGAAGAGATTATTCCTGTGTGGAACTGAAGCTTTTTACCTTTGAAGACTGTGTATCTTCTAGACGGTCAGGCGTCATGGTCTAGTGAATCCTGCAGTCAATTGGGGATCACCGGGTGACCATGGTCTAGAGCATCCAACAGTCAATTAAGGATTGTCGGGTGACCAGTTTGCGAGGGTTTTGGAAGTGTACCCTAAACACTTGCCACGACTGTTGAGCGAGGACTGTGTGACCTGAGCTCAAGGAGAATACGGTAAGGACTGTGTGTCCTGGGACTTTGTGTCCTCTGGTTTAAATACCAGGCCGCTCCAAACTAGATGTATGATTGTCACAACAGTTGGAACTGGCTCATCAAATCATTGTCTTCATCGAGCTACCTGGTTCCATTTCCTCAACCCTTTCTATTTCCTTGAATATTAGTTGATGAAATTGATCAATACTGTTTGAAGAATTTGACTGAAGACTTTGTCAATTTCGTCATCTCAAATTCTCCAGTCACCTTGTTCTTCACCTGCTTATCCTGTATCACGCTACCTGTAATCTGTGCATTCTTTATTTCATCATGATGACTATGCTATTGATATATTTCTCATGCACCTGAGTACTTATTCCGCTGCTAGTAGTTCATCAAATTTCAAATTCCTCAAGTTGAAATTCCTCAGTGATGAATTTGTAAAAATTGCCTATTCACCCCCCTCTACTCGATATAATGCACTTTCAAGTTTTGACATGAAAAATTTAATACTCAAGTATATCAAAAAGCAACCATGTCTTTAAAAATATCAATACTAAAGCAAGTTATGCCTAGACCGTCATGCTCAATCATTGATCCATTCATGAAACACACTCAAATATTAGCTACACCAAATGCTCAAGTACGATCATAGTGCCTCCTAGTTAGTTCTTTATAAGAGAAGATGGAGACTCAAATAAAAATAAAAATTGCATAAAGTAAATAGGTAGGCGCTTCATAGAGGAAGTAAGGATTTGTAGAGGTGCTAGAGCTGAAGGTTTAAATTGATAAAGAAAAATATTTTGGGTGGCATGCCTTTCCTGTCAATGAAAACGACCAACAGATTTCCATATGTTTCCATGCTAGATACATCATAGGCAGTTCCCAAATAGAAAATAAAGTTTATTCCCTTTTCCACCATACTTTCACTTTCCATGGCTAGCCGAATCCACGGTTGCCTTCCATACCAACACTTTCCAAGGAATTTCTTATTTGACAACATAAAGTAATTTTATTTTATTTTCATTTCAGGACTGGGCATCCCTATTACCGTCATACTCTCGTGCAATGACAAGTGAATAAACACTCATCTTGAGAATAACACATCAAGCACAAAAAAATATCGGTCACCCCTACCATTTCATGAGTAGTACTAACACAGAAAAAGGAAAATTTAGTTTGAAAATTAGAGATGGAACATACAAATTTGCTTGGAACGGCATGGAAATACCACATATAGGTAGGTATAGTGGACTCATATGGCAAAACTAGGTTTAAGGATTTTAGATGCACAAGTAGTATTTCTACTTAGTACAAGTGAAGGTAGCAAATAGATTGAGAAGCATCCAAGAAAATCCCACAAGCGAGCATTAAGCATAACTAACACCAAATAATGCACCACAAGTAGGATGTAATTTCATTGCATAACTATTGACTTTCGTGCTTGCATAGGGAATCACAAACCTTAACACCAATATTCTTACTAAGCATAGTTACTCACTAACATAACTCACATATCACTATGGTCATATCTCAAAACTATTACAAAGAAAGTTTAATTTGTCCAATGATCTTCATGAAAGTTTTTATTACATCCCTCTTGAATATCTATTACTTTGGGACTAGTTTCACATATTGCCATTGCTTTTTTGACAAGCTCAATTGGATATAAGTGAAGATCATGAGAATAAAAGTTTCATCTCTCAAAATAGTATAAGTGAAGCATGAGATAATTCAAATTACTAACTCTCAAAAAATGTAAGTGAAGCAATGAAAGCATTTCTTCAAACATGTAAAAGCATGTCGTGCTCAAAAAGATATAAGTGAAGCACTAGAGCAATTCCCTAGCTCATAGATTTAAGTGAACATAAAGAGCAATTCTAACAAATCATAGCATGATTTTGGTTCTCTCAAATAGGTGTGTCCAGCAAGGATAAGAAACAAAGATACAAGTCTCTCCAAAATTCATGATATGTGACGAATATAAATATAGTTCCAAGTAAAATACCGATGGTTATTAGAAGAAAGAGGGGATGCCACTCGGGGCATCCCCAAGCTTAGTTGCTTGTTACTCGTTGGATATTATCTTGGGATACCATGGGCATCCACAGGCTTAGGCTCTTCTTACTCCTTATTCCTTCATCCATCGTGATCTCACCCAAAACTTGAAACTTCAATCACACAAAACATAACAAAATTCTCGTGAGATCTGTTAGTATAATAAAGCAAATCACCACTCTACGTACAGTTGAAAACCCATTCATATTTTATTAATGCATTATACCTGCTGTATTTTAACTTTACCATGAGTTACACCCCCTAATACAAGCCATAGATCCATCAAAACAAGCACACAATGCAACGAAAACAGAATCTGTGATAGGGAATCACTGGCCATCCCCTCCCCCTCCCGAGGCGCTCCTGCGGCGCCCTCGAGAGGAAACCCTAGCATCGCCTCGGTCCCTCCCCTAGTTCCCCTCCCTCGCCATCGTCGGGGGCACTGTCGGCTAAAGGCCGCATGGTGTAGGTGGCGGCGGGTTGGTCTTTTCCCCTGTGCTCGGGGGCTGGGCGTAGCGGGGCGCCTGCCCCCTGCCCGGCGGCGTTGGGTCCTAGCCGGCCCCTGCTCCGGCGTCCCTCTCCCGCATCACCAGGGCTCGCCGGTGCCGCTTCCTATTCTCCCCTCCCCAACGCGACTCTTGGGGGCCGGGGATCTTGGGACATGCTGTCGACGGATCTAGGCCTCCCTTCCCAGATCCGGTGGTTGTGCTGGTCATGGGTGGCGGGGGTGGCCGAGACCCTCTGGAGGTGATGGTGATGCGACTGTTGTCCGTGGTGCTCTGGTGTGGGGTGGATCGGACCTGGGCGTGGATGCGCATGTGTTGTGGTGGTGGCAGGTTGACTGCGGCGGCGGCCGGATTATTCTGGCACCGGCTCGTTTGTAGGCTTCCCGTGTTGGCCTTCGACCCCTCTCCTTGGTGCATGTTTGCTTCTATCAACATTGGGCTAGTCTTCTTCCAGCCGCAGTACATCGCATGTCTCGCACCTGGTGCTGCGGGACCGTGCTTGTCTCGCGCCCGGTTGCAGGATTGGCCCGTCTCGCGCCCGATAGCTGGACTACGGTTGTCTCGCGCCCGGTGCTGCAGGACGGCTCGATGGAGGCCAATTGTACCTGGCCTATGGGGTCTTGGTGCTGGGGCGACCAGGGGTGTGAAAGGCAGGGCCTTTCCCCTCGTCTCTTCAGTTGGGGCGGCTGCAGGCTTCGGGTGATGTGGTGTCAAGGTCTTGAATATCGGGGCAACAACCCTGGAGGTTGTGGCATGATGCTCCTGGGCAGAGCCCGTGCCTCAGTGCTGCCTAGTTGCTATGGCCGTGTGGACGGCATGGTAGTGGGGGTGTGGCGTTCGGTGGTGGTGAGTGTTGGCCGGGGTGAAAACCCGCTCTTTCTTCGGACGGACCAGTGGTGGCGATGTTCGTCCCCTTCTTGAAGGCATCTTCGCGGCTCTCATTGCCCATCATGTTGCTTTGGGGGAAACTCTGATCCTCGAATCAGGCGGTGGCGGCGCTCCTGTGTCGCATCCTTGCTGAAGGCGCCGCCTTGAAGCCCACGGTCCGTCATATGCGGCTTCACTTCTTCGTGGTAGCAATGTTTATGATTAAAGCTCCCGGATGCGCTTAGTGCTAGGGTTGGTGTTGCTGCACTCAGCATCTTTGTATCCTGTCCTGGGTGTGTGTGCATGTGTTCTGCTGGAATGGGGTTGTGTGGAATGTTGTTGATCGTTGCTTTATATATAAAGCGGGGGAAAGCCTTTTTCGGTAAAACAGAATATGTCTCAAACATAACAGTCTGTAGTAATGTGTACTCTAACCATACTTCTGAAACTCTAAAAATTCTTAAAATTTCATAAAAGGTAAAGAATTAATATAGAAACACTGAGTTAAAATTTCAGATCATTACCACTTTCCAAAAAAAATGAAAATTCGTGCACTTGGAACAAAGTTTCTGTTTCAGATTCAGCCTTCTTTCTACTCATCTTATGGATCATCCTAAAGGTTTTACTTGGCACAAACACTAAATAAAACATAAAAACACAATAATAATAGAAGCATAATAGTGCAAACACGCCAAAACAGAAAGGAAAAGATAAAATAAATTTAATTCATTGGGTTGCCTCCCAACAAGCACTATTGATTTACGCCCCTAGCTAGGCATAACACATAGATTCAAGTATTGTCATCCTTAGTTTTCACTCCATAGAAGGCCCTCATGATTGATTCATATGGTGGCTTAATTTTTATTTCTAGGGAAGTTTTCCATACCATTTCTAAGTGGAAATTGAAATTTAATATTGTCTTCTTTCATATCAATCACGACACCTATAGTGCGGAAAAACGGTCGACCAAGTATGAGGGGACAAGACGGATTGCAATCAATATCAAGAACAATAAAATCAATGGGCACATAGTACCTATTTGCAAGAATAAGAACATCATTAATTATTCCCAAAGGATTTTTAATAGTACAATACTCCAAGTGCAAATTAAGAGAGCATTCTTAAATATTGGTAAGACCAAGCACATCACATAGAGATTTTGGAATTGTGGAAACACTAGCACACAAATCACACAAAGCAAAGCATTAATAATTTTTAATGTTGAATTTAATGGTGGGTTCCCACTCATCATGCAATTTTCTACGAACTGAAATCTCTAATTCCAACTTTTCTTCTAAGGATTTCATCATGGCACCAACAATATGTTTAGTAAAAGCTTTATTTTGTTCATAAGCATGGGGTGAATTTATCATAGATTGTAGCAAAGAAACACAATCAACAAAGTAGCAACTCATAATTAAAGTCCTTGTAATAAAAAAATAGTGGGCACATCACTAGTGAAAGTTTTGACCTCTCCAAACCCATTTTTATCAAACATTTCATAAAGATTTTCACCCTCCAAATCATTGGGATGCCCTCTAGCTAAAGTTGACTCTTCTTCAGTCCATATATCATCAATTTTAGCTTTGCTAAACAAGGAATCGATAGAGCAAATACTAATCATTTTAAGATCTTCATCATTGTTCCGAAAGTAATCACTAGAAAACGCCTTTTCTAACAATTCTCTTTTAGCTCTAAGCATGGGGGTTCTTTTCTTACTTTCATCCATAGAAACATATGAAGCTTTAATTGATTCATTAATCTTATGTGGAAAAGCATTCAACTTGAGATTTTCTACATCATGGGAAATTCTATCAATGCTTCTAGACATATCATCAATCTTATTCAACTTTTCTTGTATCATAGTATTAAAAGACTTTTGAGCATTGATAAATTGTTTAAAAATATTGTCAAGATCAGAGGTGTTCCTATTACCATAGGAATTGCCATAATTATTAGAGGGATTTCCAGGAAAAGGCCTAGGATTAAAATTACCTTTATAAGCATTGTTATTGAAATTGTTTTGTGAGATGACTTTGACATCTACGGAATCACTATTTCCCTCACTCAAAGTAGACAAAGGAACGTCATTAAGATTAATAGGAGAATTTTTACTAGCAACCAACTTCATAAGAGCATCAACTTTTTCACTCAAAGTACTAATTTCCTCCACTGAATTAACCTTTTGTACTAGTAGGTGCTCTTTTAGTATGCCATTGTGAATACTTTGCCATAATATTATCTAGCAATTTAGTAGATTCTCCCAAAGTAGTTTCCATAGAAGTACCTCCCGTGGCGGAATCTAAAAGATTTCAAGAGACAAAATTCAATCCCGCATAAAAATTGAATGGTCATCCAAAGATTTAAACCATGAATAGGACAATTTCTTAGCATCAATTTCATTCTTTCCCAAGATTGTGCAACATGTTCATGCTCAAGTTGCTTAAAATTCATGATTTGAGTTCTAATGAAATAATTTTCGCGGGCGGAAAATACTTAGTAATAAAAGCATCCTTGCACTTATCCCAAGAATCGATACTATTGCAAGGCAAAGAAGAAAACCAATTTTTTGCATGATGCCGCAACAAGAAAGAAAACAATTTCAACATAACAATATCATTGTCCACATATTTTTTCTTTTGCATATAGCATAATTCCACAAATGTGTTTACATGGGACATAGAATCCCCATTAGGAGTACCGGAAAATTGATCTTTCATGACAAGATTCAACAAAGCGGCATTAATATCACAAGACTCCGCACTAGTGGAGGGAGGAGCAATAGAAGTGCTAATAACATCATTATTATTGGTATTGGAAAAATCACACAACTTGGTGTTTTCTCGAGTCATTGTGACTGCGCAAACAATATTGCAAGAAAACAACATATTTGACGACAAAAGCAAACTAAAAAGAAAGGGCGAATAAAACGACAAATTTGTGAAGTGGAGGAGAGGAAAACGAGAGGCAAATGGCAAATAATGTAAATTGCAAGGAGATGAGATTTGTGATTAGGAACCTGGTAGATGAGATCACTTCCTCCCCGGCAACGGTTCCAGAAATTCTTTTGACGTGTCTTGAGATTGCGTTGGTATTTCCCCAAAGAGGAAGGGATGATGCAGCAAAGCGACGGTAAGTATTTCCCTCAGTTATGGAACCAACGTATCAATCCGTAGAGGAAGATCAAGCACCTACGTAAACAACACCTGCACACAAATAACAAATACCTGCAACCCGACGCAAAAGAGAGGTTGTCAATCTCTCTAGGGTAAGACGATAGATTGATTACAATAGGTATGGCAAATAGATCTCGCAAGAACAAAAAATAAAATAAGTAAACAAAAAAGTGAAGCAAGGTATTTTTGGTTTTTTGGATTGATAGATCTAAAAACAAAATAGCAAAATAGTATATCAGAAAGCAATATGTTCAAAAAGAAGACCCGGGGGGCGTAGGTTTCACTAGTGGCTTCTCTCATGAGTATAGCACACGGGGGGTGAACAAATTACTGTTGGGCAATTGATAGAAGATCAAATAATCATGACGATATCCAGGCAATGATCATTATATAGGCATCATGTCCAAGATAAGTAGACCGAAATGATTCTGCATCTACTTCTATTACTCCACACATCGTCCGCTATCCAACATGCATCTAGTGTATTAAGTTCATGGAGAAACGGAGTAATGTAATAAGAATGGTGACATGATGTAGACAAGATCTATTCATGTAGGAATAGACCCCATCTTATTATCCTTAATGGCAATGATACATGCGTGCCTTGTTGCCCCTTCTCTCACTGGGAAATAACACCGCAAGATCAAACCCATCAGAAAGCACCTCTTCCCATGGCAAGAAAAATCGATCTAGTTGGCCTAACTAAACCAAATATGAGGCTGTAAGTAATCATGCAAATAAGAGATCAAAAGACTCAAATCATATTCATGGATATAAACTGATCATGAACTCAAAATTCATCGGATCCCAAAACACACATCGCAAAAGTCATTACATCAAATAGATCTCCATGAGACCATTGTATTGAGAATCAAAAGAGAGAGAGAGGAAGCCATCTAGCTATTGCCTACGGACCTGTAGATATATGGTGGACTACTCACGCATCATCACAGAAGCACCCATGAATACGGTGCACCCCTTCGTGATGGTGTTAGATTGGATCTCGCGGTTCTGGAACTTGCGGCTGCTGTAATTGTGTTTCGTTGACTCCCCTAGGGTTGTATGAATATTTGCGAATTCATAGGGTCGATAGTCAGTGCAGGGGGTGCCCGAGGTGGGCACCACCCACCAGGCCATGCTAGGGGCCTCTAGAGTGCCTTGGTGTCTCATGCCCTACTCAGCCATCGTCTTCGGCACTTCTCTGTCTCGCTGGATGTCTTCTAGCCCAAAAAAATCTCCAAAAATTTTCAGGACGTTTGGGATTCATTTGGTACTGATATTCTGCAAAGTAAAAAACAAGCAAAAACAGCAACTGGCACTTTGGCACTATGTCAATAGGTTAGTCCCAGAAAATGATATAAAGTTGCTATAAAATCATTGTACAACATACAAGATTGATAATATAACTGCATGGAACAAGCAAAAATTATAGATACGTTGTAGACGTATCAACATCCCCAAGCTTAATTCCTACTCGTCCTCAAGTAGGTAAATGATAAAAATAGAATTTTTTATGTGGAATGTTGCCTAACATGTTCATCACATATTGTTTTCTTTGTAGCATGGACATTTGGACTTTTAGATTGTCAAAGCAATAGTCTAGTTTTGACATGAAAACTTTAATACTCAAGCATATCAACAAGCAACCATGTCTTTCAAAATATCAATACTAAAGCAATTTATGTCTAGCCCATCATGCTCAATCATTGATACATTCATGAAACACACTCAAATATTAGCTACACATAATGCTCAAGTATGATCATAGTGCCTCCTAATTGGTGCTTTATAAGAGAAGATGGAGACTCCAATAAAAATAAAAATTGCATAAAGTAAATAGATAGGCCCTTCATAGAGGGAAGTAGGGATTTGTAGTGGTGCCAGAGCTCAAGGTTTAAATTGATATAGAAAATATTTTAGGTGGCATGCCTTTCCTGTCAACGAAAACGATCGAGAGATTTCAATATCTTTCCATGCTAGATACATCATAGGCAGTTCCCAAACAAAAAATAATGTTTATTCGTTTTTCCACCGTACTTTCACTTTCCATGGCTAGCCGAATCCATGGTTGCCTTCCATACCAACACTTTCCAAGGAATTTATTATTTGACAACATACATTACTTTTTTTCCTTTGATTTTCGGACTGTGCATCCCTATTACCATCGTACTATCGTGCAATGACAAGTGAATAAACACTCATCTTGAGAATAACACATCTAGCATAGAAAAATATCGGTCACCCCCGACCGTTTCATGAGCAGTACGAGCACACAAAAAGGAAAATTTATGTTGAAAATTAGAGATGGCACATACAAATTTGCTTGGGACGGCATGGAAATACCGCATATAGGTAGGTATAGTGGACTCATATGGAAAAATTGTGTTTAAGGATTTTGGATGCACAAGTAGTATTTCTACTTAGTACAAGTGAAGGCTAGCAAATAGATTGAGAAGCATCCAACGAAGAAACGAAAAATCACATAAGCGAGTATTAAACATAACTAACACTGAATAATGCACCACAACTAGGATGTAATTTAATTGCATAGGACTTTCATGCTTGCATAGGGAATCACAAATCTTAAGACCAATATTCTTACTAAGCATAATTACTTACTAACAAAACTCACATATCACTATCGTCATGTCTCAAAACTATTACAAAGAATCTAGTTTAATTTTTATAATGATCTTCATGAAAGTTTTTATTACATCCCTCTTGAATATCTATCACTTTGGGACTAGTTTCATATATTGCCATTTCTTTTTTGACAACCTTAATTGGATGTAAGTGAAGATCGTGATCATAAAAGTTTCATCTCTCAAAAAAGTATAAGTGAAGCATGATAGAATTTCTTCAAAAATACTAACTCTCAAAATAATCTAAGTGAAGCAATGAGAGCATTTCTTCAAACATGTAAAAGCATGTCGTGCTCAAAAAGATATAAGTGAAGACTAAGAGCAATCACATAGGTCAATAGATTTAAGTGAACATAAAGATCAATTCTAACAAATCATAGCATAATTTTGGCTCTCTCAAATAGGTGTGTCCGTCAAGGATAAAATAAATAAAAGGATATAAGACTCTCCAAGCAAAGCTCATGATATGTGATGAATAAAAATATAGTTCCAAGTAAAATACCGATGGTTGTTAGAAGAAAGAGGGGATGCCACTCAGTGCATCCCCAAGATTAGTTGCTTGTTACTCGTTGGATCTTATCTTGGGGTACCATGGGCATCCCCAGGCTTGGGATCTTCTTGCTCCTTATTCCTTGATCCATTGTGATCTCATCCAAAACTTGAAACTTCAATCACACAAAATTGAACAAAATTCTCATGAGATCCGTTAGTATAATAAATCAAATAACCACTCTAGGTATAGTTGTAAACCCTTTCATATTTTATTATTTCATTATACCTGCTTTATTTTAACTTTACCATGACTTATACCCCCCCAATACAAGCCATAGATTCATCAAAACAATCACACAATGCAACGAAAATAGAATCTGTCTCAAACAGAACAGTCTGTAGTAATATGTACTCTAACCATACTTATGAAACTATAATTTTTGTGAAATATGAGGAAAATGTAAATAATTTGTATAGAAATATTGTGTTAAAATTTAAGCTCATTACAACGTTCCAATAAAACATAAAAGTTCATGCACTGGGAACAATGTTTCTATTTCAGATTCAGCATTGTTTCTACTCATCTTATGGATTATCCCAAAGGTTCTACTTGGCACAAACATAAATAAAACATAAAAAACAATCATAACATAATAATAATTTTGAAAACACTCAGAAACATAAATAAAAAGATAAAATAAATTTTATTCATTGGGTTGCCTCCCAACAAGCGCTATCGTTTTACAGCCCTAGCTAGGCATAATGGATAGATTCAAGTATTGTCATCCTTAGTTTCACTCCATAGAAGTCCCTCACGATTCATTCATATGGTGGGTTAATTCTTGTTCTAGGGAAGTGTTCCATACCCTTTCTAAGTGGAAACTGAAATTTAATATTGCCTTCTTTCATATAAATCACGACACCTATACGGTCTACAAAGTATGATGGGACAAGACGGATTGCAATCAATACCAAGTACAATAAAATCAATGGTCACATGGTTAATACTTGCAAGAATAAGAACATCATTAATTCTTCCCAAAGGCTTTTTAATAGTAGAATCCGCCAAGTGCAAATTAAAAGAGCATTCTTCAATATTGGTAAGACCAAGCACATCACATAGAGATTTCGGAATTGTGGAAACACTAGCACCCAAATCACACAAAGCAAAGCATTCATTATTTTTAATCTTGACTTTAATGGTGGGCTCCCACTCATCATGCAATTTTCTAGGAATTGAAGTCTCTAATTCCAACTTTTCTTCTAAGGATTTCATCATGGCATCAACAATATGTTTAGTAAAAGCTTTATTTTGTTCATAAGCATGGGGTGAATTTATCATAAAATGCAACAAAGAAATACAATCAACCAAGGAGAAACTCGCATAATTAAACTATTTGTAATAGAAAAATGGGCACATCACTAGTTAAAGTTTTGACCTCTCCAAACCCACTTTTATCAAACTTTTCATCAAGATTTTCGCCCTCCAAGTCATTGGGACACCCTCTAGCTAAAGTTGACTCTTCTTCAGTCCCTCTATAATCAATTTTAACTTTACTAAACAAGGAATAAATAGAGAAAACACAAATAATTTTAATATCTTCATCATTGTTGTGAAATTAATCAATAGAAAATGCCTTTTCTAAAAATTCTCTTTTAGGTCTAAGCATGGCGGTTCTTTGCTTACTTTCAGCCATAGAAATATACTCCCTCCGTTCCTTTATGTAAGGTGTATTAGTTTCAGCACGGTGATCAAGACACATAACTATAGACATGTTAAGACTAAATTACCCTTCGCAAGTTTGTTGGTTAGTGGAAAGTAAATCAATTAGTCCAGAAAAATATACGACACATGCAATCGTCAAAGAGATAGTTTCCTTCTTTCGCTATAAGGAGAGATACAGACAATCAGAAAAGAGATACTTTCCTTTTTTAGGAGGGATAACAAGGGAATTGTGGGGAATTCGAAGAAATGTACCTTACATTCTGGATTTTTTAGGAGGGAGTATAAAGCTTTAATTGATTCATTAATCTTCAGTGTAAAAGCATTCAACTTGAGATTTTCTAGATTAATGCTTCTAGACATATCATCAATCTTATTCAACTTTTCTTTTATCATAGTATTGAAAGACTTTTGAGCATTTATAAATTATTTAAAAATATTCACAACATCAGAGGTGTTCCTATCACCATAGGAATTGCCATAATTATTAGTCTAATTTCCATTAAAAGGCCTAGGATTAAGATTACCTCTAAAAGAATTGTTACTGAAATTGTTTCGTGAGATGAAATTCACACCTACGGAATCACTATTTTTCTCAATCAAAGTAGACAAAGGCACATCATTAAGATCAGTAGGAGCATTTTTACTAGCAACCAACTTCATAAGAGCATCAACTTTTTCACTCAAAGTACTAATTTCTTCCACCGAATTAACCTTTGTACTAGTGGGTGCTCTGTCACTTTGCCATCGTGAATAATTTTCCATAATATTATCTAGCAATTTAGTAGCCTCTCCAAAAGTAATTTCCATAAAAGTACCTCCCATGGCGGAATCTAAAATATTTCTAGAGACAAAATTCAATCCCGCGTAAAAAATTGTATGATCATCCAAAGATTTAAACCATGAGTAGGTCAATTTCTTAGCATGTTCATGGTCAAGTTGCTTAAAATTCATGATTTGAGTTAGAAGGGAAATAATTTTCGCGGGCAAAAAAGACTTAGTAATAAAAGCGTCCTTGCACTTATCCCAAGAATCGATACTATTTCGAGGCAAAGAAGAAAACCAAAATTTTCCTCTTCGGCTCAGCTTCGGAGGGATACTTAGTAATCCAGACCTCCCCTCCCCACCCCGGCTCGGCCTCGCGCTAATGCATACAGTGCGCTTGGTTGATAGGCGGAGTGCATTTATTCTGTTTCCCCCCGGAACAACCGCCCCCCGACACCCCTAAGATAGATAGTGGAGTCACGGGGAATGATGGACTCGCTGGAGCATGCGATGCCGCAACACGCTGATGTCTACTATGCAACTTTCTTCTTGTAGACTCGTGTTGGGCCTCCAAGCGTAGAGTTTTGTAGGACAGCGGCAATTTTCCCTCAAGTGGATGACCTAAGGTTTATCAATCCGTGGGAGGTGTAGGATGAAGATGGTCTCTCTCAACAACCCTGCAACCAAATAACAAAGAGTCTCTTGTGTCCCCAACACACCCAATACAATGGTAAATTGTATAGGTGCGCTAGTTCGGCGAAGAGATGATGATACAAGTGCAATATGTATGGTAGATATAGGTTTTTGTAATCTGAAAATATAAAAACAGCAAGGTAACAAATAGTAAACAGCAAGCAAAACGTTGTATAAATGCTTGGAAACAAGGCCTAGGGTCCATACTTTCACTAGTGCAATTTCTCTCAACAATATTGGCATAGTTGAATCATATGTAAGTACCTCTCATGCGACAAAGAGTTCACTCCAAAGTCACAAATAGCGGAGAACTAATAAAGAAATTATTGTAGGGTATGAAACCACATCAAAGTTATCTTTACTGATCAATCTTATGAGCTATCCCTATAAGTGTCATGGACAGCCCTAGAGTTCGTACTAAAATAACACCTTAAGATACACATCAACCAAAACCCTAATGTGACCTAGATACTCCAATGTCACCACAAGTACCCATGGGCTTTATTATACGATATGCATCACATATTTCAGATTCATCATGTTCAATCCAACACAAAGAACTTCAAAGAGTGCCCCAAAGTTTGTACCGGAAAGTCAAGACAAAAAAACGTGTGCCAACCCCTATGCATAGATTCCCATGGTCACAGAACCCACAAGTTGATCACCAAAACATACATCAAGTGGATCAATAGAACATCCCATTGTCACCATGGATATTCCATCGCAAGACATACATCAAGTGTTTTCAAATCCTTAAAGACTCAATCCGATAAGAAAACTTCAAAAGGAAAACTCAATTCATCACAACAAGATAGAGAGGGGAAAACTCCACATGATTCCTCTATATCAATAAAGCTCATGGTACATCGAGATCGTGCCATCTCAAGAACACAAGAGAGAGAGATCAAACACATAGCTACTGGTACATACCCTCAGCCCCAAGGGTGAACTACTCCCTCCTCGTCATGGAGACCATCAGGATGATGAAGATGGCCTCCGGTGATGGTTTCCCCCTCTGGCAGGGTGCCGGAACAGGCTCCCGATTGGTTTTTCGTGGCTCTGGAGGCTTGCGGTGGCAAAACTCCCGATCTAGGCTTGTTTTGGGGGGTTTTAGTATTTATAGGAATTTTTGGCATCGGTCCCACGTCCAGAAGGTTCCCAAGGAAGTCACAAGCCAGGGGACGCACCTTAGGGGGGGTGCCCCTGTGGCTTGTGTCTTCCTCGGCCTTCCTCTCTGGTGACTCTTCGCTCCAGTATTTTTTATATTTTCCAAAAATATTCTTCGTAAATTTTCAGCTCATTCCGTGAACATTTATTTCTGCACAAAAACAACACCACGGTAGTTTTGCTGAAAACAACGTCAGTCCGGGTTAGTTCTAATAAAATCATACCAAAATAATATATAATTATTGTAAACATGTCATGAATACTTCGTAAATTATAGATACGTTGGAGATGTATCACACGCCGCATCGTCGCCTGCTCCAGCTCGTTCCTGGCTTAGCCTCGCCAGGGTTGGGTAGGAGGTCCGGACCCACCTCCCCACCCCGGCTCGACCTCGCGCTAACGCATGTAGTGCGCTTGTTTGACACGCGCACTATGTTTATTCTGTTTCCCCCGGCACAGCTGCTCCCCCCGACACCCCTAAGATAGATACTGGGGTCACGGGGTGTGATGGACTCACCGGAGCATGCGACGCCGCGACACGTCGCGTCGTCGCCTGCTCCGGCTCGTTCCTATCCCGGCCTTGCCGGGGGTGGGTCGGGGGGTCCTGACCCCCCTCCTCACCCCCGGCTCGGCCGTGCGCTAATGCATGTGGTGCACTTGGTTGACAGGTGCAGTGCGTTTATTCTGTTTTCCCCCGGAACAACCTCCCCCCGACATTCCTAAGATAGATAGTGGGGTCATGGGATGTGACGGACTCGCCCAAGCATGTGATGCCCCGGCATGCCGTGTCGTCGCCTGCTCCGGCTCAGCCTCGCCGGGGGTGGGTTGGGGGGTCCAGACCCCCCTTCCCACCCTAGCTTGGCCTCGTGCTAATACACACACTAGACTTGGTTGACAGACACAATGCATTTATTTATTCCCCCCGAAACAACCGCCCCCCGACACAACTAAGATAGATAGTGGGATCACGGGATGTGACAGACTCGTCGGAGCATGAGACAGCGCGGCATGCCGCGTCATCTTCTTCTTTGGCTTGTTCCTGGATCGGCCTCGCCGGGGTGGGTAGTGGGGTCTAGACCCCCTCCCCACCCCCAGCTCAGCCTCACGCTAATGCATGTAGTGCACTTGGTTGATAGGCATAGTGCGTTTATTCTATTTTCTCCCGAAACAAGCTCCTCGACACACCTAAGATAGATAGTAGGGTCACGGGGTGTGACGAACTCACCGGAGCATGCGACGCCGCGGCACGCCGCATCGTTGCCTGCTCCGCCTCGTTCCTGGCTCGGCCTCGCTAGGGGTAGGTAAGGGGGGTCCAAACCCCCTCGCCACCCCGACTTGGCCTCGCGCTAACGCACACAGTGAAATTATTTGAGAGGCACAGTGCATTTATTCTGTTTTCCCTTGGAACAACCCCCCGACACCCCTAATACAGATAGTGGGGTCACTGGGTGTGACGGGCTTGGTGGAGCAGGCGACGTCGCGGCATGCCACGTCGCCGCCTGCTCCGGCTTGTTCTTGGCTCTTCCTCGCCAGGGGTGGGTAGGGGGCTCCATACCCCCTCCCAACCCCTGGCATGGCCTTGCGCTAACGCATGCAGTGCGCTTGGTTGACATGCTAGTGCGTTTATTATGTTTTCACACCGAAACAACCCCCCGTTAACACCCCTAAGATAGTTAGTGGGGTCAAGGGGTGTGAAGGACTCGCCAGATCTTCATCTACTCCGCCTCATTCCTGGCTCATCCTCGCCGGGGGTGGGTGAGGGAGTCCTGGATTAAGGGGTCCTCGGGAAGCCTTCATATTCTTATGGGCCGTACTATATGGGCTACTTACCGAACACTTGGAGATTTGAAGGCCGAGTCGCCAAGATGGAAGCTTTGAGAAGCATGGCTTGTGCTCCACGTTTGATGTAGCAAATAGGCATGTTTATCTCTTCAGCATGTAACCGACCATATGTAAACCCTAGGCATCCTCGGCGTCTATATAAGTCGGAGGGTTTTAGGGTATAGAGGTAGAACAAGTCATCTAGGGTTAGCTATTCGATCTCAAGGTAGATCAACTCTGTAACCCTCACATCATCAATACAACCAAGGAGGACATAGGGTATTACCTCCATCGGAGGGCCCAAACTTGGGTAAATCTGTGTCCCCTTTGTCTCATGTTGCCGTTGATTCCAGTCTCACAGTTCAGGACCCCCTACCCGAGATCCGCCGGTTTTGACACCGACATTGGTGCTTTTATCGAGAGCTCCTCTATGAGAAAGATGGAATCAATGTCTCGCCTTGTCATCAACGAAGAGGTCCGGAACATGGACACTTTTGTCCTCGGGCAGATCTTCGCCTTTGGCAGCATTGTGCTGCACGCTGATCCAACTAGCCATCTACGCCTTATTGAGAGCTTCACCCCTGATCGAGAGCTCAGATTCAAAAACTTAGAGTTCTTCGTATACTCTAGGGGTGACTTGTCATTAACTGGGCTCGCAACTTTGCCTGTAACCCCGAGGACTCTGAGGCTTTAACCTCGAGCCCCTTCTTGGGACATGCCAATCGGGTCACCCGTGGCGATGGGCTGAACTCCTATCCTGGTCCGTCCATCGAGCCATATGACCGGACACATGTTCTTAATGAACACTCCCCATGTCCGGACGCCTTGGAGGTTAACTCCGCAAGTCGAGAACAGCTGGATCCGATCGTACCTTTAGCGGTCGACGAGGCCCTAGATCGGATCTCATCGATGAAGATCATCGACGATCCATCCCTGATCTATGCTCATTTTGGTTACGGTGCGGGTCAAGACGAATTTTTCCTCCCACCCACCACCCACTTGATAGCCACTATCGAGGATTTAATTGACATGCTAGACTGTGCCTCCAAGGAGGCAGAATACATGGATGAAGAAGACCGTGCTCCCACCCCTGTTAACAATGGGAGGTGGGCCGCCACTTCCACATACGATGTCTACAGGGTATATACTCCCGCCAGTAACGGCTACAATATGCCTAACAACGATGGCGACAAATCGAGCGATGCGCCATCTAAGCGCCGATAACCGCATAAGCGGTCCAAAGGCAAAAAGGGAAGGAAATCTATTATCGGCAACAAGGAAGGTAATACCCCCGCTAGCCATGGCGATCCCGATATCCTTGAGCGCCCATTAGAGGGTCCAGAAGGGCCCGAGGACCAGAACAACCACGATAATGTCAACGCTTCCGAAGATGATAACTACCTTCCCCCGTCGAGGAGGAAGGTATACCGAAAGCCGATGACTTGTACATCCCTGATAACCTCGAAGATCAGGAAGATATCATGCAACAACTCATAGCAATGGTTGCAGCCTGAAAGCTAAAGAACGGCAACTTAAAGCCGAACAGGATGACCTCAATGATCAATGGATGGCACCGTCTGTCAAACTAGACTAAAAGGTACCCACGGAGGAGCCTGTTGCCGCAATTTGATGACAAACTCATTGATACTCCGTCTCCAAACCGTACTCCATACGACAAGCCGGACCACCCCCTCATGGTCGGGACAGGACGGCTGACAACACCGGTAACATACCGGCAATGCCCCAAAGACGGGGTAAGGATCTATTAGAGCCCAATGACAGGTTCGACCCGCAAGATGACCTGGATCATAGAGCAGGCCGTACAAGATCCATCTATGGATCCAGAGAGTACTCACCCGATAGACGGGGCGGGTACAGACCATGTTTCGACCAAAACAATAGGGTCTAGGAGCGCAACCGGACCCACACAGATGCCGAATACAGGCGCGACATAGCACAGGTCAGAGGCCCCGCTCACCCACTGTGCTTCACAGATGAGGTAATGCGACATCAGTTCCCCGAGGGGTTTAAACCCATGAATATAGAATAGTATGATGGGACTACTGACCCAACCGTATGGATTAAGGACTTCCTCCTCCATATCCACATGTCACGAGGAGACGATTTCCATGCCATCAAATATCTACCTTTTAAGCTTAAGGGGCAGCTCGGCACTGGTTAAACAGCCTCCCCGAAAACTCCATTGGATGCTGGGAAGAAATGGAAGATGCGTTCCGCTCTAACTTCCAGGGAACCTATGTCCGCCCTTTGGACTCTTTCGATCTCAACAACGTCGTCCAAAAGCCCAGCGAGTCTGCTCGACAATTCTGGAATTGGTTCTTGACTAAGAAGAACCAAATTGTTGACTCTCCGGATGCTAAGGCCATAGCCTCCTTCTGGCACAATATTCGAGACGAATGGCTAGCCCGCCAGCTAGGCCAGGACAAACCTCGGACCATGTCCGCCCTTACCTCCCTCATGACCCGCTTTTGCATGGGTGAAGACAATTGGTTGGCAAGACGCAGCCACAATTCCAAAGATCTCGTAGCATCTGAATCTCGATATTTCAACGGGAAACCAAAGCGCAATAAGAATAAGCGTCGGCAAAATAATAGCGACGCCGATGACACGACTGTAAACGCCAGATTCCGCGGCTCCCGACCTAGGCAGCGTAAGAAGCCTCCTAAAGGCAATCACGATGGACCCACTCAACTGGAGAAGATCATGAAAAGGCCTTGCCAAATCCATGGGACTTCGGAGAATCCCGCCAACCACACACACCGCAACTGCTGGGTGTTTAAACAGACCGGCAAGATACCATCCTAGGACCAAAGCAAAAGCTCTCGCAACAAGGACGAGGATGAGCCCCGGGGTCCGATTGGTGACAGTCAGAAGAAATTCCCTCCCAAAGTCAAAACAGTGAACATGATATATGCCACCCATATACCTAAGAAGGAGAGGAAGCACGCCCTTAGGGAGGTCTACGTTGTGGAACCCATAGCCCCGAAGTACAACCCATGGTTGGCATACCCGATCACCTTTGATTGGCGCGATCACCCGACCAGTATCCGTCATGGGGGTTCGGCGGCCCTCGTCCTAGACCCCATTATAGATGGGTATCACCTCACAAAAGTCCTAATGGAAGGAGGAAGTAGCCTTAACCTGATTTACTCAGATACGGTGAAAAAGATGGGCATAGATCCGTCAAGGATCAAACCCAGTAGCACTACCTTCAAAGGAGTGATCCTAGGCATTGAGGCCCGATGTATGGGTTCCGTAACCCTGGAAGTTGTATTCGGCTCGCCCGATAACTTTCGCAACGAAGACTTGATCTTCGACATTGTGCCCTTCCATAGTGGCTATCACGCGCCGCTTGGTCGGACATCATTCGCTCGTTTCAACGCAGTCCCACACTATGCATACCTCAAGCTCAAGATGTCGGGCCCCAAGTGGGTCATTACTATTAACGGTAATACAGAGCGCTCCCTTAGAACTGAGGAACATGCACTGGCCCTAGCAGCCGAATTCAGCTACAAAGAAGATCGACAAGTTCCGGCATCCGCCATAAAGGAACACAAGGCTGGGAAGCGAGTTCGGCTTCAGACCGAAAACTCGGATCCTTCCTCCTCCCTTCAATAGGGACTCACCCCCCCACACACACACTGTTGGGTTCTACCGTAGGTGCATCGCATGCCAATTAAAATTTTCCTATGCGCAGAACATCCAAGAACTTGCTATGGAGTTGGATCACAAATCATTACCACTAGACGTGCAGTGCCGTGCAGCGGAAGTAGAGTTGGGGCAACGCGTTCATGTGGTCTGTCTCCTCCTCGTCCGATCTCCCTCGAATAGCCGTTCTGATCTCCCTTGAACATCTGGTCATCAGATCCTACATACAGGTTCGCCAGAGCGGCACAAGTGCATCGCCTCTAACGGTATCCCCGCATGTAGGAGGAACACCCGTGCGGCAGAGTGCTAGGTCCGATCAGACGGTCGGCGGCGGCGAGTGGAGGTGGCTAGTTGCAACTCATGCAAAGTCCTAATGATAGTGCCGAAGCGATCAACTGGATGGGTGTGCCGCACCTCCGCTATATATAGGCATCCAGTGCGGGCTCAAATCTTGGGCCTCGCATGGATCTTAAAGCCCACGTATTCCTTCCCTTAAGCGCGCGACCCTTTAGGTTCTCGTCCACTTGGTCGCGAGTCAGATGACATCCGACTCGACCGATTGGTAGCAACCTCTAGCAAGATGTGCCGACTCCAAGTGTGTGATGAGGCTGGTTAGGCGAACCTATACTTCACACTTCTCTTCCCTTTGCCACACGATATATGTTGTCATGCACAAGGCGACATGGTCATCCTCGTTGCAGCACGACCTCTTTCTCGTTCCGATGAATCCGACCAATATTCGGATTATCTCATAATCCTCATCGCATGGCCATGCTTATCCTGGTCGGATCACCCGAGGGGGCCCAAAGTATATCTCTCTTGGTAGGAGGGGCAAATTCCATCTTTCTCGACCATGTCTCGCAGCATGGGTCTGGACAAGCCCGAATCCAACCTTTGTAACAACCTAGTCACGGAGTAGCGTTTGGTCAGCCCAAAGCAAGTCTGTCACCATCCCGAGTACATGCGCCAGCTCAGGTCTTAGGACATAGAACGTATGTTGTACTAGAGACCACAGATGACCTATCGATGCGTCTCATAGTTGGGTCAGTCCAACTCAGACCTTATCTCGACTCGGATACGACTATGTAGAATCCGATCAGACCTTTGTGAGTCCATATTATCCGGCTAGCACCCAATGCTACATGGTCAGTGAGACTGAACCATCCATCATGTCATATGCTAGTCTGATTAGTTGCGCGTCCACACAACCCTTTTGACTAGGGACCATTTAGAACACTTATCATAGAATGCATAGTCTCACAAACAAGTCACGTACTTATTAATACACATCACTGATAATGTCCAAGGACTATCTTTATTCATAAACACATAGGAAATATCATCATACATGATTGCCTCTAGGGCATATCTCCAACAGTCTCCCACTTGCACTAGAGTCAATCAAATAGACATCGAATGCGCATAGCTCTAACATATCCCTCATGCTTGGGTTGTGGAAGCGGCTTAGTCAACGGATCTGCAACATTTACATCCATATGAATCTTGCACAAATTGGTATCACCTTTCTCTACGAGCTTTTGTATCAAGTGATATTTTCGGTCTATGTGCCTGGTCTTGTGGTGTTGTCTTGACTCCTTGGCATGTGTGATGGCACCTGAATTATTGCAATAAAGGTCCACGGTTTTGACCAGCCTGGGAACACACCAACATCTTCCAGGAACTTCGGAATCCAAACACCTTCCTTTGCGGCTTCACAAGCCGCAATGTATTCGGCCTCTGTTGTGGAGTCGGCCACCGTATCTTGCTGGGAACTTGTCCAACTCACTGCTCCTGCATTCATGACATACATGAATCCAGTTTGCGATCGACTATCGGTTTGGAAACTAGCATTAGCGTAACCCTTTACGCAGAGTTCCTCCTCACCTACATAACTAGGAACATCTCTTTAGTCCTTTTTCAGGTACCTCAAGATAGTTTTCACCACTGCCGAGTGACTCACCTAGGTCGGCCTGGTATCTGCTTGTTAAGCTTATTGCATAGGCAACATCTGGCCGTGTACATAGCATGGCATACATGATGGATCCAATTGCCGAGGCATATGGAATCCTACTCATCCGGTTTCGCTCATCAGAAGTCGTAGGACTCTGAGTCTTGCTTAGCCTTATACCATGTGAGACGGGCAAGAACCCTTTCTTGGCCTCACTCATGTTAAACCTCTTCAACACTTTGTCTATGTACGTGCTCTGGCTTAAGCTGAGCAGCCTCCTCGATCTATCTCTATAGATCTTGATGCCTAAAATGTACACTGCCTCTCCAAGGTATTTCATCGAAAACTTGCCATTCAATGATTCCTTGACTGATTTCAGCATCGAAACATCATTTCCGATCAGCAGCATGTCATCCACATACAAGATCAAAAATACTACCGAGCTCCCACTAGACTTCTTGTATAAACCATAGTCCTCTTCGTTCTTGATGAAACCAAGGTCAACGATGACTTCATCAAAACGAATGTTCCAACTCCGAGCTGCTTGCCTCAATCCATAAATGGATCTCTTGAGCTTGCATATTTTACCAGCGTTAGTTGGATTGACAAAACCTTTGGGTTGTATCATGTATACATCCTCTTTTAAAATTTCCATGAAGGAAAGCCGTTTTGACATCCATCTGCCATATCTCATAATCGAAATATGCAGCTATACCTAGTATGATCTTCACCGACTTTAGCATCGCTACCGGCGAGTATGTCTCATCATAGTCAATTCCTTGAACTTGTCCATAACCTTTAGCGACAAACCAAGCTTTGTGGATCTGAACATTTCCATCCACATCGGTTTTGTTCTTAAAGACCCATTTGCAACCAATGGCAACTACGCCAGGTGGCGGATCAGCCAAGTCCCAGACTTGATTCTCATCCATGGGTTTAAACTCGGATCTCATGGCCTCTAGCCATGCCTCGGAATCTGGGCTCACCATCGCTTCGCATACGTGGCCGGCTCATCGCTTTCCAGCAACAATACATCGCACACTCTGCGCAATCTTTCCGACCTCCATGGCTCCGGTGCCGACTCCACTATGGGTTCCCTGACCAACTCCGGTATGATCTCATCACTAGCCGAGTCATCCCCGAGTGGCTCTCGAATTTCTTCGAGTTGCACCGTTGTCCCACTGGCCTCCCGATAGAGAAACTCTTTCTCTAGGAAAACCCCGTTCCGAGCAACAAACACTTTGTTCTCTTCTCGGTTGTAGAAGTTATATCCCAAGGTTTCCCTCGGATATCCCACAAATATGCATTTATCTGACTTGGGCGTAAGCTTGTCCAACATGAGTCGCTTGACAAATGCTTCACAACCCCAAATCTTTAGAAAAGACAAACTAGGACTCTTCCCAGTCCACATCTCATGTGGTGTCTTGTCTACAAATTTATATGGTACCCTATTAAGTGTGAAAGCTGCAGTTTCTAGAGCATATCCCCAGAATGACAAGGGTAAATCAGATTTGCTCAACATCGACCGGACCATGTCCAACAAGGTTTGATTTCTCCATTCTGACACACCGTTTCTCTACGGCATACCTGAATGTGTGAGCTGAGGTACTATGCCTCGGCTTTTCAGATCATTATGAAACTCCTAGCTCATGTACTCACCTCCATGATCTGATCGTAGAAGTTTTATCATCTTGCCGAGCTGATTTTCAACCTCGTTCTGAAACTCTTTGAACTTTCCAAAAGTTTCTGATTTGTGCCTCATCAAATAGATATAACCATATCTACTCAAGTCGTCGGTAAAAGTCACTTAGTACTGATAGCCACCTCTGTCCGTTGTGCTCATTGGACCACACACATCACTGTGTATAAGCTCCAACAGCTCGGACGCCCTCTTGCAACTCTTTGCAAAAGGAGACTTAGTCATCTTGCCTAGCAAGCATGATTCGCGTGTCTCAAACGACCTGATGTCGGACGAAGTTAGGAGTCCATCATCATGGATCTTCTTCATGTGTTTCAGATTAATGTGTCCAAGCCGTCAATGCCAGAAGTATGTCGGATTTATCTCATTAGGCTTATGCATCTTGATATTCACATTATAGACTGGTTCCATTTCTAGATTTAAAATAAATAGCCCGTCTACTATGGGTGCATAGCCATGGAACATTGCATTCAAATAAAATGAACAACCATTGTCCTTTTTATTGAATTCATAACCTTGACTCATCAAACATGAGGCAGAAATAATGTTCCGACTAAGTGCGGGAATGTAATAACAATTATTCAGTTCCAAAATAAATCCAGAAGGAAGCTTGAGCTGCATCGTGTCGACCTCCAACATAGCAACTCTTGCTTTGTTGCTGACCCTGATGTCAATCTCCCCTTGTGCCACACGCCTAGTTCTTACCAGCCCCTGCATCAAGTTGCAAATATGAACAACCAATCCGGTATCAAATACCCAAGAGCTACTAGGTATGTCAGCAAGGTAAATATCAATAACATATGTAACAAGTGTACCTTTGCCTGAAGAAGCATCTCCGACTTTCTTGACGTGCTTAGCAAGCCACTTGCTATAGTTGCTCTTCCAGTGACCAGCTTCCTTGTAGTGAAAGCAAATGGTCTTTGAGTTCGGTTCGGACTTTGGCTCAATGGCAGAGACAGCCTTCTCCGTGCCCTTTGCCTTACCCTTTTTGTTGGGCCAACTCTTCTTGAACTTAGCCGAGTTCTGCACCATCAACACTTGATGCGTGCCTTTCTTAATATCTTGCTCTGCCACCTTGAGCATCCCATGCAATTCAGTGAGCTTCTTATCCATGCGGTGCATATGATAGTTCAAGACGAATGTCCCATAGCTAGGTGGAAGAGAACCCAAAATTGCATCAGTGGACAACTTGTCCCCAAGTGGGAAGCCTAACCGATCCAAAGCTTGCATGTACCCGATCATCTTGATCACATGCGGCCTCAGTGGATCACCCTCCTTCAGCTTACAATCCGTCAAGGACTGCCAGACGTTGAACCTTTCGGTCCTAGCCTGTACCTGAAACATGCTCTTGAAACTCTCGATCATATCGAAAGCCTGAATGTTTTCGAAATGCTATTGCAAATCAGGCTCCATACAAGCCAGCATGAGGCAGCTGATCTCGTTTGATTCATCAACGTGTTTCTGGTGGGCATTCTTGGTTGTGGCGTTAGCATTCTCGGCAGGTTCCTCTGGAAGTGGATCCTCTAGAACATGTTCCTTTTTATCGTGCTTCAGAACAATTCTCAGATTTCTATGCCAGGTGGTAAAGTTTCTTCCATTCAGTTTATCCTTTTCTAGAATTGATTACAATGCAAAGTTGGGTTGTGCAGGTGGTGCCACTGATCTACAATAGAAAATATGCAATCACTAAGCAATGTGTTTATGTAGAGTAATTCAAGCCTTAAACAGAACTACTCCCACTGAAGTCGGCATCCCTCCGCAAACTTTCAGTGATTAAGGACCCGTCTAGCGCCAACGACTAGTGAGCTTTAGCATCATTGCTAGCCAACTTGCCTATTCGGTAAGCAACATCTTGTTAATCGTATCTATATACGACTCCTATCGGTTGGGTAGGTATCTCATACCCCGGCTCCCAACTTTCTTTGCCACAAGGCCCAAAACCGTTTTGATAGCCTTGTCAAGTTAACCCGATGTAGTGCATGTCAATGTCCGACACGAACCCTCCAGTTCAAGGACACCTAGTAGCACCTCAATTTTATGAGCCCACTACTAGACGTACTTGACGTGCGAAGGTGCAACATCCGGAATGGCAATATACTTGATATTAATGAGGTATCTTTCTACCATTATAACATGCATAGAAACAAGAAGCAATATCAATCACATATAAACATAAATATGTGAAATAGTATGGCTCCTTCATTGGCGTCCTTCCATGGCCGGCTCCTACTCCAATGACCAAGGCGGAACTCCATCTTGTCCGTCACGCCAGGACGCCAAAACCTCGAACTTGATCTCTGTCCTCCAACTACTACAACTAGTAATGAATTTATAGAGAATCACAAGTCGACACGCAGGTCATTATACAATATAATGACAACACTTTGGCTCCTGCCGGCTGACAATCATGACACGCAGGTCATGTTAAATTACAGACATGCATCACATACATATGAGCCATACTATTCACATCAAACCTGCAAAACAAACTTACGCATAGAATCGCATTCTACCGGTTTGTGTGATCGTGTATGAAATACAAGGCGCTACGCACATGGCGGTCACAGATCGCATATAATCACATTCTACCGTTTTCGGAAATCACAGATCGCATCTGCACTTCGATCATGCCGAATTTTCTGATCTGACCGATCTCATCGATCATCGCGAACCCAATTTGGATTTACGTTTCACGGTTAACCTCGATGGTGGATATCGACCGGTAGGGGTAGGTTCTATCAGGATCTCATGGATTCTGATTGATAGAAAACATCGCCTCAATCTATCCTGGTGTGCAATTGATCTCATCAACCGTGCACATAGCCGATGTCATGAATGACGATGGATCTCATCCGCCGCCTTCGCATATCAAATATGCATCCGTTCTGAATCCAAATCCTATAACAGAGGCTCTGATACCACCTTTGGGTTCTACCGTAGGTGCATTGCATGCCAATTTAAATTTTCCTATGCGTAGAACATCCAAGAACTTGCTACAAAGATGGATCATAGATCATTACCACTAGACGCGCAGTGCCGTGCAGCGGAAGTAGAGTCGGGGCAACGCATTCGTGTGGTCCATCTCCACCTCGTCCCATCTCCCTCGAACAGACATTCTGATCTCCCATGAACATTCGGTCCCCGGATCCCACGTACAGGTTCGCTGGAGCGGCACAAGTGCACCGCCTCTAACGGTATCTGCGCGTGCAGGAGGAACACCCGTGCAGCGGACTGCTAGGTCTGATCACACGGTCGGCGGCAGCGAGTGGAGGTGGCTAGTTGCAACTCATGCAAAGCCCAAATGATGGCGCTGAAGTGATCAACCAGATGGGCATCCCGCACCTCCACTATATATAGGCATCCAGTGCGGGCTTAACTCTTGGGCCTCGCACGGATCCTAAAGCCCACGTGTTCCTTCCCTTAAGGATGCGACCCTTTAGGTTATCGTCCACTTGGTCGCGAGTCAGATGACATCCGACTTGATCGGTCGGTAGCGGCCTCTAGCAAGACGTGCCGACTCCAAGTGTCTGATGAAGGTAGTTAGGTGAACCTGTACTTCACACTTCTGTTCCCTTTGCCACACGATATATGCTGTCGTGCACAAGGCAACATGGTCATCCTTGTTGCAGCACAACCTCTTTCTCGTTCCAGTGAATCCGACCAACATTCGAATTATCTCATAATGCTCATCGCATGGGCATGCTTATCTAGGTTGGATCACCCGAGGGGGCCTAGAGTATATCTCTCCTGGTAGGAGGGGCAAATCCCATCTTGCTCGACCATGTCTTGCAGCATGGGTCTGGACAAGCCTGAAACCAACCTTTGTAAATACCCAGTCACGGAGTAGCGTTTGGTCGGCCCAAAGCAAGTCTGTCACCATCCCAAGTACATGCGCCAGCTCAGGTCTTAGGACATAGAACGTATGTTGTACTAGAGACTCACAGATGACCTATCCCTGCGTCTCATAGTTGGGTCTGTCCAACTCAGACCTTATCTCGACTCGGATCTGACTATGTCGAATCCGACCAGACCTTTCTGAGTCCATATTATCCGCCTAGCATCCAATGCTACATGGTCAGTGAGAACGAACCATCCACCACGTCATATGCTAGTCTGATTAGTTGCGTGCCCACACAACCCTTTTGACTAGGGAGCATTTAGGACTGTTATCATACAATGCATAGTGTCACAAACAAGTCACGTACTTATTAATACACATCATTGATAATGTCCAAGGACTATCTTTATTCATAAACACATAGGAAATATCATCATACATGATTGCCTCTAGGGCATATCTCCAACACCCACTACACAACCTTAAGACTAGCAAAGTACGTGTCGAGGAGGCACAATTTCGCACTTAATATTCCATGGGTAGCGGTGTGGAAATAAAGATGGGTGTTCGACTGGTCCAAACCTCTACCATCAACACATCTTTGGACTAAATGCAGGCGCTCCTAAAAGAGCCTGCCTATGGCGTGAAGCTCACCTACAGTTTGGCGGCCTCTCAAGACCTTGTTTGCAAGATACGTCCGCCAAACACTAACACCTATCAAGGTGCATCTAAGAGCAGAAGTCAACTAGCAATGGGGCATATCGAGGACGTCAGGTTATTTTTTCGAGAGTACGCCAATGGCATACCTTAGCTTTATAGAAGAAAGAGATAATTACAAGAGTTTGAAGTTTACAGTCAGGGACTCGGTGATCTGCTCGCACACCACTCCCAATACAAAGCAACTACTCACACCAGATTTGAACTCCTCTAGCTCCTGCTAGTACCCATGACTTAAGCTCGTCAAAGATCATGTGCACCAGGCCATCTGCCGACAAGATATTATGTCGCCTGTCGAACACCCTAGCATTTCACTGTTTCCACAGGTTCCAACACACCAAGATCACAAAAGAATCAAAATCCTTCCTATGACCAGTAGGAGCACCCATCCTTGCCGAGCACCACTATTGCTCGAGCCAATCAGTCGAGGAAGGGATGAGCTGCGGCTGTAATCTTACTTTGCCTATGCACGTAGTATAGACTTGTCGCATGTAGACACATCTAAGAAGGATGTGATCCACCATTTCCTCCTCTTGATCGCAGAAGAAGCATGGCGATCTACCGTCTTGTAGCCCATGCTTGTAGCGACGATCAACAATACATACCCAATATTGAATGGCGAGCCACATGAATATCTTGCAAGACAGGGGCGCCCAACACTTCCAGATCATCTTGTCATAGGCCACAGAAATCCCACCTTCTGTGAGCATCTTGTATGTAGATGCCGCAGAATACACACCATTGACTTGCCATTTCCACCAAATCTTGTCACTCTGCAATGGGATGAGAACCATCCGTATCATCCTGTCCCAGACCTCAATAAGCTGTACTAACCCATCAGTGTCTAAATCCTTCACGATATTAGAGGCCCAACGATGATTCAACAGCCCTTCCCGCACAGTTCTCCTATTGATAACCTGGGTGCGCACCGTACCCACCACTAAACGTGCAATCTCCTGCATGGTTGACCCATTGATCCAGCGGTCCTTCCAAAACAATGCTTTGTCCCCGACACCCACCTGCCAATGCACAAGACTATTGAAAACTTGCTGCACCTGACGGTCCATGCCAAGCTGGAGACCATGCCAAGGTCGGGAGTCATCTGATCTTCGCAACCACTCCCATCGAAGTCTGAGAGAAAGCCCATGCAACTTGAAATCAATCACTCCCAGACCGCCCAAATGTTTAGGCCGACAAACACGCTTCCAAGATACCAAACATTTGCCCCCATGGATCTCCTCCGCTCCATCCCAAAAGAATGCACGACATCTTTTGTCAACTTTTTCTAGAGCCCAATTGGGAGCATCAGCAACCAGTAAATGATGTGTTGGTCTGGCTCGAACGACATTGTTCACCAGTATCAATCTGCCTGGCCGCGTGACCAAACCCTTCTGCCAACCGGGCATGAATTTGAGCACCTTATCCACAATAGGCTGCCACTCGAATCTTGTCAATTGTTTGATTGAAAGCTAGAGGCCCAAATATTTACAAGGAAACTTATCCATCCTCCATGGAAGTGGGGCTGCTACCAGAGCCTCATCCTCTTCCTCGCCACGTATCATGATGGCAGATGATTTTGAGAAGTTGACATGAAGACCAGTAGCAGCACCAAAGATTTGAAGAGATTCTTTGAGAAACATTAGATCAGCCAAGCATGGTCTAATGAATAACACCACATCATCAGCATATATAGACAACCTTTGCAAAGGAGAGCATCCTGGGAGTGGGATCAACACTCTAGCTTCATGCGCCTTGATAAGAATGGATGATAGCACATCCATAGCAGTAACGAATAGCAAGGGCGAGACGGAATCACCTTGACGAAGACCGCAAGCATGCATAAACTTGCAACCCGCACATCCATTCACAATAACTCTGGAGCTAGCCGTGGACAGAATAATGGCTAGCCGGGACAGCCAAGCTTCCGAGAACCCTTTCGCACGTAGCACTTCAAACAAAAATGACTAGGAAAGGGAGTCAAAAGCCTTGGATATGTCCAACTTTAGAAGCACCCCTTTGGCCTTGCGTTTGTGTAGCATCCTGGCCATGTGCTTAACCAACATAAAGTTATCATGCAAGGTTCTTCCTCTTATATAGGCCGATTGGTTTAGCTGAACCAACTCTCCCATTCTAGGACACAACTTGGTTGCAAGTGGTTTGGAGCATATCTTTGGAAGGCTGTGCACAAGGCTTATAGGCCTAAAATCTCCGATTGAGCAAGCATCTGCTGACTTGGGGATGAGCATGATGAGGGCCTGATTAGGTCTCCCGAAACCCCTTCCATTTCCAGCAAACAACATGTGGATAGCAGCGAGTATATCTCCATTGATGATATTCCAAGTAAGGCAAAAGAAAAGGCCGATGAATCCATCCGGACTGAGGGCATGCTCAGCCGGCATTTCTTTGATGACCGACCATACCTCCTCCTCTAAGAAAATTACATCTTGATCGGTGAGATCAATGGCCGAGATTTCTAGGAAATCAAGATTGATGGTATGCTCTCTCGCATTTGCCAAGCCCAAAGTTTGGGAAAAGGCCTCAAAGAACACCTCCTCCTTGGAAGCCTGGTCGGTGATGATTCTGTTGCCGTGATGTATGGCAGGGATGAAGTTTTTAGTCTTCTTGCCATTCGCAACAAGGAAGAACAGTTTGGTGCACGCATCGCCCACCTTAAGCCACCTGATTCTGGAACGCTGTTTGGCAATCGTTTGCTCCAAGGATGCCAAACCCAGGAGCGTGTGCTTCAGGGTACTTCTAAACCAGCGCTCATGTGGTGTCAAAGTCCTCGACTCCTGGGCCTTATCAAGCCGAAGAATGATCCAATTGGCAACTGCCATTTGGATCTTGATGTGGCCAACACGCTTCTGCCCCCAAGCCGTTAAGTATCTCGCCGTGTTATGGAACAACAAGTCCAGCCGTTTGAAGGGGTCGATCACCTCCGGATCACAGGTCCATGCCTCCCTAACTGCATCTTCGAAACCCGACAGTCTAGTCCAGAAAATTTCAAATCTGAACCTCCGCTTCACATGCATCGGCTCATCCATCGAAAGGTGCAGCAGACAATGATCTAAGAAGCTTGAAGAGAGGGTCTGTAGCAGGCAATTCGGATGCTCCAGCTCCCAGTCAACTGAGACTAAAGCCTTGTCAATCTTGGTCAGGGTTGGAGACTCCCGCTCATTGCTCCAAGTGTATAAACGGCCGTGGAGAAACATGTCCTTAAGCTCATGGTCATCCACAAATCGCATGAACCTTCCCATCATTATCCTATCAATATTGTTGTTGCTTTTGTTAGAAGCCTGCAGGATGAGGTTGAAGTCGTCAATAATCATCCATGGACCTGGGCAAAGGGCACGCCTCTCAGAGAGCTCCAGCAGGAAATTGATCTTGTCCCCATACTCCCGAGGCCCGTATACCACAGATAGCCACCATGGTTGCCCATCTCGCGGCACCACGTATCTGGAGATGAAGTTTGCATCAGATACACAATTTGAGATGTCAGCCAAAGCAGAGTTCCAAGCAATCAGAATCCCCCCCCTCGTATGCACCGCTGGCAAATAGACAAAGTCGTCATAAGATGGGCCAAGACATTGCATAACAACAAACTGGTCTAAAACATCGATTTTAGTTTCCTGAATACAAAAAATGGATGGCTGCATTGTATCCGCAAATTCTCTCAACGCCTTTCTACGAGATGGACTGTTTAAACCATGAACATTCCACCTAATAACTCCAAGTTGTTGTGCGACATTGGAAAACAGGCCACACCAACGAGCTGAACCTAGGCCGTGATGGCCCTGTCCAGCAAACCTCCCCCTTCCAGATCAATGGGTATGGACTTCCCAAAGATCGCCGCCATGGCACGTAGCTGTGGCTGTTGCACTGGAGAGTCAAACATGGCGCGCAACTGTCTCAGTGTCTCATCCTGGACAGTAAACTCATGAGGCGAGATTCCAAGTGCCTTGAGCAGGACCGATTTTGCAGGCGTGGCGTTGCCCTTGGACGCCGGATTGGTGATCAGTGTAGCAGCCGAGGCCCTGGTAGTGTGCCGTGGAGTAACTTGCTCGACATTGGCTTTGAGCACAACATCCATCTCTTTCAGAATCGGCGGCGCTAGTTTCTTCAGGAGACCGGTGCAGAAAGATTTCAAGTTTGCCATGGCCACCAGTTCTCTCCTGGCAAGGCCAGCACCGGGGCTGGGCTCCTCCTGGGTCGTCGCAACAATTGGATGTGACCGAGCCTCATGGGCTGTCAGCAGGCCATCTTCACTCGATAGGCTAACCTGGAAATAACTGGGCGAAGAAACCTGCCCAGAATCCATAGATTCTCTCTCCTGATCTTCCTGCATGAAAGAGGACCCCGCCGTGGAGGAGGGACGCGTGTCCACCAAGGGCAACTCACAATCAATCAAGGGATCTGACAGAATTTCTGGGACCGGGTCTCACCAGGGGCGGGCAGACTGTCTTTGCCAAAAGAAGCAATCCCCAGGTCTGGATGTCCCACATGGAGTTCTATGTGATCCATGCAGCCCACTCATGATCCGCCACCAACGCCCTGGTCAGGGTCCAGAGACCCGTTGTCGCCACTATCTTCCAAAACGGTCAGTTTGGCACCAAGGACCAACGCGGGCACCGGTGTTGTCCGATTGGCCAGTGACGGGCAAAAGGAAGTAGCCGGCCCCACTGCCATAGGCGCAACGAACGTATCTCCCTTGGGACCCGAGGCAGCAGGCTGCAGCTCCTTTTGCAGCGGATCAACAGCCAACTCAGTGGGGACAGGGGGATCCAATGTGGCCAGAGTCTCCGGTGGTGCAGCCATGATAGGACTTGGGGTGGCCGCAGGCCGGTCATAGGGATCAGGTGTGTCAGCGTCAGCAGCTTGCACCACCATCACCGAAACCGAGTTTGCCACCGCTGTGGTGGCCATGGTCGAATGAACCGCCGGCCCAAAGTCCCTGCAAGCCTCGCCCATGGCCGGAAGCCTCCAGTTGGACTCTCCTAGGCGGCCCTCTAGCACCTTTCTATAAGTCCTTCCCGTGTGGCCAACACCGGCTGCGTCCACCCAGCTACCGCGATCATCTCTCTTGCCACGGGTCCAAGGCAAGACCTGTCTCTCTCCCCCACCGACGAAATCATCGGAATCCTCAGGCAGACCACTTTGGCCGCTGCCATCCGAGCTAGATGGCCGGCGCCAGTTATCCAGAGTGTTGAAATCCCACACATGACCAATGTGAATGAGAGTGGAATACTCCAGAAACTAGCGGAACGAAGCACGCCGCTGCCGCTCATCATGCATCTCTGGTTCTGGGATCCAGAGCAATATGTCCACAGGAACGTCGTCCAGCTGCACGCACCAAGAATGCACCTTGAACGGTGACAAATCAGATCTGTCAGCTGTCTAAGGCGCCAAATTGTCGATCAAGCACGAGGCACCCAGAATTTCCTCCGCGGTCTCCTTTGACCAGGCATGAAATGGAACTCCCTCGATCATAAGATCCACTTGCACCCTCATCGCCTTAGATTTAGCTTGTGCTTTCCAGAGCTAGGGCTTGAAGAAAATCTTGAAGCTTCCATTGTCCACCGGGCTAGAGCGCAGAGCTGAGTTGCGGAGGTCCGGAGTAGCGAAGACGATCAAGAAATCCTCCGGATGGAAGCAGTGCACCAAGAAGCGGTGGCGGGGGATATTGAGTTGAGCCGTGATGGCTTCAGCGGCCTCAACATAGGAAACCGCCAGCCTGGATCTTCCAATGTAGGCCACCACCGCTAGACGAAGCCGGCGCTCCATGTCTTCCATCTCCGAAGAGTGGCGTAGGATGCAGATGCCGCCCGCAGCCGGTGAGGCAGACGATTGGGGCGAAAGCAGGGGCTCGGGTGCAACTGACAAGGACAATGGCAACTACACGTCCTTCCTGGGCTCCAACGAGCGCTGCCTCACCACAGCCATCGCAGCAACCAGAGGGGAAGAGCGACCCATCTTGGTCAACACCGCCCGAATGAGCTCGCTCTTCGATGCCGGACTCTAAGGTCTCTTGCACTGGAAAGATTCATGGCCGACCATGCCGCAGCGGTAGCACATGGGGCGGTTGGTGCAGTCCTTCTTACGATGGTCATCTCCAAAGCATTTGAAACAAAGACCATGCAACTCCACCGAGAACTCTCGCCGCTCAAACGAGGAAGAAGGAGAAATCGATGCACGGCAAGCTGACGGTCCGGCCTTCCCTAGCCGCTTGAGCGCCCGATGGCGGCACCAGAGGGCTTTGTGGGACGGCCACGGCTGTCGATAACCGTCAGTCGGGGTAGCAGGCCCATCCACTACAGCCACCTGTGCCCCCCCCCCCCCCCCCGCCCAAAGAGGAGGAGCGGCTAGATCCAGACGAGCCCGAAAGTCCTAGACCTGAAACCACGGGTTGTGGCATGTGGAAAGTGGAGGAGATTGATGGTGGGATGGAAGACATTGCTCACAAGAGTGGGGTGGACGCCGCGACCAGAGCGGTCAGCGGCGGAGAGGTGGGCGCCGCGGCCGGAGTGGCCAGCGGCGGGCTCAGGGAGCGGAGCGCAGAGCAGAGCGAAGAGCAGAGCAATTCCCGGCCCTACTAATTGACGCTCAGACATCATATTATCAATTGAAGACCCCTGATACAACAACTGTTGTATAATTTTATTTCTTTCATGTACCTGTAAACAGTTGCTTTGGCAATCTGAGCTATAAGAGTTGTTGAGAAAAATGTAAATTGCGTGGCACAAGTTTGCCTCATCTGTCCTTTTTTCAGCGTATATTTTTTCCTCTCTCCCTCTTCTCGTGAACGTGTTCAGTATGATGCGAGGTAACCAGCTAATATACCGGGGGCTTGAGTTCAAAAACAAATTGCCTTGTCTATCATGTGTTCGACATCTTGGTGTTCATTTTATTTGCATCGGTTCCGAACTATGTATTTGGTCAATAAGTTGGGTTGCCCAGCTCCTCTGCTTGCCCCTTTACGTTCCGCTCGTTTGGCTAAGAGGGCAAAGGGAGCACCCCTATGATTGTGCTTGTGGATAGTCTGGTCAAGCTGAAAACGGACTGTCATGGTATGCGAGATCAAGTCTATGAACCCCGAGCTAGAAGTATTACACTTCAATCCTCGTAAGCGGTTATTCCGTGTTATAGAAGGAACTTGGCCTTTGTGCAAACATTGTGATATCGGCTTTGGCCAAGGTTCGTCCGAACATCACAACACTTCGGTGGCTAACCATACGCTTCATGTAGTCCTTTTCACGCCCCTATGGCTAAGTGAAAGAAATAAAGCACTATAGTCTGATTGCCTAGTCAGCCACACTGTACCGCCTTCAGGTTCCGATTATTCAGCTAAGGGACATAGTGCATTGGCATAGACGCCCCATGCAATATCTACATGGGGGCTGAAGCCGACGACTCGCATCTTTCAGTATTAAGCAGCCACATAGGAGTTATAAAGGAATGCAAAACCATATAAGAGAAAATACTAATATCATCAAAAGTTTGGACATGTCTTCGGACACGTTACAGTTCATTCAAATAAATGATCGCCCGGACACCGGGACGCTATGACTCGAGCACTCTCCATCACTCCATCAAAGTATATCTTGAGGCGTCTATGCTCTTTCCCAGAGGTGGTGGGGCGGTGGCTACCTTTGTCGGATCTAGCCCCGGCTAGTGCACCTTCACTCTTGCGAGGGCCATCTAGACTCCCTCGATGGAGGAGGAGCGCTTGACGGTGTTGAGGTGGGGCGAAGCAGCAATCAACCTATGCACCAGGCCAAAGTAGCTGCCTGGCAGCGGCTCGCCGGGCCATAAGCGGATATAGAGATCCTTAATGGACGGCTCCGCCATCTGGTGCAGCTCCATCAGCTGTTTCAGCTGCTCCACTAGAAGAGGAGGATGATCTGGGCTCCAAACTATGCCCAGAATAGCCAAGCTTCATCTCCTTCTCCGTGCGAGGCTAACAGCTGATTGACGTTCACCACGCTCTTTTGGAGATCGGAGGATGCGCTTGAGGATCGCCACACCCGGGTAAGCAATGCAAATTTGCCATTCCCTAATATGCACTTTAGTGAGTACGACTTACCATCTGCTATCTCCTTGGCTTGGCGCACTTGCTCCCCGTAGAACCGTCTGTCCATCTGCTCCTTCTGGAGTTTGGTTTTTAAAGTGGATAGTTCGGACAAGCTCGTCTTATTCTTCTGCTCCAAGGCCTCGCATCTTTCACTGGCGTCCTTGAGCTCCTCCTAGACCTCTGCCACACGAGCCTCATGCTTGCCACTTGTGGCCCACATGGTGGAAAGGGCAACAACCATTTCTTTTAGGAGCCGCCCCCTCGGCGGCCGCTTCATCCTTCGCGCACTGGAGCTCGGCCTTGAGCCTCTCCATCTCCTTCGCCGAGGTTGCGCGTACATTATACAAGGTGAAAAGGCTGCACTGACATTATTCGGACGATAGAGTTCAGACGAAGGCATTCGGATTCTGTTTTGACATACCTTGAGCCTCGTCGAATCTTCGGTTAAGGGCCTCAACTTCGTATTTGGAGCGCTTAAGCTTCCGATTTAGCTCGTCCAGCTCGGCGCCATTTCTCGCCGCCACCGATGACGAAGCCTGCTTTACACATACAGTTGATATATGACATGGGTTCTCAATTCCCGAATTATAATCAATCTGATCATATGTTGAGTTATTCTAACATGCCGGACACTTAAAGTGTATCTAGTTCGATGCCGGATACAAGAGTGACCCCTAGGTGAGCTTTTTCACCTCACCTAGGGCTCGGGGGATGCCATGTATATAATACGAATAAATACAAACTTTGCAAATAAAAACATCGGGTGACTTACTTGAGAACCCGTAAGGAGGCCTTTGAAGGCCTCCTTTAGTCCGCTGTCAATAGACTGGATGCTCTGCAATACCGCACCCATATGGGTGTGGTGATCCTCGGGGATGGAGGCGCTCGATAGAGCCTCCTCCGTGATCGACCACCTATTGGTCGATGGTGCCGGTGATGATCGGATATCCTGATCACCTACCAGGGATTGAACCATTGCCTCTAAAGGGACAGTGCGCTCCGGAGATGTTTTTGGAGGGGACTGCGCACCCATTCGTCCGACCTCCTCGGTGTCCGGGAGTGGTGTCGCCCCCCGGTCTCTAGTGACCGAGGCGTCAGCCTCGACCATGGTACGGTCTCCTCCATTGCCAGTGTCTGGCTCCATAGGAGTGTGCCGGTGTGGTGGGATGCGAGGTGTCCTCGCTCTCCGCCAGTTCGACAGGCGGGGTCTCCCCGTCCGATATCACCTCGGTGGGGATGACGCGCGGGGGCTGCAAAGCCAATAACCTACATGTTAGCAAGCTCTAAATCTATTCGTGATGAATGGGAGGGTCTTCGGATCCTAACCTTTTCGGAGGGGGCTTGACCCGTAGGCTCCTTCGCGGAACCTCCTCGAGGTCTTCGGGTGCGGTGTCTGAGTCCAAACTATCGTCGGACATAATCACCCGCGCCCGACGCGCCCTCTTCTGGATAGGAGGAGGGACCTGCTCCGGGGCGTCCGAAGACGTCACTCTATTCCTGGCACAGGGGGAATTACCTCCCCCCTTGCCATCGACCACAGCCTCCTCCTCTTCCTCCTCTTCTTGCTCTTCCTCCTCCTCAGCCTCCTCCGGATTCGAGGAGGCAGGGGAATCCTCGGATGCGGTGTCAGGCTTATCCCTGATGCAGATACCACCCTAGCCTGGTTTCTTCTTCTTCTCTTTTTTCGTGGGAGCCTCATAAGGCTTTACCACGAGCATTTTTGGTAACAGCCTAGTCCTCTCATCTTTGGGCTGAGGAGCCGGAATGTTAATGTTGATGGATTTTTCAGCCATTTCCACAAAGGCAGATCGGAAAAGGGGTTATAAAATCTCCTTAGGTAATGAAGCCAACCAAGCTAGGATGTATCATACCTCGGATTTGGGCTTGGCGGCATGCAGACCCTTGTCCTCCATCTCGGATGGCTAGCTCTTCTATGATTTGAAGAGCGCGTTCCATAACTTCTCCCGCGTAGTGCGGAAGAGATTTCGTACCGTGGGCTCGGTGTCGAGCTCACGAGCCCACATGGGAGTGTCCCGGCACTGGCAGGGGAGGATGCATCTTTGGAGCATCACCTGGACCACATCAGTCAAATTGGTGCCCTCCTCGACCATGGAACGAATGTGCTTCTGTACGTCGCTCACCTCCTTGCCCGGTCCCCAGACAAGGCCCTTTTCGAGCCATGAAGCCAGTCTGGTGGGGGGACCGGATCTGAATGCAGCGGAGGGATGCTGGCCTTCTTCTTGTGGTTCGGTGATGTAGAACCACTCCTTATGCCATGCCTTGATGGTGTCAATAAGGGTGGCCGACAGCCATCCGACGCGGGTGAGCTTGTCGATGATAGCCCCACCGCAATCTGCATGCTTGCTGCCAATGCACTTGGTCTTGATGTTGAACACCTAAAGCCAGAGAACAAAGTGTGGCTCGAGGCGAAGGAAGGCCTCACAAATGAGGATGAACGCCGAGATGTGCAAGATGGAGTTTGGCGGGAGGTCATGGAAGTCGAGGCCGTAGAAGAACATCAACCCCCTAACAAAGGGGTGGAGGGGAAAGCTCAACCCCCTAATGAAGTGGGGGATGAACACCACCCTTTCGCTTGGCTTGGGGTGGGGATCACTTGGCCCTCCTCCGCCGCGCGGTGAGGGATGTCAGCAGGGAGGTAGTCGGCCTTCTTGAGGTCGAGAATGTCCTGGTCGGTGACCATGGAGGCCTCCCATTGGCCATTGGAGACCGCCATTGATGAGCTCAGAGGTGGGGGGCGAAGGACCTAGATCTGTGCTTCGGAGCCGTAGAGGAATGGGAAGCGGAGAAGTCGAATGGAGAGTGTGAATAGCCTTCGGGGTTTTCCTTCTCTTTTTATAAGGCCTAGCGATTCGATCTCCCCATGCTGCATCGTAAATCCCTCCACTCCCCGAGACGTGCGAGCCGCTGCACGCGCGTGATTAAATATATCCTGTATAAAACGGGACACGATCGGTATATTGGTAGACCGTGATGATTAAAATGGCCTCGAACCGCGAATCGACTCTATGTAACTGGCCTAGCGGTCGTGGTGGGCCGTGACCTTTTGTTAGAGAGGTCGTCAGAGGAACATTGTTTAACCCCTGACATTTGGCCTTCAAGGCCAGCCAATTTGCAATGTTCGGACATGCCACTATGCATAAAAATACTTATCATCGGAGGCCAAACTATGTTCGGTGGGACAGAACTCAACTCGCAAGCCAAAGACTATTCGTGAAGCAATTGGAGCTGAAGACCCTTGGTGTTGGAGGCAAGTTCGGGGGCTACTGAGGGAGTCCTGGATTAAGGGTCCTCAGGAAGCCGGCCTATTCTTAGGAGCCGGACTATATTGGCTATTTACCAAACACTGGGAGATTTGAAGGCCCGGTCGCTAAGATGGAAGCTTTGAGAAGCACGGCTTGCGCTCCATGTTTGATGTAGCAAATAGGCATGTTTATCTCTTCGGCATGTAACTGACCATGTGTAAACTCTAGGCATCCTCGGTATCTATATAAGTCGGAGGGTTTTAGGGTATAGAGGTAGAACATCTCATCTAGGGTTAGCTATTTGATCTCGAGGCAGATCTACTCTGTAACCACCACATCATCAATACAACCAAGCAGGACGTAGGGTCTTACCTCCATAGGAGGGCCCGAACCTGGGTAAATCTGTGTCCCCTTTGTCTCCTGTTACCGTCGATTCCAGTCTCATAGTTCGGGACCCCCTATCCGGGAGCCACCGGTTTTGACATCGACAGTGGGTTGGGGGGTCTAGACCCCCTCTCCCCACCCCTAGCTCAGCCTCGCGCTAACGCATGCAGTGTGATTGGTTAACATACATAATGCGTTTATTCTGTTTTTCCCCGGAACAACCCCCCGACACCCCTAAGATAGATAGTGGGGTCAAAAGGTGTGACAGACTCGCTGGAGCATGCGACGCCGCGGAACGTCGCGTTGTCTCCTCCTCAGGCTCATTCTTGGCTCGGACTCGCCGGGGGTGTGTAGGGGGTCCAGACCCCCCCCCACAATCCCTGGATCGGCCTCGTGCTAACGCAGGCAGTGCGCTTGGTTGAAAGGTGCAGTGCATTTATTCTGTTTTGCCCGAAACAACCGCCCCCGACACCGCTAAGATAGATAGTGGGGTCACGGGGTGTGACGGACTCACCAGAGCATGCGACGCCGCGGCACGCCGCATCATTGCCTACACCGGCTCTTTCCTGGCTCGGGCTCGGCGCAGTGGGTAGGGGGTCCAGACCCCCCTCACCAGCCCCGTCTTGCCCTCGCTCTAACACACACAGTGCGCTTAGTTGACATGCGCAGTTTGTTTATTTCTGTTTCCCCCCAGAACAACCCCTCGACACCCCTAAGATAGATAGTGGGGTCATGGGGTGTGACAGACTCGCCAGAGCATGCGACGCCACGGCACGCCGCGTCGTCACCTGCTCTGCCTCTTTCTTGGCTTGGCTTCGTTAGGGGTGGGTAAGGGAATCCATACCCCCCTTCCCCACCCCGGCTTGGCCTCGCGCTCACGCACACAGTGCGCTTGGTTGACAAGCGTAATGCATTTATTCTGTTTTCCCTCGAAACAACCCCCCTGATACCCGTAAGATAGATAGTGGGGTCACGGGGTGTGACGGACTCGCTGGAGCATGCGACGCCATGGCACACCGCATCGTTGCGCGCTCCGGCTCTTTCCTGGCTCGTCCTCACTAGGGGTGGGTAGGGGGGTTCAGAACCCCCATCCCCATCCCCGGTTCAGCCTCTCACTAACGTACACAGTGCGCTTGGTTGACACGCGCAGTGCATTTATTCAGTTTTCCCCCCAGAACAACCCCCACCCCCAAAACCCCTAGGATGGATAGCAGGGTCACGGGGTGTGATGGACTCGCCGGAGCATGCGACACAACAGCATGCCGCGTCGTCGCTCGCTCCAGCTCGTTCCTCGCTCAACCTCTCCGGGGGTGGGTAGGTGGGGCCAAGACCCCCTGCCCACCCCGGCTCGGCCTCGCGCTAACGCACGCAGTGCGCTTGATTGATAGGTGAAGTGCGTTTATTATGTTTCCCCCCAGAACACCCCCCCGACACTCCTAAGATAGATAGTGGGGTCACTGGGTGTGACGGACGCGCCGAGTATGCGATGTCGCGGCACGCCATGTCGTCACCTGCTCCGGTCGTTCCTGTCTCGGCCTCGCCATGGGTGGGTAAGGGGGTCCAAACCACCCTCTCCACCCCCGGATCGGCCTCACGCTAACGCACACAGTGCGCTTGGCTGACAGGCGCAGTGCATTTGTTCTGTTTCCCCCCAAAACAACCCCCTGACACCCCTAAGATAGATAGTGGGTTCACGGGGTGTGACGGACTCACCGGAGCATGCGACGTCGCGGCACGCCACGTTGTTGCCTGCTCCGGCTAGTTCCTGTCTCGGCCTCACTGGGGTGGGTAGGGGGGTCTAGAGCCCCCTCCCCATCCCCGGCTTGGCCTTGAGCTAACGCAAGCAGTGCGCTTGGTTGACAGGCATAGTGCATTTATTCTGTTTTCACCCAGAACAACCGCCCCTGACACCCCTAACATATATAGTGGGGTCACGGGGTGTGACAGACTCGTCGGAGCATGCGACGTCCGAGCACGCCGCGTTGTCGCTTGCTCTGGCTCGTTCTTGGCTCGACCTCGCCGGGGATGGGTAGGGGGGTCTAGACCCCCTCCCCACCCCCGGCTCGGCCTCGCGCTAAAGCACGCAGTGCGCTTGATTGACAGACATAGTGCGTTTATTTTCTTTTCCCTCGAAACACCCCCCGACACCCCTATTATAGATAGTGGGGTCACGGGGTTTGACAAACTGGTCGGAGCATGTGACGCTGCGGCATGCCGCGTCATCGGATGCTCCGGTCGTTCTTAGCTTGGCCTCGCCAGGGGTGGCTAGGGGGTCCAGACCCCCCTCCCCACCCACAGATCGACGTCGTGCTAACGCACGTAGTGCACTTGGGTTACAGGTACAGTGCATTTATTCGGTTTCCCCTAGAACAATCGCCCCCTCGACATCCCTAAGATAGATAGTGGGGTCACGGGGTGTGTCGGACTCGCTGGAGCATGCGACGCCACGGCACGCCGCATCGTTTCCTGCTCCAGCTCATTCCTGGCCCGACCTTGCCGGGGGTGGGTAGGGTGGCCTCGCACTAATGCAGTCAGTGCACTTGGTTGACAGGCGTAGTATGTTTATTCTGTTTTCCCCTGGAACAACCGCCCCCGACACCCCTAAGATATATAGTGAGGCCACGGGGCGTGACAGACTCGTCGGAGCATGTGACGCCACAGCATGCCATGTCGTTGCCTGCTCCGACTCATTCCTGTGTCGACCTCGCCGGTGGTGTGTAGGGGGGTCCATACCCCCCTTCCCACCCCCGGGTCGGCCTCACGCTAACGCACGCAATGCACTTGGTTGAGAGGCGAAGTGCGTTTATTCTTTTTTCACTCGGGAACAACCCCCCCCCCCCCGAAACCCCTAAGATAGATAGTCGGCTCACGGGGTGTGACGGACTCACTGGAGCATGTGATGTCGTGGCATGCCGCGTCGTCGCCTACTCCGGCTCGTTCCTGGCTCGGCCTCATCAGGGGTCGGTAGGGGGTCTAGACCCCCCTCCCCACCCATGGCTTGGCCTCGCGCTAACGCAGGCAATGCGCTTGGTTGACAGGCGTAGTGCGTTTATTCTGTCCCCCCGGAACAACCCCTCGACATCCCTAAGATAGATTGTGGGGTCATGAGGTGTGACAGACTCGCCGGAGCATGCGACGCCACGGCACGCCCCGTCGTCGCCTACTCCGACTCATTCCTAGCTCGGCCGTGCCGGGGGTGGATAGGGGGGTCCAGACCCCCCCTCCCCACCCCGGGTCAGGACTAACGCACGCAGTGCGCTTGGTTGACACGCACATTCCATTTATTCTATTCCCCCGGGAACAACCGCCCCCCCCCAAAACCCCTAAGATAGATAGTGGGGTCACGGGGTGTGACAGACTCGCCGGAACATGTGATGCCGCGGCACACCGCGTTGTTGCCTACACTGGCTCGTTCCATGCTCAGCCTCGCCGGGGGTGGGTAGGGGGTCTAGACCCCCCCTCCCAAACCCCCGCTTGGCCTCTCGCTAACGCATGCAGTGCACTTAGTTGACAAGCGGAGTGCATTTATTGTGTCTACCAACCCGAAACACGCACGCAGACCCAGAGCCACAGTAACACCAATAATGCAAAAAATGAAATGAAAAAGAATAAATTTGTGTTGAAAAAGAACTCAACCATTCTGCAGCTGAGTTATACACATGAATGCAGTGCTAATCTGCAAGTTTTTGCACATATAAAAATGATGAAAAAGATAGAGTTACAACAGCACGGTTGCAAAAAAGCAAAAACACACGTAAAACAAAACAGGATTTCACATATATAAATCATTTATACAAAAAATAAAACACGCACAGTTTCAACCATGTACAAACTACAAAAACATATGCTACATGAAGACAGGAAAGTACTTCCTCCGTCTGGGTTTATTAGGCCTCCTCTTATTTTGGGCTAAATTTTGACTTACAAATTGAACTAACAAAACATAATACAAGTCACAAAAATTATATTGTTGGAAACTTCTGTCAAATACAAATCAAATAATATAATGTTTCGTATGATATACTTCATATTTTAGTAGCTTATTGATGGTCAAAGTCTGGCACAAAATACAAAGGGGCCTAATAAACCCGGACGGAGCTAATGCACATTATCTACCTTAAACAACACAAAATACACACCACAAAATCTAGCTCTCATCCAAACCAAAGAATGTAACCAGACTATGCAAATGAATGTTACTTTTTTTAGGCAAGCCAATTGACTGTTAGTGCGTATAAGATGCCTAATGCGACTACGATCGAGAAGTAATCCCAAGGCTTTCAATCAAATCTCCTAGATCAGCCGACATATCTCTATAATACAACATGTTCAAAGGATTGAACAATAGCTGGAAAATATACTCCGCCTTCCAATCTTCAACAGCAGGCTCAAAAAATTAAAGAATGCACATAAGTAATTAAAAGGTTGTGATGAAAAACGAAAAATGAAAACAATAAAAAAGCAGTAACAAAAAAGGAGAAACATAGAAAGTATTACGTCGGATTTCACAATTCTTTCAACTATACGCACATCGTCATACAGCCACGACATCCTCAGAGTATAAATTCCACACTCATTTGTCCCTTCTCTAGCACAAACGGGTAATAGGGATTCTTTGCCAATTTAATCCAGTCAATGTGCTTCTTAGAGGTATATAACTTTTCACCATATAGACTCTTCAATAGTAGAATCATCCTCCTCATCTAGCAAGAGGGGAAAAGGAAGCACAAAGTAAAGAAAAAACACGTCACGAATCAATAAAAAAGGTATAGCGAAAAAACAAAGAGGTTATATGAATAAGTTATAACTATCAGACGATGCAACTCTAAGTTCTTCACAACGTCTAGACGGTCCCTCTTCTAATGCATGTGAGTTCACCGTTTTATCACTATTTTACCGACATTTTGGGGTGGGATAAATGTAGTTCTGGATCACAGATGTTGTAGTGCACTGTATTAACAAGTGTGGTACAGTATGTACTAACAATGTAGTCACTTTGCGGTTTGAAAAAATATGCAGTAGGAGAAATACAAGCTTTGCAGTTGGCTAATGTATAGCAAAAACCAGTAAACGCTTGAAGCACAACAAGTAAAATACAGATTTACGGTAACCGTAATGAGAAAAACATGGCATACCATTTCAGTGCAATCTGAGTGATAGTCGCTCATGTGCCACTTTGTCGTGTAATCAGCATGGCCAGTGTACCTCCTGGTGTCATGGATATGAATGGTCTCGCGATGCCAGTTCATCATGTATAGGGTGTAATGTCCATCTTTGGAATGCAACATCAAAATCTGTTGCATCAAAAAACAAATGAAAATGAAGGTCACTCACACATAGTATTAGGACCACAGCTTCAAATAACTATAAAATAAATGCAACAAAGAAGAAGAAATGATGGAAACAATGGCCTTACTAGTTTTGCATCCAATAAGTTTTCATCGCAAGAAAAAACCTTGAACTGAGTGACCGCATGTTCTAACAAAATGGGCTATGCACCACCCGCAACAGAGGGTATCCTTCATCATTTTTCTTCACTGCGGCTTCCATTTGAAGAACATACTACACAGAAAAAGAAAAAATGGGACATGAAAAAATAATAAAGATGCATGCACGCATGAACATAAAAAATTCAGTACAATAGAAAAAATGCACCAAAGGAAAAAACATGAGAGTAGACACATTTACCGTGATAAATAGAGGTGAAAGTACCACATGTTCACCAGAACGATAAACTAAACTCATTTTAGGATCTTGTTTCCAGTACTCGATGACATAACCTGTGAGATACGAGTCCATGCAAGCTCCTTTGCCAAATGTTTTAAAGATATAGTCAACTTTGATTGATTTGACATCACCAACAAAATCAGTCACCATCAAGAGCGCGTCACTCCGGTAAAGATACACATATGAGATCAAAATAAAGTGCAAAACAAAACATACAAAAGGATGAAGGGCACACACATAAAACGTACTTGTTGTATTTGGTTACAAAATCTTGGCTGAGAACGAGATCCTTTATTTTCCTCGCATCATCAATATATTTCAACCTCGAAGGCCTCAATTTCTTTAAAGAGTCTCTCAACTTAAAAGCCCTCTCTCCCGCCCTCTTGTTTGAAAATACTTGAGCCTCGTCAATGGGGGGACGGCTGATTGCTGCACTCATAGTCCTAGTGATGCGTGGCACATGCGTATCAAAATCATCATCAATATCGAATAGCTCATATGAAGAGCCAGGTGGAGCAACCTTTCCACCATCAGGTCCAGATGCCACATCCATGTTCAAACCATCTCCAGCCAAAGAACCAGAATTATTTGGAGAGATTTCAATGGCACAATCCTTCATAACTGCATCAGAACCCTGGGACTCAAACAGTGATGTACAGCCTCCATGCAGACCTACATCAAAACCTGATAATGAGGGGAAAACATGAGAACACTCAGCCCAAATACAAATACAAAATCAGTAAATACAGCTTTGTAATATAAGAAAATGCAGTTCAGTAAAGAACATAATGAAGCCCACTTGTCTAGAACAATGCAGCCCACTTGTCTAGAACAATGCAACCCGCTTGCCCCGAAAAATGCAGCTCACTTCACTACAACAATGCAACTCACTTACACAACAATACGTAGCCATCCACTTTCAAAAACATGCATTTCACTAGCACACTAATAAATAAAAACCTTAAGAAGTGGAAGCAATCAGTAGACAAAATAAATAAGGGAAATAAAGTAGTTCACTAACACAACCTTTATCTGCAAATATCAACAGTGATGATAAATCAAGGGAACACTCTGTCGAGGTAAGCCAGTTGTATAGCATGGCCTTTCTGATGTGGCCAATATGTTCATCCCCAAACTTAGCAACTTGAAGACCATTCCAAGTAGGCAGGAATTGAAACATATAGAATCCATGCACGCTCATCACAACTTGAGCTACCTTCTTTCCATGCACGCTTGATATTTTTAACCATCCTCCTAAAAACCCTGTTCGCATCAGAGCTGCCAGGTTTATTGAACGAGTCAAGAAATTCAAACCGACTTTCCTTCACATTCAAGGCAACTACACAATAATGGCCAATGCCATCCCTCTACTCTGGCGGATCAAATGTTGCAAACAGTACCTATTGAAAGTAATAAATAAATAATAGTATTACAATAACAAGAAACATAACACTATAAAACCAACACTCAAAAAATGGCTCTGGACACATAGAAACATTGCTCACAATATCTTTTTTATCGACACGTTCCTCAGCTATTGAAGAGAACATCAATTTCACACTCCTTCCTACACTACCACCATTCCAAATACTTGTCTCCAAAAACAAAACAAAACAAGAAACAATGTTGAAGCAAACAGATAATCACACAAAAACAGTAAAGAGAATCAAACAACAAACAAAAAGTTCCGCATGCTTACACAAATATGGTACAGGACAACCACCGTCGGAGATCCCTTAAACTTATTTACCAACAAAGAAACCCCGGAATTTACAAGGCCTGTAGTGAGCATCCCTTTATTCCAAAAACATTGTCCAACTTCGCCAATTGTAATATCAGCCAACTCAGTTTTAAAAACAATCATGTCCCTAAATTATTATTATTTTCAAAAAATGAAACATAAGATACTAACAAGAATGAAAAAGGGCAAAGACTGCGACTAGAAAATATGTATCAACAAAACAATTTATAAAAATCCATACATGTTCTTTCTGTCCCTCCAAACCCTAGTAACAGTAGTGTACAAATCATTGTATCTTTTGAGAAGAGCTGGATCAATGCTCGACGGTGCCACAACATGAAATTCATCTGCAATAGAAAAATAAGGAAAAAAAATAAAAGATGAAGTTCACTTATCTAAAATATGAAGTTCAAATGTAAGATGAGGAAATCTTGAACTACATTGTTCGAAACAAAACACTTGCCTTCAGCGTCAGATTCTTCATGATGTTGCTCTTAGGAGATAACCAAAACAGTTTCTTCGCTAGGTTGCGACGAAACCAACACAAACTCACTGGACTGCCCTACTATAGGAACATCAGCGTTGTCTAGATCTTCAAAAACCGCAACATCCTTAGATAACTCAGCTCCATGAGGCTCCACTCTAAATACATTAGGAACATCATTGGACGCCAAACAAACAGGAGAACTAGCAACACTATCAGCAGGAACGTCGTTCTCTAGCGGCTTTCCAATGTAAACATCAACATCTTCATGCTGACTAGGGGCAACAACATCATGGGATTCCTGAGCTAAAGAAGGTTCTGCACTTTTAACAAAAATTGATATAGAAGCATTCACACTATCACCACCAGCAACAACACAACCCCCTTAGTTCACTTCAACACGAACAATGCAAACCGACTGACGAACTTCTACATTTTCATCTCCAGGATGCAAAAAGTTTAAAAAAGCCACAATAAGAAATGAGCAAAGAGAGAATAAAAACAAGAACACACAGTTCACTTATTTCAAAGACTGTAGTACACTTATGTAAAAGAACTGTAGTTCACTTCTGTCAAAGACTAAAGCTCACTTATGTCAAAGACTGCAACACACTTATGTAAAATAACTGCATTCACTTATGTCAAAGACTGGACCTCACTTATATCTAAGACTGCAGCCCACACATGTAAAAAGAACTGCACCTCAATTCTGTCAAAGACTAAAGCACACTTATGTCAAAGACTGCAACCCACATATGTAAAATGAATGCATTTGAGAAAAGTAATTCCACTAAACCTTATCATGTACAACATCTGGAGGGGACGATGCATCAGCCAATTACTCATCCTTCTCAGAGTCGTCGTAAGAATCCATGTGCTCATCACAAGCAGTAACTCCAGTCTACAGGAACAAAACAAACCAACACGAAATAAGATGGTAACGAACAAAATAGGAAAAAAAACTTCAACCATGCATAAGCGGTACACATTTTACAATCGTGAGGTACACAAAAAATAAAATAAAATGGAAAGCAAAAATACAAGTTCAAGAAGAGAAGCACATAGTAGAATAGGCATGAGAGAGGTACTTATGCATGTCCAATTCCAACGTCCCCAGATGCGTGAAGACCAGCAGATTCCACTCCAGCCCATAACGAAAACAAGGAGTGAGGAGTGGTCCACATGATACACATTAAGAGGTTCAAAAGGACAAAAAAGGACAACATACATTATCAGTGTTGGCGCCACCGTCATGTCGGTTAATTTCTTCAAGAATGTGCTCAACATCCTTCTCATAGCGAGCACATTTTAGTTCATGTGAATGTTTCAACTGAGCATACGAAGACCGAATATTCCTCACTGCAAACTTCAAGCTTTCAACCAAACCACAATCAAAGTTTTGAGTAGCAACAATATCTTCTTCATGGGGGCCATGACCGGTAAGGAAAAATCTAGTAACTAGCCTCAAACTGACACCAGAGGTTGGCAAATCTTCAGTTAACTTCAAAACCTTCAGAAGAAGCTCATCAATCTCCTCGTGTTTTTGCCGCCGACAAATGTCTATTCAGAAAAAGTTCTATTACCAAACATCCGACGAGCCATGAAACCATGAGTAGGCGGCGGCTCATCATCATAGGCAGGAAGCTGGCTACACATAGGCTCACAGAACCTAGCATGACTGCTAGGCCCCGCATCAGAGCTGCCACATAGCACTCCAGTAGGATGGTTGTACACTATATTGCCTGATGCCTTCCACCGCAAAATAGATAAAAGGGGAAAGAAGTACACATGTGGATACTAGAAAGTTCAGATTTACAATTATTGCAAATAAAAAAACTCTTATGCACTGCTACCTCTTGAGCGTGCGTTGGTTTTCCCTTGAAGAGGAATGGGTGATGCAGCGAAGTAGATAAGTATTTCCCTCATTGGTTGAGAACCAAGGTACCGATCTAGTAGGAGGAACAAGCAAGTTACCAATGGTTGCACCTACACAAACAATCAAACACTTGTAGCCAACGCTATAAAGAGGTTGTCAATTCCTTCACGATTGTTTGCAAGGATTAGATCTGAAAGAGATAGATGTAAACAAGTGCAGAAAGTAAAAGATAGCTAAATTGCAGCAAGGTATTTTTGGTATTTTGATTTATAGATCTGAAAGTATAAGATGGAAAATAGACTCGGGGCCATAGATTTCACTAGAGGCTTCTCTCTTGAAGGCAAATATCATGGTGGGTAAACAAATTACTGTCAAGCAATTGACAGAAAAGCGAATAATCATGTAGTTATCCAAGGCACTGATCATGCATATAGGCATCACATTCGTGACAAATAGACCGAAACGATTCTGCATCTACTACTATTACTCCACACATCGACCGACTCCTTCCTGCATCTAGAGTCTTAAGTTTATGAAGAACATAGTAACACATTAAGAAAGATGACATGATGTAGAGGGATAAACTCAAGCAATATGATGAAAACCCTATCTTGTTACCCTTGATGGCAACAATACAATACATGCCTCGCTACCCCTACTATGTCACTCGGTGAGGACACCACAAGATTGAACCCAAAACCAAGAACTTCTCTCATTGCAAGAATTACCAATCTAGTTGGCCAAACCAAACCAATAACTCGAAGAGACTTTCAAGGATATGAAATCATGCAAATAAGAATTCAGAGGAGATTCAAATAAGATTCATGGATAATCTGAACATAAACTCACAATTCATCGGATCTTGACAAACACACCACAAAAGAGGTTTACATCGGATAGATCTCCATGAAGAACATGGTATTGAAGATCAAATAGAGAGAAGAAGCCATCTAGCTACTAGCTATGGACCTGTAGGTTTGTGGTGGACTACTCATGCATCATCGGAGGGGCAATGGAGTTGATGTAGATGTCCTCCATGACCGAAACCCCCTCCGGCAGATTACCGGAAAAGGCTCCAAGATTGGATCTCTCGGGAATAGAGGCTTCCGGTGGCGGAAAAGTATTTGCGTGGCTCTGTTTGATGTTAGGGGAATATTTGGGTATTTATTGGCCAAGAATTAGGGTTAGGAGACGTGCCAGGGAGCGACAAGCCTGCTAGGCGCGGCCAGGGGGGCCCACGCCTAGCAGGCTTGTGGCGCCCTGGCACCTCCCCTGACGTGCACTCCAAGCTTGATCGACTTGTTTCCTTCCAAAAAAAATCTTTCCGAAGGTTTTATTAAGTTTGTACTCCGTTTAATATCCCATATCTGCAAAACTCAAAAACAAGGAAAAAACAAAAACTGGCACTTCGCTGTAGATTAATAGGTTAGTCCCAAAAATAATATAAAATATCATATTAATGCATATAAAACATCCAAAACAGATAATATCATATCATGCCATCATAAAAAAATATAGATACATTGGAGACGTATCATCATCCCCAAGCTTAATTCCTACTCGTCCTCGAGTAGGTAAATGATAAAAACAGAATTTTTGATGTGGAGTGCTACCTAACATATTTATCCACGTAATATTCTTTATTGTGGCATGAATATTCAGATCAGTAAGACTCAAAACAAAAGCTTAATATTGATATACAAACCATAACATTTCAAGCGTACTAGCAAAGCAATTGTATCTCTTCAAAATATAATGGCAAAAGAAAGTTATCCCTACAATATCATATGGTCTGTCTATGCTCCATCTTCCCCGCACAAAGTATTTATATCATGCACAACCGAGATGAAAAGTCAAGCAATTGTGTTCACACCTTTATTTTCTCAAACTTTTTCAACTCTCACGCAATACATGAGCGCAAGCCATGGATATAGAACTATAGGTGGAATAGAATATTATGGAGGTTTTCACGGAAAGGGAGAAGATAGTCTCACATCAACTAGCCGTATCATCGGACTATGGAGATGCCCATCAATAGATATCAATGTGAGTGAGTAGGGATTGCCATGCAATGGATGCACTGGAGCTATAAGTGTATGAAATCTCAAAAAGGAACTAAGTGGACGTGCATCGTGAAGAAAAATTTCCACTAGCTATCTGAAAGTGACAAAATAGGAGACTGTCTATCATGAAGATGATGGTGCTACTTTGAAGCAAAAGTGTGGAAAAAGGTAGTAGCAATTTCCCTTCTCTCTTTTCTCTCATTTTTCATTTTTTTATGTGGGCATCTAAGGCCTCTTTTATTCATTTTTTATTTGGGCTTCACGGGCCTCTTTTTTTCATAAAGTCCGGAATCTCATCCCCACTTGTGAGGGAATCATAGCTTCCATCATCCTTTCCTCACATGAGACATCTATATTAATGATGACCATCACACTTTTATTTACTTACAACTCAAAAAAATTACAAATTGATACCTATGACAAAATATGACTCTATATGCAATATGGAAATGATGGTGCATGTCATAAAAGGAAACGGTGGAAGTTGCATGGCAATATATATCGGAATGGCTATGGCAGTGCTATAATAGGTAGGTATGGTGGCTGTTTTGAGGAAGGTATATGGTGGATGTTTTGAGGAAGGTATATGGTGGCTGTTTTGAGGAAGGTATATGGTATACCGGTGAAAGTTGCGCGGTAATAGAGAGGCTAGCAAAAGTGGAAGGGCGAGAGTGTGTATAATCCATGGACTCAACATTAGTCATAAAGAACTCACATACTTATTGCAAAAGTCTATGAGTCATTGAAGCAAAGCATTAAACGCATGATCCTGGGGGGAGGTTGGTAGGAGTTAACCATCACATGCTCCCGACCCTCACACAAAGGTCGACAATCTATAAACAAGTCATGCTCCGACTTCCTTACATAACGGTTCACCATACGTGCATGCTATGGGAATCACGAACCTTTACACAAGTATTTTTACCAAATCAAAATTTACTTCATAACATGTCTATTAACATTACCATCTTTATATCTCAAAACTTTATGCAAGGAATCAAACTTCTCATAAATACTCAATGCACTTAATATTGCACTTTTTACTTTTTACCTTTTGGATGCCTATCATATTAGGACTAAATTCATAACCTAGACAAATTACCATGCTGTTTTAGAAACTCTCAAAATAATATAAGTGAGATACAAGAGTTCAACTATTTCTATAAAACGCAAACACCATCGTGCTATAAAAGATATAAGTGAAGCACATAGAGCAAAATTGCCCAACTCAAAAGATATAAGTGAAGCACATAGAGTATTCTAATAAGTTCACGATTCAGCATGTATCTCTCAAAAGATATGTTCATCAAGGATGATTGTGGCAAACTAAAAAGCAAAGACTCATATCATACAAGACGCTCCAAGCAAAACACATATCATGTGCTGAATAAAAATATAGCCTCAAGTAAATTTACCGATGGATTGAAGACGAAAGAGGGGATGCCTTCCGGGGCATCCCCAAGCTTAGGATATTTGGCATACTTGAATGTGACTTGGGGTGCCTTGGTCATCCCCAAGCTTAGGCTCTTGCCACTCCTTATTCCATAGTCCATCAAATCTTTACCCAAAACTTGAAAACTTTACAACACAAAACTTAACAGAAAACTCGTGAGATCCATTAGTATAAGAAAGCAAATCACCACTTTAGGTACTGTTGTGAACTTATTATTTATTTATATTGGTGTTATACCTACTGTAATCTAACTTCTCCATGGCTCATACCACATGATACAACCCATAGATTCATCAAAATAGGTAAACAACTAAAAGAAAACAGAATCTGTCAAAAACAGAACAGTCCATAGAAATCTGAAAACTTCATATACTTCTGTAACTCAAAAAATTCGGAAAAATTAGGAAAATCTGGTAAATTTATATATCAATGTTGTGTAAAAAATGCAGACTCATTGGATGCTATAATTTGTTTATAAAATTCCTGGACTGAGCACAAAAGTTTCTGTTTTTCAGCAAGATCAAATCAACAACTACCATAGATTGCCCCAAAGGTTTTACTTGGCTCAAATACTAATTAAAACACCAAAACAGAATTAATACATAATTAATAATGTGGAACACACTCAAAAACATAAGCAAAAACAGAACATAAAAATAAAATTGGGTTGCCTCCCAGCAAGCGCTATTGTTTAATGCCCCTAGCTAGGCATAACGATTTCAATGATGCTCACATACAAAGTAGCAATTGAGATATGCAAAAGAGAAACATGAATAACATGAAAAACACATTTTAAGTCTCACCCACTTCCTATGCATAGCGATTTTGTGAGAAAACAATTTATAGTTTTGCATATCATTAGCATCATGGATATTCAGAGAAGTCATACTAACAACATGGCAATCATGCTTTTCATTCAAGGAGATATCATGAATCACCTTATAATTTTCTTCTTCCAACACTTCATCAAAATTTTCATGATTTTCAAGCAAAACTTCATAGAGATAATCAAGTGCACTCAACTCACTAGCAATTGGTTCATCATAATTTGGTCTTTTGAAAAGATTAGCAAGTGGATGAGGATCCATATCAATAGATTTTTAGCAAGCGAAGATGCGAGCAAATAGAAGGCACATGGAAACACAAGAAAACATAGCAACGAAAAGGCAAACAGAAGAAGGGCGAATAAAAAGGCAAATCTTTTTGGTATTTTCTGAAAATCGTTTTAGAAGTGGGGGAGAGGAAAACGAGAGGCAAATGGCAAATAATATAAATGCAAGAGATGAGTTTATGATCGGTACTTGGTAGGCTTGATGTGTATCCTCCCCGGCAACGGTGCTAGAAATTGGCAAGTTGACGGGAGAGTTCTTGTCTTGACTTGCTATGTATCATCCCCGGTAACGGCGCCAGAAATCCTTCTTGCTACCTCTTGAGCTTGCATTGGTTTTCCCATGAAGAGGAAAGGGTGATGCAGAAAAGTAGATAAGTATTTCCCCCAGTTGTTCAGAACCAAGGTATCAATCCAGTAGGAGGAACAAGCAAGTCACCAATGGTTGCACCTACACAAACAATCAAATACTTGCACCCAACACTATAAAGGGGTTGTCAATCCCTTCACGATTATTTGCAAGGATTAGATCTAAAAGAGATAGATGTAAACAAGTGCGGAAAGTATAAGATAAATAAATTGCAACAAGGTGTTTTTGGTATTTTTGATTTATAGATCCGAAAGTATATGATGGAAAATAGACCTGGGGGCCATAGGTTTCACTAGAGGCTTCTCTCTTGAAGGCAAATATCATGGTGGGTAAACAAATTGTTGTCAAGCAATTGATAGAAAAGCGAATAACCATGTAGTTATCCAAGGCAATGATCATGCATATAGGCATCACGTCCGTGACAAGTAGACCGAAACAATTCTGCATCTACTACTATTACTCCATACATCGACCGACTCTTGTCTGCATCTGGAGTATTAAGTTCATGAAGAACAGAGTAACATAATAAGAAAGATGACATGTTGTATAGGGATAAACTCAAGCAATATGATGAAAACCCCATCTTGTTACCCTTGATGGCAACAATACAATACGTGCCTTGCTACCCCTATTATGTCATTGGGTGAGGACACCGCAAGATTGAACCCATAACCAAACACTTCTCCCATTGCAAGAATTACCAATCTAGTTGGCCAAACCAAACCAATAACTTGAAGAGACTTGCAAGGATATGAAATCATGCAAATAAGAATTCAGATGAGATTCATATAAGATTCATGGATAATCTGAACATAAACTCACAATTCATCGGATGTTGACAAACACACCACAAAACAAGATTACATCGGATAGATCTCCATGAAGATCATGAAGAACATGATATTGAAGATCAAAGAGAGAGAAGAAGCCATCTAGCTACTAGATATGGACCCATAGGTCTATGGTGGAGTACTCACGCATCATCGGAGGGGCAATGGAGTTGATGTAGATGCCCTCCGTGATCGAAACCCCCTCCTGCAGATTATCGGAAAAGGCTCCAAGATTGGATATCTCGGGAACGGAGGCTTCCGGTGGTGGAAAAGTATTTGCGTGGATCTGTTTGATGTTGGGGGAATATTTGGGCATTTATAGGCCAAGAATTAGGGTTAGGAGACCTGCCAGTAGGCGACAAGCCTGCTAGGCGCGACCAGGGAGGCCTACGCCTAACAGGCTTGTGGCGCCCTGGAACCTCCCCTGATGTGCACTCCAAGCTTGATCGACTTGTTTCGTTCTAGAAAAATTCCTTCTGAAGGTTTTATTCTGTTTGGACTCCATTTAATATCCCATATCTGCAGAACTCAAAAACAAGGAAAAAACAGAAACTGGCACTTGGCTCTAGATTAATAGGTTAGTCCCAAAAATAATATAAAATAGCATATTAATTCATATAAAACATACAAAATAGATAATATAATAGCATGCCATCATCAAAAATTATAGATACATTGGAGACGTATCATGCAGTAACCGCAACCTCCCAAATCTGTAAGATTCCAGATAAATCTTTCCCTTAACAACTAAATCCTCATTGTATAACTTCATCAGGTCCTTGTTTGTCAGGAATGACACACATGGCGTCTACGTATGCATAAATAAAAATTTGCGAAGCTTCAAGCAATCAAGATACATAATCAGGGGCACAATGGCACAACCCTCTCCAGAATTCTGCTTGCTACCATTTGTCTGCCACTTCACCATAGCTACCTGCAGCTCATCAACAACAAGCTGACAAAAGTCCATCTGCGCCATAGCTGCATAATCCATGTTCTCAAGCATGACAACAAACCTTCCCAAACTAACTGCAGGCTCGGGGCACAACAAATTCTGAGAAAGTATCAGGAAGAATACCTTGACAACAAAATCAACCGTCACAGGATGATCATCCTCCACCAAATCCACCAGCCTTTGTTACAAGTCCTTGACACCTATACTTCGTGAATGATGAAAGCCAAGCTCATCCTTGAGGGCAGACAACGAGTCGTCATGGTCACTGGTGATACGTCCATATTGCATCATGCTTTTATATTGATATTTATTTCATTATGGGCTGTTATTACACGTTATGGTACAATTCTTATGACTTTTCTCTCTTATTTTACAAGGTTTACATGAAGAGGGAGAATGCCGGCAGTTGGAATTCTGGACTGGAAAAGGAGCAAATCTGGGAGACCTATTCTAGACAACTCCAAATCTCCTGAAAATTTACGGAGAATTATTTTGGAATATATAAAAAATATTGGACGAAACAAATACCAGAGGGGGTCACCATGAGGTGACAAGCCTGCCAGGCGCGGCCACCCCCTAGCCGCGCCTAGGGGGCTTATGACCCACCTGGCAGGTCCCCGATGCCCATCTTCTTCTATATGGAGGGTTTTGACCTGGAAAATCATAAGGAAGCTTTCGGGACGAAGCTGCGCCATCTTGAGGCGGAACTTGGATAGAACCAATCTAGAGCTCCGACAGAGCTATTCTGCCGAGGAACTTCCCTTCTGGAGGGGGAAATCGAAGCCATCGTCATCACCAACGATCCTCTCATCGAGAGGGGGTCAATCTCCATCAACATCTTCATCAGCACCATCTCCTCTCCAAACTCTAGTTCATCTCTTGTATATGATATTTGTCTCAAACCTGAGATTGGTACCTGTGGGTTGCTAGTAGTGTTGATTACTCCTTGTAGTTGATGCTAGTTGGTTTACTTGGTGGAAGATCATATGTTCAGATCCTTTATTTACATGAACATGCCTTGTGAGTAGTTACGTTTGTTCCTGAGGACATGGGATAAGTCTTGTTATAAGTAATCATGTGAATTTGGTATTCGTTCGATATTTTGATAAGGTGTATGTTGTCTCTCCTCTAGTGGTGTTATGTGAACGTTGACTACATAACACTTCACCATTATTTGGTCCTAGGGGAATGCATTGGGAAGTAATAAGTGCTGGGGAACGTTGCATGGGAAACAAAATTTTCCTACGCGCACGGAAGATCTATCCATGGTGATGAGCATCTACGAGAGGGAGAGTGGATCTACATACCCTTGTAGATCGCTAAGCGAGAAGCAATAAAGAACCGCGGTTGGTGTAGTCGAACGTCTTCGCGATCCAAATCGCCGAGCGTCCCGCGATCTCATTACGATATGTCCCATGATCCAATCATGATCCATCCTGTGAAATCATCATGATCCGTCCCACGATCTCATCACGATTTATCCCGCGATCTCATCATGATCCGTTTCACGATCTTGATCACGGTCCTTCCGATCTAGCGCCGAACGGATGGCACCTCCGCGTTCAGCACACGTACAACTCAATGACGATCTCCTCCTTCTTGATCCAGCAAGAGGGAGCGGAGACATAGAAGAGTTCTCCGGCAGCATGACGGCGCTCCAGCAATGGTGGTGGAGCTATTCCGGCAGGGCTTCGCCTAAGCACTGCAGAAATCCGATCTAGAGGAGAAACTATGCACTGGAGGAACGGGTAGCACGTGGCTGAAAATCTATGCCAAAACCCTAAAACCTCTAGTATATATAAGAGGAAGCGATTAGGCTTGGCGCAAGGGCAAAACCCACTAGGAGGCTTCGACCGAAGCCAAGGAGGAGAGAACTCCTCCCCCTCCAATCCTAGTAGGATTAGGACTCTTCCTTTTTTGCCTTTTTTGCTTTTGTTCACCTTTTCTCTTTAGACTTTTCTTCTCCTAACCGCATGGGCCTTGTGTGGGACTTCCACCATCCCACAAAAGGCTGGTATTTATTCTCCCACAGCCCATGTAGCCTCTTGGGTCGAAATACCCCTCCCGATGGTCTCCAGGTACACTGCTAGCACTTCCGATACACTACCGATTAGCCCGGAACTTTTCCCGCGACCAAAACAGGACTTCTTATATATCAATCTTTACCTCTGAACCATTCCGTAGCTCCTCGTGACGTTCGGGATCTCATTCGGGACTCCGAATAACCTTCGGTCACCACCATACATAACTCTATACTACTGAAACGTCACCGAACCTTAAGTGTGCAGACCCTGCGGGTTCGAGAACTATGTAGACATGACCGAGACACCTCTACGGTCAATAACCAATAGCGGGACCTGGATGCCCATATTAGTTCCTACATATTCTACGAAGATCTTTATCGGTCGAACCTCTATGCCAAGGATTCAGTTACTCCCGTATGATGTTCCCATTGTTCTTCGATATGTTACTTGCCCGAGATTCGATCGTCGGTATCTCCATACCTAGTTCAACCTCGTTACCGGCAAGTCTCTTTACTCGTTCCGTAGTACAAGATCCCAAGACTAACACTTAGTCACATTGCTTGCAAGGCTTTATTGTGATGTTGTATTACCGAGTGGGCCCTGAGATACCTCTCTGTCACACAGAGTAACAAATCCCAGTCTTGATCCATGCCAACCCAACAGACACCCTCGGAGATACCTGTAGAGCACCTTTATTGTCACCCAGTTACGTTGTGACGTTTGATAAACACAAGGTAGTCCTCCGGTGTCAGTGAGTTGCATGATCTCATGGTCATAGGAACATATACTTGACATGCAGAAAACAGTAGCAATAAACTGACATGATCATATGCTACGTTTGTAGTTTGGGTCTTGTCTATCACATCATTCTCCTAATGATGTGATCCCGTTACCAAATGACATCTCATGTCCATGACTAGGAAACCATAGCCATCTTTGAACAATGAGCTAGTCTATTAGAGGTATACTAGGGATATGGTGTTGTCTATGTATCCACACATGTATCTGAGTTTCCGATCAACACAATTTATAGCATGGATAATAAACGATTATCATGAACAAGGAAATATTATAATAACTAATTTATTATTGCCTCTAGGGCATATTTCCAATAGTCTCCCACTTACACCAGAGTCAATAATCTAGTTCACATCACCATGTGATTCGCATTGTTGTGAATCTAACACCTACTGAGTTCTGAGGCTCGATCATGCTTTGCATGTGAGAGAGGTCTTATAGTCAACGGGTCTGCGACATTCAGATCTGTATGTACTTTTCAAATCTCTATGTCAAACTATAAACACTGCTACCACACTCCACTTGGTACTATTCCAAATGGCTGCTCCACTATACGTATCCGGATTGCTACTAAGAGTCATCTGGATTAGTGTTAAAGCTTGCATCGACGTAACTCTTTACGACGAACCCTTTATCACCTCCATAATCGAGAAACGTTTCCTTAGTCTTTTAGTCACTAAGGATAGTATTGATCGCTGTCCAGTGATCCACTCCTGGACCACTCTTGTACCCCGTTGACGGACTCATGGCAAGGCACACATAGGTGCGATACACATCATGGCATACTATACAGAGCCTATGGCTAAGGCATAGGGGACGACATTCGTCCTTTCTCTTTCTTCTGTCGTTGTCGAGCTTTGAGTCTCGCTCAACTTCACACCTCGCAAATCAGGCGAGAACTCTTTCTCTGACTGATCCATTTTGAACTCTTTGAAAATCTTGTCAAGGTATGTACTCGTTGAAAGTCTCATCAAGCATCTTGATCTATCTCTATAGATCTTGATGCTCAGCAATTAGGTAGCTTTATCCTGGTCTTCCTTTGAAAAACTCTTTTCACACAACCGTTTATGCTTTCCAGAAATTCTACATCATTTCCGATCAACAATATGGCATCCACATATACTTATGAGAAATTCTATAGTGCTCCCACTCACTTTATTGTAAATACAAGTTTCTCGTAAACTTTGTATAGACTCAAAATGTTTGATCACCTCATCAAAGTGTATATTCCAACTCCGAGATGCTTGCTTCAGTTCATATAAGAATCACTGAAGCTTGCACACCTTTTAGCATCCTTAGGACTGACAAAACCTTCTGGTTGTATCACATACATCCTTTCCTCAAGTAAGCCGTTAAGGAAACTATGTTTTGATATCCATCTGCCAGATTTCATAATTGAAAAATGCAGCAACTACTAACATAATTCCAACAGACTTTAGCATCGCTACGAGTGAGAAAGTCTCATCGCAGTCAACTCCTTGAACTTGTCGTACACTTCTTTGCAACAAGTCGAGCTTTACAAATGGTGACATTTACCATGAGCGTCTGTCTTCATTTTAAACATCCATTTGTACTCAATGACCTTGCTTCCAATGAGCAAGTCTACCAAAGTCTATACTTGGTTTTCATACATGGATCCTTTCTCGGATTTCATGGCCTCTAACCATTTGTCAGAATCCGGGCCCATCATCGCTTCTCCATAGCTCGTAGGTTCCTCGTTGTCCAACAACATGACCTCCAAGACATGGTTGTCATACAACTCAGGAGCAGTACACATCCTTCTCGCCCTACGAGGTTTGATAGTAAATTGATCTGAAGCTTCATGATCATCATCATTAACTTCCTCTTCAACTAACATAGGCTTCACAGAAACAAATTCCTGCGCTGCGCTACTCTCTGGTTGAACAAAGGTTCAACAACCTCATCAAGTTCTATCTTCCTACCACTCAATTCTTTCGAGAGAAACTCTTTCTTGAGAAAGGACCCAGTTTTAGCAACAAACACTTCATGCTTGGATCTGAGATAGAAGGTTTACCCAACTGTCTTTAGGGTATTCTATGAAGATGCATTTGTCCGCTTTGGGTTTGTTATTATTAGGTGAAAACCTTTTTCACATAAGTGTTGCAACTCCAAACATTAAGAAATGACAGCTTAGGTTTCTATCAAACCATAATTCACACGGTGTCATCTCAATGGATTTACATGGTGCCCTATCTAAAGTGGATGTAGTGGTCCCTAATGCATAACCCCAAAATTATAGTAGCAAAATGATAAGAGGCATCATAGCAAGCACCATTTTCAATAGAGCACGACTATGACGTTCGAACACACCATCACACTATGGTGTTCCAGGTGGCGTGAGTTGTGAAACAACTTTCACATTGTCTAAAGTTGTATGACAAACTCGAAACTCAAATATTTACCTCCACGATCATATCGCAAACATTTTTATCTTCTTGTCACGATGATCTTAAACTTCACTCTGAATTTGCTTGAACCTTTCAAGCGATTCAAACTTGTGTTTCATTAAGGAAATATACACTATATCTACTCAAATCATCAGTGAAGGTAAGAAAATAACGATATCCACCGCACGCTACAAGACTCATTGGATTGCATACATCAACATGTATCATTTACAATAAATCACTTGCCCGCTCCATCCATCTGTAAAGGGGGTCCTTAGTCATCTTCCCCAAGAGGCATGGTTCACATGTCTCAACCGATTCCAAATCGAATGAGTCCAAAGATCCATCAGCATGGAGTTTCTTCATGCGCTTTATACCAATATGACATTTAGCAGCAGTGCCACAAGTATGTGGTACTATCATTATTAACTTTGTATCTTTTGCCATCAATGTTATGAACATGTGTATTACTACGATCAAGATTCAACAAACCATTCTCACTGGGTGCATGACCATTGAAGGTATTATTCATGTAAACAGAATAACCATTATTATTTAACTAAAATGAATAACCGTGTTGCAATAAACACGATCTAATCACGTTCATGCTCAACGCAAAACACCAAATAACATTTATTTAGGTTCGTCACTAATCCCAAAGGTAGAGAGAGCCTGCGATGTTGATCACATCAAACTTGGAAACATTTCCAACACACATCGTCACCTCACCCTTAGCTAGTGCTCCATTTATTCTGTAGCTTTTATTTCGAGTTACTAACATTTAGCAACCAAGCAGGTATCCAATACCCAGGTGCTACTAGGAGTACTAGCAAGGTACACATAAATAACATGTATATAAAATATACTTCTGTCGATGTTGCCAGCCTTCTTATCTACCATGTATCTAGGGTTGTTCCGCTTCAGCGACTGCTCTCCTCATAATCGAAGTACTTAGTCTTGGGTTTGGGTTCAACTTTGGGTTGCTTCACTGGAGCAGCAACTGACTTGCTATCCATGAAGTTTTCCCTCCTTGCCCCTGCCCTTCTCGAAACTAGTGGTTTGAATAACCATCAACACTTGACGCTCCTTCTTGATTTCTACCTTCGCAGTGTCAAACATCGCGAATAGCTCAGGGATCATTATTTCTATCCCTGGCATTTTATAGTTCATCACCAAGTTCTAGTAGCTTAGTGACGGTGACTTGGAGAACTATATCAATCACTATCTTATATGGAAGATCAACTCCCACTCGATTCTAGCGATTGTAGCACCCAGACAATCTGAGCACATGCTCAATGATTTAGCTATTCTCTTTCATATTACAGGCAAAGAATCTTTTTGGAGATCTCATATCTCGCAACATGGGCATGAGCCTGAGATCCTAATTTTAGCTCTTAGAACATCTCATATGTTCTGTGACGTTCAAAACGTTTCGGAGCCTCAATTCTAAGCCGTAATGCATGACGCACTAAACTATCAAGTAGTTATCAGAACGTGCCTGTCAGATGTTCACAACATCTACAAACAACGCTAGAGGGGTTGGCGCACCGAGTGGTGCATTAAGGACATAAGCCTTCTGTGCAGCAATGAGGACAATCCTCAGATCATGGAGCCAGTACGCAATATTGCTATCGTCATCTTTCAACTCTATTTCTCTAGGAACATATAAAAATTCAAGGGAGCTACAATGTGATCTAGTAACCTACAAAATATTTTGGAAAGACCCTACTGACTATGTTCATGATAATGAGTTCAATTAATCGTATTACTTAAGAACTCCCACTCAAATTGACATCCCTCTAGTCATTCGGGTGATACATGATCCAAATTCACCAACTCAAGTCCGATCATCACGTGAGTTGAGGTGGTTTCAATCGTGAACATCGTCATGTTGATCATATCTACTATATGACTCATGTTCGACCTTTCGGTCTCTTGTGTTCCGACGCCATGTCTGTACATGCTAGGCTCGTCAAGTTTAACCCGAGTGTTCTGCATGTGCAACACTGGCTTGCACCCGTTATATGTGAACATAGAGTCTATCACACCCAATCATCACGTGGTGTCTCAACATGACGAACTTTCGTAATGGTGCACACTTGGGAGAACACAATTCATCTTGAAATTTAAGTGAGGGATCACCTTATAATGCTACCTTCGTCTTAAGCAAAACAAGGTGCATAAAAGGATTAACATCACATGCAAATCATAAGTGACATGATATGGCCATGAACTTTTGCTTTTGACCTCCATCTAGAAAGCACCGGCATGATCTCCATCATAACCGGCAAGACACCATGATATCCATCATCTTGATCTCCATCAACGTGTCGCCATCGGGGTTGTCGCGCCCAACATGCTTCTACTACTATTGCTACCGTTTAGCTATAAAGTAAAGCATTACATAGCGCTTAATGATTGATACATAGGTCATACAATAATTAAAGATAACCCTATGGCTCCTGCCGGTTGCCGTACTCATCGACATGCAAGTCGTGATAATCTATACATCACATGATCATCTCATACATCACATATATCAAATCATGTAATTGGCCATATCATATCACAACACACCCTCCAAAAACAAGTTAGACGTCCTCTAATTGGTGTTGCATGTTTTACATGGCTGCTACGGGTATCTAGAAAGAACAATTCTCATCTACGCAAAAACCACAACGGTGATACACTAGTTGCTTTTCAACCTTATCAAGGACCGACTTTGTCGAATCCGATCCAACTAAAGTGAGAGAAACTGGCACCCGCAAGCCATCTATGCAACAAGTTGCGGTTAAGGGAACCGGTCTGTCGTAAGCGTACGAGTAATGTTGGTCTGGGCCGCTTCATCTCACAATACCGCTGAACCAAAACACGACCAAGGGAGGAAGCAATCTAAGCATCAATGCCCACAAACTCTTTGTGTTCTACTCGAGATCTCATCTACACATAGACCTAGCTCTGGTACCACTGTTGGGGAATGTTGCATGGGAAACAAAAAATTTCCTACGCGCATGCAAGATCTATCCATGGTGATGAGCATCTACGAGAGGGAGAGTGGATCTACATACCCTTGTAGATCCCTAAGCAGGAAGCGTTAAGAAACGCGGTTGGTGTAGTCGAACGTCTTCGCGATCCAAATCGCCGAGCGTCCCGCGATCTCATCATGATTCGTCCCGCGATCCAATCACGATCCGTCCCGCGAACTCATCACGATCCATCCTATGATCTCATCACGATTCGTCCCGCGATCTCATCACGGTCCATCTCGCGATCTTGATCACAGTCCTTCCGATCTAGCGCCGAACGGACGACACCTCCATGTTCAGCACACGTACAGCTCGATGACGATCTCCGCCTTCATGATCCAGCAAGAGGGAGCGGAGAGGTAGAAGAGTTCTCCGGTAGAGTGAAGGTGCTCCGGCGATGGTGGTGGAGCTATTCCGGCAGGGCTTCGCCTAAGCACTGCAGAAATCCGATCTAGAGGAGAAACTATGCACTGGAGGAACGGGTAGCATGTGGCTGAAAATCTAGGCCAAAACCCTAAAACCTCTAGTATATATAAGAGGAAGAGATTAGGCTTGGCGCAAGGGCAAAACCCACTACGAGGCTTCGGCCGAAGTCAAGGAGGAGAGAACTCCTCCCCCTCCAATCCTAGTAGGATTAGTACCCTTCCTTTTTTTGCCATTTTTGCCTTTTTTTCCCACCTTTTCTCTTTGGGCTTTTCTTCCCTAACCGCATGGGCCTTGTGTGGGACTTACAACAGCCCAAAAAAGGCTGGTATTTATTCTCCCACAGCCCATGTAGCCTCTTGGGTGGAAATACCCCTCCCGATGGTCTCCCGGTACACTACTGGCACTTCCGGTACACTACCGATTAGCCCGGAACTTTTTCGGCGACCAAAATAGGACTTACTATATATCAATCTTTACCTATGGACCATTCTGGAGCTCCTCGTGACATCTGGGATCTCATCCAGGAATCAAAACAACCTTCGGTCACCACCATACATAACTCTATACTACCGAAACGTCATCGAACCTTAAGTGTGCAGACCCTGCGGGTTCGAGAACTATGTAGACATGACCGAGACACCTCTACGGTCAATAACTAATAGTGGGACCTGGATGCCCATATTGGTTCCTACATATTCTACGAAGATCTTTATCGGTCGAACCTCTATGTCAAGGATTTAGTTAATCCCGTATGATGTTCCCTTTGTTCTTCGGTATGTTACTTGCCCGAGATTCGATCGTCGGTATCTCCATACCTAGTTCAACCTTGTTACCGGCAAGTCTCTTTACTCATTCCGTAATACAAGATCCTGTGACTAACACTTAGTCACATTGCTTGCAAGGCTTTATTGTGATGTTGTATTACCGAGCGGTCCCTGAGATACCTCTCTGTCACACGAAGTAACAAATCCCAGTCTTGATCCATGCCAACCCAACAGACACCCTTGGAGATACCTGTAGAGCACCTTTATAGTCACCCAGTTACGTTGCGATGTTTGATACACACAAGGTAGTCCTCCGGTGTTAGTGAGTTGCATGATCTCATGGTCATAGGAACATATACTTGACATGCAGAAAACAGTAGCAATAAACTGACACGATCATATGCTACATTTGTAGTTTGGGTCTTGTCCATCACATCATTCTCCTAATGATGTGATCCCATTACCAAATGGCATCTCATGTCCATGACTGGGAAACCATAGCCATCTTTGATCAACGAGCTAGTCTATTAGAGGCATACTAGGGACATGGTGTTGTCTATGTATCCACACATGTATCTGAGTTTCTGATCAACACAATTTATAGCATGGATAATAAACGATTATCATGAACATGGAAATATGATAATAACTAATTTATTATTGCCTCTAGGGCATATTTCCAACAATAAGTAGATGATGGGTTGCTAGAGTTACAGAAGCTTAAACCCTAGTTTATGTGTTGCTTCGTAAGGGGCTGATTTGGATCCATATGTCTCATGCTATGGTTAGATTTATCTTAATTCTTCTTTCTTAGTTGCGGATGCTTGCGAGAGAGGTTAATCATAAGTGGGAGGTTTGTCCATGTAAGGTAAGCACCCAAGCACCGGTCCACCAACATATCAATTTATCAAAGTAACGAACGCGAATCAAATGAGCGTGATGAAAACTATCTTGACGGAAATTCCCATGAGTCCTCGCGAGCGCTTTGCTTCATATAAGAGTTTGTCCAGGCCTGTCCATTTCTACAAAAAGGATTGGTCTATCTTGCTGAACCTTTTCTACACTTGTTACTTGTGACTCGTTACAAATTATCTTATCACAAAACTATCTGTTACCGATAATTTCAGTGCTTGCAGAGAATACCCTACTGAAAACCGCTTATCATTTCCTTCTGCTCCTCATTGGATTCGACACTCTTACTTGTCAAAAGGACTATGATTAATCCCCTACACTTGTGGGTTATCAAGAATCTTTCCTGGCGTCGTTGCCGCGGAGTGAAGCGCCTTTGGTAAGTGGAATCTAGTAAGGAAAATTTTATATAGAGTGCTGAAATTTACTATCACTTGTTACTATGGAAAGTAATTCTTTGAGGAGTTTGTTCGGGGTATCTTCACCTCGACCGGGAGCACAAAGAGTTGCCCCTCAACCTACTTAACCTACTAAAAATATTTATTATGAAATTCCTTCGGGTATGATAGAGAAACTGCTCGCTAATCCTTATGCAGGAGATGGAACACTACATCCTGATTTGCATCTAATCTATGTGGATGAAGTCGATTATTTAAGCTTGCAGGTCTACCCAAGGATCACGTCAAGAAGAAGGTATTTCCTTTATCTTTGAAGGAGAAGGCATTGACATGGTATAGGCTATGTGATGATATTGGATCATGGAGCTACAACCGATTGAAAATGGAATGTCATCAGAAGTTCTATCCTATGCATCTAGTTCATCATGATCGGAATTATATTTATAATTTTTGGCCTCGTGAAGGAGAAAGAATCGCTCAAGCTTGGAGGAGGCTTAATTCAATGTTATATTCATGCACCAATCATGAGCTCTCGAGAGAAATTATTATTCAGAATTTTTATGCTCGGATTTCTCGTAATGATCAATCCCTGCTCGATACTTCTTGTTCTAGTTCCTATATGAAGAAAGATATTGACTTCAAATGGGATTTATTGGAAAGAATTAAACGCAACTCTGAAGATTGGGAACTCGGCGAAGGTAAGGAGTCAAGTACGAACCTTAAGTTTGATTGTGTTCAATCTTTCGTCGACACCGATTATTTTCGTGAATTTATCACTAAATATGGACTTGACTATGAGATAGTAGCTTCTTTCTGTGAATCTTGTGCTGCTCATGTTGATCTCCCTAAGGAGAAGTGGTTTAAATATTATCCTCCCATTGAAGTGAAAGTAGTTGAACCGATTAAATTTGAAGAGGAAACTATTACTTATAATGTTGATCTTGTTATTCCTGTTGCTTATATTGAGAAACCACCTTTTCCTGATAGAATAAAGGAACATGCTAAAGCTTCAACTATGGTTCGTAAGAGCTGTGTTAGAACACCTACACCCCCTGAGAAAATTAAAGTTGAGCCTAGTATTTCTATGGTTAAAGATCTCTTGGTTGATAATATTGATGGGCATGTTATTCAATTCTGCGATGAAGCTGCTAGAATAGCTAGACCTGATGCCAAAGATAAACATGGACTATTGTTGGCATGACTATAGTTTCTGTTAAAATAGGAGATCATTGTTATCATGGATTATGTGATATGGGTGATAGCGTGAGTGAAATTCCCTTTACCTTATATAAAGAAATTATGAATGATATTTGTCATGGTTTTATCACGGTAGATGTCTGGGTGAACGGACTTGGGTTCGAGGCCATTGCTAACGCGATGGACTCAAAGGGGTTGGTTGGGATGAAGGACACGAGTTTAGCCAGGTTCGGCCCCTCAAGTTGAGGTAATAGCCTACGTCCTGCTTGTGCTTGTATTGCTTGATGTATCGATTACAAAGGAGCTATTGCTTGACCTAGTTCTCGATCTCCTCATCTCTAAGTCGCCCTGGGTATTGCCTTTATATAGGAGGTCAAGACCACGGATCATACAAGTTGTAAACAACTCTCATTACATGTCCGAGTCTACCTCTATCTTCTCTTGCCTTTCCTGACCAAGTTGTCCCCGGGCGGTTTACACACCCGGGTCTTCTTCATCCGGGCCACCTACCGGCCCATCCTGTCGAGCCGTCAAGCGTCTTGGGCCTTAAGTCCCCACGGCTCACTCTTGGGCTGGTGTACGAACCGCCAGGTATGACCCAGAGCGCTCAGGGCGGGTCTCACCGTGGGGTTATATCCCCAACATTAGGCCCTAGGTTGATTTGAGCTTGCTCACTTCAGCCTTTCTTCTTACTCTTCGGCGATTCGCCCGGAAATGACCCACCGTGACGTCATGTCAAATCTGCAAAAAAGATCCTCCGACGCACGCAACGAATCTTCTTATTAAATGAATAGCCCAAAGATCGAGGCGTCCGCCTTGGTCAAACGACATCCGTCGCCTGGATTTCCATGCCCGTTCTGCCTTTTCCCTATTAAATAGGACCGCCCGGGGTGGCATTTTCTTTCTCCCGCTTGCCCCGTCATCTCCTTCCTTCCGACGCTTCCGTTTCCAGCGCCTCCTGCTCCGGTGTCGTCTCCTCCTCGTCGTTGACAAGGCCGTTGCATCAACCTGACGCGATCCAGAATATCTTCCGCCTTCATTGCGCCACCGTCGGTGAGTCTTTCTCCCCTTATATCAGCAACTTGTTCCGGTAGGGTTTCCATGGAGCTCCACCGCTGCTATTCTTAAAACTCAGGTTCCGTCAATGCGAGCCATGTTTAGTCAATGAGCCCTCTGTTATATCCTGTCCCCATGGCGCCGCTAGGTAGGAGATCGACACTGATTTTTTTTAGATTCACTACGGCTCCGCCCGTCATTTAAGTCTTTCACAAGTTCATCTCTAAGTTTGGAAATATAGACATTTCTTTTGCTTTTGTAGATCCGCAATTTTAGCAATATTTCGTGGAACCTGTTTTCAGTACTTAGCCAAATTTCTACCTATCCTTTCGTGATGATGACCCGCCATGCTATTCCGGCTCTCATCAGCCGGATCTTGGTGTCTCACCCTTAAGGTCTTAAGCCTTTTAAGCCGCCCATATTTGTTTGCCATTTTCTTGACTCGCCATATATGGTTACTTTGTATAGTTAAAACTGCCGCCATGTCTCGCGCATCTAACTCCTGCAATTGGGTCGGTTCTTGCATTACCGAAGAGTTTCTGATGTACTTTGTACTTGCGGGCACCCTTCCTGCCAAAGAGGTCATCCATTGGCGGGTTCCAGGTAATGAACTGAAGCCCATTCCTCGGGAGGGCGAGGTAGTTGTTTTTTCGAATCATATTGAACGTGGATTCATACCTCCCGACTCAAAATTCTTCCGAGACATCCTTCATTTCTATAAGTTGCATCCTCAAGATCTTGCCCCCAACTCCGTCTCAAATATCAGCAACTTCTAAGTACTCAGTGAGGTCTATCTACAAACTCAGCCGTTTGTAGGTCTCTTCCGAGAATTCTTTTACGCGAACCGGCAAACTAAAGTAAAGGCCGGCCCGAGCTTAGAACTTGGTGGAATTTCTATTCAGAGGCGCCGAGATATTACCTTCCCGGCTGTACCAATGCCGAGTCATCCAAAGGATTGGAATAAAACTTGGTTCTACTGCAAGGATACCTCCCCGGAGGGTGGGCATCCGCTGCCGGGCTATCGCCCTTCCTGGCTGAAGACAACTTCGGATTTTCCCGGCCGGCTATCAACTTCTGAACGTGCAAGGCATGAGCCGGCTCACACCAAGATTAAAGCCCTCATGGCCAATGGATTCACGGGTATGGACTTGATCCGCTGCTAGATCTCCTGGAGAGTTATGCCTTTGAGCCTGATAAGCCGCCTCATGTGCGAATATCCGGGCAAGTACGATGGTTCCCTATGCTTCAGCCGGAAAACTTTAACCGAAGATGATCTTACCACTATCATCCGGAGTCTTGTTCATGAGACGTCAGGAGCTTGCGGCGCTATTGGGCTGGCTCCTTTTAATGCCATTAACCCAGCTCTAGACGTAAGATGACTCTTCATTGTCTCTTCTCTCTATTTAGTTAGGACTTTGTCAATTCATCACCATTAACCGGCTTACCTTTCCAGGTTGACTCCGACTTGTGGAAGAAGAAGTATATTCCTCCTGTGAATAAGAGCAAGAAGAAGGCCCTAGCCAAGAAGACGATGAAGAAGACCACCCCTCAACAAGAATGGTTTGAACTGCTAGAATCATCTAGCTCAGAGGTATAGTTTGACTATTTTCTATAACCTCATTATTCACCTTACTGATAACAACTTATTCGCAGGACAAGGTAGAGACGAGCCGCGCCAACATTCTTGAGGTAACTTATATTTCATCTGACTCGGAATGTTTTGTACCCCAGAAGATACGACGGGTTGTTCGAAAAGTTCCCCTTTCTCATCCTCTTGCTTATTTGGATCCCCAATTTCTTTTGAAAAAGCAACAGCAAGTTGGCCGCCATCAGACCCGGAGTGCCGGCTCTACTGATCTCATGTCCGGGTTGCCTAACTCCCCGGCTCCGAAGAAGTGCCCTGCAGAGGTATGTACCTCTATTTGATTTTATTAGCTTTTCCTTTGTACTCTCAACACTGCCTTATATCATCTGAACTATCTCTGAGGGATCACCTTCATCCGGCGACTCTACAGCCACCGCTCTTCCACCTCCGAAGATTAATCCGCTGTAAGCATTTTGTAGCCTTTACATCCGGCTCTACAGCGGTTGTAACCCTTGAATTCTAACCTTCATATCTTTTCTAGGGCTCAAGATAAGCGGAGGAAAACCAACAAGTCCTCCCCTAGACCTGCTGCTCAAGAACTGGAGCTTGCTAAGCCGGACCCCCCAGCGACTTCTGCAGAGCCGACAACTGATGATATTATTCTTGAGAGCCCGCAAAGGGACCTTTCCAAGCCGCCGAGCCCTGCCAAGGCTGCTGATGACTCCACTGCCCCGGACATCGTGATTACTGGCGCCTGCTTGCACTCTCCTTCACCTCACGTGCTAACCAAGCATAGTGAAACAACTGAAGCTTCGAGGAAGCTAGAATTTGAGCTCCCTGCCTTAGAGAAAATGACAGTCGACGAACTTCATGCTGGCTATATGAACCGGCTGTCTATAAGCCGGGATTTGGAGCTCAAACTGGTTAACTTAATGAAGAAACGATATGAGGTATTCCTTTCTCCTCCTTATACCTTTACGGAGCCCCCAAGAGTCGGGTTAATATTGACCGATAATAATCCGGTTCTTCTATTTTAGTAGAAGTAGAAACATGTAATATGTAGGCCTCAATCTACTTAGCCTTGATTTCACATCATTGTCCTAGCCCCCAAGGGACGGCTCAATAATTGAATTTTTTTTGAGCCGGAACTTCCTAGAAGAGAAACAGCAGAGCCAATGTTAACCCCCAAGGGCTGGCTCAATCTTTTCCAAAGTTGAGTCGGGACTTCGTAGAAGATAGTTAACAGAGCCAATCGTAACCCCAAGGGCCGGCTTACTCTTTTCGAAAGTTGAGCTGGGACTTTCATGTTGAACCTCCTTAGAAAACCAATATGTAGCCCCCACGTTCCGGGTCAATCTTGTCGAAGTTGAGTCGGAACTATCTTGAAAATAAACATTAGCCCCCAAGTGTCATGCATATTGCTTGCAATCTATTTGAGACTTGCTTATGTACTCCATATTTTGATATGTCGCAGGAAGCTTTAACTAAAGCCGGGTCAGAATTGGCCGGCTTAAAAACCAACTTAGCTACTCAGCAAGCCGCCCGGAGTGAAGCTGACGAGACATGCCGGCTCCTTGTCGAAAAGCTAGCTAAGATCAAAGCTGACTTCACCGCCTTCAAGGAATCTACCGAGGCTAAAAAAGCTACATTGAGTAAACGGGCGGATGATGTCGATCAGCGACTCATGATCGTATCTGACGAGCCGCAGTCTTTGAAGCGTCACATCATGAAGATGGCAGCTGCTCTCTTTGGTAAATTTTTAATAGCTTAGCTCGATCTGGATTTTTGGACTTGTGCTGGCGACTCATAACAAGGCCTCCATCTCATGCAGGTCCTAGGAGCCGCCAAGTTGCCTCCGATAGCCTGCTGCCTTTAAAGGCTATATACACATTGGCAAAACAACTGTATTATGGGGCGGTATGCACAATCAAGGTTGTGCAGTATAAAGAGAACATTCCTTCGGCTCTCAAAGGTGTCTTGGAGCTCCTCTCAATGATGCCAAAACAGATTGTGGAGATGAAGAAATCAGCCGCCCGCCAGGGGGCGATTGCGGCCATAAGCCGGGCATTGGCTTTTGCTCCAGAGCTTACTCCGGCTGAGATGATGGATGGGTTTCCCTCCAAGAAGGACGACGGCTCTAAATTTTCAAACGCTGACTATGCCTGGTGCGTAAAGGATTCCAAAGTCTTGGCCTCCGTCTTAGCAGAAGAGGTCAATCTGGCGACTTACCAGACAGCTTACAGCGCCAATCAAAAAAGGATCCGTGGTCCGCTCTTTGAGTGCAAGGATCTGGCACCTGCTCGCAGTAAGACTCTCTTTGCCTCTGATCTTGACCTGTCACCCTTCTTTGAAGAAGGAACTTTTGCGGATTTAACTGACTGCAACTGGGACTTGGAAAATCTCCAGATCAAGGCAGCTGAAGAGCCGGAGCAGGATGACCCGCCAGCCAGCGGATTGCTTTGTAGAAAACTTGTAATAGCCGGCTCTCCATGACCCGCCGTGGGCGATATAAAAACTTGATAATATTTTGGGCTCCACAGAGAGCGTCTGTAATAGGATAGCAGCAACTTGTGCCCTTGTTGAATTTGTGACATTGCGCACATATGAAAGCCCGGTTTTAAAATAGATATTTGCTATCTTTCTTGTCCTTCTCATTATATTCCTTACCGGCTTAATCTCCTGCCGTTGTATGGCTATGTTGACTTGTCAACATTTTTGGTGCGAACGCCGGGTGTTAGGGATAGATAAGCTACACCCGGAGGTGGGAAGCCCCCTTCGACAACGGCGACTAACATGTTAACCGGAAATGGCATAAAGTCGGCTGTTAGGGTGAGATAAGCGATACCCGAAGGTAAGAATCCCCCTTCGACAGCCGCAGCTGACATGTGAACTGGAATGGCATAAATCCGGTTGTTAGGGTGAGATAAGCGATACCCGAAGGTAAGAAGCCCCCTTCGACAACCGCGGCTAACATGTTAACCAGAAATGGCATAAAGCCATCTGTTAGGGTGAGATAAGCGATACCTGAAGGTAAGAAGCCCCCTTCGACAGCCGCAGCTGACATGTCAACTCGAATGGCATAAAGTCGGTTGTTAGGGTGAGATAGCGATACCCGAAGGTAAGAAGCCCCCTTCGACAACCGTGGCTAACATGTTAACCAAAAATGGCATAAAGCCGACTGTTATGGTGAGATAAGCGATACCCAAAGGTAAGAAGCCCCCTTCGACAGCCGCAGCTGATATGTCAACTAGAATGGCATAAAGCCGGTTGTTAGGGTGAGATAAGCGACACCTGTCGGTGAGAAGCCCCCTTCGACAACCGCGGCTAACATGTTAACCGAAAATGGCATAAAGCCGGCCTGTTAGGGTGAGATAAGTGATACCCGAAGGTAAGAAGCCCCCTTCGACAGCCGCAGCTAACATGTCAACTGGAATGGCATAAAGCCGGTTGTTAGGGTGAGATAAGATATACCCGAAGGTAAGAATCCCCCTTCGACAACCATGGCTATAATGTTAATTGGAAATGGCATAAAGCTGGCTGTTAGGGTGAGATAAGTGATACCCGAAGGTAAGAAGCCCCCTTCGACAGCCAATGTATTTGCATCGATGAAGATGTGCGACTTTGTAGAGGCCCCAGCTTGCAAGGATGCTATTTTATTCATATATAAATATGATATGTACAATGATAATGTACAGCGACAATTCTCCACAATCTTAAGTGTAATAAGGCCGCAGATGTGCTATGTTGCACGGCCGGCGGGTCTCTTGACCCGAAGTATCTGAGTCGTCCCGGATGTCAATGAGGTAATACGACCCGTTGTTGAGGTTTATGCTAACCACGAAAGGTCCTTCCCATGGAGGAGATAATTTATGCATATATGTCTGGTCTTGAACCAGCCGTAGCACCAAGTCTCCCTCTTGAAATGTCCAGGTCTTGACCCTGCGGATATGATAGCGGTGCAAGTCTTGTTGATAAATCGCTGAACGGGCAGCCGTCAGCTCTCGTTCCTCTTCCAAAGCATCCAACGCGTCTTGACGTGCCGTCTCATTATCCGTCTCAACGTAAGCCGCCACTTGTGGCGAGTCATGCCGGATGTCACTTGGTAATACTGCCTCGGCATCGTACACCATGAAGAAAGGTGTATATCCCCTAGATCCGTTAGGGGTGGTTCTGATGCTCCATCAGACGGAAGGCAACTCTTCTACCCAACACCCGGGTGTTCATTGTAAAGGAACCATAAGCCACGGCTTGATACCCCTCAAGATTTCTTGATTGGCACGCTCCGCCTGACCGTTGGACTGTGGATGAGCAACTGCTAAAACATCAAGCCGGATGTGCGCTTCGTCGCAGAATTTTTTCATAGCCCCCTTGGACAAGTCTGTGCCATTGTCAGTGATGATGCTGTGAGGGTAACCAAAACGGTAGATCAGATTTTTAATAAACTGAATTGTCGTAGCCACGTCACACTTGCTAATTGGCTCAGCCTCTACCCACTTGGTGAACTTATCAACCGCCACCAAGAGGTGTGTTTTCTTATCCTTGGATCTCTTGAAAGGTCCTACCATATCAAGCCCCCATACTGCAAACAGCCAAGTAACTGGTATCATGCGCAATTCTTGAGCCGGAACATGAGCACGCCGGCCGAATTTTTGACATCCGCCACACTTGCGGACCAGATCCTCTGCGTCTTTGTGAGCTGTCAACCAGAAGAAACCGTGCCGGAATGCCTTAGATACCAGAGATTTTGAGCTGGTGTGATGTCCGCAATCTCTAGTGTGAATTTCATTAAAAATTTCTTGACCTTCCTCCGGTGACACACAACGCTGAAAAAAACCCGGTAACGCTGCACTTGTGCAGCTCACCATTAACTATTGTCATCGACTTAGACCGTCGGGTGATCTGTCTTGCTAAATTTTCATCATCAGGTAATTCGCCCCGAGTCAAATAGTCCAGCTAAGGCACAATCCAATCCAGAATAGCATGTAGAGCTGCCACCAATTGCCCCTCCGGGCCAGGGATAGCCAAATCTTCCTTTGAAGGCAACTTGATAGTCGGGTGATATAAAACATCCAAAAAGATATTGGGTGGCACCGGCTTTCGCTGAGAGCCTAACCGTGATAAGGCATTAGCCGCCTCATTCCTGCGATGATCAATGTGATCCACCTGATAACATTTGAAGTGACTAGCAATGACATCCACCGCTTGTCGATAAGCCGCCATCCGCGAGTCCCTGGAATCCCAAGTGCCTGAAACTTGCTGAGCCACAAGATCTAAGTCACCCAAACACCTTACCCAGCTTAAATTCATCTCCTTGGCTACTCTGAGTCCATGAAGCAGAGCCTCATATTCAGCCGTATTGTTGGTGCAAGGGAACATCAGCCGGAGTACATAACAAAATTTATCACCTTTGGGAGATGTCAAAACCACTCCTGCCCCTGATCCTTCCAACTGCTTGGATCCATCAAAATGTATAGTCCAGTATGTGTTATCCGGCTTTTCCTTAGGAGCTTGACACTCTGTCCAATCGTTTATAAACTCCACAAGGGCCTAGGATTTGATAGCCGTACGAGGCACGTATGTTAGATTAAGAGATCCCATCTCCAACGCCCACTTAGCAATCCTACCGGTGGCTTCTCTGTTCTGAATTATGTCCCCCAACGGAGCAGAGCTGACCACAGTGATCGGGTGACCTAAGAAATAGTGCTTTAACTTGCGATTGGCCATGAACACCCCATACACCAGCTTCTGCCAATGTGGATATCTCTCTTTGGATTCGGTCAGGAGCTCACTGATATAATAAACTGGCCTTTGAACCAGATACTCCTTCCCGGCTTCCTTGCGTTCGACCACAATTGCGGCGCTGACTGCCCAGTTGTTAGCCACCACGTACAGGAGCAAAGGTTCTTTCTCAGCCGGAGCGGCTAACACCGGCGGCTCAATGAGCTGTTTCTTGAGTGCCTCCAATGCTTCACCCACCGCCGTACTCCAGACAAAATTGTCTGTCTTTTTCATCATCTGATATAGAGGAATTGCTTTCTCACCGAGACGGCTTATGAACTAGCTTAACGCGGCGATTCAACCCGCCAAGCGTTGGACATCATTAACACAGGTCGGCTCTGCCATAGAGGTGATAGCCTTGATTTTATACGGGTTAGCCTCAATGCCACGCTCAGAAACCAGAAATCCCAAGAGCTTGCCAGCCGGAACACCAAAGACGCATTTGGCCGGGTTAAGCATCATCTTATAAACCCGGAGATTGTCAAAAGTTTCCCTTAAGTCATCCAAAAGGTTCTCCTTCTTCCTTGATTTGATCACAATATCATCTACATAAGCATGAAAGTTGCACCCGATTTGACTGTGAAGACAATTCTGCACACAGCGCTGATAAGTTGCTTGGGCACTCTTGAGCCAAAAGGCATAGATACATAACAGAAGGCTCCAAAAGGCATAATAAAAGTCGTATTCTCTTGATCCTTAACTGCCATCTTGATCTGATGATATCCTGAATAGGCATCCAGGAAGCACAGGCTTTTGCAACCTGCCGTAGCATCAATGATCTGATCAATACGCGGGAGAGAAAAGGGATCAGCCGGACAAGCCTTGTTAAGGTCCATATAATCCACACGCATCTGCCACGTGCCGTTCTTTTTGAGCACCAGTACTGGGTTAGCAAGCCACTCCGGGTGAAAGACCTCGACGATGAAACCCACTGCTAAGAGCCGGGCGACCTCTTCCCCGATGGCCTTGCGCCTCACCTCATTGAACCACCGTAGAAACTGCTTGATGGGTTTAAACTTAGGATCCACATGAAGATTGTGCTCAGCGAACTCTCTCAGAACACCCGGCATGTCAGAAGGTTTCCATGCAAAGATGTCCCGATTCTCACGGATGAATTCGATGAGCATGCTTTCCTATTTGGGATCCATATGAGCCCCAATGATGAACTGTTTGGATGAGTCGCCCGGAGTGAAATCTATTGCCTTGGTATCATCCGCCGAAAACTTAAGGGGCAGCTCAACCTTCGTTGTGGGCTTTTTTAGCAGCGTCATATCCTCCGGGTCGACATTCTCCTTATAAACTTAAGCTCCTCCTAAGCACAACTGGATTCTGCATAAGCCGCGTCTCCTTCCTCGCACTCAATAGCCGTATTCCGATTGCCATGAACGGTAATTGTACCTTTTAACTCAGGCATCTTGAGCTGTAAGTAGACATGGCAAGGCCTAGCCATGAACTTAGCATAAGCCGGCTGCCCAAACAACGCATGGTAAGGGCTCTTGATTTTGACCACTTCAAACCATAAGGACAACACTCTGTAGTTATATTCGTCACCAAAGGCAACTTCCAAGGAAATCCTGCCCACCGGATAAGCCGACTTGCCTGGAACCACACCATGGAAAACGGTAGATGAGGGCTTAAGATCCTTGTCAAGCAACTTCATCTGCCGGAAGGTGTCATAATAGAGGATGTTGATACTACTGCCTCTGTCCATAAGCACCTTATTCACCATATATCCTCCCACTTGGGGGGCAACCACCAAAGCCAGCCGGCCCGGGTCATCAACACGGGGCGGGTGACCTTCCCGGCTCCACGTTATGTTATATTCAGACCACTTTAAGTATCGCGGCAGAGCCGGCGTAGACGCATGAACTGCTCGCTTGCGTTCTGATCCCGCTTGTTAAGGCTGGTCGTGAAAACATGATACTGGCCTAAGCTGAGCTGCTTTGGATTACTTTGATATCCATATTGGTTATGCTGCTACTGGTTGTTGTTACCAGAGTGCTGCGGATGCCCTCCTTGATTACCTTGACCATGATGACCGGACCCTGAGCCGCCGGATCCAAATCCGGCTCCTGACCCGCCCGGTCCTGAGCTATCGTGCAGACCACCGCCCTGGTTGTTGGGTTGCATGTAGTAATTCTTTAACTTCTGCATAATGTGGCAATCACCCCATACGTGCGACGAAGGTTTGCCGGGCTGGTTGTATTCTCGACAGGGCTTCTTAAGCGCCTCCTCCAAATTGAAGGGAGTCATGTTCTTATTAAAAGGTGGCCTAAACTTCCCATTGCCCTTAGGAGGATTCTGGTCGGTACTTGCATTGGCTAACAGCTCTGATCCACCATCGAGATTCTTCTGCTTGTTTTGGTTACTATTATTAATCACACCTTTTCCTTGATTGTTCTTCTTCCCTTGACCGGCCTTCTCCTCATCAGAGCCTGGGTCCTTCGTGTTATCAGAGTCGGCATACTTTGTGAGAGCTGTCATGAGCTCTCCCATATCCTAACACGTATGCTTGAGCTGGCCAAGTTTCTGCTTCAGCAGAACAAAGTGACCGTTTTTCTCTAAGATGAGCATGGCTTGGGCCGCCGTGATCTGCTCAGACGAGTGGATGATGGTTGACACCCGTCGGACGCAATTATGAGCCGACTCACCCTCCTGCTGGACGTAGTGATCGAGATCCATGATGGTCATAGGCTGTTTGCAAGTCCCTTGAATTTTTTTATGAACCTTGCCCTTAACTCGGCCCACGAATTGATGGTATTGGGAGGCAACCCCTTTAACCACGTGCGAGCCGGACCTTCAAGCATCATGATAAAGTACTTAGCACAAACTGCCTCACTCACATCAAGCATTTTCATAGCCAGTTCATAACTTTCGATCCAGGCCTCCGGAGGCAAATCAGCAGTGTAATTCGGAACCTTGCGAGGTCCTTTGAAATCCTTCGGCAACCGTTCACTTCGCAGAGCCGTCAATAAGCATGGCACTCCCACGGCCCTGGCCGTTACTCCTGCTCCTACTGATACAGAGGGCATGGGCTCTTTGTGAGTCGCCGTGGCCAAAGCTGCCACCTCTTGCTGGTTTGTTGCCCGGTTCATGAGCGCTTGCGCATCTAGAGCCGGCTGATCGTCCCCCGGAGGTCCTCTACGCTGATCGCTGCTAGAAACCGCCGACGACTCATAGCTCCGGCTAAAGCTTCGGCTTGGGAGAGGTGTTGAATGTGTTGGGGAATGTCGCATGGGAAACAAAAATTTTCCTACGCACACGCAAACCTATCCATGGTGATGAGCATCTACGAGAGGGAGAGTGGATCTACGTACCCTTGTAGATCGCTAAGCGGGAAGCGTTAAGAAACGCGATTGGTGTAGTCGAACATCTTCGCGATCCAAATCGCCGAGCGTCCCGCGATCTCATCACGATCCGTCCCGCGATCCAATCACGATACGTCCCGTGAACTCATCACGATCCGTCCCGTGATCTCATCACGATCCGTCTCACGATCTTGATCATGATCTGTCCCGCGAACTCATCACGATCCGTTCCGCGATCTCATCACGAACCATCTCGCGATCTCGATCACGGTCCTTCCGATCTAGCGCCGAACGGACGGCACCTCCGCGTTCAGCACACGTGCAGCTTGATGACGATCTACACCGTCTTGATCCAGCAAGAGGAGGTGGAGAGGAGAGAGAGTTCACCGGCAGCGTGACGGCGCTCCAGTGATGGTGGTGGAGCAATTCCGGCAGGGCTTCGCCTAAGCGCTGCAGAACTACGATCTAGAGGAGAAACTATGCACCGGTGGAACGGGTAGCACGTGGCCAGAAATTCTGTCCAAAAACCACCCAATCCACTAGTATATATAGGAGGAGAGGAGAGGAGAGGCAGCCAAGGCCTTTGGGTCGGCCGAAATAGGAGGTGGGAGCAATCCTACTTCACCTCCAATCCTAGTTGGAGTAGGATTGCCTCCTATTGGCTGATTTTCCACTTTTTGCTTTAGGACTTTCTCTCCTGCGCCATGGGCCTTTGTGGCTGTTTTCCCATACCACTAAGGGCTGGTTATTATTCTCCCACAGCCCATGGACCTCTTGGGGTCGAAATACCCCTCCCGGAGGCCTCCCGGTACATTACCGGCACTCCCGATACACTACCGATGAGCCCGAAACTTTTCCGGAAACCAAACTGGGACTTCCTATATATGAATATTTACCTCCGGACCATTCCGGAGCTCCTCGTGACGTCCGGGATCTCATCCAGGACTCCGAACAACCTTCGGTCACCACCATACATAACTCTACACTACCAAAACGTCACCGAACCTTAAGTGTGCAGACCCTGCGGGTTCGAGAACTATGTAGACATGACCGAGACACCTCTATGGTCAATAACCAATGGCGGGACCTGGACGTCCACATTGGTTCCTACATATTCTACGAAGATCTTTATCGGTCGAACCTCTATGTCAAGGATTCAGTTAATCCCGTATAACGTTCCCTTTGTTCTTCGGTATGTTACTTGCCCGAGATTCGATCGTTGGTATCTCCATACCTAGTTCAACCTCGTTACTGGCAAGTCTCTTTACTCGTTCCGTAACACAAGATCCCATGACTAACACTTAGCCGCATTGCTTGCAAGGCTTGTTGTGATGTTGTATTACTGAGTGGGCCCTGAGATACCTCTCCGTCACACGGAGTAACAAATCCCAGTCTTGATCCATGCCAACTCAACAAACACCATCGGAGATACCTGTAGAGCACCTTTATAGTCACCCAGTTACGTTGCGACGTTTGATACACACAAGGCACTCCTCCGATATCTGTGAGTTGCATGATCTCATGGTCATAGGAACATATACTTGACATGCAGAAAACAGTAGCAATAAACTGACACGATCATATGGTATGTTTGTAGTTTGGGTCTTATCCATCACATCATTCTCCTAATGATGTGATCCCATTATCAAATGACATCTCATGTCCATGTCTAGGAAACCTTAACCATCCTTTGATAACCGAGCTAGACCATTAGAGGCATACTAGGGACATGGTTTTGTCTATGTATCCACACATGCATTTAAGTCTCCGATCAATACAATTATAGCATGGATAATAAACGATTATCATGAACAAGGAAATATGATAATAACTAATTTATTATTGCCTCTAGGGCATATTTCCAACAGTCTCCCACTTGCGCTAGAGTCAATAATCTAGTTCACATCACCATGTGATTCGCATTGTTATGAATCTAACACCCAATGAGTTTTGGGGCTTGATCATGCTTTGCATGTGAGAGAGGTCTTATAGTCAACGGGTCTGCGATATTCAGATCCGTGTGTACTTTGCAAATCTCTATGTCAAACCGTAAACACTGCTACCACACTCCACTTGGTACTATTTCCAAATGGCTGCTCCACTATACGTATCCTGATTGCTACTACTAGTCATCCGGATAGGTGTTAAAGCTTGCATCGACGTAACTCTTTACGACGAACTCTTTATCACCTCCATAATCAAGAAACATTTCCTTAGTCCTCTGGTTACTAAGGATAATTCCGACCGCTGTCCAGTGATCCACTCCTGGACCACTCTTGTACACCTTGACAGACTCATGGAAAGGCACACATAGGTGCGGTACACGGCATGGCATAATATAGAGCCTATGGCTAAGGCATAGGGGATGACATTCGTCCTTTCTCTTTCTTATGCCGTTGTCGAGCTTTGAGTCTCACTCAACTTCACATCTTACAAATCAGGAGAGAACTCTTTCTCTGACTGATCCATTTTGAACTCTTTCAAAATCTTTGTCAAGGTATGTACTCATTGAAAGTCTCATCAAGTCATCTTGATCTATCTCTATAGATCTTGATGCTCAACAATTTGGTAGCTTTATCCAGGTCTTCCTTTGAAAATCACTTTCCAAACAACCATTTATGCTTTTCAAAAATCCTACATTATTTCCGATCAACAATATGTCATCCACATATACTTATCAGAAATTCTATAGTGCTCCCACTCACTTTATTGCAAATACAAGTTTCTCGTAAACTTTGTATAAACATCAAAACTTTGATCACCTCATCAAAGCGTATATTCCAACTCCGAGATGCTTGCTGCAGTCCATGGAAGGATCATCGAAGCTTGCACACCTTTTAGCATCCTTAGGCCTGACAAAACCTTCTGGTTGTATCACATACAACCTTTCCTCAAGTAAACCGTTAAGGAAACGATGTTTTGACATCCATCTGCCAGATTTCATAATTGAAAACACAGCAACTGCTAACATAATTCCAACAGACTTTTAGCATCGCTACGAGTGAGAAAGACTCATCGCAGTCAACTCCTTGAACTTGTCACAAACAACTTTGGAACAAGTCGAGCTTTACAAATGGTGACATTCACCATCAGTGTCTGTCTTCATTCTAAAGGTCCATTTGTACTCAACGACCTGCCGTCTAACGAGCAAGTCTACCAAAGTCTATACTTGGTTTTCATACATGGATCCTATCTCGGATTTCATGGCCTCTAACCATTCGTCGAAATCCGGGCCCATCATCGCTTCTCCATAGCTCGTAGGTTCATCGTTGTCCAACAACATGATCTCCAAGACAGAGTTGTCGTACCACTTAGGAGCAGTACACATCCTTGTCGACCCACGAAGTTCGATAGTAACTTGATCCTGAAGCTTCATGATCATCGTCATTAACTTACTCTTCAACTAACGTAGGCTTCACAGAAACATCTTTCTGCGCTGCGCTACTCTCTTGTTGAACAAAGGTTTAACAACCTCATCAAGTTCTATCTTCCTCCCACTCAATTCTTTCGAGAGAAACATTTCCTCGAGAAAGGATCCGTTTAAGCAACAAACATTTTGCACTAGGATCTGAGATTGAAGGTTCACCCAACTGATCTTAGGGTATTCTATGAAGATGCAATTTGTCCGCCTTGGGTTCGACCTCATTAGGTGAAAACATTTTCCACACAAGTGTCACATCCCAAAATATTAAGAAATGACAGCTTAGGTTTCTATCAAACCATAATTCACATGGTGTCATCTCAACGGATTTAGATGGTGCCCTATTTAAAGTGAATGTAGTTGTCTCTAATGCATAACCCCAAAATTATAGTAGTAAAACGACAAGAGACATCATATTACGCACCATGTCCAAGAGAGCATAACTATGATGTTCGGACACACCATCACACTATGGTGTTCCAGGTGGCGTTTAGTTGTGAAACAACTTTCACATTGTCTTAAGTTGTATGCCAAACTCGTGACTCAGATATTCACCTCCACGATCATATCGCAGTCATTTTTATCTTCTTGTCACGATGATCTTTAAACTTCACTCTGAATTTGCTTGAACCTTTCAAACGATTCAGACTTGTGTTTCATTAAGTAAATATACACTATATCTACTCAAATCATTAGTGAAGGTAAGAAAATAACGATATCCACTTCACGCTACAAGACTCACTAGATTGCATACATCAACATGTATCATTTCCAATGAATCACTTGCCCGCTCCATCCAACGGGGTCCTTTAGTCATCTTGCCCAAGAGGCATGGTTCGCATGTCTCAACCGATTCGAAATCGAATGAGTCCAAATATCCATCAGCATGGAGTTTCTACATGCGCTTTATACCAATATGACATTTAGCGGCAGTGCCACAAGTATGTGGTACTATCATTATTAACTTTGTGTCTTTTGACATCAATGTTATGAACATGTGTAATACTACGATCAAGATTTCAACAAACCATTCTCACTGGGTGCATGACCATTGAAGGTATTATTCATGTAAACAGAATAACCATTATTCTCTAACTTAAATGAATAACCGTATTGCAATAAACATGATCTAATCATGTTCATGCTCAACGCAAAACACCAAATAACATTTATTTAGGTTCGTCACTAATCCTGAAGGTAGAGAGAGCGTGCGATGTTGATCACATCAACCTTGGAAACACTTCCAACACATATCGTCACCTCACCCTTAGCTAGTTCTCCGTTTATTCCGTAGCTTTTATTTCGAGTTACTAACATTTAGCAACCGAACCGGTATCCAATACCCAGGTGCTACTAAGAGTACTAGCAAGGTACACATCAATAACTCGTATATCAAATATACTTCTGTCGATGTTGCTAGCCTTCTTATCTACCAAGTATCTAGGGTTGTTCCGCTTCAGCGACCTCTCACCTCATAATAGAAGCACTTAGTCTCGGGTTTGAGTTCAACTTTGGGTTGCTTCACTGGAGCAGCAACTGACTTGCTATCCATGAAGTTTCCCTCCTTGCTCTTGCCCTTTTCGAAACTAGTGGTTTGATTAACCATCAACACTTGACGCTCCTTCTTGATTTCTACCTTCGCGGTGTCAAACATCGCGAACAACTCAGGGATCAATACTTCTATCCCTGGTGTATTATAGTTCATCACTAAGTTCTAGTAGCTTTAGTGACAGTGACTTGGAGAACTATATCAATTACTATCTTATCTGGAAGATCAACTCCCACTTGATTCAAGAGATTGTAGTACCCAGACAATCTGAGTACATGCTCAATGATTGAGCTATTCTCCTTCATCTTACAGGCAAAGAATCTTGTTGGAGATCTCATATCTCGCAACACAGGCACGAGCCTGAGATCACAATCTCTGCTCCTAGAACATCTCATATGTTCCGTGACGTTCAAAATGTTTCGGAGCCTCAATTCTAATCCGTAATGCATGACGCACTAAACTATCAAGTAGTCATCGAAACGTGCCTGTCAGATGTTCACAACATCTATAGACGACGCTAGAGGGGGTGGCGCACCAAGCGGTGCATTAAGGACATAAGCCTTCTGTGCAGCAATGAGGACAATCCTCAGATCACGGACCCAGTCCGCAATATTGCTACCAACATATTTGAACTCTATTTCTCTAGGAACATATAAAAATTTAAGGGAGCTACAACGCGAGCTAGTAATCTACAACATAATTTGCAAAGACACTTTGACTATGTTCATGATAATGAGTTCAATTAATCATATTACTTAAGAACTCCCACTCAAATTGACATCCCTCCGATCATTCGAGTGATACATGATCCAAATTCACCAACTCAAGTCCGATCATCACGTGAGTTGAGGTGGCTGCAATGGTGAACATCATTATGTTGATCATATCTACTATATGACTCATGTTCGACCTTTCGGTCTCTCGTGTTCCGAGGCCATGTCTATACATGCTAGGCTCGTCAAGTTTAACCCGAGTGTTCTGTGCGTGCAAATCTGGCTTGCACCCGTTGTATGTGAACGTAGAGTCTATCACACCCGATCATCACGTGGTGTCTCAACACGACAAACTTTCGCAACGGTGCACACTCGGGGAGAACACAGTTCATCTTGAAATTCAAGTGAGGGATCACCTTATAATGCTACCGCCGTACTAAGCAAAACAAGGTGCATAAAAGGATTAACATCTCATGCAATTCATAAGTGACATGATATGGCCATGAACTTGTGTTTCAGATCTCCATCTTCGAAACACCGGCATGATCTCCATCGTCACCGGCACAACACCATGATCTCCATCATCTTGATCTCCATCAATGTGTTGCCATTGGGGTTGTGGCGCCAGCCCTGCTTCTACTTCTATTGCTACCGCTTAGCGATAAAGTAAAGCATTACATAGCGCTTAATGATTGACACGCAGGTCATACAATAATTAAAGACAACCCTATGGCTCCTGCCGGTTGCCGTACTCAACGACATGCAAGTCATGAAATTCTATACATCACATGATCATATCATACATCACATATATCTCATCATGTAATTGGCCATATCACATCACAACATACCCTGCAAAAACAAGTTAGACGCCCTCTAATTGTTGTTGCATGTCTTACGTGGCTGCTACGGGTATCTAGCAAGAACGATTCTCACCTACGCATAAACCACAACGGTAATACATAGATTGCTTTTCAACCTTCTCAAGGACCGCCTTTGTCGGATCCGATCCAACTAAAGAGAGAGAAACTGTCACCCGCAAGCCATCTAAGCAACAAGTTGCGTCAAGGGAACCGGTCTCTCGTAAGCGTACGAGTAATGTTGGTCCGGGCCGCTTCATCTCACAATCCCGCTGAACCAAAATCCGACCAAGGGAGGAAGCAATCTAAGCATCAACTCCCACAAACGTTTTGTGTTCTACTCGAGATCTCATCGAACCATCAACCTAGCTCATGATGCCACTGTTGGGGAACGTCGCATGGGAAACAAAAATTTTCCTACGCACACGCAAACCTATCCATGATGATGAGCATCTACGAGAGGGAGAGTGGATCTACGTACCCTTGTAGATCGCTAAGCGGGAAGCGTTAAGAAACGCGGTTGGTGTAGTCGAACATCTTCGCGATCCAAATCGCCGAGCGTCCCGCGATCTCATCACGATCCGTCCCGCGATCCAATCACGATACGTCCCGTGAACTCATCACGATCCGTCCCACGATCTCATCACGATCCGTCTCACGATCTTGATCACGATCTGTCCCGCGAACTCATCACGATCCGTTCCGCGATCTCATCACGAACCGTCTCGCGATCTCGATCACGGTCCTTCCGATCTAGCGCCGAACGGACGGCACCTCCGCGTTCAGCACACGTGCAGCTTGATGACGATCTACACCGTCTTGATCCAGCAAGAGGAGGTGGAGAGGAGAGAGAGTTCACCGGCAGCGTGACGGCGCTCCAGTGATGGTGGTGGAGCAATTCCGGCAGGGCTTCGCCTAAGCGCTGCAGAACTACGATCTAGAGGAGAAACTATGCACCGGTGGAACGGGTAGCACGTGGCCGGAAATTCTATCCAAAAACCACCCAATCCACTAGTATATATAGGAGGAGAGGAGAGGAGAGGCAGCCAAGGCCTTTGGGTCGGCCGAAATAGGAGGTGGGAGCAATCCTACTTCACCTCCAATCCTAGTTGGAGTAGGATTGCCTCCTATTGGCTGATTTTCCACTTTTTGCTTTAGGACTTTCTCTCCTGCGCCATGGGCCTTTGTGGCTGTTTTCCCATACCACTAAGGGCTGGTTATTATTCTCCCACAGCCCATGGACCTCTTGGGGTCGAAATACCCCTCCCGGAGGCCTCCCGGTACACTACCGGCACTCCCGGTACACTACCGATGAGCCCGAAACTTTTCCGGAAACCAAATTGGGACTTATATGAATATTTACCTCCGGACCATTCCGGAGCTCCTCGTGACGTCCGGGATCTCATCCGGGACTCCGAACAACCTTCGGTCACCACCATACATAACTCTACACTACCGAAACGTCACCGAACCTTAAGTGTGCAGACCCTGCGGGTTCGAGAACTATGTAGACATGACCGAGACACCTCTACGGTCAATAACCAATGGCGGGACCTGGACGTCCACATTGGTTCCTACATATTCTACGAAGATCTTTATCGGTCGAACCTCTATGTCAAGGATTCAGTTAATCCCGTATAACGTTCCCTTTGTTCTTCGGTATGTTACTTGCCCGAGATTCGATCGTCGGTATCTCCATACCTAGTTCAACCTCGTTACTGGCAAGTCTCTTTACTCGTTCCGTAACACAAGATCCCATGACTAACACTTAGACACATTGCTTGCAAGGCTTGTTGTGATGTTGTATTACCGAGTGGGCCCTGAGATACCTCTCCGTCACACGGAGTAACAAATCCCAGTCTTGATCCATGCCAACTCAACAAACACCATCGGAGATACCTGTAGAGCACCTTTATAGTCACCCAGTTACGTTGCGGCGTTTGATACACACAAGGCACTCCTCTGATATCTGTGAGTTGCATGATCTCATGGTCATAGGAACATATACTTGACATGCAGAAAACAGTAGCAATAAACTGACACGATCATATGGTATGTTTGTAGTTTGGGTCTTATCCATCACATCATTCTCCTAATGATGTGATCCCGTTATCAAATGACATCTCATGTCCATGTCTAGGAAACCTTAACCATCCTTTGATAACCGAGCTAGACCATTAGAGGCATTCTAGGGACATGGTTTTGTCTATGTATCCACACATGCATTTAAGTCTCCGATCAATACAATTATAGCATGGATAATAAACGATTATCATGAACAAGGAAATATGATAATAACTAATTTATTATTGCCTCTAGGGCATATTTCCAACAGAATGGACGTGGCTCCAACTGTGAGTATACTTCTCCTGTTGGGCCATCACCGTCTGAAGGTATCCAATGGCATTCCGTACCTCTTTTCCAAAAGGCACTTCATCTGGAATAGGAATTGTTTCAAGCCGGGTGGCCACGGCCACCATGTTCTCGGCTGGGTTAGAATAATGACCCGCCGGTGTTGGAAAGACCACTGGTGAGGCCTGGTTTCGTCGGGCCGGGTGAGACGTTGGTCGAGCCGCCGGGCGGCTTCCAGGTGCATCCGCTACTCGTCCCGTTCCTGGTGTGTTGAAGAGGTTCCTAGCCTCATATCATTCTGGCAAGCGGGATTGATGCCTCATCCGGTGTACCGCAGCTGTCGATTGCTACTCTAGCCCAAGGCGGAAGGCATCTGTTTTAATACGTTCTGCCTCTTCCTCCATCTGGACCTTCAGCTCACCTATCCTTTGTTGCTCCTCCACCATACGGTCCTTGAGCCTTACGATCTCTAAGTTCCGGGCAGCCTGATTATCTGGTGTAACCTAGATCCAGAAGAACTTGAGCCGGTTGCGGTGGGTCAGCGCCGGATGTTGCCGCTCCCGCGGCTGTACTGCTCGTGCGTGGGGCCGACCCTGCCATGAATACGGGAGCGTGAACCGACGGCCCAAGAGCGTCCAACTCAGAATGATCTGACTCAGGGCAAAGCTCATCATATCCCTCAGGCCCGCCGTTGTGGAGCTGGTAAATTGACTCTGTCTCTCCGCTCGAAGACTCGCCTTCTGAATAGAGAAGAGTTTCCTGTGACTCGGTCGCTTCTAGATCCATACCTTGAGTAAAGCCTACGAAGATGTGCCTCCAGCCCGGATTAACACAGGCGGGCTGCACATTACAGGCGGGTTGCACGCGCCGAGCCGGCTCGACGATGTTGGTGCAGATGTCCGGCCTAGGTGTAGATCCGTCGGTCCTTTCGATGAAAACGTGAATCCCGCCGAAAGGAACGCGAAATCCATATTCCACAGAGTCGGCATCAAGCCGCCAACCGGCGTCATCGATGTAGAGCCGGCTGCGATGACTCTTGCTCATCCTTTCGACCACGTATCCCTTGAGCCTTGGGAGAGAGCCCTTTGAGAACTCAACACCACCGAGCGCAGGCCCCACGGTGGGCGCCAACTGTCGTGGTTTTATCATGGAAGATGTCCGGGTGAACGGACTTGGGTTCAAGGCCATTGCTAACGTGATGGACTCAAAGGGGTTGGTCAGGACGAAGGACACGAGTTTACCCAGGTTCGGCCCCTCAAGTTGAGGTAATAGCCTACGTCCTGCTTGTGCTTGTATTGCTTGATGTATCGATTACAAAGGAGCTATTGCTTGACCTAGTTCTCGATCATCTCATCTCTAAGTCGCCCCGGGTCTTGCCTTTATATAGGAGGTCAAGATCACGGATCATACAAGTTGTAACCGACTCTCATTACATGTCCGAGTCTTCCTCTATCTTCTCTTGCCTTTCCTGACCAAGTTGTCCCCAGGCGGTTTACACACCCGAGTCTTCTTCATCCGGGCCACCTGCCGGCCCATCCTGTCGAGCCGTCAAGCGTCTTGGGCCTTAAGTCCCCACGGCTCACTCTTGGGCTGGTGTACGAGCCGCCGGGTATGACCCGGAGCTCTCAGGGTGGGTCTCATCGTGGGGTTATATCCCCAACGATATTACACCAACTGAGTTAGAGGAAATTGATGTTACTATTAAGCTTGCTAATAGAGATACTATAGCACCAGTTGGGATTGTTAGAGATGTTGAAGTCTTGTGTGGAAAATAAAATATCCTACTGATTTTCTTGTCCTTGGTTCCCCACAAGATGATTTTTGTCCCATTATATTTGGTAGACCTTTCTTGAATACTGTTAATGCCAAGATAGATTGTGAGAAGGAAACTATTACTGTAAGTTTTGGGGACACGTCTCATGAGTTTAATTTCTCTAAATTTCGTAGACAACCCCATGAAAAAGAATTTCCTAGTAAGGATGGAATTATTGGTCTTGCTTCTATTGTTATGCCTCCTACTGATCCCTTAGAACAATATTTGCTAGACCATGACAACGATATGCATATGAATGAAAGGAAAGAAATAGATAAGATTTTCTTTGATCAGCATCCTATTTTGAAACACAACTTGCCTGTTGAAATACTTGGGGATCCTCCTCCACCCAAGGGTGATCCCGTGTTTGAGCTTAAACAATTACCGGATACTATGAAATATGCTTATCTTGATGAAAAGAAGATATATCTTGTTATTATTAGTGCTGACCTTTCAGAGAATGAAGAAAACAGCTTATTGAAAACTCTAAGGAAGCACCATGTATCTATTGGATATACTCTTTATGATCTCAAGGGCATTAGCCCCACTCTATGTGAGCATAAAATAAATATGGAGCCTGATGTTATACCAGTTGTTGATCACCAATGGCGGTTAAATCCTAAAATGAAAGAAGTGGTAAGAAATGAAATATTAAAGCTTCTAGAGGTAGGTATCATTTACCCTATTGCTGATAGTAGATGGGTTAGTCCCGTTCATTGTGTTCCTAAGAAAGGAGGTATTACCATAGTTCCTAATGATTAAAATGAATCGATCCTGCAAAGAATTGTTACAAGATATAGAATGGTAATTGATTTTAGGAAATTAAATAAAGCTACTAGAAAATATCATTACCCTCTACCTTTTATTGACCAAATGCTAGAAAGACTATCCAAACACACACAGTTTTTACTATCTAGACGGTTACTCTAGTTTCTCTCAAATTCCTATGTCAAAAGGGGACCAAGAGAAGACCACTTTTACCTACCCCTTCGGTACCTTTGCTTATAGGCGTATGCCTTTTGGTTTATGCAATGCACCTGCTACATTTCAAAGATGTATGACTGCTATATTCTTTGATTTTTGTGAAAGGATTGTTGAGGCTTTCATGGATGATTTTTCCATTTATGGAACTTCTTTTAATGATTGTTTGAGCAACCTTGATCGAGTTTTGCAGAGATGTGAAGAAACTAATCTTGTATTGAATTGGGTGAAGTGCCACTTTATGGTGAATGAGGGTATTGTCTTGGGACACAAAATCTCCGAAAGAGGTATTGAAGTTGACAAAGCAAAAGTTGACGCTATTGAAAAAATGCCATGTCCTATGGATATCAGAGATATAAGAAGCTTCCTTGGTCATGTTGGTTTCTATAGGAGGTTTATTAAAAGACTTCTCTAAGATTTCTAGGCCTCTCACTAATCTTTTTCAAAAAGACATTCCATTCATTTTTGATGATGATTGTGTAGAAGCATTTGAAATTCTTAAGAACGCCTTGATTTCTGCACCTATTTTTCAACCACCTGATTGGAACCTACCATTCAAAATTATGTGTGATGCTAGTGACTATGCCATTCATGCTGTTCTAGGACAAAGAGTTGATAAGAAATTAAATGTTATCCATTATGCTAGCAAAACTCTAGACAGTGCTCAAAGAAACTATGCTACCACTGAAAAGGAATTTTTAGCAGTTGTGTTTGCTTGTGATAAGTTCAGGCCTTATATTGTTGATTCCAAGGTAACTGTTCACACCGATCATGCTATTGTTAAATATCTTATGGAAAAGAAAGATACTAAACCTAGACTTATCATATGGGTTCTTCTGCTACAAGAATTTTATTTGCATATTATTGATATAAAGGGTGCTGATAACCCCGTAGTGGATAACTTGTCTAGGTTAGAGAATATTCTTGATGACCCACTACCTATTGATGATAGCTTTCCCAGTGAACAACTAGTTGTCATAAATGCTTCGCGTAATGCTCTGTGGTATGCTGATTATGCTATTTACATTGTTGCTAAATTTATACTGCCTAGTTTCACATACCAACAAAAGAAAAAAGTTCTTCTATGATTTAAGACATTACTTTTTGGATGACCCACACCTTTATAAAGAAGGAGTAGATGGTGTTATTAGACGTTGAGTACCTAAGCATGAATAGGAACATATCCTACACAAGTGTCATTCCGAGGCCTACGGAGGACACCACGCTGGAGATAGAACTGCACATAAGGTATTACAATCTGGTTTTTATAGGCCTACTCTCTTCAAGGATGCTCGTAAGTTTTTCTTGTCTTGTGATGAATGTCAAAGAATTTGCCATATTAGTAGACGTTGGGAAATGCCTATGAATTACTCTCTTGTTATTGAACCATTTGATGTTTGGGGTTTTGATTATATGGGACCTTTTCCAACATCCAACGGGTATACTCATATTCTAGTTGTTGTTGATTATGTTACTAAGTGGGTAGAAGCTATTCCAACTAGTAGTGCTGATCATAACACCTATATTAAGATGTTGAAAGAAGTTATTTTCCCTAGATTTGGAGTCCCTGGATATCTAATGACTGATGGTGGTTCATATTTTATTCATGGTGCTTTCCGTAAATTGCTTACTAAGTATGACATTAATCATAGAATTGCATCTCCTTACCATCCTCAGTCTAGTGGTTAAGTAGAATTAAGCAATAGAGAAATCTAATTGATCTTGCAAAAGACTGTTAATAGATCGAGAAAGAATTGGTCTAAGAAACTTGACGATGCATTATGGGCTTATAGAACTGCTTACAATGGTTTATAGTAAAGCATGTCACTTACCTCTAGAACTAGAACATAAAGCTTATTAGGCAATCAAAGAGCTCAACTATGATTTCAAACTTGCTGGTGAGAAGAGGTTATTTGACATTAGCTCACTTGATGAATGGAGAACCCAAGCCTATGAGAATGCCAAGTTGTTTAAAGAGAAAGTTAAGAGATGGCATGATAAAAGGATACAAAAGCGTGAATTCAATGTAGGTGACCATATCTTGCTATATAGTTCTCGTTTAAGATTTTTTGCAGGAAAACTTCTCTCTAAATGGGAAGGGCCTTACATTGTCGAGGAAGTATATCGTTCCGGTGTCATCAAGTTCAACAACGACGAAGGCACAAATCCGAAGGTGGTAAATGGGCAAAGAATCAAACATTATATCTCAGGTACTTCCATAAATGTTGAAACCAATATTATGAATACCATAACTCTGGAGGAGTATATTAGTGAGACCTACCAGAACGTTTGAGACTCCGAAAAGGAATAGGTATGTGGTACGGTAAGTAGCCCGAGTCCAAAACTTTCCCAATAGCAATTTTCGCTGTTTTGGAATATTTAATAAATTAGGAAAATATAAAAGTAGTCCGAAAGACGCACAAGGAGGTGACAAGCCTGCCAGGCGCGGTCACCCCCTGGTCGCGCCTAGGTGGCTTGTCACCACCCCGTGCGCCCTCTGGACTCAGTTTTCTTGTGGTACACTCCTTTGGGTCGGCAAAAATTCATTATATAATCTCCTGAAGGTTTGGACTTTCATATCACGACAATACCTCATGTTTTTGTTTTGAGTTGTTTCTGCTAAAGATTTAGATTGTCATGGTGTCCACAAGTGCCCGAAGGACAAGTTCTTCGAGAAGGTCATCAAACCCCTATCTTGCATAGGTATCGTGACACCCTCAAACCATTGAGAAGCATGAGGGGGTGTTGCACATCCGTGACGTTGAGGGGCCAAAGAAGACCGGAAGCATGGAAACAAGGCTCGAAGCTACGGAGCAGCAAGTCTTCAAGTGCCAAGGGATGGTAGAATGTGGACTCAATGCCAATCATATGATGATCTCAGAGTTTACCCATAAACACAAGCTGGACACCAAGGACATCGGGGAACACATCTTCAAGCTTTACGAGAAAATCGAGCATCTCCAAGCCCAGATCTATGATCTGCAAAACCAAAACCGTGAGTATGAATACAGATTTAAGCGAATGAGTTTGGCTGCAGATTTGAGGATTTCGGAGACTAATTCATCTTTTTACGATGGTGAGCCTATGCCTTAGAAGACCGAGGACAAGACTCCAACCTCATCAACAACTCCATCACCATCACCTCCGAAGAAGGACATCTAATCACATGGGTATGGGCACTCCCCTTGGCTTGTGCCAAGCTTGGGGGAGGTGCCCCGGTATCGTATCATCATCGCACCTTTTCCTTTTCTTGTTTTTCTTAGTTCGATCCTTTTGATTTTGTCTTGATCTGGTAGAATAAATTTTTAGTATGACCTAGCTTTGAGTTTTTGCTTTTTGTTCCCCTTATGTAAGCAAGTTCGAAAGTTATATAATAAGAGGTAGTTTTGATGTGAGGGATTTGCTTGCTTGCTATGATCTTGAGATAAATAAGAAATAAAAGAAGAATAGAGTAAAAGCAAGAGTATATATATTGATCTTATGGGGAGTGATGACTTTACATATAAGAAGTATGTCGATTGAAATTTGTTGGGAGTTGACAAACATAGCAATTGGAGGGAGTGATAAATAAAGGGAGGTTCACATATAAATATATTATCTTTGACATCTTTTATGATTGTGGGCACTCATTAAAATATCATATGCTAAGAAGTTGATGTTGGACAATGAAAACAACATAATGGGTTATGTCTTCTTACTTACGAATAAAAGTTATATGGTTATAGATCCTTCAACATGTAGTGCTTTCTTCCACCTAATACTAGCCAAAAGATCCGCACCAAGTAGAGATACTACTTGTGCATCCATATACCCTCAACCTAGTTTCGCCATGAGAGTCCACCATACCTACCTATGGATTGAATAAGATCCTTCAAGTAAGTTTTCATCGGTGCATAAAGCAATAGGAATTGCTCCTAAATATGTTTGATCTTTATTGTAAGGGAAATAAGCATTCTATGAATTTTTTTATGGCAAAGAAATAAAAGCGATGGACTACATAATAAAGGTTGCTAGCACAAAGGGCAATACCACGCTGCCTTCCTTTGCATTAAAGGTTTGCGCATCCCAAAACAAAAAGAACATGACAACCTTTGCTTCCCTCTGCGAAGGGCCTATCAGTTACTTTTACCTTTTTAGTACTTACCTTTATGCAAGACTCCTGATGGTATTCATCACTTCCTATATTTTGCCTTTCTCTATTGGCAAGCATTATGTGTTGGAGAATGATCTAGACGCATATATCCAATCGGATGTGGGTGATCATGAGTTATTATTGTTGACATCACCCTTGAGGTGAACAGTTGGGAGGCAAAACTATAAGCCCCTATCTTCCTCTGTGTCTGATTAAAGCTTTGATCTCATGGGTACCGCATGAGTGTTAGCAATTATGGAAGACTAAAAGATGATTGAGTATGTGGATTTTCTTTACAAGCACTTATATTGACTCTTTCGGATATTATGATAAATTGCTAATTGCTTCAATGACTGAGAGCAAGTTTGTTGGTTGTCAATAGAGTTCTTGGTTCATACTTTATATTGTGAATGAATTGTTAATCTAGCATAAGAAATCATACACCAATAAGTATTGTTGTTCTGAAGATGATCATGATTCTCTCATGTCTATATTTTATTTTATCGACACCTCTATCTCTAAACTTGTGGACATATTTATCGATCTCGGCTTTCGCTTGAGGATAAGCGAGGTCTAAGCTTGGGGGAGTTGATACGTCCATTTTGCATCATGCTTTTATATTGATATTTATTGCATTATGGAATGTTACTACACGTTATGGTACAATTCTTATGCCTTTTCTCTCTTATTTTACAAGGTTTACATGAAGAGGGAGAATGCGGGCAGATGGAATTCTGGACTGGAAAAGTTGCAAATCTGGGAGACCTATTCTGGACAACTCCAAATCTCCTAAAAATTTACGGAGAATTATTTTGGAATATATAAAAAATATTGGACGAAACAAATACCAGAGGGGGCCACCATGAGGTGACAAGCTTGCCAGGCGCGACCACCCCCTAGCCGCGCCTAGGGGGCTTGTGACCCACCTGGCAGGTCCCCGATGCCCATCTTCTTCTATATGGAGGGTTTTGACCTGGAAAATCATAAGGAATATTTGGGGACGAAGCTGCGCCGTCTCGAGGCGGAACTTGGATAAAACCAATCTAGAGCTCCGACAGAGCTATTCTGCCGGGGAAACTTCCCTTCTGGAGGGGGAAATCGAAGCCATCGTCATCACCAACGATCCTCTCATCAAGAGGGGGTCAATCTCCATCAACATCTTCATCAGCACCATATCCTCTCCAAACTCTAGTTCATCTCTTGTATCTGATATTTGTCTCAAACCTCAGATTGGTACTTGTGGGTTGCTAGTAGTGTTGATTACTCCTTGTAGTTGATGCTAGTTGGTTTACTTGGTGGAAGATCATATGTTCAGATCCTTTATTTACATGAACATGCCTTGTGAGTAGTTACGTTTGTTTCTGAGGACATGGGATAAGTCTTGTTATAAGTAATCATGTGAATTTGGTATTCGTTCGATATTTTGATGAGATGTATGTTTGTCTCTCCTCTAGTGATGTTATGTGAACGTTGACTACATAACACTTCACCATTATTTGGGCCTAGGGGAAGGCATTGGGAAGTAATAAGTAGATGATGGGTTGGTAGAGTGACAGAAGCTTAAACCCTAGTTTATGCGTTACTTCATAAGGGGCTGATTTGGATCCATATGTTTCATGCTATGGTTAGATTTATCTTAATTCTTCTTTCGTAGTTGTGGATGCTTGCGAGAGAGGTTAATCATAAGTGAGAGGTTTGTCCAAGTAAGGGCAGCACCCAAGCACCGGTCCACCCACATATCAATTTATCAAACTAAACGAACGTGAATCAAATGAGCATGATGAAAACTAGCTTGACGGAAATTCCCATGTGTCCTCGGGAGCGCTTTGCTTCATATAAGAGTTTGTCCAGGCATGTCCCTTGCTACAAAAATGATTGGGCTACCTTGCTGCACCTTTGCTACACTTGTTACTTGTTACTCATTACAAACTATCTTATCACAAAACTTTCTGTTACCGATAATTTCAGTGCTTGCAGAGAATTCCATACTGAAAACCGCTTATCATTTCCTTCTGCTCCTCATTGGGTTCGACACTCTTACTTATCAAAAGGACTACGATTGATCCCCTATACTTGTGGGTCATCAACTGGTAGCAGGCATGGGTGCAGTGCGAGGTCCACCAAAAATGTGATGAACTGCAGCATGATTTATTCGAAGAACCATGTCATTCCCGAAGTCCATTGTCATCGTGGCAGGGTCAATCATTCCCATCAGATAGCACATAGAATGCGAGACACATTTTTGTTTACTGTCAACTCAAATACAATGCCAAACCCAGCGTCTCGAGCACGATTATAGTGTGCTTGTTTCAATAAAGCAGCAGCTTTGCACATAGTGAGACAAACGTACGGTCTTGTTAAATCGAGGATCATCTCCCTTGCCGTCATCTTCAGTTACGTTGCTCTTACTAGACTTCTTCCTCTGTGTAAACAAAAATGTAGTACACATTAGAACATTAGGCACAAAAGAGATAAAAACGACAGATAGAATGATAATGAAAGAAACAAATGCAGTCCACTTCAACAAACCTTTGGAACAACATCCGCCTCCCCATCAAAGTCAGCATCCGCATCTTCGTCGATATCAACACGAGACCGCTTAGATTGACTCTTAGATGGACCACAATCTTTTCATCTACCAGCATGAACATCCCTCACAAAATCAGCAAGCACAAAGTCATCATCGTGAGAGTTTGGCCCTTCACTGACATGTGGTCGCTTCCACTGAGGATCCTCTGCACCAGCTTCAGCTGCTCTCTTACCAAGGTTCTTGTTCATGCAAGCAACACGAGAACTCCGCCGAGGAGAACCACCTTCCTCAGCAACAGAACTCAGTCTCTTCTTCTACAAAGCAGGCTTCTTGACTTTACCAAATTTTGCACCCTTTGCACCATCTGCAGCCCTCCTTTGCTTCTCTTTCTCCGCATACTCCTTCGAGTCACTTTCAAACCTCATCTTTTTCTTGCGTTGCTTCAATTCATATGCACGAAGCTGATCCGGGACCATCCACTCTTGCGTAACTTCCACTATGCCATCAACGGATTGTGACTGTGTCTCAGACAAGACGGGACGCCTAATGCTCTGGTCAAAGCTCACACCAACATCAGCCTCTGTAAAATAATGGTTAATAAATTGAGTAACCCCCTCAAACCCAGGCGCCCCGGCATAAAAACCAAACATTACGTAAAAAATGAAGTTTAATTATGGTCATTAAGAAGTGTGCAAAAGGAACAAATGCAGTTCACATATACATACAAATGCAGTGCTGCATACACAAGCTAAATCTTTATATCTACTAATTAGATGCACCATACGAGTATCCATGTTAATCCTCACAACTAATAGTTAATTAGCGTTGGATTAAAAGATGAACGACCCAGATGACTCCGTGCACCATAACCTACCCCCGAGAGTCCAGTACAATATCAATTTGTCAATCTCTGCCCCAGCCTGTCTCTTCTTCGTGCGTCCATGCATGGCATGCCGCCGCCGCTCTCTAATCTTGGTTTTGTCTTCTAGCCACAAAGGAGATCGTGTACGTGAGTGCTCACATCAAATGAACCAATTCTCTATACTTATCTAGCCAGCCAAGCTACATGCCAGCAGATCACATCAGGAAGAAATCAAGGCAGCTTCCTTCCTTGCTTCATGCAGGATCGCATCCGGATGGAATGAAGGTAGCTTGCGTCCTCGCCATTGACAAGACGATGCTGCATATATGCCAGTACGACCAATTCTTGGTTTATATACCAGGCGAAAGGAATTGTTGAATTTATTTTGAATGGACTTTGATCTAGCTAGCCTTCATAACCGCATGCATAGATCCCAGCGGCAAGGTGACGTGTGGCCCGACATGAGGTAATCAAATTCACCATTGTGATGGCGCAACAATAAATTAATGTGCAGTACACAAACGAAGTTAAGGCTGCTATTCGTCATCCTTTTACTATTAGTGTCCACACGTGTCCACGCGGACACAAGCTGTATTCACTGATTGACATCTCATATCCTTATCGATCGATGTACTTAGAATAAATACAATAGTAATAAGTCAACAGGCTATAAAATATAAATTAGCATATTTTTGTATAGTAAAAAAAAAGAAGAGAGAAGGTAAGCGGGCTCTTGATGAAAAGTTAGTTTTAGCACGTTCTTTTGACACTTTGTGAAAATGAAAGGTGGGTCATATAATAAACAAGTAATATACTTTTCTAATCAATCATTATACATGTTGGCTATAAAATAAACTATAGATGACATAACATTGACTTATAGCCAGCAATTAGCTATACTATTAACCATGTCCTTAGCCGAGGGGTGTTGGACGAGAAGGCATGTAACCACTGGACGTGTGGGTGATCCGCGTCATTAATGCACAATGTCTCATTATTGTAGGCTTTGCAACTAACGACACATGCATCCATGGGAAAACGTCATTTCTGGGCGATCGAGCTACATGCTGCACAATGCAACTCAATGAAACAAGGTCCTAAAAATAATCTTATGACGTGGTGGGTAATTTTCTATCTCTATATACTCCATCAAACTAGTTGAAAACTTGAATACTCATATGTAAACTGACGGATGATAAGCTACTATAAATAGAAGAGACACTGTTAATGAGACTGTTGCAACTTCGACTTGCCACTTAGCGTGCTTCCAAGAAACAAAGCTAGAGCTTGTTGACTCCATGACTGCGTACTTCCTGGATGGCTTCGGGTTTAAAGGTTTCACGCAACGACTAGCTGTAGGCACCAAGGTTGTCAGGATCATGATTCTATTATACGATTCTATGACTTTACGGTTCAAACTAACCCCTTTGATTGTACTATTCTAGTTCATAAAATCTACGTTTCTAAGATCATGACACTAAAGATCCTATGATTTGCGATTCTACCATCACAGTTCCAATCCGATTCAAAATCACGATTCTCACAACCTTGACAGGCACCCGTGGTGGCATCCTCCTGCGCTGGGATGAAGATCACCTGAAGCTTGAAAGTTTGCATCTCGTAACCTACTTGCTTTTTTGCCAAGATTACCATTCTCAACTCCGGTGCCTTTTTCAACTTCACCACGGTTTATGGGCCAATGGGGAATAACCTCAAAGACGATTTCTTTAGTGAGCTCAGGGCGGAGAAGCAGCCAAACGGCGAAGGCTGGCTAGTCGCGGGTGATTTTAACCAAATCTCTTGGGCGCGGAACAAGAACCATTCAAATGCAAACCGTACCTGCATCGCCCGCTTTCGAGACGCCCTCAACTTTTTTGAACTAAAAGAAATTCGCCTGCAAAACAGGAAGTTCACCTGGAGCAACGAGCAAAGTAACCCAACCATGTCCAAGCTTGATGGTTTTTTCTACAATGAGGATTGGGATATCAATTTTGACAAACACATCCTCCAGGCCCTGTCTTCGTCCCTCTCGGATCACTGCTCATTGTTGCACGTTAATGATGATGGTCCAAGACGGCCAAAGACTTTACGTTTGAAGAATTTCTGGACTAATATGTTTGGTTTCCGTCAAACTGTCCAGGACGCTTGGAACGAGCCCACTGTGCACTCCGAGGCATACCAAAGACTCTTCCACAAATTAAAGCGCACTAGCCAGAGACTCCGGGCCTGGAGTAGGACTCTCTTCTCCTAGGCCAAAGTCCAACTACACATGGCCCTCAAGGTCATTTTACGTCTCGATGAGTCACAAGATTTTAGAGAGCTTAGTGCGGAAGAGGCGGACCTTCGTAAAAGGCTAAAGAGGAGAGTGATTGGGCTGGCTATGATGGAAAGAGCTAGGAAAAAGCAAAAACCGCGAATTACCAATATCAAAGAGGGGGATGCAAACACCTGTTTCTTCCACCTATGGATCAATGGGAGACGACAGAAAAATCTTATTCACAGGCTTAAACATGGAAGTGGTTGGGTCACCAAACATGAGCACAAGAGCAACATCGTCCAGACATATTTTTCCAATATCATCAAGAGGGGCTTGCCACGCCCCAAAACAATCAACTGGGCGGCCTTTCCACCTAGAAACCACGACCTCTCCAACCTTGGAGAAACCATTACGGAAGATGAAGTAAAGGATGTCATCTCTGCCCTTCCTAGAGACAAGGCCCCGGGGCCTGATGGTTTCACTGGAAAATTCTTTAAGGTTTGCTAGGACATCATCAAAGATTATATCATGCTCATGACCAACAAATTTTATAACCTGCACGCCGAAAACTTCCATTGGCTCAATTCAGCAAATATTGCCCTCATCCCCGAAAAAGATGGTGCCGAAGACATCTCGGACTTCCGTCCCATCAGCCTGATACATGCGCTTGCAAAGCTCATTGCCAAAATCCTTGCAACCCATCTGGCCAAACACATGAATAGTACTGTATCCATTGCGCAAAGTGCATTCATCAAAACAAGGTGTATACACGACAACTTCCTGTATGTCCGAAACCTGGCCAGAAATTTCCACCGCAAAAGAAAGTCGATGTTTCTCTTCAAGCTGGATATTAAGAAGGCTTTTGAGTCGGTTAAGTGGGATTATTTGATGGAGGTGCTGGCTCACCATGGCTTACCGAGTCACTTTCGAGGTTGGGTTTCAGCGCTTCTATCCACGGCCTCCTCCAGAGTATTCCTTAATGGTATTGCTGGCAACACGATCAAGCATGGCCGTGGCCTTTGGTAGGGGGACCCCCTCTCTCCGCTACTTTTTGTGCTCGCCATCGACCCGCTGCACCACATCCTGGCCAATGTCACCTCTCAGGATCTGCTGCACCCGCTTGGCACCACTTCCCGGGCATCAGAGCTTCATTATACGCCGACGACGCTGCGTTTTTTGCGCCCCTATCAAGGAGGACGTCAGTTTCATTGTCACCACTCTCTCCTCCTTCGTTGAGTCCACGAGGCTTGTCACAAACTGTGCGAAGAGCTTGGTTGCCCCTATCTAGTGTGCAAATTTGGACCATGATTATATCCTGCAGCATTTTCCGGCATGATGATCCCCCTTCCCAATTCGCTACCTAGGCCTACCATTGGCAATTAGGCGGCTCAAAAAGGTCCACTTGCAGCACCTCGAGGACAAAGCGACCGGGAAGATCGCACCTTGGAGAGGAAGGGACATGGCTATTGCAGGCCGCATGGCCTTGGTCAAGGCGGTTCTCACAGCCATGTCCATCTACCATATCACCCCTTTGGACCTACCGGTGGAGGTGTTTCAAAAACTTGATAGACTCCGGCGAGCATACCTTTGGGCTGGCACTGACAGTGTGTCCGGTGGCAAGTGCAAAATTAACTGGGAACACGTCTGTAGGCCCAAACAGTTTGGAGGGCTTGGAATTATCAATTTGGACAAGTTCGCCGCCGCGCTTCGTCTTAGATGGCTCTGGTTAGAATGGGAGGATCCACCAAGGGCTTGGTGTGGTTCGGAGCTTGCATGTGGCAAGAGGGATTGAGACATCTTTGCGGCGGCCACTAAGGTCACCCTGGGTGATGGATCCAAGGCCAAATTCTGGGAATCATCTTGGTTGGACGGCATCCGCCCCAAAGACATTACCCCACACATTTTTAAACTATCAAGAAGAAAGCATGGCTCGGTGGTGTCCGCTCTCAGAGATGATCATTGGATTACTTTAATTGACATGATAGAAGGGCTATCCCTGGTGCACCTCCAACAATTTTTTGCCTTATGGAACAAGCTCTCACTCGTCACCCTTCAGCCAACTGTCAGTGACACCATCCTTTGGAAGCTGTCCAATGATGGGCTTTACTCGGCCAAGACAGCTTACGTGACACAAGTTGTTGGCCTAACTCATTCCAACTTGCAAACTATTGTCTGGAAGGCCTGGGCACCCCCAAAATGCAAATTCTTTGCATGGCTGCTCACGCAAAGCCGGATTTAGACGGCCGACAGGCTACATTGTAGTGGCTGGCCAAACTGTGATCGATGTCCCTTCTGTAGCTAGGTGCAAGAATCCGCGGCACACCTTCTGTTTAAGTGTCGCATATCCATCTGTGTGTGGAATGACGTCCTTTCTTGGATGCATATTGACATCGATACTGCTCTTTGGGTGAATTACGACATGGTGAGATCTTGGTAGAAGGGAGTCCTTGCAAGTAAGGCGCAACCAACGAAGGCTCTGGCATCCTTACTCCATCTTGTTGGCTGGGAGATTTGGAAGAGCGAAATGCACGCGTATTCAGAAACAAGACGGTGCTGGTCGCGGTGATCGTGCGAACCATCAAAGAAGAGGCGTCCCTTTGGGTTAGGACGGGCGCAAAACAGTTGTGTAATTTGATGCCGCGAGAGTAGGCCTCTATATTTTTTTCGCATTAGCGGATGTGCACTGTCAAACAATCTCTTCTCCTTATTCAATGAAAATGACAAATCTTTTGTCTCGTTTCAAAAACAATAACAAATCCAAGGAATGTTGTAAAACTAGAAACATCAGTTTTTGCAGATCAGTGTAAAATATTGCTCCGGCATAGTGCCATGGGCTAGCTCACGCAGCCGCCCAGGCTGGAGGAATACTAGGATAGCCCGTGACACACATAGTCCATAGAATAATTTATACTATTTTACAAAACAATACTTCAAAACACATATTCCAATATATAGTCTTTTCCTATAATATAGTACACCTTACATAAAGGAACGAAAGAAATACAATATTACATAAATTCATATGCATACTTTCTTATTGGTTTTGCAATATGAGTAGCCCGTGTTGGTGCACCGGTTGATCATCTAAGAAATACATGATACATTTATTAATTATTATTTACCAAGAAATAAATTTAGGTTGACCTCCACAAAAAAATGTCCGATTGGTTTTGAGAAATGCATTATAGTATATAGAAGAAAAATGTAATCCAGGCCATCGAATTCATGGACATATATAGCTCCAATGGTTGTGGTGAAATTTAAGTCCACCAATTAGATACGGACAGAACTAAGGCTTCCAATCTTTTCCCTCATTCAATGAGGCATTCCAAATATTTGCAGGTTTCTAGATGTTGCAAATAGTCTTTATAAACATTTTAAAATAGTACATTCCGGATATATTGTACACATCCATATTTTTGATAGATGAAAAATGTCGCAGTATGAGCCTTCCCCACTGTTTTTTCACGAAAAATACCGATTCTTTATCATATCTCATGTTGGTTAATATCAAGGTATCCAGTTTCAGATAAAAAAATCAAGTTCTCTGAGATACATCTTTGACCAGTACATTCTATCCTACTAATATATTTAAGAACAACACGTGGGTGTATATGATTGTGCAAATATATCGTTAACTATCTGCGATACAAATGCGAAAAAATCTTGATATGTGATAAAAATGTGACAAACTCTTGATAAGCAGTCACGTAATTTCTATCATAATAATTTATGTACAGATAACAATAGGGGGTATAAGGCTTCCAGTTTTTTCCTTATTCAAAGCATATGACTGGGCTATTTTATATCACAAAAATTAGGTGCTATGTAAATAATTTGGGTAAATTTTAGAATAGTATATTCAAATACCATGCATTCCAAATTCATACTTTCTTTGCGAATAATGCAAAATCCGTCTTACACCAGTAAAATACAGCATCATATATGTATCTATTTTTTAAGGACATATTTATTATCAGATATTATGAGTGAGTATATGATTGTACAAAATTTGAAATACACCACACTAACTATTTGTGATATAAATGCAATTAACTACATTGGAGTTCTTTCTTACAATAAACTATGGTACATGGCAAATAAATACATGCATTTCAAGTTTGCCATAAAAGTACTTCAATATATACTACAAATTTCAGCAATATATTGCCACTCTATAATGTTTTTTTTAATATTCAACATTAAACTCAAAAATAATAAGGTACGTATAAGTTCCAGTAAGTGTTCATGATCCCTGTTTATAATAGTGGGGATTAATCAACATCATAGTTCCATATGTGTGCCATCTTTTCCAATAGAAACAGCTAAAATACTATACACGTTATTAAATTTGAATTATTAAATTTATTTAAATTACTTTGTACTCAATATTATGTAGAAGTTCTATGTGTGGTTTTTTTAAATGCTAGCCCGTGCCGAAGCACGGGTTGATGACTACTAACAAATAATGCAGATCGCATATCAATGTAGTGGAGTCAACCCATCTCCACACACAACCTGAATAAATCCACAATGTAGTTCACACATACTTATAGTCGAGTTCATGTATACATATAAATGCAGTGCTGCATACACTAACTACATGTTTCTTTCCAAAAAAATGCCTGACTAACTTCAGCAAAGTTTGTACAACATCAAGTAAGCAGCATACACAATAAACAAAGTATGCACATCAAAAATAGCAAGTATATATAAGATCAATGCAGTTCAAACTCACATGCCACATATGGAATTTACAAGAAACAGAGTGATAAAACCAATTTGGCAAACTAAATAAGAAAAACAAATAAACAACATACCAAAAGGAGCGGCCACACTTATAGGAGAAGTTTTAATTGGTGAAATCACTTCATGGCCTACCTTGCCACCATGATCCTTGCCACCAGGAACATGAGTGCCAACTGGCGTATCATGAACAATATCATTATGTAGGGGAACGTTGCATGGGAAACAAAAACTTTCCTACGCACACACAAGATCTATCCATGGTGATGAGCATCTACGAGAGGGAGAGTCGATCTACATACCCTTGTAGATCGCTAAGCGAGAAGCATTAAGAAACGCGGTTGATGTAGTCGAACGTCTCCGTGATCCAAATCTCAAGCCGTCCCGCGATCCAATCACGATCCATCCCACGATCCAGTCGCGGTCCTTCCGATCTAGCGCCGAACGGACGACACCTCCGCATTCAGCACATGTACGGCTCGATGACGATCTCCACCTCCTTGATCCCGCAAGCGAGGGTGGAGAGGTAGATGAGTTCTCCGGCAGCACAATAGCATGGTGGCGGTGGTGGTGAACTAATCCTGCAGGGCTTTGCCTAAGCACCGCCGAACTAATCTAGAGAAGAAAATGATCTAGAGGGAGAGAGAGCAACACGTGGCTTATTAGGGTTAGGGATGCCCTCAAATCCTCTAGTATATATAGGAGGAAGGGAGCGGAGGAGGCAGCCCCAAACCCTCCACAAGTAGGATTCGAACAAAGTGGAGGAGAGGTGGAGGTTTCCACCAATCCTACTCCAAGTAGGATTGCAATCCTACATGGAAACCCTCTTCCCCTTTGGGGTTTTTACTTCTCCCACTTTCCTAGCTGCATGGGCCCTTAGGGTCTGGTTTGCCGAGCCCACTAAGGGTTGGTGCATCACTCCTAAGGCCCATGTGGCCTCCCGGCATGGGTGGCCCCTCCCGATGGTCTCCCGGAACCCTCCCGACACTCCCGACACACTACCAAAGTACCCGAAACTTTTAGGGTAACCAATATGGGACTTCCTATATATCAATCTTTACCTCCGGACCATTCCGGAGCTCCTCGTAATGTTCGAGATCTCATCCGGGAATCCGAACAACCTTCGGTCACTACCATACATAACTCAATACTATCAAAACGTCGCTGAACGTTAAGTGTGGAGACCCTGCGGGTTCCAGAACTATGTAGACATGACTGAGACACCTCTACGGTCAATAAAGAATAGCGGGACCTAGATGCCCATATTGGTTCCTACATATTCTACGAAGATCTTTATCGGTTGAACCTCTATGTCAAAGATTTAGTTAATCCCGTATGTTGTTCCCTTTGTTCTTCGGTATGTTACTTGTGTTGGGGAACGTTGTATGGGAAACAAAAAAATTCCTACGCACACGCAAGATCTATCCATGGTGATGAGCATCTATGAGAGGGAGAGTGGATCTACATACCCTTGTAGATCGCTAAGCAGAAGAGTTAAGAAACGCGGTTGATGTAGTCGAACGTCTTGAAATCCAAATCGCTAAGCGTCATGTGATCCCATCATAATCCATCTCGCGATCCAACCATGATCCGTCCCGCGATCCCATCATGATCCGACTCGCAATATTGATCACGGTCCTTCCGATCTAGCGCCGAATGGATGGCACCTCCACGTTCAACACACGTATAGCTTGATGACGTCCTCGCCTTCTTGATCTAGCAAGAGGGGCTAAGTAGTAGATGAGTTCCAGTAGCACGATGACATGGTGACAGTGTTGGTAAAGAACAATCTCCGCAGGGCTTCGCCAAACACTACGAAAACTATGACGGAGGATAAACTAGAGGGACGGGGTTGCCGGCACACGTATTAAGGTTTCTTGATGTGTTCCAGGTGCTAGCCCCGCCCCTTTATTTATATGCTGAGCCATGGGGTCGAAACTTGGAGAAAAATCCTCCTCAAGGTCGGTTTGCCCCCAAGGCAAGAGTCCTCTTCGAACTCCAGGACCAGACGCCAAGGTCCTTGGTGTCTGGCCTCTAGCCTCCGCAAAACACCTTTTGCACCTTCCTAAAGCCTCATGGGCTTTACCCCTTGGCCCAAATAAAGTGTTCTTGTACCCCGAACATTTCGGGAAACATCTGAAACTATCCCGGTGAATTCTAGAACCCTTCCGGAGACCAAACACTATTATACCATATATTAATCTTTACCTCCGGACTATTCCGGAGCTCCTCGTCATGTCCGGGATCTCATCTGGGACTCCGGACAACTTTTGGTCACCAACATAATAACTCAACTATACTTATATCGTCACCAAACGTTAAGTGTGTAGACCCTGCGGGTTCGAGAACTATGTAGACATGACTGAGATACCTCTACGGTCAATAACCAATAGCGTGACCTAGATGTCCATATTGGTTCCTACATATTCTACGAAGATCTTATATCATTCTCCTTCATCTTGCATGCAAAGAATCTTGTTGGGGATCTCATATCTCACAACGAGCATGAGCCTGAGATCCCAATTTCAGCTCTTAGAACATCTCATATGTTCGGTGATGTCCAAAACGTTTTGGAGCCTCAGTTCTAAGCCGTAATGCATGACGCACTAAACTATCAAGTAGTCATCGGAACGTGCCTATCAGATGTTCACAACATCTACAGACGATGCTAGAGGGGATGGCGCACCGAGCGGTGCATTAAGGACATAGCCTTCTTTGCAGCAATGAGGACAATCCTCAGATCACGGACCTAGTCCGTAATATTCTACCATCATCTTTCAACTCTATTTCTCTAGGAACATATAAAAATTCAAGGGAGCTACAGGGTGAGCTAGTAATCTACAACATAATTTGCAAAGACACTACTGACTATGTTCATGATAATTAGTTCAATTAATCATATTACTTAAGAACTCCCACTCAATTTGACATCCCTCTGGTCATTAGAGTGTCACATGATCCAAATCCACCAACTCAAGTCCGAGCTTCACGTGAGTTGAGGTGGTTTCAATGGTGAACATCATCATGTTGATCATATCTACTATATGACTCATGTTCGACCTTTCGATATCTTGTGTTCCGAGGCCATGTTTGTACATGCTAGGCTCGTCAAGTTTAACCCGAGTGTTCTGCACGTGCAACACTGGCTTGCACCGTTGTATGTGAACGTAGAGTATATCACACCCAATCATCGTGTGGTGTCTCGACACAATGAGCTTTCGCAACGGTGCACACTCGGGGAGAACACAATTTATCTTGAAATCTATGTGAGGGATCACCTTATAATGCTACCGTCGTCCTAAGCAAAACAAGGTGCATAAAAGGATTAACATCACATGCAAATCATAAGTGACATGATATGGCCATGAACTTGTGCTTTTGATCTCCATCCTTGAAGCACCGGCATGATCTCCATCATCACCGGCATGACACCATGATCTCCATCATCTTGATCTCCATCAACGTGTCACCATCGGTGTTGTCGCACCCACCATGCTTCTACTACTATTGCTACCGCTTAGCGATAAAGTAAAGCATTACATAGCGCTTAATGAGTGACACGCAGGTCATACAATAATTAAAGACAACCCTATGGCTCCTGCCGGTTACCGTACTCATCGAGATGCAAGTCGTGATATTCTATACAACACATGATCATCTCATAAATCACAGATATATCATCATGTAATTGGACATATCACATCACAACATACCCTGCAAAAACAAGTTAGACATCCTCTAATTGTTGTTGCAAGTTTTACGTGGCTGCTACAGGTATCTAGCAAGAACAATTCTCACCTACGCAAAACCACAATAGTGATACATAAGTTGCTTTTCAACCTTCTCAAAGACCGCATTTGTCGAATCCGATCCAACTAAAGTAGGAGAAACAGACACCCGCCGACCATCTTTGTGCAGAGAAGTTACACGTCAGTCGATGGAACCGGTATCTCGTAAGCGTATGAGTAAGGTTGGTCTGGGCCGCTTCAACCCACAATACCACCGAACCAAAACACGACCAAGGGAGGAAGCAATCTAAGCATCAACGCCCACAAACTGCTTTGTGTTCTACTCGAGATCTCATCTACACATAGACCTAGCTCATGATGCCACTGTTGGGGAACGTTTCATGGGAAACAAAAAAATTCCTACGCACACGCAAGATGTATCCATGGTGATGAGCATCTACGAGAGGGAGAGTGGATCTACATGCCCTTGTAGATCGCTAAGTGGAAGCGTTAAGAAACGCGGTTGATGTAGTCGAATGTCTTCGCGATCCAAATCGCTGAGCATCCCGTGATCCCATCATGATCCATCTCGCGATCCAATCACAATCCATCCTGCAATCCCATCGTGATCCGTATCCCGATCTTGATGACAGTCCTTCCGATCTAGCGCCAAACGGACGACACCTCCGTGTTCAACACACATACAACTTGATGACGTCCTCGCCTTCTTTATCTAGCAAGAGGGACGAAATAGTAGATGAGTTCCAGCAGCACGACGACGTGGTTACGGTGTTGGTGAAGAACAATCTCCGCAGGGCTTGGCCAAGCACTACAGAAACTATGATGGAGGATAGACTAGAGGGACGGGGTTGCCGACACACGGCTAAGGGTTTCTTGATATGTTCCAGGTGCTAGCCCCGCCCCTTTATTTATATGCTGAGACCTAGGGTCGAAACTTGGGGAAAAATCTTCCTCAAGGTCGGTTTGCGCGCAAGGCAAGAGTCCTCTTCGGACTCCAGGACCAGACGCCAAGGTCCTCGACGTCTGTCCCAGATGCCAGGGTCCCAAGAATATGGCCTCTGACCTCCGCAAAACACCTTTTGCACCTTCCTAAAGCCTCATGGGCTTTACCCCTTGGCCCTAATAAAGTGTTCGTGTACCCCTAAATATTTCGGGAAACATCCGAAACTATTCGGTGAATTCCAGAACCCTTCCGGAGACCAAACACTATTATCCCATATATCAATCTTTACCTTCGGACTATTTCGGAGCTCCTCGTCATGTTTGGGATCTCATACGGGACTCCGAACAACTTTTGGTCACCAACATAATAACTCAACTATACTTATATCATCACCAAACATTAAGTGTGTAGACCCTGCGGGTTCGAGAACTATGCAGACATGACCGAGACACCTCTATGGTCAATAACCAATAGCAGGACCTGGATGCCCATATTGGTTCCTACATATTCTATGAAGATCTTTATCGGTTGAACCTCTATGTCAAGGATTCAGTTAATCCCGTATAATGTTCCCTTTGTTCTTTGGTATGTTACTTGCCCGAGATCGATCGTCGGTATCTCTATACCTAGTTCAATCTCGTTACCGGCAAGTCTCTTTACTTGTTCCGTAACACAAGATCCAGTGGCTAACACTTAGTCACATTGCTTGCAAGGCTTATTGTTATGTTGTATTACCGAGTGGGCCCTAAGGTACCTCTCCGTCACACGGAGTAACAAATCCCAGTCTTGATCCATGCCAACCCAACAGACACCCTCGGAGATACCTGTAGAGCACCTTTATAGTCACCCAGTTACGTTGCGACGTTTCATACACACAAGGTACTCCTCCGGTGTCAGTGAGTTGCATGATCTCATGGTCATAGGAACATATACTTGGCATGCAGTAAACGGTAGCAATAAATTGACACGATCATATGATATATTTATAGTTTGGGTCTTGTCCATCACATCATTCTCCTAATGATGTGATCCCGTTATCAAATAACATCTCATGTTCATGGCTAGCAAACCTTAACCATCTTTGATCAACGAGCTAGTCTAATAGAGGCATACTAGGGACATAGTGTTGTCTATATACCCACACATGTATTTAGGTTCCAATCAATACAATTATAGCATGGATAATAAACGATTATCATGAAAAAGGAAATATAATAATAACCAATTTATTATTGCCTCTAGGGCATATTTCCAACAACTTGCCTGAGATTCGATCGTCGGTATCTCTATACCTAGTTCAATCTCGTTACCGGCAAGTCTCTTTACTCGTTCCGAATACAAGATCCCATGGCTAACACTTTAGTCACATTGCTTGCAAGGCTCATAGTGATGTTTTATTACTGAGTGGGCCTTGAGATACCTCTCTGTCACACAGAGTAACAAATACCAATCTTGATCCATGCCCACTTAACAGACACCCTTGGAGATACCTGTAGAGCATCTTTATAGTCACCCAGTTACGTTGCAACATTTGATACACACAAGGTATTCCTCCGGTGTTAGTGTGTTGCATGATCTCATGGTCATAGGAATAGGTATTTGACATGGAGAAAACTATAGCAATAAACTGACACGATCATATGCTATGTTTATAGTTTGGGTCTTGTCCATCACATCATTCTTCTAATGATGTGATCCCGTTATCAAATGACATCTCATGTCTATGGTTAGGAAACCTTGACCATCTTTGATCAACGATCTAGTCTATTATAGGCATACTAGGGATATGGTGTTCTCTATGTATGCACACATGTATGTAAGTTTCGGATCAATATAATTCTAGCATGGATAATAAACGATTATCATGAACAAGGAAATATGATAATAAGTAATTTATTATTGCCTCTAGGGCATATTTCCAACAGTCTCCCACTTGCACTAGAGTCAATAATCTAGCTCACTCGCTATGAGATTTACATTGTTATGAATCTCACACCCAATGAGTTCTGGGGTTCGATCATGTTTTGCATGTGAGAGAGGTTTTAGTCAACGGTTCTACGACATTCAGATCCGTGTGTACTATGCAAATCTCTATGTCATACTTCAGATATAGTTACCACGCTCCACTTGGAGCTATTCCAAATGACTGCTCCACTATACGTATCTGCATTGCTACTTAGTGTCATCCGGGTTGGTGTTAAAGCTTGCATCGACGTAACCCTTTACGAAGAACTCTTTCTTGTACCTCTTGACAGACTCATGGCAAGGCACACACAAGGTGCGGTACTCAGCATGGCATACTACATAGAGCCTATGGCTAAGGCATAGGGGACGACCTTCGTCCATTCTCTTTCTTGTGCCGTGGTTGAGCTTTGAGTCTTACTCAACTTCACACCTTACAAATCAGGCAAGAACCCCTTCTTTGACTGGTCCATTTTGAACTCTTTCAAAATCTTGTCAAGGTATGTACTCATTGACAAATCTGATCAGACGTATTGATCTATGTATATAGATCTTGATGCCCAACAATTAAGTAGCTTTATCCAGGTCTTCCTTTGAAAAACTCTTTCCAAACAACCATTTATGCTTTCTAGAAATTCTACATTATTTCCGAACAACAATATGTCAACCACATATACTTATCAGAAATTCTATAGTGCTCCCACTCACTTTCTTGTAAATACAAGTTTCTCATAAACTTTATATAAACCCAAAAACTTTGATAACCTCATCAAAGCGTATATTCCAACTCTGAGATGCTTGCTCTCGCCCATAGAAGGATTGGTGGAGATTGCATACCTTTTAGCATCCTTAGGACTGACAAAACATTCTCGTTGTATCACATATAACCTTTCCTCGAAAAACATTAAGGAAACGATGTTTCGTCATCCATCTGTTGGATTTCATAATTGAAAAATGTAGCAACTGCTAACATAATTCCAACAGACTTTAGCATCACTACGGGTGAGAAAGTCTCATCTTAGTCAACTCCTTGGACTTGTTGGAAACTTCTTTGCGATAAGTCGAACTTTATAAATGGTGACATTTACCATCAGCATCTATCTTCTTCTTAAAGGTCCATTTGTACTCAACGGCCTACCGTTCAATGGACAAGTCTACCAAAGTCCATACTTGGTTTTCAAACATGGATCCTTTCTCGAATTTCATGGATTCTATCCATTTGTTGGAATCCTGGCCCACCATCGCTTCTTCATAGCTTGTAGGTTCTTTGTCTAACAACATGACCTCCAAGACAGGATTGTCGTACCACTCAGGGGCGGTACGAGTCCTCGTCGACCTATGAGGTTTGGTAGTAACTTGATCCGAAGCTTCATGATCATCATCATTTGCTTCCTCTTCACTTGGTGTAGGCGTCGCAGAAACATCTTTCCGCGTCGTCCTACTATCCAACTGAAGTGATGGTTCAACAACCTCATCAAGTTCTACTTTCCTCCCACATAATTCTTTCGAGAAAAACTCTTTCTCGAGAAAGGACCCGTTTTAGCAACAAACACTTTACCCTTGGACCTGAGATAGGAGGTATACCCAACTATTCCTTAGGGTATCCGATGAAGATGCACCTTTCCGCTTTGGGTTCGAGCTTATCATACATAAGCGTCGCATTCCCAAACTCTAAGAAATGATAGCTTAGGTTCCTGCCAAACCATAATTCATACGGTGTCATCTCAACGGATTTAGATGGTGCCCTATTTAAAGTGGATGTAGTTGTCTCTAATGCATAACTCCAAAACGATAGTGGCAAAAATGATAAGAGACATCATAGTACGCACCATATCCAATAGAGCACGACTACGACGTTCGGACACACCATCACACTATGGTGTTCCAGGTGGCGTGTGTTGTGAAACAACTTCCACATTGTCCTAAGTTGTATACCAAACTCGTAACTTAGATATTCACCTCCACGATCATATCGTACACATTTTATCTTATTTTCACGATGATCTCAAACTTCACTCTAAATTTGCTTGAACTTTTCAAATGTTTCAGACTTGTGTTTCATTAAGTAAATATATCCATATCTACTCAAATCATGAGTGAAGGTAAGAAAATAACGGTATTCACCGCCCGCTACAACACTCACTGGGTCACATACGTCAACATCTATCATTTCCAATAAGTCACTTGCCCGCTCCATCATATTGAAAACGGGGTCTTAGTCATCTTGCCCAGGCATGTTCTGCATGTCTCAACCGATTCGAAATCGAATGAGTCCAACGATCCATCAGCATGGAGTTTCTTCATGCGCTTTACACCAATATGACATTTAGTGGCAGTGCCATAAGCATGTGGCACTATCATTATTAACTTTGCATCTTTTGGCATCAATATTATAAACATGTGTATCACTACGATCAAGATTCAATAAACCATTATCATTGGGTGCATGACCATTGTAGGTATTATTCATGTAAACATAAAAACCAGTATTCTCTAACTTAAATGAATAACCGTATTGCAATAAACATGATCTAATCCCGTTCATGCTCAACGCAAACACCAAATAACATTTATTTAGGTTCATCACTAATCCCGAAGGTAGAGAGAGCGTGTGATGGTGATCACATCAACCTTGGAAACACTTCCAACACACATTGTCACCTCGCCCTTAGCTAGTCTTCATTTATTTTGTAGCTTTTACTTAGAGTTACTAACATTAGCAATCGAACCAGTATATAATAGCCAGGTGCTACTAGGAGTACTAGCAAGGTACACATCAATAATATGTATATCAAATATACTTCTCTCGACGTTGCCAGCCTTCTTATCTACCAAGTATCTAGGGTTGTTCCGCTTTAGCGACTGTTCTCCTCATAATAGAAGCACTTAGTCTCGGGTTTGGGTTCAACCTTGGGTTTCTTCACTGGAGGAGCAACTGGCTTGCCATCCATGAAGTTTCCCTCCTTTCCCTTTCCCTTCTCGAAACTAGTGGTTTTACTAACCATCAACACTTGTTGCTCCTTCTTGATTTGTACCTTCGTGGGGTCAAACATCGCGAATAGCTCAGGGATCATCATTTCCAACCCTGACATGTTTATAGTTCATCAGGAAGCTCTAGTTGCTTGGTGACATAGACTTGGAGAACTATATCAATCACTGTCTTATCTAGAAGATCAACTCCCACTCGATTGAAGCGATTGTAGCACCCAAACAATCTGAGCACATGCTCACCAATTGAACTGTTCTCCTTCATCTTGCAGGCAAGGAATCTTGTTGGAGGTCTCATACCTCTCAACACGAGCATGAGCTTGAGATCCAATTTCAGCTCTTGGAACATCACATATGCTTTGTGACATTTCAAAACATCTTTGGAGCCTCAGTTCTAAGCCGTAATGCATGACGCCTTGAACTATCAAGTATTCATCACAACATACCTATCAGATGTTCACAACATCCACAGACGATGCTAGAAGGGATGGCGCACCGAGCGGGGCATCAAGGACATAAGCCTTCTATGCAGCCACTAAGGATAATCATCTGATCACGGACCTAGTCCGCAAATTTCTACCATTATCTTTCTACTCTATTTGCTCTAGGAACGTATTAAAAACAAAGGGGAGCTACAACATGAGCTATTAATCTACAACATAATTTTGCAAAGACAACTTTAGACTGTATTCATGATAAGGAGTTTACTTAATCATATTACTTAAGAACTCCCACTCAAATTGACATCCCTTAGATCATTCGAGTGTTACATGATCCAAATTCACCAACCCAAGTCCGATCATCAACTGAGATGAGGTGATTTCAATGGTGAACATCTCCATGTTGATCATATCAACTACATGACTCATGTTCGACCTTTCAGTCTCTTGTGTTCCGAGGCCATGTCTGTACATGCTAGGCTCTTCAAGTTTAACCCGAGTGTTCTGCACGTGCAACACTAGCTTGCACCCATTGTATGTGAACGTAGAGTCTATCACACCTGATCATCATGTGGTGTCTCGAAACAACAAACTTTCGCAACGATGCACACTCGGGGAGAACACAATTTTATCTTGAAATTTTAGTGAGGGATCACCTTATGATGATACTGTCATCCTAAGCAAAACGAGGTGCATAAAAGGATTAACATCACATGCAAACCATAAGTGACCGATGTGACCATGAACTTGTGCTTTTGATCTCCATCTCCAAAGCACCGACATGATCTCTATCATCACAGACATAACACCATGATCTCCATCATTGTGTCGCCATCGGGATTGTCGCGCCCACCATGATTCTACTACTATTGCTATCGCTTAGCGATAAAGTAAAGCATTACATAGCACTTAATGATTGACACGCAAGTCATACAATAATTAAATACAACCCTATGGCTCCTGTCGGTTACCGTACTCATCGACATGCAAGTTGTCATATTCTACACAAAACATGATCATCTCATACATCACATATATCTCATCATGTAATTGGCCATATCATATCAAAACATAACCTGCAAAAACAAGTTAGATGTCCTCTAATTCTTGTTGCATGTTTTATGTGGCTGCTACGGGTATCTAGCAACAATGATTCTTACCTACACAAAACCACAACGGTGATACACAAATTGCTATTCAACCTTCTCAAGGACTGCCTTTGTCAAATCCGATCCAACTAGAGTAGGAGAGATAGACACCCGCCAGCCATCTTTATACAATAAAGTTACATGTGAGTCGATGGAACCGGTCTCTCATAAGCATACGAGTAAGGTTGGTCCGGGCCGCTTTATCCCACAATATCGCCGAATCAAGAAAATACCAAGGGAGGAAGAAATCTGAGCATCAACACCCACAAACTCCTTTGTGTTTTACTCGTGATCTCATCTACGCATGGACCTAGCTCATGATGCCACTGTAGGGGAACGATGCATGGGAAACAAAAAATTTCCTACGCACACGCAAGATCTATCCATTGTGATGAGCATCTACAAGAGGGAGATTGGATCTACATACCCTTGTAGATCACCAAGCGGGAAGCGTTAAGAAATGCGGTTGATGTAGTCGAACGTCTTCGTGATCCAAATCGCAAGTCGTCCTGCAATGCAATCACGATACGTCCCGCAATCCAATCACGATCCATCCCGCGATCTAGTCGTGGTCCTTCAGATCTAGCGACGAACGGACGACACCTTGCATTCAGCACATGTACGGCTCGATGACGATCTCCACCTCCTTGATCCAGCAAGTGAGGGTGGATAGGTAGATGAGTTCTCTGGCATCACAACAGCATGGTGGCAGTGGGGTTAACTAATCCGGAAAGGCTTCGCCTAAGCACCGCCGAACTAATCTAGAGGAGAAAACGATCTAGAGGGAGAGAGGGCAGCACGTGGCTTATTAGGGTTAGGTCTGCCCTCGAGTATATATAGGAGGAAGGGAGAGGAGGAGGCAGCCTCAAACCCTCCACAAGGAGGATACGGCCTAAGTGGAGGAGAGGTGGAGGTTTCCACCAATCCTACTCCAAGTAGGATTGCAATCCTACTTGGAAACCCTCTTCCCCTTTGGTTTTTTCCTTCTCCCACTTTCCTAGCCGCATGGGCCGTTAGAGGCTGGTTTTCCCAGCACACTAAGGGTTGGTGCACTACTCCTAAGTCCCATGTGGCCTTCTGGTGTGGGTGGCCCCTCCCGACGGTCCCCCGGAACCCTCTCGACACTCTCGGTACACTACCGAAGTACCCGAAACTTTTAGGGTGACCAAAATGGGAATTCCTATATATCAATCTTTACCTATGGACCATTTCGGAGCTCCTCATGATGTCCAGGATCTCATCCGGGACTCCGTACAACCCTTGGATACATAACTCAATACTACCGAAATGTCACCGAACGGTAAGTGTGCAGACCCTGCGGGTTCGAGAACTATGTAGACATGACCGAGACACCTCTACGGTCAGTAATCAATAGCGGGGCCTGGATGACCATATTGATTCCTACATATTCTATGAAGATCTTTATTGGTTGAACCTCTATGTCAAGGATTCAGTTAATCCCGTATGTTGTTCCCTTTGTTCTTCAGTATGTTACTTGCCCGAGATTTGACCGTCGGTATCTCTATACCTAGTTCAACCTTGTTACCGGCAAGTCTCTTTACTCGTTCCGTAATACAAGATCCTGTGGCTAACAATTTAGTCACATTGCTTGCAATGCTCATAGTGATGTTGTATTACCGAGTGGGCCCTGAGATACCTCTCCCTCACATGGAGTAACAAATCCCAATCTTGATCCATGCCCACTCAACAGACACCCTCGGAGATACCTATAGAGCATCTTTATAGTCACGCAGTTACGTTGCGACGTTTGATACACACAAGGTATTCCTCCGGTGTCAGTGAGTTGCATGATCTCATGGTCATAGGAATAGATACTTGACATGGAGAAAACTATAGCAATAAACTAACAAGATCATATGGTATGTTTATAGTTTGGTTCTTGTCCATAACATCATTCTCCTAATGATGTGATCCCGTTATCAAATGACATCTCATGTCTATGGATAGGAAACCTTGACCATCTTTGATCAACGAGCTAGTCTATTAGAGGCATACTAGGGATATGGTGTTGTCTATGTAGCCAGACATGTATTTGAGTTTCTGATCAATACAATTCTAGCATGGATAATAAACGATTATCATGAACAAGGAAATATCATAATAACTAATTTATTATTACCTATAGGGCATATTTCCAACACATTATGACCAGTACCATCAAAATTACCTACTCGATTCAATAAAACCAGAAATAGAAATTAAAAACATGATGTGACAATAATGCCAGCAATGCTGAGAACTAACACAACATAAAAAAATCTGCTGGATGACCTAAAAACTTGATAAATAAGACAGAAAATAAACAAGGCCAAGCAAGCGCTCCACATACCTTGAACTCCAACATCTACTCTTCTTGGGGAGGACATGGCTTTTGCATACAACGCAAGGATAGAGTGACAAATATCAGCAACAAAATCGTTGAAAAAATGATGAAACCCTAAATGAACCTTGCTCTGCCTCCAAATACCATCCGTCTACCAACTTAAAATCGAGAACAAATCACCTGCTCAAGCAAAAAACACATGAGCAAAAAACACAGCCGCTAAGGGAATCAAAAAACTATATGGGGGGATGATCACAACCAAGGGCACAAGAAGCAGACCAAAATCAAGGGGATGAACGGCGGTCGTGAAGTCGCGGAGATGGGAGCGGAGGGGGAAGGGGTAGGGGGGAAGGGGTGGGGAGCAGAGGGGAAGTGGTGAGGGAGCAGAGGGGGCACGAAATGCAGGAATCTAGACCCGTGGAGAACGGCGGTTCCGCGGGCGACGGCGGTTGCTCCGAGGGACGAGAGTTTGCAAGAGGGGGAGATGTTTCGACAGGATCTCGAAGAGTGGGTAGAGGGTTTTTTTGGTCTCTTCGTATCAGCGAAGAATTGGGAGCGCCTAGGAGGGCCACGTGTGAGGGCCTCATGGGAAGGGTTGCATAAACGGGCCAGCCCAAATTGCCCCGTTTAAATTAAACGGATCAGTCTGAAACAAAGAAGTTATTACCAGATGCAGTTTGCTATGATGGAAAATGAAGTTAGGAGAGTCAAACAAAGGAATACATATAGTTCATATAAACAGTTAAAGTCCAAAAAATGTGTGTGTTAATCTAACGCGTCCGACAAAAAAGTCTGCCTTCAAATAAGTGTCACAACAAACAAAAAATGGGGGAGGGGCACCCCCCACCCCAACCCATGCCCGGGGATGCAACAAGTACACGCAACATATGTAGTCCATAGCTCTCAATAATGAAGTGCATTGATATAGACGAAGAAGTACGGTACCTTAATCAATGCAGTCCAGACGACACGTTTACCACATACAATGTGACAGAACCCGTCCGGAGAAAACATGGTGGTTAAAAAAAAATACCGATGAAAATAAAATAAAACCACATTAAAAACATATTTGGAGATAACGACACAATCCAAGCGGTTGCATCTCCACAAACCCACGATCACAGACGAAACCCAACTCACGATCTGCACAACAGCATCGTCAACGAGATCGTGCAGTTCATCCATTCTGGCAATCTCCCCCTTAAATTCAGACACCCGCCAAGGCTTTCTCATCCACAACAACACAAGTCACCATTGCGCTGCCACCAAATCTCTCCCTCTCTTTAATCTCCACAGAAGACACCAAGCCCCTCTACCGACGATGTGCGGGATCACTAGAAGAGTATGTCTAGAGGGGGTGAATAGACTACTAGCAGGAATTTAAAACTACCTCAAGAACAAGTTCAAGGGTTGGTAGTTTTAGCATATATATCAAGTCTAAATCGTCGTTGGTGATCAATAATTGGTTTGGCATCAGGCTCCATATTAATTTTATGCTGACATACAGTGGGACTAATGCCCTTAAGATCATCAAGAGTGTAACCAATAGTAGCACGGTGCTTCCTCAAAGTTTTCAATAATCTCTTTTCTTCATGCTCTGAAAAGTTAGGACTAATAATAACAGGATATATCTCCTTTTCATCAAGATAAGCATATTTCAATGTATCGGGTAATCGCTTGAGCTCAAACACGGGATCACCTTGTGTGGAGGAGGATCCCCAAATATTTCAACAGGTAAGTTGTGTTTCAAAATAGGTTGTTGATCAAAGAAAATTTCATCTATTTCATTCCTCTCATTCATATGCATATCATTTTCATGGTCTAGCAAATATTGTTCTAAAGGATCAGTAGGAGGCACAGCAATAGAAGCGAGACCAATAATTTCATCTTTACTAGGCAATTCTTTGTCATGGGGTTGTCTATGAAATTTGGAGAAATTAAACTCATGAGACACATCCCCAAAACTCACAGTAACTATTTCTTTCTCACAATCAATCCTAGCATTAACAATATTCAAGAAGGGTCTGCCAAATATAATGGGACAAAAATATCTTGTGGGGAACCAAGAAAAGAAAATCAGTAGGATAATTTGTTTTCCCACACAATACTTCAACATCTCTAACAAGCCCCATTGGTGCAATAGTGTCTCTATTAGCAACCTTAATAGTAACATCAATTTCCTCTAGTTCAATTGGTGCAATATCATGCATGATTTCTTTGTATAAGGAATAGGGGATTGCACTTACGCTAGCACCCATATCACACAAGCCATGATAACAATGATCTCCTATTTTAACAAAAACAACAAGCATGCCAACAACTGGTCTATGTTTATGCTTAGTATCAGATCGAGCAATTCTAGCCCCTTCATTACAAAATTAATAACATGCCCATCAATATTATCAACCAAGATATCTTTGACTATAGAAATACTAGGTTCAACTTTAATTTTTCTGCGGGTGTAGATGTTCTAATACAACTCTTACGAACCACAGTCGAAGCTTTAGCATGTCCCTTTATCCTAACAGGAAAGGGTGGTTTCTCAATGTAAGCAGTAGGGACAGCAGGATCAACATTATAAGTAATAATTTCCTCTTCAACTTTAATAGGTTCAACTACTTTCACTTCAATGGGAGGATGATATTTAAACCACTTCTCCTTAGGGAGATCAACATGAGTAGCAAAAGATTCACAGAAAGAAGCTACTATCTCAGAGTCAAGTCCATATTCAGTGCTAAATTCATGAAAAGCATCGGTATCTACTAAGGATATAACACAATCAAACTTAAGGTTCGTACGTGACTCCTTACCTTCATCGAGTTCCCAATCTTTAGAGTTACATTTAATTCTTTCGAATAAATCCCATTTGAATTCAATATTTTTCTTCATAAAAGAACTAGCACAAGAAGTATCGAGCATGGATTGATCATTACGAGAAAGCCAAGCATAAAAATTCTGAATAATAATTTCTCTCGAGAGCTCATGATTGGATCTGAACATATGATCTTCCACCAAGTAAACCAACTAGCATCAACTACAAGGAGTAATCAACACTACTAGCAACCCACAAGTACAAATCTGAGGTTTGAGACAAAGATCGGATACAAGAGATGAACTAGGGTTTGGAGAGGAGATGGCGCTGATGAAGATGTTGATGGAGATTGACCCCCTCTCGATGAGAGGATCGTTGGTGATGAAGATGGCTTCGATTTCGCCCTCTGGGAGGGAAGTTTCCCCGGCAGAACAACTCTGTCCAAGTTCCGCCTCGAGATGGCGGCGCTTCATCCCAAAAGCTTCCTTCTGATTTTTTCCAGGTCAAAACCCTCCATATAGCAGAAGATGGGCGTCGGGGACCTGCCAGGTGGGTCACAAGCCCTCTAGGCACGGCCAGGGGTGGCCGCGCCTGGCAGGCTTGTCACCTCCTGGTGGACCCCCTCTGGTATTTGTTTTGCCCAATATTTTCTATATATTCCAAAGTAATTATCCATAAATTTTTAGGACTTTTGGAGTTGTGCAGAATAGGTCTCCCGGATTTTCTTCTTTTCCAGTCTAGAATTCCAGCTGCCAGCATTCTCCCTCTTCATGTAAACCTTGTAAAATAAGAGAGAAAATGCATAAGAATTGTACCATAACGTGTGATAAAAGCCCATAATGCAATAAATATCAATATAAAAGCATGATGCAAAATGGATGTATCAGTCCTCCTGCTCCCAATCAAGATACTGATCCCACCAGCATTGCACGTGGTGAGGACTTTTGTCAAGAATGAGCAAAACATCAGCGAAAGCATCAGAAGGTTGCCGAAGAGGCAGTGAAGAAATTCAATAAGGAATCTCCTGCTGCTGCAACAGCTGTGACTGCTGATGAAACTGTGGCAAAGAAGTCAATGCCCAAGAAATCTGCCCCCAAGTCAAAGTCCTCAAGGCCAAGTTCCTGAGGCGCACAAATTCCTTGAGGCACTTCTTCGAAGGCCACTGTGGCTGCACAATCCTCAGTTGTGGCTGCAAAATCTTCAATTCCAGTACACTTGCCACTTGTAAGAGAACTGAGGGTTGTACAATTAGCTCAGCAAAGTCTTCAACCTCTTCTACTCAACCAAGTTCTTCAACCAACCCAACTCTACTGAAGATTAAGGGAACTGCTAGACGAGGTCAACGACCAAGTCCTCAATACAAGCGAGCTATGGTTAATATCCCCTTAGAGTGTGAGGATGATGAAGCTGATGATGAAGAACTTGCTAAAATCATCAAGCACGGACAGGAAAAAACAGCAAATGGCAAGGGTAGCTCTGTTCCTCTCGTGTTGGATCCAAAGTTGATCCTCAACTTCATCGACATCTGGCATGAGGATCCCAACACTCCACTTTCCTCACTTTGACCTACCTCTTGGTGTAAGCCATGTCCTCACTCACTTTATAGCTAAGGAAAAATGGAAGAGGGAACAAGCTCACAGGGCTAAAAGGAGCAAGGTAAGGAAAGAAAAGTTCCTAAGGGATAATGTGATGAATCTTACTCCCAAACAACTTATCACTATCCAATCTGAAATCAGGAACATCACTGAAGAACAAGGGCATTATGATGTCGAATGGAAAGGAACAAAATTGAGGTTTGTCAAGGCAGCCAAAGCTGCTATCAAGGACCACAACACAAGGACTGCTCCTATGCTCACAATACTTTTATATGGTTTTGATGCACTTTATATGATTTACTTAGAAGTAACCCGGACTGACGTTGTTTTTAGCAGAATTACCATGGTGTTGTTTTTTGTGAAGAAAATAGAAGTTCTCGGAATCGCGCGAATCTTTTTTATGTTTTTTCTAGAAAAAAAGAAATACCGGAGCGAAGAACCACCAGAGAGGAGCCACGTATGGGCCACAAGCCAACAAGGTGCACCCACCCCTTGGGCACGCCTTGTTGGGTCGTGGGGCCCACGTGGCTCCGGATGGTGTGATTCCAACGCTGAAAAATCCTATAAATCCAGAGACCCCCAAAAGTTAACCTAGAACTTCAGCTCCACCATAGCAACTCTGTGTACGTATGAAAAAACCATCTCGAGCCTTTCTAGTACCCTGTCAGAGGGGGTAAATCATCTCCGGTGGCCATCTTCATCATCCCGACGGAGGCCATGACGAGGAGGGAGTAGTTCACCCTCGGGGCTGGGGGTATGTACCAGTATCTACGTGTTTAATCTCTCTCTCTCTCGTATTCTTGAGATGGAATGATCTTGATGTATTACGAGCTTTGTTAATATAGTTAGATCATATTGTGCTCTTCCCTTGCTATCTTGTTGTGATGAATTGAATATTTCGCTTTGAGATCTCATTATGTTGGATTGAATATTTTGGTTTGAGAAAACTTGATGTACGCCTTGCATGTTGATACCCGTAGTGACAATTGGGTATTCTATTGATTCACTTGATATATGTTATGGCATCAACTTGCAGATTTTGGTAACCTTGGGGATCTGTGCATAGGGGTTGATTACACGTTTGCATACTACGTTCTTTGATAGAAATCTTTAGGTACTCTTTGAAGTTCTTTGTGTTGGATTGAAATATGATGAATCTGAAATTGTTTGATGCATGTCGAATAATTAGCCCACGGATACTTGAGGTGACATTGGAGTATCTAGGTGACATTAGGGTTGATTGTTGTATATCATAGGTGTTATTCTAGTATGAAGTCTAGGTATGTTCGTGGCACTTATAGGAATAGCCCAAAAGATTGATCGGAAATAATAACTTTGAGGTGGTTCTACTACCTACACCAATTTCATCTTATGTTCTTCGCTAGAAAGGAACCATGGAGTGATTCTTTGTTGCACATTGAGGGATGATTATATGATTCAACTATGTTAGCATTGTTGAGAGACTGCACTAGTGAAAGTATGAACCCTGGGCCTTGTTTCCAAGAATTTATATACCGTTTTTCTTGTTGTTTACTAAATATTAACTTCTTGTTTTTATATTTTCAGATTACAAAAACCCATATCTACTATGCATATTGCACTTGTATCACCATCTCTTCGATGAACTAGTGCACCTATACAATTTGCCATTGTATTGGGTGTGTTGGGGACACAAGAGATTTCTTGTATTTGATTGCAGTGTTGTTTGAGAGATATCATCGTCATCCTACACCTCCCATAGATTAATAAACCTTAGGTCATCCACTTGAGGGAAAGTTGCCACTGTCCTACAAAACTCTGCACTTGGAGGCCCAACAGAGTCTACAAGATTATTAATACCCATTAATTATTTTCAACCTTCATTAAATAATGTAAGTTGGACAAGAAATACAACGTAATGGTTATGTTTAGGTATATTTGCATAGAAGTTATATTGTTATGGATCCTCCAACATGTGGAGCTTGTTTAGAACCTTTTGCTAGCCAAAACTTCGTACTAAATAGAGATACGGCTTGTGCATCCAAATCCTTGAGCCAAGTTTCTTCCATGAGTGTCCATCATACCTACCTATATATGGTATTTCACTGCCATTCCAAGTAAATTTGCATGTGCCACCTCTAAGAATTCAAACAGACATCGGTTTTGTGTGCCGTACCGCTCATGGAGCGACGGGTCAGTCATTATCTTCCATGCTAAGCGGGTTATTCTAAAGATAAGTGTTTATTCATTTGTCATTGCACGAGAGAGGCTAGTAAAAAAGATGCCCAGTCCTGCATAATACAAAAATAAATAAACAATAACCCCCCTAGAAAGTTGATTGTTTGGAAGGTACTAGTGGATACGATTATCCATGGAATGTGTTTGAATAGTTGAGGGGGAGTAAAATTTCAATTCTGATTGGGAACTACCAATAATGTGATTAGCATGGAAGATATTGAAATCTCTTGTCGTAACGTTGACATGAAAGACACACCACCCAAATTACATATTCATCTCTATTTTAAAACAATGAGCTCTGGCACCTCTGCAAATCACTACTTCCCTCTGCGAAGGGACAATCTATTTACTTTCATGTTATTTACTTTACATGTTGAGTCAATTTCTTATTCCAATCTCATTCTATTAGTTGGAAAGAATCATGTGGTGGTGAAATATCCAAACACATATATCCAGTCAAATATATTTGATCATGATTAATTATTGTTAACAATTATCTTCATGATAACTATGTTGGGAGGCGAAGCATTAATCCACTATCTTTCTCTGTGTTCAATAGATGTTGTTTCTTCTAAAAATATGCTTTGAGTACTAGCAATCATGGAATACTATATGATAATTGAGTATGTGGAGCTCTTACTTAGACTTGATGATGCATTGAAATTGTTTGATGACTAAGAACATATGTTGTTAAGTTTCAAGAGAATGCATTGTTTGAACCATGACATGTGAATTAATTGCTACACTTTCATGATGATTTTCATGAGAAAAAGTTGTTGGTCATGATGCTAGAAGAGTGACACAAATTATCAATGATCAAAACTATTCACCATGCTAGCATTCACACTTCATAAATTACTTCTTTTATCATTTACCTACTCGAGGACGAGCAGGAATTAAGCTTGGGGATGCTGATATGTCTCCAACGTATCAATAATTTATGAAGTATTATATGCCAGGTTTGCCTATGTTTACAATAATTTTATATGGTTTTGATGCACTTTATATGATTTATTTAGAACTAACCTGGACTGGAATTGTTTTTACAAGAATTATCATGGTGTTGTTTTTTGTGAAGAAAATAAAAGTTCTCGGAATCGCCTGGAACATTTTTATGTTTTTTTGGAGAAAATAAGAAATACCGAAGCAAACAACCACCGGAGGAGAGCCACATGTGGGCCACGAGCCAACAGGGTGCGCCCACCCCCTAGGCACACCTTGTTGGGTCGTGGGGCCCATGTGGCTCTGGCTGGCATGATTCCAATGCTGAAAAATCCTATAAATCTAGAAACTCACAAAAGTTAACATAGAACTTCTGCTCCGCCTCTGCAACTCTCTGTATGGACGAAAAACCCATTTGGAGGCTTTCCAGTACCCTGCCGGAGAGGGTAAATCATCTCTGATGGCCATCTTCATCATCCCGACGGAGGCCACTACGAGGAGGCAGTATTTCACCCTCGGGGCTGAGGGTATGTACCAGTAGCAATGTGTTTATTCCTCATCTCTCTCGTGTTCTTAAGATGGCACGATCTTGATGTATCACGGGCTTTCTTAATATAGTTGGATCATATGGTGCTCTTCCCTTGCTATATTCTTGTGATGAATTGAATCTTTCCCTTTGAGATCTCATTATGTTGGATTGAATACTTTAGTTTGAGAACACTTGATGTACATCTTGCATGTGGATACCGTAGTGAAAATGGGGTATTCTATTGATTCGTTTGATATATGTTATCGCATCAACTTGTGGATTCTGGTGACCTTGGGGATCTATGCATAGGGGTTGATTGCACATTTTCATGGGCCTCCTTTTCCTCATACATGGGCACCCTTGGTGCGTCGTGAATAATATCACAGGGGAGGACTGCTTCTGCCCCATAGACCATGAAGAATGGTGTGTATCCCATTGATCTGTTCGCGGTGGTGTGCAGGCCCCATAGAATGGAGTCGAGCTCCTCCACCCAATGAGAATCGGATTCATGAAGATATCGGACCAAACGTGGCTTAATGCCGCTCATGATGAGGTTGTTTGCTCGTTTGACTTGTCCATTGGTCTGCCGGATGATACATCGATGCGTAATCGAGCTTGGTGCCCATTTTTGCACGCTAGTCTTTGACCTCTTGGGCCGTGAAGTTGGATCCATTGTTTGTTATTATACTATGCGGGATGCCATAACGGTGTACCAAGCCGGATATAAAGTCAATTACTAGTCCGGACTTGGATGATTTGACAGGTTTTGCCTCTATCCATTTGGTGAACTTGTCAACCATCACCAGTAGGTATTTATTCCTCTTGGTCCCCCCTTTAAGGGGTCCGACCATTTCCAGCCCCCAGACCGCGAAAGGCGAGGTAATCGAAATAGTCCGAGGATCTGTTGGGGGCATGTGACTTTGATTTGCAAAATGTTGACACCCCACGCGGTGTTTAACAAGTGACTGGGCATCCGCCCGAGTAGTGGGCCAAAAGAAACTAGCTCGGAAGGCCTTGCTAACTAAGGCTCTTGCTGTGGCGTGGTGGCCGCCCATCCCTACATGGACTTCAGCTAAGAGTTGTCGTCCTTCTTCCTCAGATATGCACCGCTGTAATATTCTGGTGGTGCTTTTCTTGTATAACTCACCGTCGTGTACTTTGTAGGCTTTGGATCACCGAATTATGCGTCGCGCCTCCGTCTGATCGTCGAGGAGTTATTTGCAAAGAAGGTAGGAGAGGAAAGGCTCGGTCCATGGCGCAATTATTGCCATGACCTCTTGAGCTGAAGGCGTTTCATACATTACGGAGCCGCCGATGATTTGGTCGTCTGGTTCATTTATAGGGGGAACAACCTCTTTAGCATTATTTAGACCAGCGCCCTTATGATCGTCCTGCCAAACCACGGATGGCTTAAAGAGCCATTCCAGGAAAGTTTTTTTGGGACAGGGTCACGTTTAGCCCACATGCGGGCCAGTACGTCGGTTGCTTGGTTGTTGTCTTGAGCGACGTGGTGAAATTCTAGCCCCTCGAACCGTGCGGATATCTTGAGGACAGTGTTTCTGTATGCCACCATCTTTGGGTTTTTGGCATTGAATTCGCCGTTGATTTGGGAGATGGCCAAGTTGGAGTCTCCCCATACCTGCAGTCTTTGTATGCCCATTGATACTTCCATCCAAAGACCGTGCAAGGGTGCTTCTTATTCGTCTGCATTGTTGGAATCGGCATACATGATCTGCAACACGTATCAAACATTGTCTCCTGTGGGGGATGTGAGGATAACTCCAGCCCCTAGTCCGGCCAAAGGTCTAGATCCATTGAAGTACATCATCCAATGGGAGTATGTACTATATTCCCTTCGGAGCTCAGCCTCTGTCCACTCGGCAAGGAAATCTGCCAGTACCTGAGATTTTATAGCTCGTCGTGTCTTGTACGTAATTTCAAAGGGAAGGATCTCAATAGCCCACTTGGCTATGCGGCTGGTGGAGTCCCGGTTGTTGATTATATCGTTCAGGGGTACTTCGGATGCCACCGTAACCAAACACTCTTGGAAGTAGTGTCTGAGTTTCCGTGATGCCATAAATATTGTATAGGCTATCTTCTGGTAATGCGGGTATCTAGACTTGCACTGCGTTAGTACTTCTGACACGTAATAGACCGGTTTCTGTGTCCAGAAATTGTGTCCCTCCTCCTCTCATTCAACGACGAGCACTACACTAACGGCTTGGTTGGTAGCCAATACGTATAATAACATGGGTTCACCAGTGCTTGATGTTGTGAGTATGGGATTGCTTGCCAGCAATGTTTTAATTTCATCTAACGTAGCCGCTGCTTCATTGGTCCACTCGAAATTGTTGGTCCGTTTCGGCAGTCTATAGAGCGGTAAAGCCTTTTCCCCGAGGCGGGAGATAAAGCGGCTTAGCGCTGCTACCCAACCAACCAACCTCTGGACATGCTTTAGCTCTATGGGAATTGCAAGTTCTGATAGAGCACGAATCTTAGCCAGATTCGCTTATATTCCTCTATGGGAGACGATGAATCCGAGCAGTTTACCAGCGGGAACTCCGAATACACATTTCTCCGGATTGAGTCGTATGTCATACTCACGTAGGCTGGAAAAGATTTTGCCTTAGGTCATCAATTAACTGGCTGACGTGTTTGGTTTTGATTACCACATCGTCCACATATGCCTTGACTGTTTTACCAACTTGTTTTGCAAGACAAATCTGGATCATGCGCTGGTACATAGCCCCAATGTTTTTTAGCCAAAACGGCATCGTGTTGAAGCAGAATGGCCCGTAGGGGGTGATGAATGCGGTTGCAGCTTGGTCAGATTCCTTCATTTTAATCTGATGGTATCCGGAATAAGCATCGAGGAAACACAACGAGTCGTGTCCAGCTGTGGCGTCAATAATCCGGCCTATGCGCGGTAAGGGGAAAGGGTCCTTAGGGCAGGCCTTGTTGAGATCTTTAAAGTCGACGCACAGCCGCTAGGATTTTCCTTTCTTTGGTACCATCACCAGGTTTGCCGACCATTCGGGGTGTTTAATCTCCCGAATGAATCCGGCCTCTGGCAGTTTAGCTAATTCTTCACCCATAGATTGTCGTTTGGGCTCGGAAAAGCGGCACAAAGTCTGCTTAACGGGCTTGAAGCCTGCTATGATGTTCAGACTATGTTATGCGAGCCGCCGTGGGATTCCAGGCATATCAGAAGGATGTCAGGCGAAGATGTCCTAGTTTTCCCGTAAAAATGTTCGCAGTGCTTCGTCCACTATGGGATCGATCTGAGATCCAATGGCCGCTGTCTTGTTGGGGTCCGTCGGGTGCAACTGAAATTTAACGATTTCCTCTGAAGGTTTAAAGGACGTGGGTTTGGGCCTTTTGCTAAGGATCACATTGTCCTTGTCAAGTGTTGACCGATGTGTGGTCAGTTCTTCTCCAGAAAAGGTCTCAGCTAGTGCCTCGAGGGCGAGCGTTGTTGTTTTGTTTTCGGCCCGAAGGGGTATATTCGGATCACTAGCGATTGTGATTACCCTGTTTGGTCCTGGCATCTTGAGTTTCATATACCCATAGTGTGGTATAGCCTGGAATTTTGTGAAGGCGTCACGTCCCAATAGGGCATGGTAGCCGCTGGGTAAGGGCAAGATATGGAAGAGGAGTTCTTTGGATCGGTAGTTTTTGAGCGTGCCAAACACTACGTCCGGGACGATACGTCCTGAACAATGTGCCTCTTTCCCAGAATGATTCCACAAAAAGTTGTGTTGCTATGCTCGATGCGAGATCGGTCGAACTGCATTTTTTCCAAGGTATCTTCGTAGATCAGGTTTAAACCACTGCCGTCGTCCGTTAGCACCTTATGTAACCTGAAGCCATGGATGATGGGGTTCAGGACTATTGCGGTCGGTGAATGATCGGGAAGAATGGCTGGTCGGTGAGTATCTCCGAAGATAATGGGTATGTGTGCCCATGCACTTATTGCTGCCAGATGATAGACCTGCTCGAGTTCTTTAAGAGCTCTTTTCCTCATGTTCCTTGAGGGTAATGTTTTGTAGATCGTTAGGACTTCGGCGCTGTATTCGGGTGGTGATGTGGAGCACCTATTCGGAGGTAGCGCCTCAATAATGGATTCACCGCTTTTTGCGACTTGCCTGATGACCCAGCAAGCTCTAAGACTATGAGTCGGGCTTGTGTTCAGCAATACGGAATGTATAGGGCATTGTTTTTCCAATAGCCCGTCAAGGACAGTACTGACCCCTGTAAGGGGCCTATTTCTCTTTTCGGTGGGTTCGAGTCTGGATGGCCGCTTCCTAGGTATCCTCCTTTTCCGATCTCCTTTAGGGTACTCAGTGAAGGTTGGTTCCAAAAATAGTTGTTCCGCTTGCCAAGTCTGACAGCTTGGTAAAGTCACGAATGTGCCGACGAGCCAAGGCGTTGAGAATCCCTTCGTCATGGCAGTTGCGATTGAAGGTTGCCATTATCTCCTGATCACTCAGGCCTCGTACTTTAGCAAGGAGGAGTCTACCCCAATAATGATGAACTGACTCTCCTGGTGACTGCTTAACGTCCGTAAGTCCGAAGACTTGGGCTCTGATGCGACGCTTGAGTGATCGACTTGGGTAGTGGGTCAGAAAAAAATTGGCTCCACGCCACGGTGTGAGTTCGAAATCACGGGCTCTGAATTGTGTGCTAGATCAGGGACCGATACCGGTCTGTCTCTGGAGAAAACTCCGGTGTTTGGGTTGCAAGCAAGGTCTCGGTGATTGGAGACTGGGGTATAAACCGTTTTTAATTCCGGTCATTAGGGGGACGAGCCCCTAGCCGGACACTCGATGGTGGCGACTAGATGGGTGACCGTGGGGATGTGAATCTCCCTATCATTGGGTTTAATGTTGAGCCGGTCATAGACCGAAACTTGGTCATCATACATACACATGGTCTCAATCCGATCGAATAGGTCGGTTAAAAACAAGGCGATGGTAGGATGCGTGTCACTGAAGCGAGTGGAGTCGATATGCGGCATCACAGTTCCGGAGCCACACGAAAGCGGATTCTGGTCCTCTTTAGTCGTGGTGGATCTAGTCACAATGGCCGGATTGGGCGTTCTAGATAGCCCAGGGGTGATGACTTCATCAATAGTGGGGCTCGATGTCTTTGGCATCGAGGTGTCGGGATCTGCGGGCTCCTCCATAAGAGTCGAGGGTTTTATCAAGACAAGTTCTCCCCATGAATCAGGGACAAACCCTAGGGTTCTGAACCTGATTCCTTGATAGGGGAAAGTTCCTGATCTGGACAAGGTGGCCGATCGGGTCAGCGTGCGGCCAGATATCGCCTCTTGTGAGGATCTGATCAGGGATGAGAATACCCTGGCTATAGATCTAGTTCTTGTGACAAGGTGAGTCATCGATTCCTTTGGCAATCACAGTGGAACTCTCAATGAAAGCACCAATGTCAGTGTCAAAACCGGCAGATCTCGGGTAGGGGGTCTTGAGCTGTGAGACTAGGATCGATGGTAACAGGAGACGAAGGAGACGATGTTTACCCAGGTTCGGGCCCTCATATAGAGGTAAACCCTATGTCCTGCTTGATTATATTGATGGTATGAAGGTTGTAGAGTTGATCTACCTCGAGACCGAATAGCTAAAACCCTAGATGAGTTGTTCCCACTCTTACAACCTAAAACACTCTGGCTTATATAGATGCCGAGGGTACCTAGGGTTTACACATGGTCGGTTACACATCGAAGGAAAAACATGCCTATCTACTGTAAAAATCTTGGAGGACACGCCACGGCTCCTTGAAGCTTCCACCCTGGCGACAGGGCCTTTGATCATTGATACGTCTCCAACGTATCTATAATTTTTTACGATGGCATGCTATTATATTATCTGTTTTGGATGTTTTATATGCCTTAATATGCTATTTTATATTATTTTTGGGACTAACCTATTAATCTAGAGCCTAGTGCCAGTTTCTATTTTTTCCTTGTTTTTGAGTTTTGCATATATGGAATATTAAACGGAGTCCAAACGAAATAAAACCTTTGGAAGGAGTTTTTCTGGAAGGAAACAAATCAACTAGGCATGGAGTGCACACTAGGACTTGTGTCAGGAGGTCACAAGCCTGCTAGACGCGGGGCCCCCTGGTCGTGCCTAGCAGGCTTGTCGTCTCCCGGTAGGTCTCCTAACCCTAATCTTTGGCCTATAAATTCCCAAATATTCCCCCAACATCAAAAATAGCCACGCAAATACTTTTCTGCCGCTAGAAGCCTCCTGTCCTGCGAGATCCAATCTTGGAGCCTTTTCCGGTAATCTGCCGGAGGGGGTTTCGATCATGGAGGGCATCTACATCAACTCCATTGCCCCTTCGATGATGAGTGAGTAGTCCACCATAGACCTATGGGTCCATAGCTAGTATCTAGATGGCTTCTTCTCTCCCTTTCATCTTCAATACCATGTTCTTCACGATCTTCATGGAGATCTATCCGATGTAATCCTCTTTTATGGTGTGTTTGTCAAGATCCGATGAATTGTGAGTTTATGTTCAGATTATCCATGAATCCTATTTGAATCTCCTCTGAATTCGTATTTGCATGATTTCATATCCTTGTAAGTCTCTTCGAGTTATTGGTTTGGTTTGGCCAACTAGATTGGTAATTCTTGCAATGGGAGAAGTTCTTGGTTTTGGGTTCAATCTTGTGGTGTCCTCACCCAGTGACATAGTAGGGATAGCGAGGCACGTATCGTATTATTGCCATCAAGGGTAATAAGATGGGGTTTTCATCATATTGCTTGAGCTTATCCCTCTACATCATGCCATCTTTCTTAATGTGTTACTCTGTTCTTCATGAAGTTAATACTCTAGATGCAGGCAGGAGTCGGTCGATGTGTGGAGTAATAGTAGTAGATGCAGAATCATTTCGGTCTACTTGATACAGACGTGATGACTATGTTCATGATCATTGCCTTGGATAACTACATGATTATTCACTTTTCTATCAATTGCTTGACAGTAATTTGTTTACCCACCATGATATTTTCCTTCGAGAGAGAAGCCTCTAGTGAAACCTATGGCCCGTGGGTCTACTTTCCATAATATACTTTCACACCTATAAACCAAAAATACCAAAAATACTTTGCTGCAATTTATTTACCTTTTACATTCCATTCTCGTTTACATCTATATCTATCGGATCTAATCCTTGAAAATAATCGTAAAGGGATTGACAACCCCTTTATAGTGTTGAGTGCAAGAGTTTGATTGTTTGTGTAAGTGCATCCATTGGTGACTTGCTTGTTCCTCCTACTAGATTGATACCTTGGTTCTCAACAACTGAGGGAAATACTTATCTACATCGTTGTATCACCCTTTCCTCTTCAAGGGAAAATCAACGCAAGCTCAAGAGGTAGCAATAATCCAACGCTCATCCAGTGGCCCACATAGTCCGGCCCATGAGAAACATGTCGGCTATCCGAGGACCCCTTAAACCAGGAATCCCTCAGTACTCTTTGAAGTTCTTTGTGTTGAATATAATATGATGAAACTGAAAATGTTTAATGCATGTCGAATAATTAACACACTGATACTTGAGGTGACATTAAGTATCTAGGTGACATTAGGGTTGATTGATGTGTATCATAGGTTTTATTCTGGTACGAACTCTAGGGTTGTTCGTGTCACTTGTAGGAATAGCCCAAAAGATTGATTAGAAAGAATAACTTTGAGGTGGTTCTACTACCTACACCAATTTCATCTTGTGTTCTCCACTATATAGGAACCGTGGAGTGATTCTTTGTTGCACGTTGAGGGATGATTATATGATTCAACTATGTTAGCATTGTTGAGAGATAGCACTAGTGAAGGTATGAACCCTAGGCCTGGTTTCCAAGCATTAATATACCATTTTGCTCATTGTTTACTAAATATTACCTTGCTATTTATATATTTTCGGATTACAAAATTCGATATCTAATATCCATAATGCACTTGTATCACCATCTCTTAGCCAAACTAGTGCACCTATAAAATTTTCCATTGTATTGGGTGTGTTGGGGACACAAGGGATTTCTTGTATTTGATTGCGGGGTTGTTTGAGAGAGGCCATATTCATCCTACACCTCCCACGGATTGATAAACCTTAGGTCATCCACTTGAGGTAAAATTGCTACTGTCCTACCAAACTCTACTCTAGGAGGCCCAATAGAGTCTACAAGAATAAAGTTGCGTAGTAGACATCAGACTCCAAATGATCAAAAACTTCACGGAGAATTTTTGTGGAATATATGGGAATTTATGGAGAAAATATACCAAAGGGGGACTAGCTGTTGGTGCTACGCCAACAGGGCGCGCCCACCCCCTGGGCGCGCCCTGATGGCTTGGGGCCACCTCCCAGGTGCCTTGGCCTTCCTCTTCTGCTATAAGACGGGATTTGACCTAGAAAAATAATAATAAGTTACTTTCGGGATGAAGCGCCGCCATCTCGAGGCGGAAACCTAGGCGGATGCTCTTTTGCTCTCCGGCAGAGCGAAAAACAATTCTACCAGGGAAACTTCCCTCCGAGAGGGGGAAATCAAAGCCATCATCATCACCAAGGCTTCCTCCTTCATGGGACGACCAACCTTAATCAACATATTCACCAACACCATCTCATCTCAAACCGTAGTTCATCTCTTGTATTCAATCTTTGTCTCAAAACCTGAGATTAGTACATGTGGGTTACTAGTACACTTGATTACATTTTGAAGTTGGTGCTACTTTGTTTATTTTGTGGAAGATAATATGTTCAGATCCTTAATCACAATTATTATAACTCTGATCTTGAACATGGTGATGATTTGTGGGTAATTACTTTTGTTCTCGAGGACATGGGAGAAGTCTTGTTATAAGTAATCATGTGAAGTTGGTATTCATTCGATATTTTAATGATATGTATGTTGTTGCTTCTCCTAGTGGTGTCATGTGAATGTCGACCACTTGACACTTCACCATGCTATGGGCCTAAGGGAAGGCATTGTGGAGTAATAAGTAGATGATGGAGCTTAAACCCTAGTTTATGCGTCATTTCATATGTGGCTGATTTGGATCCACATGTTTCATGCTATGGTTAGATTCGTATTAATTCTTCTTTCGTAGTTGTGGATGCTTGCGAGAGGGGGTAATCATAAGTGCGTTTCTTGTTCAAGTAAGAACAACACCTTAGAACCGGTCCACCCACATATCAAGTTATCGAAGTAACGAACGCGAATCAACTCAACATGGTGAACATGACTAGACGGAAATTCACATGTGTCCTCGGGAGAGATTTGCTTCATATAAGAGTACTTTCGGGCTTGTACTTTGCTATAAAAAGGATTGGGCTGTCTTGCTGCACACTTGCTACTATTGCTACTTGTCACTTGTTAAAAATTATTTTTCTCAAAAGTATCTGTCACTGTTACTTACATCATTTGCAGAGAATACCTTGTTGAAACCTGCTTATAATTTCCTTCTGCTCCTCATTGGGTTCGACACTCTTACTTATCGAAAGGACTATGATTGACCCCCTATACTTGTGGGTCATGACCAGCCCAGTCATGCCCGAGCGCGTTTGCCATGTCCTAGCTGACAGGATCGGCCCACAATCGACCCCACCGCTGTCCCTCAAAAACCCTAGTCCGGGCGCCTCGCTACGAACCCTATATCACTCTATCTCCCTCCATCCTCTCCTATCCCTCTCCGATTTCGATCCCATCCGCTCCGATGTCGAGCTCCGGCTCAGACTGTTGGAAATATGCCCTAGAGGCAATAATAAATTAGTTATTATTATATTTCCTTGTTCGTGATAATCATTTATTATCCATGCTATAATTGTATTGTTTGGAAACTATATACATGTGTGGGTATATAGACAACACTATGTCCCTAGTATGCCTCTAGTAGACTAGCTCGTTGATCAAAGATGGCTAAGGTTTCCTAGCCACGAACATGAGATGTTAGTTAATAATGGGATCACATCATTAGGATAACGATGTGATGGACAAGACCCAATCTATAAACGTAGCATATGATCGTGTCAGTTTATTGCTACAGTTTTCTGCATGTCAAGTATATGTTCCTATGACCATGAGATCATGCAACTCACTGGCACCACAGGAGTACCTTGTGTGTATCAAACGTTGCAACGTAATTGGGTGACTATAAAGGTGCTCTACAGGTGTCTCTGAGGGTGTCTGTTGGGTTGGCATGCATCAAGACTGGGATTTGTTACTCCGTGTGACGGGGAGATATCTCAGGGCCCACTCGGTAATACAATATAACTATAAGCCTTGCAAGCAATGTGACTAAAGAGTTAGCCATGGGCTTGTATTACGGAATGAGTAAAGAGACTTGCCGGTAATGAGATTGAACTAGGTATAGAGATACCGACGATGTAATCTCGGGCAAGTAACATACCAAAGAACAAAGGGAACAACATATGAGATTAACTGAATCCTTGACATAGAGGTTTAACCAATAAAGATCTTCGTAGAATATGTAGGAGCCAATATGCACATCCAGGTCCCGCTATTGGTTATTGACTGTAGAGGTGTCTCGGTCATGTCTGCATAGTTCTCGAACCCACAGGGTCTACACACTTAATGTTTGGTGATGATATATGTATAGTTGAGTTATTGTGTTGGTGACCGAAAGTTGTTCGAAGTCCCAGATGAGATCCCGAACATGACGAGGAGGTCTGGAATAGTCCGGAGGTAAACATTGATATATGGGATAATAGTGTTTGGTCTCCAAAAGGGTTCCGAAATTCACCGGAAGAGTTTCGGATGTTTCCCGAAATGTTCGGGGGTACAAGAACACTTTATTTGGGCCAAGGGGTAAAGCCCATGAGGCTTTAGGAAGGTGTAGAAGGTGTTTTGCGAAGGCCAGGGGCCAAACGCCAGGGACCCTAACGTCTGGGGCCAGACGCCGAGGACCTTGGCGTCTGGTCTTGGAGTAGGAGGACTCTTGCCTTGCGGGCAAACTGACCTTGAGGGGAATTTTTCTCCAAGTTTTGACCCCAGGGCTTAGCATATAAATAAAGGGGCGGGGCTAGCACCTCGAACACATCAAGAATTCCCAAGTTGTGTGCCGGCAACCCCATCCCTCTACTTTATCCTCCGTCATAGTTTCTGTTGTGCTTGGCGAATTCCTGCGGAGATTGTTCTTCACCAACACCGTAACCACACCGTTGTGCTGCCGGAACTCATCTACTACTTCACCATCACTCGCTGGATTGAGGAGGTGAAGGCATCATCAAGCCGTACGTGTGTTGAACGCGGAGGTGTCGTCCGTTTGGTGCTAGATCGGAAGGACCATGATCAAGATCGCGAGATGGATCGTGACGGGATCGCGGGATGGATCATGATCAAGATCGTGAGATGGATCATCATGGGATCGCGGGACACTCGGCGATTTGGATCACGAATACGTTCGACTACATCAACCACGTTTCTTAACGCTTCCGCTTAGCGATCTATGAGGGTATGTAGATCCACTCTCCCTCTCGTAGATGCTCATCACCATTGATAGATCTTGCGTGTGCGTAGGAAATTTTTTGTTTCCCATGCAATGTTCCCCAATAGTGGCATCATGAGCTAGGTCTATATGTAGATGAGATCACGAGTAGAACACAAAGGAGTTTGTGGGCGTTGATGCTTAGATTGCTTCCTCCCTTAGTCGTGTTTTGATTCAGTGGCATTGTGGAATGAAGAGGCCCGGACCAACCTTACTCATACGCTTACGAGAGACTGGTTCCATCGACTGACGTGTAATTTTGGTGCACAAATATGGCTGGCGCGTGTCTGTTTCTCCCACTTTAGTTGGATCAGATTCGACAAAGGCAGTCCTTGAGAAGGTTGAAAAGCAACTTATGTATCACCGTTGTGGTTTTTGCATAGGTGAGAATTGTTCTTGCTAGATACCCGTAGCAGCCACGTAAAACTTGCAACAACAATTATAGGACGTCTAACTTGTTTTTGCAAGGTATGTTGTGATGTTATATGGCCAATTACATGATGAGATATATGTGATGTATGAGATGATCATGTATTGTATAGAATATCACGACTTGCATGTCGATGAGTACGGCAACCGGCAGGAGCCATAGGGTTCTCTTTAATTATTGTATGACCTGCGTGTCAATCAACACAAGAGACCGAAAGGTCGAACATGAGTCATATAGTAGATATGATCAACATGATGATGTTCACCATTGGAACCACCTCAACTCACGAGATGGTCGGACTTGAGTTGGTGAATTTTTTTCATGTACCACTCGAATGACCAGAGGGATGTAAATTTGAGTGGGAGTTCTTAGGTAATATGATTAATTGAACTCATTATCATGAACATAGTCAAAGTCTCCTTGCACATTATGTTGTAGATAGCTTGCGTTGTAGATCCCTTGTTTTATTGATACGTTCCTAGATAAAAATAAGTTGAAAGATAATTGTAGCAATTTTGCGGACTAGGTCCGTGGTCACAGGATTATCCTAAGTTGCTGCACAGAAGGCTTATGTCCTTGATGCATCGCTCGGTGTGCCATCCCCTCTAGCGTCGTCTGTGGAGGTAGTGAACATCTCACACACACGTTTTGATGACTACTTGATAGGTCAGTGTGTCTTGCATTATGGCTTAGAATTCAGGCTTCAAATGTGTTTTGAACGTCATGGAGCATATGTGATGTTCAAAGGGCTGAAATTGGATTTTAGGCTCATGCCCGTGTTAGAGGTATGAGACCTCCAACAAGATTATTTGCCTACAAGATGAAGGAGAATATCTCACTCGTTGAGCATGTGCTCAGATTGTCTGGGTGCCACAATCGCTTGAATCGAGTGGGAGTTGATCTTCCAGATAAGATAGTGATTGATATAGTTCTCCAAGTCACTGTCACTAAGCTACTAGAACTTCGTGATGAACTATAATTATGCCAGGGATGGCAATGATAATCCCTGAGCTATTCGCGATGTTTGACACCGCAAAGGTAGAAATCAAGAAGGAGCATCAAGTGTTAATGGTTAGTGAAACCACTAGTTTCGAGAAGGCCAAGGGCTAGTAGGGAAAATTCATGGATGGCAAGTCAGTTGCTGGTCTAGTGAAGCAACCGAAGGTTGAACCCAAACTCGAGACTAAGTGCTTCTATTATGAGGAGAACGGTCGCTGAAACGGAACAACCCTAGATACTTGGTAGATAAGAAGGCTGGCAACCTCGACCGAAGTATATTTGATATACATGTTATTGATGTGTACCTTGCTAGTACTCCTAGTAGCACCTGGGTATTGGATACCGGTTCGATTGCTAAATGTTAGTAACTCGAAGTAAAAGCTACGGAATAAACAGAGACTAGCTAAGGGTGAGGTGATAATGTGTGTTGGAAATGTCTCCAAGGTTGATGTGATCAACATCGCACGCTCTCTCTACCTTCGGGATTAGTGACGAACCTAAATAAATGTTATTTGGTGTTTGCATTAAGCATGAACATGATTAGATCATGTTTATTGCAATAAATTTATTCATTTAAGTTAGAGAATAATGGTTATTCTGTTTACATGAATAATACCTTCAATGGTCATGCACCAATGAGAATGGTTTGTTAAATCTTGATCATAGTAATACACATGTTCATAACATAGATGCCAAAGGATACAAAGTTAATAATGATAATACTACATACTTGAGGCATTGCCGCTAAATGTCATATTGGTGTAAAGCGCATGAAGAAACTCCATACTGATGGATCTTTGGACTCATTCGATTTTGAATTGGTTGAGACATGCGGACCATGCCTCTTAGGCAAGATGACTAAAACCCCATTTTCTGGCTTGATGGAACGGGCAAGTGACTTATTGGAAATGATACATGTTGATGTATATAGTCCAATGAGTGTTGTAGCATGCAGTGGATATCGTTATTTTCTTACCTTCACTAATGATTTGAGTATATATGAGTATATTTACTTAATGAAACACAAGTCTGAAACGTTTGAAAAGTTCAAACAAATTCAGAGTGAAGTTTAAGCTCATCGTGACAAGAAGATAAAAATGTCTATGATATGATCGTGGAGGTGAATATCGGAGTTACGAGTTTGGTATACAACTTAAGAAAACGTGAAAGTTGTTTCACAACACACGCCACCTAGAACACCATATAGTGTGATGGTGCGTCCGGACGTCATAGTTGTGCTCTATTGGATATGGTGCGTAATATGATGTCTCTTATCTTTTTGCCACTATCGTTTTGGCGTTATGCATTAGAGACAACTACATTCACTTTAAAAGGGGCACCATCTAAGTCCATTGAGATGACACCGTATGAATTTTGGTTTGGCAAAAACCTAAGCTGTCATTACTTAATGTTTGGGGCTGCGACGCTTATGTGAAAAAAGGGGTTTTCACTTAATGAGCTCGAACCCAAAGCAGACAAATGCATCTACATCGTGTACCCTAACGTAACAGTTGGGTAAACCTTCTATCTCAGATCCAAGCACAAAGTGTTTGTTGCTAGAAATGGGTCCTTTCTCGATAAAGAGTTTCTCTCGAAAGACTTGAGTGGGAGGAAGATAGAACTTGATGAGGTTGTTGAACCTTGGTTTCAACCAGAGAGTAGCGCATCAGAGAAATATGTTTCTATGGAGCCTACGTTAGTTGATGAGGAAGTTAATGATGATGATCGTGAAGCTTCGTATCAAAGTTACTATCAAAGCTCGTAGGTTGATAAGGGCACGTATTGCTCCTGAGTGGTATAGTAACCCTGTCTTAGAGGTCATGTTGTTGGACAACGATGAGCCTACGAGCTATGGAGAAGCGATGATGGGCCCGAATTCCGACAAATGGCTAGGAGCCATTAAATCCGAGAAAGGATCCATGTGTGAAAAGCAAGTATGGACTTTGGTAGACTTGCCAGTCGAACGGCAGGCCGTTGAGTACAAATGGATTTTTAAGAAGAAGACGGACGCTGATGGTGAATGTCACCATTTATAAAGCTCGACTTGTCGCAAAGAAGTTTCCGCCAAGTTCAAGGAGTTGACTGCGATGAGAATTTCTCACCCGTAGCAATGCTAAAAGTCTGTTGAAATTATGTTAGGAATTGCTGCATTTTTCAGTTATGAAATTTGGCAGATGGATGTCAACATAGTTTCCTTAACGATTTCCGTGAGGAAAGGTTGTATGTGATACAATCAGAAGGTTTTGTCACTCCTAAGGATGCTAAAAGGTATGCAAGCTCCAATGATCCTTTTATGGGATGGAGCAGGCATCTCGGAGTTGGAATATACGCTTTGATGAGGTGATCAAAGTTTTTGGGTTTATACAAAGTTTACGAGAAACTTGTATTCACAAGAAAGTGGGTGGGAGCACTATAGAATTTCTGATAAGTATATGTGGTTGAAATATTATTGATCAGAAATGACGGAGAATTTCTGGAAAGCATAAATGGTTGTTTGAAAGGAGTTTTTCAAAGGAATACCTAGATAAAGCTACCTAATTTTTGGGCATCAAGATCTATAGAGATAGATCAAGATGCTTGATGCGACTTTCAATGAGTACATACCTAGACAAGATTTTGAAAAAGTTCAAGATGGATCAGTCATAGAAGGAGTTCTTGCCTGATTTGTAAGGTGTGGAGTTGAGTGAGACTCAAAGCTCTACCACGGCAGAAGTAAGATAAAGGACGAAGGTCGTACCCTATGCTTTATCCATAGGCTCTATATAGTATGCCATGTTGTGTACCGCACATGTGTGTGCATTGCCATGAGTCTGTCAAGGGGTACAAGAGTGATCCAGGAGTGGATCACTGGACAACGATCAAGATTATCCTTAGTAACTAGAGGACTAAGGAAATATTTCTCGTTTATGGAGGTGATAAAGAGTTCGTCGTAAAGGGTTACGTCTATGCAAACTTTAACACCAATCTGGATGACTCTGAGTAGCAGTCCGGATACGTATAGTGGAGCAGCAATTTGGAATAGCTCCAAGAGGAGTGCGGTAGCAGTGTCTACAATATGACATAGAGATTTGCAAAGTACACACGAATCTAAATGTCGTAGACCCACTGACTAAAGACCTCTCTCACATGCAAAGCATGATCGAACCCTAGAACTCATTGGCTGTTAGATTCATAACAATGTAAATCACATGGTGATCTGAACTAGATTATTGACTCTAGTGAAAGTGGGAGACTTTTCGAAATATGCCCTATAGGCAATAATGAATTAGTAATAATTATATTTCCTTGTTCGTGATAATCGTTTATTATCCATGCTATAATTGTATTGATTGGAAACTAAATACATGTGTGGGTATATAGACAACACTATGTCCCTAGTATGCCTCTAGTAGACTAGCTTGTTGATCAAAGATGGCTAAGGTTTCCAAGCCATGAACATGAGGTGTTATTTGATAACGGGATCACATCATCAGGAGAATGATGTGATGGACAAGACCCAATCTATAAACATAGCATATGATCATGTCAGTTTATTGCTACAGTTTTCTGCATGTCAAGTATGTGTTCCTATGACCATGAGATCATGCAACTCACTGACACCAAAGAAGTACCTTGTTTGTATCAAACGTCTCAACGTAACTGGGTGACTATAAAGGTGCTCTATAGGTATCTCTGAGGGTGTCTGTTGGGTTGGCATGGATCAAGACTGGGATTTGTTACTCCGTGTGATGGGGAGGTATCTCAGGGCCCACTCGGTAATACAACATCACTATAAGCCTTGCAAGCAATGTGACTAAAGAGTTAGCCACGAGATCTTGCATTACGGAACGAGTAAAGAGACTTGCCGGTAACGAGATTGAACTAGGTATAGAGATACCGACAATTGAATCTCGGGCAAGTAACATACCGAAGAACAAAGGGAACAACATACGGGATTAACTGAATCCTTGACATAGATGTTCAACCGATAAAGATCTTCGTAGAATATGTAGGAGCCAATGTGGGCATCCAGGTCCCGCTATTGGTTATTGACCTGAAAGGTGTCTCAGTTATGTATGCATAGTTCTCGAACCCGCAGGGTCTACACACTTCACGTTTGGTGACGATATATGTATAGTTGAGTTATTCTGTTGGTGACCAAAAGGTGTTTGGAGTCCCGGATGAGATCCCGGACATGATGAGGAGCTATGGAATAGTCCGGAGGAAAAGATTGATATATGGGATAATAGTGTTTGGTCTCCGAAAGGGTTCCGGAATTCACCAGAAGAGTTTCAGATGTTTCTCGAAAAGTTTAGGGTACGTGAACACTTTATTTGGGCCAAGGGGTAAAGCCCATGAGGCTTTAGGAAGGTGCAAAAGGTGTTTCGCGAAGGCCAAGGGCCAGACGCCAGGGACCCTGACGTCAGGGGAAAGACACCGAGGACCTTAGCGTCTAGCCCTAGAGTCCGAGGAGGACTCTTGCCGTGTGGGCAAACCGACCTTGAGGAGGATTTTACTCCAACTTTTGACCCCAGGGATTAGCATATAAATAAAGGGGCGGGGCTAGCACGTAGAACACATCAAGAATCCCAAGTTGTGTGCTGGCAACCTCGTCCCTCTAGTTTATCCTCTGTCATAGTTTCCGTTGTGCTTGGTGAAGCCCTACGGAGATTGTTCTTCACCAACACCGTCACCATGCTGTTGTGCTGCCAGAACTCATCTACTACTTCATCGTCGCTCGCTGGATCGAGGAGGCGAAGGCGTCATCAAGCCATACGTGTGTTGAACATGGAGGTTCCGTTCGTTCGGCACTAGATCGGAAGGACCGTGATCAAGATCGCGAGACGGATTGTGATGGGATCGCGGGATGGATCGTGATCAAGATCGTGAGATGGATCATGATGGGATCGCAGGACGCTCGGCGAATTGGATCGCGACGATGTTCGACTACATCAACCACGTTTATTAATGCTTCCGCTTAGCGATCTAGAAGGGTATGTAGATCCACTCTCCCTCTCGTAGATGCTCATCACCATGGATAGATCTTGCGTGTGCGTAGGAAATTTTTTGTTTCCCATGCAACGTTCCCCAACAGTGGGATCATGAGCTAGGTCTACGTGTAGATGAGATCATGAGTAGAACACAAAGGAGTTTGTGGGCGTTTATGCTTAGATTGCTTCCTCCCTTAGTCATGTTTTGATTCAGCGGCATTGTGGGATGAAGCGGCTCACACCAACCTTACTCGTACGCTTATGAGAGACCGGTTCCATCGATTGACGTGTAATTTTGTTGCACGAAGATGGCTGGTGGGTGTCTGTTTCTCCCAATGTGGTTTGATCGGATTTGATAAAGGAGGTCCTTGAGAAGGTTGAAAAGCAACTTATGTACCATCGTTGTGGTTTTTGCGTAGGTGAGAATTGTTCTTATTAGATACCCGTAGAAGCCACGTAAAACTTGCAATAACAATTATAGGATGTCTAACTTGTTTTTGCAGGGTATGTTGTGGTATGATATGGTCAATTACATGATGAGATATATGTGATGTTTGAGATGATCATGTATTGTATAGAATATCATGACTTGCATGTCGATGAGTACGGCAACCGGCAGGAGCCATAGGGTTGTCTTTAATTATTGTATGACCTGTGTGTCAATCATTAAGAGCTATGTAATGCTTTACTTTATCGCTAAGCGGTAGCAATAGTAGTAGAAGCATGGTGAGAGCAACAACCCCGATGGCGACACGTTGATGGAGATCAAGATGATGGAGATCATGGTGTCATGCCGGTGACGATGGAGATCATGCCGGTGCTTTAAGGATGGAGATTGAAAGCACAAGTTCATGGCCATATCATGTCACTTATGATTTGCATGTGATGTTAATCCTGTTATGCACCTTGTTTTGCTTAGGACGATGGTAGCATTATATGGTGATCCCTCACTTAAATTTCAAGATAAATTGTGTTCTCCCCGAGTGTGCACCGCTGCAAAAGTTTGTCGTGTCGAGACACCACGTGATGATCGGGTGTGATAGACTCTACGTTCACATACAACGGGTGCAAGCCAGTGTTGCACGTGTAGAACACTCGGGTTAAACTTGACAAGCCTAGAATGTAAAGACATGGCCGAGGAACACAAGAGACTGAAAGGTTGAACATGAGTCATATAGTAGATATGATCAACATGATGATGTTCACCATTGAAACCACCTCAATTCATGTGATAATCAGACTTGAGTTGGTGAATTTGGATCATGTATCACTCGAATGACCAGAGGGATGTCAATTTAAGTGGGAGTTCTTAGGTAATATGTTTAATTGAACTCACTATCAGGAACATAGTCAAAGTGTCTTTGCAAATTATGTTGTAGATAGCTTCCGCTGTAGCTCCCCTGTTTTATTGATATGTTCCTAGAGAAAAATAAGTTGAAAGATAATGGTAGCAATTTTACGGACTAGGTCCGTGGTCAGAGGATTATCCTCAGTTGCTGCACAGAAGGCTTATGTCCTTGATGCACCACTCGGTGTGCCATCCCCTCTAGTGTCGTCTGTGGATGTTGTGAACATCTGACAGACACGTTTTGATGACTACTAGATAGTTCAGTTCGTCTTGCATCATGGCTTAGAATTCGGGCTTCAAATGTGTTTTGAATGTCACAGAGCATATGTGATGTTCCAAGGGCTGAAATTGGATTTCAGGATCATGCCCGTGTTAGAGGTATGAGACCTCCAACAAGATTCTTTGCCTACAAGATGAAGGAGAATAGCTCAATCGTTGAGCATGTGCTCAGCTTTTTTGGGTGCTACAATCGCTTGAATCGAGTGGGAGTTGATCTTCCAGATAAGATAGTGATTGATATAGTTCTCCACGTCACACCCTGTTTTTTGTATCACTGGTTATACTTGGATTTATAAAATTTGGAACCAATTAAAACTTTTTCAATGCTTGTGCTTGTTTAAATTGTTGCTTGTTTGCTTGTTGATTATGGTATGTGGCACTCTTAGATTCTATCCCTCTTCATATTCATCTTCCTTGACCCAAACATCTTCCCAATGATCATGCCATGTGAATAGTGCCTAAAACTATTTTTATCCTATTTTGTTTTGACAAAAAATGATTTATTCAAATTAGGTTTTCAAAAACACCTGAAATGAGGTTTGCACTGCAAGTCCTCAAATTGGGTGGATCCTTCTTCCCCAAAGGCTTTATTTCAAAACTACTACATATAAGACTTCCCAAAACCACCAAATAGTAATTTTAAAAATTATTGTTATATTTTATTTAAAGGCTTTTTCTTAACACCAGAAATTGTTTTCCATAGGGAAAAATTATTTAAATGCTTTCAAAATATTTGAGAAAATTTAGAAAAACTCATTGGACATATGTTTTCCATATATATGAGTTTAAACACATGAGCATGTTCAAATCATGGGCAAAACCCCTCAAAACCATTTCTGTTCAAATTAAGATTTTGAAATATTTCCATCAGAAATATTCTCAATAAATTCTAGGAAAATTCCAGCAAGTCAACACTATAATAAGTGACGATCTTGCAAAGTTTCATCTCAATCCAAGTTGATTTGGTTCATCAAACTATTCCAAACCCCTTCCTGTCCAGATTCAAATTTGAAAAACTTTACATTGTGAAGTTTCTCCCCTTGACCCCAAACTTTGTGGACATGCTCTAAACACCAAATAATGATGCTACACTAAGTGGTGCATCAAGGGTAAAAGCCTAGCATGACTAGATCTACAGAGACCAGAATCTGTTGATTTCTAGCTTTTCACTAAGTCACATTGTGAACTTTCATCAAACCCTCTCATACTTGGTGATAAGCCCTACTTTTGACCACCCTTTGTTCATGTTGAATGTCACAGTAAGTGGGTAGATTTTGCTTGCCCAAACACCCATCAAACACCCTCTAGTGAAATGGTAAAGTGTCTGTTTTCACCCCTTTCTCTATTTCCCTTGCCTCCAAATTTTTACCTCATCCTCTAGCAGTGCCCAAGCACCCCCAGTAAAAATCCCAGGTCCTTAAGCCACTGGGATATGGGGTAAAAACCCCATTTTTATCCCTGGATAGCCCTGGCAGGAGCTCTCTCTCCCCTCACCTCTTATTCTATCTCTCTCCCAGGCCATCCAATGCATTTTTCCCTAGCCTAGGCACCCCTAGATCCCCCTAGACACCCTTGTCCATGCGCAAGACGCCGTTGGCATGCCGTGGCATGCCAAACGCACGCTGGCGAGGATATGTCCCTAGGGTAGGGTCCTAGGCAAGGCCCACATACCCTACCTAAGGACACCACATGGGAGGACTTGAAGATCAAGCATGAACTTCCGAGTGGATCCCTGAAGATCAAGTCACTCGACAGTAATCCACTCGGAGACTTCCGCTCTCACTCGACAGTCGCATGTCACTCGGAAGACCTCACTTTCACTCGACGCCAGAAGACTAGGAGCCATTATCAAGAGCCTAACGGGCAGACGCTAGTTCAATGGTCATTAGTATCTTTAATTACGTACGTTACCTATAACGGCAAACTTTAAACCCCACGACTAGGCCCTTAGATGCGGGATAATTATGAGGGGCAGCGAACTCTATATAAGCTGCCCCACCCCTCCTGCACAAGGGTTCGCAACCATTGTAATCTCAACATTCCACACGACATAAAGCTCTCGAGCACTGAGACGTAGGGCTGTTACCTCCACGAGAGGGGCCTGAACTCATACATCTATGTGTACACCCTCGCCGTAGCTAGGACTCTGCCCTCTCCCTTCGTACCCCTACCATCTACTGTCAGGCTCGTTCCCATGATAGTTGGCGCCCACCATGGGGCAGGTGTCTAAGTGGCTTCTTGCAAGGTTGCGATTTTCATCCTTCGACATGTCTTTCGGCGGTGTTCTTGCTCTGGGCCACGAGATCCGTTTCGGAGCGCTCGCCTTCATCGCTGATGATTCGGCATGGCTCCAGGAAGCGCCTCTCGATGTCGAGGCGCTCCCGGTCCGCGGGTCCGCGCACTTTCGCGTGAGTCCCTGTGGCGTGTTGCTGCGATAGCCATCGACCCCTTACGTGTCAGCTCCTCTTGCCGTTCGTGGTCGCAAGCGGTCCGGACGCTCACGACTCCAGCGATGGGTCGAACACGCAGCGGTGCGTCAAACTTCTCCATAGGTTGCAGCGCTCGAGCCCACCGAGTCCCTTCACGGTGTGTTCGAGTCGAATTTCGATCCGTCCGACGTGCCTTCCGAGTGCGAAAGCTGCGATCCTGCAGCGGAGGTCTTGATGGCGGGCTCTCATTAGAGTTCACTGCCTGGCTTCGGCCATGTCAAGCGCGAGGCTGGATGTCCGTCGAAAGAGCAGCCGCATCGCGATGAGGAGGTCCTTCATACCACTATCGCCGGCGCGACTACTGAGGCCCAAGCTTTGGAGGCCGCGCGCATTCGTTTGGAAGAGCTCCAGGCAGAGATTGACGAGTGCGCTCGCCAGCGCCCGCCGCGCCCTAGTCGACGTCATCGACAATTGTTTCCGACTGGATCTCACGATGGCATTGAGGTATACCGAACTCCTGTGCTAAATGTTGTTGCTGCTGCTAGGATAGCGGATTCCATTCAGCCATCCCGGTCAGAGCCTGGTAGAGGGTTGCTGCAGATCAAAGCACTGTTGGATGCAGCACAACGTCAGAATTCAGCAGTTTCTCAGTCCCGTAAAAGGATATACAACAATTCACCCAAGGCAGAGGCCGTTCAGTCGGCACACAGCCCTGGATCGCCCTTGCGTTGTCGAGGTGGCGGTTTTCACGAAGGGCAAGACAGAGATCAACATCACCGCGAAGAGCACCGTCGAGTGCCCACTCCTTTGCGGAGTGGTCCGTACGCACCCTGGCTCCAGGACGACAGGCGCTCCTTCGGCGATGAGCGGGACGCGGACTTTGACGCCCATGCCTATCTTGTTCAGAAGCGGATCGACAAGAGCAGAGCCTACAGAGAAGGACTCGACAGAGATGTTCCGAGTGGAAGCTCAGCTGTGGTGTCTGGTCGTGAGTGTTTCAGCAGGGCTATACATTCTGCAGAGATCCCCCAAACTTTAGGATGGTGGCAGGAATCGGAAAGTTTTCTAGTGAAACAAAGCCATAGACTTGGTTAGATGATTATCGAGTGGTTGTGCAGATTGGCGGCGGAAATGACAATGTCGCGATGAAGCACCTGCCCCTCATGTTGGATGGTTCAGCTCAAGCTTGGTTGAATCTTTTGGCTCTTTCCAGCATACATTGTTGGGAAGATCTTGCCCGAGTGTTTGTCCGGACCTTCGAGGGCACTTGCAAGCACCCGGTAGGCCTGGTCGACTTACAGCACTGCATCCAGAAGCCCAATGAAACCTTAAGGGATTATATTCAGCGGTGGTCCACCCTGCATCATACGGTGGAGAATGTGTCGGAACACCAGGTTGTTTGTGCCTTCAAGGCCGGTGTGAGATACAGGGAGTTGTACCTGAAGTTCGGGCGCACCAGTGACATTTCACTCGACAAGATGATGGAAATTGCCACTCGCTACGCTAATGGCGAGGAAGAGGAGCGCCTCCGTAGCAGCAAAGGAAAAATCAGTCACCAACGAGTCTGGTAGCGGCAACAATCGGAAACAGAAGCGGAAGGCTGAAGACCCGGCTCCGGTAGAGGCAGCAACACTGGCGACTTAGTCGAAGAACAAGGGCAAAGCCAAGAAGGGGAAGGGTCAGTCAGGAACTGATATCTTGGATCAGCCGTGTGTAATTCACACGAGGAAAGATGCAGAAGGCAACCTGATTTTGCCCAAGCACACCACTCGACAGTGTCGAACCATTATCCAGCAATTCAAGGGAGACAAGTCGAGTGCGAAATCTCCTGAAAAAGAAGAAGAAGATCAGGAAAAGGAAACATTCCCGGATGTCACTGCTACACTAGTGATTTTTGCTGATGTCGAGAGCAAGAGTCGTCTGAAAGTCATCAATAGGGAAATCAACATGGCTATGCCAGACACCCCCACCTACCTCAAATGGTCTCAATATGCTATCACTTTCGACCAGACAGACCATTCTGCTCGTGTGGCCACTCCCGGTCGACAGGCTCTGGTAGTTGATCCGGTGGTGCAGGGGACTCGACTTAGAAAGGTCCTTATGGACGGCGGCAGCGGCCTGAGCATTCTATATGCGGATACCCTGAAAGGGATGGGCATTCCGATGTCCCGTCTAAGCGAGAGCAGCATGCAGTTTCACGGGGTCATCCCAGGAAAGAAGGCCAAGTCACTCGGCCACATAGCATTGGATGTGACATTCGGAGGTAGCAAAAATTTCCGGAAAAAAAAGTTGACATTTGAAGTCGTGGATTTCAAGAGTGCTTACCACGCCATCTTGGGTCGACCCGCTTATGCACGTTTCATGGCCCGACCATGTTACGTGTATCTCAAGTTGAAAATGCCAGGACCTAAGGGCATGATCACGGTCACTGGCAATCGAAAGCAGGCCGAAGAGTGTCTCCAGCAAGGATCCAAGATCGCCGATCAATAGATGGCCATGGTCGAGCTGGAGGAGTACAAGAAAACCGTTGATCCTACTGATTTGCTCTGCACAAAAAATCCGGCTTCCGAGTCGGCATTTCAGTCGATAGGGGAAGTGAAGAAGGTGCACATCCACCCGACAGATCCAACTGCTGCCCCGACGAATATCTCAACAACACTCGATAGTAAAAAAGGAAGCCGAGCTCATCCAGTTCCTCCGTGAGAACTAGGATATCTTTGCATGGAAGCCTGCTGACATGCCGGGGATTCCTAGGGAGCTGGCTGAGCATCGTCTGCGAGTGGATCCGAAAGCCAAGCCCGTTAGGGAGCATTTGCGTCGATCGGCAACGGAGAAGTGCAAGGCAATCAGAGAAGAAGTGACCTGTCTCTTGCAAGCTAAGTTCATTCGGGATATTTACCACTCCGAGTGGCCCTCGAATGTTGTGATGGTGCCAAAGAAAGATAAGTTGTTGTGCATGTGCATTGACTTCAAACATCTCAATAAGTGTGCCCGAAAGACCATTTTCCGCTCCCCCGCATAGATCAAATTGTTGGCTCGACAGCAGGGTGTGAGCATTATCATTTTTGGATGCTTATTCTGGGTACCATCAGATCCGTCTGTATGGCCCGGACGAAATAAAGGCAGCCTTCATCACCCCTTTCGGGTGTTTTTGCTACATCACCATGCCTTTTGGTCTTAAGAATGCCGGCGCTACTTTTATGCGCATGATTCAGAAATGCTTACTCGACCAGATCCCTCGGAATGTCGAGGCGTACAAGGACGATATAGTAGTCAAGTCCCGCAAAGGTTCCGACCTGCTGGATGACTTGGCCGAGACATTCGCCAATCTGTGGCGATTCAACATAAAGCTGAATCCGCCCAAATGTACCTTCGGTGTCCCTGGCGGCAAGTTGCTCGGTTTTCTCGTTTCCGAGCGAGGAATTGATGTCAATATCGAGAAGATCAGCGTCATTACCCGTATGAAGACTCCCGTGCGAGTGCACGACGTTCAGAAGCTCACAGGTTGCTTGGCAGCATTGAGTCGATTCATTTCTCGTCTTGGTGAGAAGGCTCTGCCCTTATATCAGTTGATGAAGAAGTCCGACACGTTCGACTGGACTCTCGAAGCCGAAGTAGCATTTGTTGAGCTCAAAGCCCTGCTCTCCACCAAGCCGGTGCTTGCCGCTCCTGCCAGCAAAGAGCCCTTGCTCCTGTACATCGCGGCCATAAATCAGGTCGTCGGTACAGTGCTGACCGTAAGGTCCAGCGGCCAGTTTATTATGTCTCGGAAGTATTGTCCCCCTCAAAGCAAAGATATCCACACTATCAGAAGCTGGTGTATGGTATTTACCTGTCAGCGAAGAAGGTGGCACATTATTTCCAAGACCATTTGTTCTCAGTCGTCAGTGATGCTCCTTTATCTGAGATTTTCAATAATCGCGACGCATCAGGTCGAGTGGCTAAATGGGCAATTGAGCTTGGACACTTTGACATTAGATTTGAGGCCAAGAAAGGAATCAAATCCCAAGCATTAGCAGATTTCATGGCCGAGTGAACTGAACAGCAACAGCTTATCCAAGTTCACTCGGTGCTTTGGACAATGTTCTTCGACGGCTCCAAAATGTCGAATGGGTCTGGTGCTGGTGTTGTTTTGATATCCCCCAGAGGCGACAAGCTCAGCTATGTCTTGCAAATTCACTTTGATTCCTCCAACAATGAGGCAGAGTATCAAGTACTTTTGTATGGGTTACGCATGGCTATCTCACTCGGTGTCAAGCGCCTGATGGTTTATGGTGACTCAGATTTGGTGGTGAATCAAGTGATGAACTAATGGGATGTTAGAAACCCCGCTATGACCAGATATTGCAATGCAGTCTGGAAGTTGGAGAAGAAATTTGAAGGCCTGGAACTTCACCATGTTCCCTGACTGAAAAATCAAGCAGCCGATGAGTTGTCCAAGATTGGCTCCACTCGATGGTATGTCCCCAGCGGGGTGTTCCTGGAGCATTTGCACACTCCTTCGATTCAAGAGGATCCCTTCACTGAAGAGCCCCCACAGGCTTTGAGCTCTTCTGACTCGACTGAAATCGATGTTCCTGCTGTGATTGACCTGGTCATGGAGATGCTAGTTATCATTCCCGACTGGACCGTGCCATACATTGCCTATATCCTCAGACAAGAGCTCCCTGAAGATGAAGCAGAGGCTCGATAGATTGTGCGCAGGTCCAAGGTTTTCATTGTGACGGGACATCAGCTATTCAGAGAGAGTGTGACTGGTGTCACCCAGCGCTGCATTTCCCCTGAGGAAGGTCGGATGATTCTAGACGAAATCCACTCGGGAACTTGCGGCCACCATGCGTCTTCAAGGGCGATCATCGCTAAAGCATACCGAGTTGGTTTTTACTAGCCACGAGCTAATGAGATGGCTAAGGACATCGTTGATCACTGCGAGGGCTGCCAGTTCTATGCAAATCTTTCACACAAGCCGGCGTCTGCTCTAAAGACAATTCCTCTCGCCTGGCTGTTTGCGGTTTGGGGACTCGACATGGTTGGTCCCTTCTGACCCGAAAAAGGAGGATTCACCCACCTGTTGGTAGCAGTCGACAAATTCACCAAGTGGATTGAAGCCAAGCCCATCAAGAAGCTGAATTCCCACATGGCGGTCACGTTCATGAGGGAGAAAATTATCCGATACGGCATTCCGCATAGCATCATCACGGACAATGGCACTAATTTTGACTCGGAAGAATTCAGGAGATTCTGTAACTCCCAAGGCATCCGAGTGGATTACACTTTCGTTGCACATCCTCTAACCAATGGGCAAGTTGAGCGGGCTAATGGTCTCATTCTGCAAGGTCTGAAGCCTCGTCTCATGCACGATTTGGATCATGTCGCCGGTGCGTGGGTAACTGAGCTGCCGTCTGTTTTGTGGGGATTGAGAACAACACCTAATCGGTCGATAGGACAAACTCCTTTCTTCCTTGTCTATGGCGTCAAAGCCATGTTGTCAAGTGACTTGGCCCACAATTCTCCTCGAGTGGAGCTATATTCTGAGGCTAAAGTTGAACAGGCCAGACAGGGTGGGATAGATCTTCTGGAGAAGGAGCGTGAGATGGCTCTGATCCGGACCACTGCCTATCATCAAGACCTACGGTGCTTCCATGCAAGGAATGTCAAAAGCCGAGCGTTCCATGAGGGAGATTTGGTGCTCTGAGTGAATCAACACCAACCTCACAAGCTTGCTCCTGCATGGGAAGGCCCTTTTGTCATCACTAATGTGTTAAACAATGGAACCTATCACCTGTATAATCTCATGAAACAGATAGATGAGCCACGAGCCTGGAATGCAGACCTGCTCCGGCATTTTTACACTTGAGACAAGAGTTTTCTGATGTAATAAGAGTACTTCATCAATGCAATTCGCGTTTCTGCGATTAATACTTCGTCGATTCCAACCGTGCAGTTACATTCTTGGGAATACTCCGAGTGATGAGCAATCCTCACATTCGGGGGCTTAGCTGCGAAACATGTGTCGCCTAAGTTAAAAACCATGTCGGGTGGATAGCAGTCCATTCACTCGATGGCCTATTTGTGAATCCGTCTTAGCTTAGGTTCAAAAGAAAATACTCCAAGTGATGAGCGATCCTCACACTCGGGGGCTTGGCTGCGAAACACGTTTTTGCCTAAGCTAAATACCTCGTCGAGTGGATAGTAATCCATTCACTCGACAACTTAGCTGCGAATCGACATTCGCCTAAGTTCAAAAATACTCCGAGTGATGAGCGATCCTCACACTCGGGGGCTTGGCTGCGAAACACGTTTTCGCCTAAGTTAAAAACCTCATCGAGTGGACGGTAATCCATTCACTCGACAACTTAGATGCGAATCGACATTCGGCTAAGTTCAAAAATACTCCGAGTGATGAGCAATCCTCACACTCGGGGGGCTTAGCTGCAAAACACGTTTCGCCTAAGTTAAAAACCTCGTCGAGTGGATGGTAATCCATTCACTCGACAACTTAGATGCGAATCGACATTCGCCTAAGTTCAAAAAATATTCCGAGTGATGAGCAATCCTCCCACTCATGGGCTTAGCCACGAAACACGTTTCGCCTAAGTTAAAAACCTCGTCGAGTGGACAGTAATCCATTCACTCGACAACTTAGATGCGAATCGACATTCGCCTAAGTTCAAAAATACTCCGAGTGATGAGAACTCCTCACACTCGGGGGACTTAGCTGCAAAACATGTTTCGCCTAAGTTAAAAACCTCGTCGAGTGGATGGTAATCCATTCACTCGACAACTTAGATGCGAATCGACATTCGCCTAAGTTCAAAAAATATTCCGAGTGATTAGCAATCCTCACACTCGGGGGCTTAGCTACGAAACACGTTTCGCCTAAGTTAAAAACCTCATTGAGTGGATGGTAATCCATTCACTCGACAATTTAGATGCGAATCGACATTTGCCTAAGTTCAAAAATATTCCGAGTGATGAGCAATCCTCACACTCAGGGACTTAGCGGCGAAACACATTTCGCCTAAGTTAAAAACCTCGTCGGGTGGATGGTAATCTATTCACTCGACAACTTAGCCGTGAATCAACATTCGCCTAAGTTCGAAAATACTCCGAGTGATGAGCAATCCTCACACTCAAAGGCTTAGCTGCGAACACGCTTCGCCTAAGTAAAAAAACAAACTCGGTCAAACAAATGACTGAAAGCCAAATACAAACAAAATCCAAAGGGTAAACCACAGATAAACGTTTTGTACAAAAGCAAATGGGCCAGGCCGAAGGCCTGAACCAAGTTTTAAAGGATACAAATCCACTCGGCATACCGAGGCAAATTTAACTGTTTCTTCCAAAGACAAGTTTTTCAAACGGGAGATAGACTGGCGGGCTCGACGAAAGTGTCCAGGTCGATGCCGTCGGTGATTCTGGTGGCCGCTTCGACGAAGGTCTCCATGAAGTCCTCGAACTGGAGTTTCTTCGTGTTGACCACCTGGAGCTCCTTCAGCCTCTCCTCCCTCACGTCCCTACAATGGACCCTGACCAGTGACAACGCCACGTCGGCCCCGCAGCGAGCAGCAGATTTCTTCCAAGCCTACACTCGACTGGGAAGTTCATTCAAGCGAACCATTATAGAGTTGAGGTCGAGCTGAAGAGTGTCCTCAGGCCATAGCTCCTTGTCGATTCTCTCCATGGCAGATTTCAGTCAGGCAATATAGGCCTGGATGCCTTGGAGTCGGAAGTTGAGTCGCAGCATGTTCATCGCCACTGCATCAGCAACTGGTGACTTGGTGGGATCCAGATTGGGCTCAACCTCCTCTGTCTCCTTCTCAAAGTCTTGGCAGAATTATGTTGAAGAATGGGGAATGGGAGGAGAATCAATGAACTGCGACCCTCAAAGATTTTACAAAGCTCAATCGACAAGAAACACTCACCGTCGAGCAGAATATACATCTTCCTCGAGAATTTGCCCAGATGCTTCTCCAGACCATTACCCCTCTTTATTAATTGTTCGGCCTTCTTGACAAGATTTGCATGCTCCTACTTCAGTTTGGCGTTCTCATCCTCTAGTTTCTTGGCACCCGCCAGCTTTTGATCCGCAGCTTCAGTCTTCTCCGTGGCCGCTCATTGAGCGTCAGCAAGCGCCTTGTCCTTCTCCTCCAGCGCCTTCTTCATGGAATCTAAAGAAACAACATTGTTGAGTCGTGCTCGGAGTTGACGGTTTTCATTGCGTACGTGTGTTCGAGTGAGAGCACTCGGTTCAAAACATGAAGAATGAAGGGGAGAATGCAGAAAGTCAGCAGTAATTACCTCCCAAGGTCTTCATCTCAGCACGCACTCGCTCCAGGGCGTTGTTGGCAACCGCCAGATCCACCTACAACCGGTTTCTCTCATCCTCCATGTCCTTGTATTGTTTCCCAAGTTCGCAAGCCGTCTGGAACCAACAAAAGACAGGAATTCAATCGACAAGTGGTTCCTGGACAGTCGACTGAGTTATGACACCGGCGAATGACTATCTTGCAACCTTGGAACAACCTAAGAAGAATTCAAGCAAAAAGTCCACTCGACATGTCGAGTAGCCCTAGCGCTCCGCGCGCCATAAACAAATTTAAAGTTGTCTCTATTAAGATCCCTGCCGATGCAGCATTCGACAGCGGTCTCGGGGACTACCCCAGTGGGTGCACTAAGAGTGCCCCTACTGAGACGGTTAACTCTCAATCCGTCGAGTAACTCGTCAGAAAAAAAAACTCGACATGTCGAGTGACCCCAGTACCACGCGTACGATAGTTTTCAAGCCTACTGTTTATCGTTTGCGATGAACAGTAGCCTCGGGGACTACACCCAGCGGGTGCACTTAGCGTGCCCCCACTGGTTATTCAAACATTCGACAAGCTCAGGCCTGTCACGACACTCGACCCGTCGAGTGACGCATCCCCCCTACTCTATGAAGTGCAGTCTATCCTTATGCAGCTAAATCTGAGAACGGTTTCATAACTAAACCAAAACTAAACCATACCCGTACACTTATGTCTCCAAACCAAAACTAAACCATAACCATTTCATACCATTTTCAGCCCAACCAAAACTAAACCCAAATTTTTTTCCACCCAAACCGGTTTAAACCCAGTACATAACCATGGGTTTAAACCCAATACAAAACCATATTCAACTTCAGTTTAAGAGTGACATGCCAAACAATAATTTAACAGTGAGACAACTGTTTCATCTATTTTCTACAGGATAATTTAACAAAATAAAGTAGAAAGTTCATCTATTTTTATAGGACCAGCAACTTGACAACACATTTGAATGTTCATCTGTTTCTTCTTCGCCGGCATATGTGAGATGACTTTGCTGCTTGATAAGCTCTTTAGCTCCCCCGGCCAAGCCATGACACTTTCGCACCACCATGCTAAACCACTGTTGCATCATATAGAGAGTTCTATCAAATCTCTTTAAAAAACAAGGCTGAACACTGAATTTTACCAACTATGCTGAACACTAAATTTACTCGCCATTTTACTATTTTTCGTTCCAAGCTGAACAGTGAATTTTAGCAACAGGGTTAAACAATGAATTTGTTCATATACAAATGAACACTGAATCTTAAAGCAATTTTTTTCATATCAAACAGCTCAACAATATTTGACTCTGAATGTTGTTTATGCATATTCAGATTTTTCTTGTTATGCAAAACAACTCACCCTCCTTTGGTATGAACAACCAATCTTTAGCACAAACGAGCGCTTCTAGCATATTCGGGGTCAAAGAGCTTCTCGAGTCGCCAAGTATCCTTTTACCACAACTAAACGCTGCTTCAGACGCCACTGTGCTCAAAGGAATTGTGAGAAAGTCACGAGCCATGGAAGCCAATATAGGAAACTTCTCGGCATGCCTCTTCCACCAACCCAAGACATCAAAGTCCGCACCATCCTCCTCGGATGCTTCTTCCAAGTATGCGTCAAGCTCGGATTTGTGTACACGTGTCCTCCGACGAGACTTGTGCTGGGGAAACTCTTCTTCCAATTTTCTTTTCCCTACAATAGGTGATCCAATAGTGGTACTGCCTTGACTAGAAGGTATCGAGTGTGCAGTGCTTGTCGCTACAACTAGTTCATATTCCTTGACATACTTTCTCACCCATTATAAAGCAACCTCCACTTGTTTTGAAACCTCCTCCTGGTTGGTAGACAACTTGTAGTAGAAGAAATCCAGGTAATCTTCTTTCCTCCTTGGATCCAGGAATGTAGCAATGACAAGTGCGTGGTTGAAGGCAATGTCCTTGATTTTTCTACGATGGTTAGGCTCTGCATTCTCCTTATCCTCCGGATCCCAATATTTATCCAACTTTGTTTGCATCGCTGCCGCCAATTCCTTCAACACATCAGACGTCTACCAACCCGGATCTTTCAATGCATGGTGAATACAAAGCACAACCGGCAGAAACTTATGTGCAGTTGGCTTCCTGTGAGCTGAAACAATTAAAGTAAGCTCTTCAAAAGCTTTTAGAAACTCACAAATAGCTTCTGCCCTCTTCCATTCTTCATCACTTGGAGATTCTATCATCTTTCGAGTGGCATAACTAGTGAGGACAGATTTGTATCTCAATGCTTCTACAAGCATTTTCCAAGTTGAGTTCCATCTGGTTGGTGTGTCAACAGAGATACCTTTCTTTGGAGGCAGGCCCATCCCAACTACAATTGTATTGAATTCTTGAAGCCTTGAAGAAGAAGAGTCAATTTATTTCAGCAGCTCATGTATCTTGTCAATAGCTCCATGGATTATTTTCATTCCATCCTGAACCAAGATATTAAGAATGTGTGCACAACACCTGACATGCAAATGTTGACCTTCAAGGAGCAACTCATGTTTGTGATATTTTATTAACTCATCACATGCATTAGTATTATTACTGGCATTATCTAGTGTCAAAGTGAATAGCTTGCCCCTTATGCCCCATTCTGTTAAGCAACCAACGATTTCTTCTTCTATCGCATAGCCTGTGTGGGGATACATCACGTCTGTGAAACTTATGATCTTCTTCTTGTAGTTGAATTCTGCATTGATATAATGGGTGGTGATGGACATGTAGCCCAAATTCTGTGATGATGTCCACATGTCAGATGTTAAGCAAATGCGAGAGTCCAAATTTTGGAGCTCAACTTCAATATCTTTCTTCATTCCCTTATACATCTTCAATGCGTCATCACGAATTGTGTGACGACCCTTGATTTGAAATGCTAGCTGCAATGAGTCAATCCATGGCTGAAGGTGTGTATCTTCGAACTTAAGAAAGGGGATCTCAGCATGGATGCAAAACTTGACCATTAGTTCACGACTAACTTTTTCATCAAACACAAACAGGTCTTCGGATGGCTTTTTTTCATGGTCAACAGAAATCTCTTCCTGCAAGCATCCTCAATTGATCGGCAAGCCTCTGCAATATGGGTTCTCAAACTGCTAGTCCCAAACTTGGTGTGAAGTTGTACTCGACAGTATTTGCACACGGCCTTGGGGTCTCCTTCTACAACAACCAGTTCTTGTTCATAGTGCTCCCATACCTTGGACCTTCTAGCATGTGGTACTTGACTCGTATCCTCATCCATGGAATCGGCAGTCTCAGAACCCTCTGAGGTAGACATGCCTCAAATTTTTAGAGCACTCTGCATGGGAAAATACATGTGGATATTACTGTTAGAAAATGCAGTGAAAGGAAAAATGCAAGCACCATATTAACAGAGATTTGCAAAAAGAAACAACTAACTACTTGATGTACATTAGATAGTTCATCGCTAACTCAACATATTCTGACAAACAAATGGCAGAATAATAGGAATTTTATTCTGATGAATCTAATCTAATCCAATCTGCACTTCTACCAATTCAGTTTTATATTACGAGTCGTAATATAAACTCAAGTGAATATCAAGTGACACCTAATGCTTAGGAGACACTTAGTTGTTTGCTTCATATGTTCAAAAATGACACCTAATGTTTTTAAAGCTGAATCTGAGTTGTACTTTATATCGTTTTATAAACCTTAAATTCATATAAAGTTAATTCTTGATGGTAGGGGATCTCAAGTGTTTCAGTCAACTAAGTTTAGTCAGAGATACTGTACAGGGTGTAAACTAGGACAAGAACTAACTGATAATGAAGCTAGGACAAGAACTGAACTTTTCACACAATCGAGTTTGGGGTCTCTACCTGCGGAGCGTACTGATTGGGGTCGGGCGCAGATCCCCGTTGCAGATGCAGCTCCTCCAGCCGGTGGCTTCCTTGGCGCCGTCGGGAACTTCACGGCCGTCCACTTCAGCTTGCTCCCAGCACCGGCGTTCGACGGCACATCTCCGGCTCATGCGGCGACATCTCCATGTGGTAGCAGCGAGCGGTGCGGTGATACTCCGGATCGAGGAGTGGATGGGAGGAGATGAGGATACCGATGGCCGGCGGGAGGAGGTGGTGCGGGCGTGCGGCGGCCGGCGGGGAGGAGGCGTGCGTTGGGCGGGTGGCGGCCGAGCTGGGAGGGAGGACCGGAGTCCGGAGGAGGCGTGCATGCGGCTGCCCTCAGTTGGAGCCTTAGAGGTCAGGAACCAGAGCAAGAACTGGGTTGTACCCACAGTTTTCAGCACATAATACATCAAATGGTTTAGGCCCATAACCAACCATATCCAAACTGTTTTTTCAACAAAACCAAACCAAACCAAACTTAAAAAGCCTCAACCCAATAAAACCTAAACTAGTCGAGCGCAAAATAAAAAACCAAACCGTTTAAACCGGTTTTTCTAAAACCATTCTCAGATTTATATGCAGCGTCATATCATGGTTTGCCAATAATATCCATGAAACCTGCAAGGTAGCTACGTAGTGGTGTAATTCAAGGCAAAGTGTATCCTGTATACAACAGACTCTAAGACCCCTGCTGATGCAAGCACTCGATAGCGGTCTCAGGGACTACACCTAGTGGGTGCCCTAAGAGTGCCCCCACTGAGATGGTTAACTCTCGATCCGTCGAGTAACTCGCTAGAAAATACACTCGACAAGGTCAGCCCTGTCGTAACACTCGTCCCGTCGAGTGACGCACCCCCCTACTCTATGAAGTGTAGTCTATCCTTATGCAGCGTCATATCATGGTTTGCCAATAATATCCATGAAACCTGCAAGGTAGCTACGAAGTGTTGTGATTCAAAGGAAAAATGTATCCCATATACAATAAACTCTAAGACCCCTGTCGATGCAAGCACTCGACAATGGTCTCGGGGACTACACCCAGTGGGTGCACTAAGAGCGACCCCACTGAGACGGTTAATTCTCGATTCGTCGAGTAACTCGTCAGAAAAAAATATACGCTCGACATGTCGAGCGGACCTAGTACCACGCGTACTACAATTCCAATCCTACTCGACTATGATACGATCTATTCGAGTGGAGAAAGTTCAAACATTCTACAGCAATCACCAAATGGGTGTACAGCAGCCAAGAGAAGACAAGAATTCAATCGACAATGGACTTACAATCGAACTTACTCGGACATTGGTGCGGAGGGCTGCGCTGACGTCAAAAGCTAGTTTGCTGGCCTCGTACACCTCCTTGGTCCTCAACATGAGCTGCTCCGCCTGGATCATGGCTTCCTTCATAGCTCCGGTCTGATCTTCTGGGGTGCGATGCAAAGAGAAGGCCGTCACAGGTGGGGTCGTCATGGTCACAGGAGCAGCTGAGACAATCTGAGGGGGGCCAGTTGGAGTCGACGCCACAGTGGTCGAGATGGCTAGAGGAGCATGTGACAGAGGTGCTGCAAATTCAGCCATGGGTTGTGTTGAGCCACCTCCCCCCTCGGAAGACTCTACAGTCGAAAGCTGAAGCACTTGCGCCGATGATGCTCCTTGGATGCGAGGGCGCGAAGTGTCCAGTCGCTCCTCGTCGTCCTCCACCTGAATGACCTCTGCATCGATAACCGACAGTGTTAACATCTACATGTGTCGAGTCCCATTCGGACGAACCAACAACTATCTAACCTCTATGAGAAGTGGCCGCGTCAGCATTGTCGACATCCATTGATTCCCCTCCATCTCAATGAGGCGAAGACACAGATGTAGCAGCTCTGACGGATTGAATGACATTCGGTCAGATACAACTCCAGACTTCAGTCGACAGAACAAGTATGGAAATAAACACTTACGTGGAGACAACAAGCACTGCCACCCTCATGCGAGGCAAAGCCTTGCGAGGCTTGGTGACGGCTTGCTTGGGCTGCTTGGCCAGTTTTTCGCTCGGCTCAGCGGTCGAAGGGCGGCTCCGTTTCAAGTTCTTCTCACTAGGGCCCGAAGCCCTGTCCTCAATAGTTGACGGATCTTGGCGGGACTTGGTGCGGCTTTTGTGTCGGGGAGGTGACTCAACTTCTTCCTCCTCGCCGAAGTCCTCGTATTCTTCCTCGGTGTAGGAAGAACCGTCGCCGTCCACACTGCCGCCCTCGCTCACCACGCCATCTTCAACATGGTTCGCGTCGGGAACGGGCGAGTGCATGTGCATTCATTCCTGCATGATTCAAGCAAAGAAATCATTTCAATATATCACTCATTAGTATAATATATCAGTCGACATCACACAACTCACTAGGTTCTTCGGCGGGTTTTCGGCCGAGTATGGCCGGATCCTCTTGGCTCCCAAAGGATTGTCGCAAGCTCCGATGATGCTATGGAGCCACTGCTCGATAGTTTTCTGAGGAACTTCCTCGGGATGCGTCCTTGTCGAGTCCTTAGGGCCCGCGTAGTGCCACATGGTGTGGTCTCTAGCTTGGAGTGGCTGAATGCGTCGACCGAGAAACGTCTCCAATAGGTCCATGCCAGTCACTCCACCCCGGATCAGCTGCACCACCGCTTCAACCAAGATGCCTACTTGGAGGTGCTCCTCTTCAGTCACCTTCAGAGACTTGGGGACAGCTGGACGATCGGGTGTATATGGGGGAAGGCCAGTTGACATATTGGGCGATGCTAGATCCTTGCAGTAGAACCAGGTCGACTGCCAACCTCTGACAGACTCAGGAAAGGTCATGGCAGGGAAGGAGCTACGAGCTCTTTTCTGAACTCCTAAACCTCCGCACAGCTGGAGCACGTGAGTCTTCCCATCAGCCGGGATGGCTTTCTTCATGGTCTAGGATCTGACTGTGAAGAGATGTTTGAACAATCCCCAATGGGGAGAGCAGCCCAGGAAATATTCGCACAAAGTGACGAATGCAGACAAATAGGCGATGGTATTCGGCAAGAGGTGGTGCAGTTGGGCACCAAAATTATTCAGAAATCCCCTAAAGAACAGGTGGGAAGCAGAGAAAAACCTCGCTCGACATGGGAGAGAAGGAGGACCCGCTCCCCGTCGCGCGGCTCCGGCTCGCCCTCCTCCCCCGTCAGCCTCCAGGCGTCGTCCGCCACGAGCCCGTCGGAGACGAGGCCCTCCATGTCCTCACGGGTGACGACAGAGGGGAGAAAATCCCCCGGCATCCAACCCGCCGGCGCAGTGAATCGGGCGGTCGAGGGCTTCTTGCCTTTGAGCTTCGCCGCCCCCTTCTTCGCTCGCTCCAGCTTCTCCATCGTGTTCTTCATCTTCGTCGCAACATCTCTCATCGAGGGAGATCAGAGTGGGGCGCTGGGAGCAGAGGAGGCGGAGGAAAAGAGAGAAACAACTGGCGGAGGTACTGTGCAAACGGCAGCGCAGAAAGCTTTATACGCTGCCAAGTGTCTCACTGACCATTGGACCCGCGAGGTTACCGTGCGCGCCAACCGCTGACGGCGCTCGATATGTGGCGATACGACCGGCACGAAGATCGAGGCATCGCGCCTTCACTTGACCTGATAGTGGCGTAATCATCACGCGAGCATGCGCGCTTCCCAAATTTTCGTATCCCGGAAAATCCGGGTCTATCAGATCGACCCGTCGCCTCCCAAGATACTGTCAGCTCACTCGGACCAAAACAAATGCTGAACATCCACTCGGACACCTTTAAGGCTGAATGGATCCGGGCGAGCAAAGAAGAATTCAATCGACGCAAGTTTCTTTGATGCCCCGAATATCATTCGGAAGATTTTGCGTGTCGATCCTGAATGAACACTAATGATCAGAGTTCAATCGCCGCAATTTCCATGGAAATCCCAAATATCATTCGGAGGATCTGATGCACTAACTCAAGGTCTACGTTGATACCTCCTTCCACCACTCAAACCCCGATCCATTCGGGGGCTAATGACGAGGATATGTACCTAGGGTAGGGTCCTAGGCAAGGCCCACATACCCTACCTAAGGACACCACATGGGAGGACTTGAAGATCAAGCATGAACTTCCAAGTGGATCCCTGGAGACGTTCAAAGTCACTCGACAGTAAACCACTCGAAGACTCCTTGTTTCACTCGGCAATCGCGTGTCACTCGGAAGACCTCGCTTTCACTCGACACCAGAAGACCAGGAGCCACCATCAAGAGCCTAACGGGCAGATGCTGGTTCAATGGTCATCAGTAGCTTTTATTACGTACGTTACCTGTAACGACATACTTTAAACCCCATGACCAGACCCTTTGGTGTGGGGCAATTATGAGGGGCAGCGAACTCTATATAAGCCGCCCCTCCCCTCCTGCACAAGGGTTCACAACCATTGTAATATCAACATTCCACACGACATAAAGGTCCCGAGCACTGAGACGTAGGGTTGTTGCCTCCACGAGAGGGGCCTATACTCATACATTTGTGTGTACACTCTCGTCGTAGCTAGGACTCTGCCCTCTCCCTTCGTACCCCTACCATCTAATATCAGGCTCGTGGCAACTCTCGTCGAGGGAGATCGGATTGGGGCGCTGGGAGCAGAGGAGGCGGAGGAAAAGAGAGAAAGAACTGGCAGAGGTACTGTGCAAACCGCAGCGCAGAAAGCTTTATACGCTGCCGAGTGTCTCACTGACCAGTGGACCCGCAGGGTTACCGCGCACGCCAACCGCTGACGGCGCTCGGTACGTGGCGATACGACCGGCACGAAGATCGAGGCGTCGTGCCTCCACTTAACCCGATCATGGCGTAATCGTCGCGCGAGCGCGCACGCTTCCCAAATTTTCGTATCCTGGAAAATCTGGGTCTGTCAGACCGACCCGTCGCCTCCCAAGATACTGTCAGCTCACTCAGACCAAAACAAATAATGAGCATCTAGTCGGACACCTTTAAGGCTGAATGGATCCGAGCGAGCAGAGAGGAATTCCATCGACACAAGTTTTGTTGAAGCCCCAAATATCATTCGGAAGATTTTGTGTGTTGACCCTGAATGAATGCTAATGCTTAGAGTTCAATCGACACAAGTTTCATGGAAATCCCAAATATCATTCGGAGGATCTGATGCACTAACTCAAGGTCTACGTTGATATGTCTTTCCACCACTCAAACCCCGATCCATTCGGGGGCTAATGACGTGGATATGTCCCTAGGGTAGGGTCCTAGGCAAGTCCCACATACCCTACCTAAGGACACCACATGGGAGGACTTGAAGATCAAGCATGAACTTCCGAGTGGATCCCTGAAGATCAAGTCACTCGACAGTAATCCACTCGGAGACTCCCGCTCTCACTCGACAGTCGCATGTCACTCGGAAGGCCTCGCTTTCGCTTTCACCTAACAGGCAGACGTTGGTTCAATGGTCATTAGTAGCTTTTATTACGTACGTTACTTGTAACAGTAGACTTTAAACCCCACGACCAGGCCCTTAGATGCGGGATAATTATGAGGGGCAGCGAACTCTATATAAGCTGCCCCTCCCCTCCTGCACAAGGGTTCACAACCATTGTAATCTAAACATTCCACATGACATAAAGCTCCCGAGCACTGAGACGTAAGGCTGTTACCTCCACGAGAGGGGCCTGAAATCATACATCTGTGTGTACACCCTCGCCGTAGCTAGGACTTTGCCCTCTCCCTTCGTACCCCTACCATCTACTGTCAGGCTCGTTCCCACGACACGCGCTCTGGAGCATGCTACAGTGCCAATAGGCACTATAGCCATTGCCCACTGCATGGTCCCGACCACCTCGAGCGCCCCCCTCTCGCCAGATGGTCGGCCTTAGCGTTCGCAACACGCCACTCCTTGTCCCCCTCCTCTCTCTCCCTCCTCTTGCCCTCCTCGCCCACGCCGCGGCCGCCGAGACGGCCAACCGCGGAGCTCACACACACGCTACCCCGCCTCTCTCTCCTCTTCCCCTCGGCCTAGACCAACTCCACAAGCACCCCAGACTTGCTTCCTCCCTCTCCCGTGGCCACTGGCCCCGGCCCCGAGCTCGCCGGCGCGCTCGAGCTTAGTGGACCATCGGGCGCCCATATAAGAGCCTCCCAGGCCTCTCTCTCCCCTCTGGTCTCTCTCTCCACTCCCCAGTAGACCCCTTGTGCGCCCTGGAGAACTCCCGAAGCCTCTGCGCTTGGGATCAAGGCGAGGACCACCGCGGCGACCTCGTCGCCGATCTCCTGGTAGCGACCCCCTCCGGTCCCCATTTTCCTTCCGCTGGTCTCCCCTTGCTCAACTGACCCGTTTCCCCCTCGACACCGTCCTCTTTGCAGCTCGACACGACCTCGGTGAGCGCTCCCGAAGCTCCCTCCGCCACGGGTGCTTGCTGTCGGCGACTCCAGCCACCTCCGGCGCTCCCTCCACCTCCGAGGTACCGGCGACTCGACCCCGACTCCATCTCCGCTCTCTCCTGCCTCTGTCGTGCCCTCCACTGCCGCCGGTGAGCCTCCCCCTCTCTGACCCGAGGTGGGAGAAGGATCCGACAGGTGGGTCCCACCTATCGGCCTCTCATCTCCCCCTCCCGCGCTCTCTCTCCCGTAGCGGTCACTGACAGTCGGGCCCCATGCGTCAGGTTTGAACCTGACCACGCGCGTGGTCAGCTGGCTAGCCAGCTGGGCTGGCCCAGCCGCTGGCCGCCTCTGGCCTAGGCTCTAAGGCCTCTCTCTCCTTTTCTTTTTCTTTTCTGTGGGGTTTTTCTAAAAATTTCACAGGATTAAATAAAATTCCAAACCCAATAATCTTTCCACCTAAGTTCCTAGAATATTCCATAGAATTTGTTAGTGCAACTTGTAAAAATATTTGAAAACATTTTATGTATAGTTTTATTTTAAAACCCCTTTTTGGCATTTTTAGCCACTGTTAAAATAGATTTGAAAACCTTTTTCATGTCAAAACCTTAGGAGAATATTTTTAGTATAGTTTCTTGTATTTATCAGAGTAGGGTAGCATTTTTAATGTTAGCTTCAGTGCTCTGTTTTTGTGTGATGCTTATTTTACCGTTATTTATCACGACGATAGATTGCTCTATTGACGAGGGAGTTGGACCCGAAGACTTTGAAGACCCCGAAGAATTTGTTGAGCCAGGCAAGCAACCCTTTGACCATATTAAGAAACTTTTTCATGCATGACATATAACACTTGTTGTTCTGATGATTGATCATGATGTGATGCTCCCCCCTTCGGTGGGATGCCTCTGATACTTTTACCATTAACACTTGCATCATGCATGACCCTACGACCTTATCAGGGTTATGCGGGTGGGTGTAGATAGGATGCTAATAGATGCTACACAAGTGGGATCCGATTTATGCATAGTGATGGAAAGGGAGAAATGATTTCAAAGACTTTTCAATAACCCCGTCAGGTGCGACTAATGCCTGAGGGAGATGATGATGAGCTGGGTGACCACTTGAGAAAGAAGTGGTGTACCGGAGCAAGTGAGTTTGTGTGGTTTCCAAAAACGGATTGGTGTAAGTTGCAACCATTATTCCAACCTTACATGTACGACCACGATACCCCTTATGGGACGGGTCTCTGTTGATTACTTTGGTGGGTACTGGCAAGCATCCCACATTAGTAGTGGCAGGAGTGGCGTGGTCAGTCTGATATGGGGTCATGTCGGTATGGACAATCATGTGATGTCTTCACAGGCACCGGGCACACTATTGGTCCCTTCATGGATGCTATGAGTGATGTACATCATGTGGGCTGGGTACCAATCGAGTGGACTCTTTGTCTAGTATCGCTAGGGGAAAGGCATTGTCCGGGTGCTTACCTCGGGTATGTTATATACCACGAGTCGTGGATGACATGGAAGTTCCCCGAGTCTTGTGGGTAAAGTGTGCAACCTCTATAGAGTGTAAAACTATTCAAATAGTCGTGTCCATAGTCAAGGACAGTTAGATGACTGCTCTTGTGCTACGTCCAAATGTTTTCACAAATGATGTGTGTGCGTGTGTTGGTGATAAGGATGGTACTTGAGCTAAGTCCGATGACTTGGCCTGGCAATTGACTAAGTTCGATGACTTAGCATAATGAAAGAACATGAGATGTTCAACCCCTGCTTATGATGGTATTTGTAACTTGTTCATATGGATACTTGTCAACTGATGATGCATGCTTACCTAGTTACTTGATCATGTTATTGCATTCAAAATTGGCTTTCCGCAACTTACCTACTTAGTGCTATACCATGCATCATTATTACCCGTTCCACAACTTGGGTTGCTTGTGAGTACATTCAAAGTACTCATTGGCTTGCCACTGGTTATTTAATTGGCCAGGCATGGAAGAACAGGAGTATGTTGAAGAGTTCGCTGGTGACGAACATGCGAACTAGGACGCTTCCTAGTCAGAATGCCTGTAGGTTAAGGCACATGGCATGGGTTCACGCTTTCGATCAAGATTTCCGCTGCTTGTTCTATTTAAGTGTTTGGCCATCGTGGCCCTATCTATGTAAGACTAGACCTTCATGGTCTTTATTTGTGTAAGATGCTACATGTGGATGTAAGACTCTTATTATTCAGCTTTTGTGTGTTCAGTGAGCATTGTTCTCTGGGATCACTGTACACATGTGTCGGGACCCCGATCCTAAGTCATATGATTCCATACTGTAACAAGCCACATCACTTTGCGACCTCACGCACGATACTCCACGGCTGCAGCCTTACCTTGGCCGGGACTGTTTGCGTCTTTCGGCTCACGTATGTGAACGTGTCGCTGGCAATCACACAACAAAGAACCCGGGCCGACATGACTAGTCATAGAACCCAAGTGGCACATCCGTACGGAAACAGGCATACATAACCCAGCAATGCAGGTGTCGGCCTCAAGCGTGTGTAGACGAGTCATAGCAAGCTACAAGGACTCCATTACGTCGCGAGACACGGATGTCATCACTGCACGTAGACGAGTCGTAGAAGGCTACAGGGACTCCATTACACTGCGAGACATTTCCCCGAAGGAACAGACACAGCAGCAAAGAAGGATACACGCCGGTCAATCAATGTGTCCGGAGCAGTAGCAAGCTACCATGGCTCGGTGGAAGCACAAAGAGGCAGTTTCCCGTAATGAGTACTACTAAAGGCACACGACTAGGTGTCGGATCCCATACATACCGTTGCACGTCACATGTACGCACGACATGCCCAATATGCATAGATACAACTATGGCATCACAACATAACCATACAACAACATGACTTTTATTTAAGAGGCTCAGACGAGCCTTGCATAATATGTTCTTACAGATAGGGGTCACATGACCCGACACTCAAGTCATACAAACAAAGTCATACAAGCCAGCGGAAACTTAAGCTATCTGAGTACAGACGGCAAAATAGAAGAGAGGCACACGGCCTGACTATCTACAACCCACCACACGGGCAAGATCGTAGCTGGGACCCCAACTATTCGGCATCGTCAACGTCTGGATAGAACCCACCTGATGGGTCCTGGTTCTCTTCTCCAACATTAATTAAGCAAGGATGAGTACAATCGTACTTAGCAAGTCTTTAAAACAGACCTAGTCTATTTATGCTTATGTATCAACAAAGGGAGGTGGTGGAGTTTATGCAGAATGCCAGCTTTGACTCATGGCTAACCTACACTACTCAGTTTTAAACTCTTTGTTACAATTTTAGTTATCACACACGAGTCCACTATCTCCATCACAATACACCACCATGGATTCACCTTCCCCTTCCGGAAGAGTGCCATCAACGGTACTCACACTTGTCTTGATATTTTTAGGAGTATCCATTTGATTATCTATGAACAGCATAAGTTCTCCAAGTAGTCCGTATCCGAGGACGCGGCTATTTGAATAGTTTCAAACCCTGCAGGGGTATACTTCTTCACACACGCTCTCGCCACTTATCGTTGTGTGCCATAAACCATGCACCTCGGCAACCTTCAAGCGGATGCCCAGCAAGGGAGTCGGCCATGACCGTCAATCACATAAGACGTCTAGTCCAGGTTACCGCCTATCTGAGACTGGCCCGCACGGAAGTCCGGCCGAAGTTTCCGCTATGGTCCCAAACGATGTGCGCAGGGTTCCCAAGCCCACCATTCGGGTGACCCTTGGTACACCGTGCCACTGCCTACCGCGTCGTAACCCACCCCGAGGGTCAGCGTTACGCACGGCCTCCAGCATACTATAAACACCAGAAACTACTTGCAATACCTGGACCAAGGACTAAGCGACTGATAAGTCGAGAGGGGTCAAGTTACCGAAACCCAATGCGTGGTAGTAACTAGTCTTGGATCACAAACATGGAACCCAGTTCCTAAGAACGGTCCCAATGAGACAACCCACTATGTACTCCTACATAGCCTCTCATCGCTACCTTTACCAGATCGTATTCATTATGAGCTCATCACATCGGACAACACTGTTTCACTCTGGTTCATCACCCAGATGAATCAGACCTGACATACTCTAAGCATAGCAAGCATAGCAGGCAAAGTAAGCTAAGCACATCATGGCACAAGCATCTACCAGGTATGCTAGGTTGCAAGGTTTAGCTATTTACTGTGACAAGATCAGGTCATGCATAAGAATAGGACCATCTATCGTGTATGACTGACATGTGATTGTTTGTCCTAATGCAATAAACGAGAGCAGGAGCGAGAGAGTGGAATGTTATCGGAATGATCAATGGGGTTGCTTGCCTTGCTGGGTTGCGACGGAGTTCTCTCCTTCGTCGGGGTACGGAGTAGTATCCTCCGGATTAGGGCCTACCGCAACGCAAATAAAAGCATTCAATACAAGCAGATGCAACAATATGATGCATGATCATGGCATAGTAGTATGCATGGGTGAGCTAATGTAACTAGTGATCATGTCAATTTCAAATGAGTTTGAATATAGGTTCAAAGTTGTTCTCATTTCAAATTCCATATATTGACCTAATGTTAAATATCCATGTTTACCTATTGAGGTTGCTCTAACATGCATGAGAAAAGCACCATTGGATTCATTGGATTTTCTGATAAATTTTCATATATAAATTATTTTCATCTGACTTACAGATTAATTTATATGATTTTTCAAAGCTTTAAATAATTTCTAGAATTATTTTTAAATAAGAAATTGAATTATGACATCAGCTGGTCAGCTGACCCGGCCCAGAGTCAAACCTGACATGTGGGGTCCACATGTCAGTGACTAATTAGCTTAATTAATTAAGTTAATTAGCTTATTACTAATATGTGATTAGCCAGAGGCTGGTCCCACCTGTCATTGACTCACAGAGTCAAGCCAGGGCCCACCTTTGGTCAAACCCACCGGAGTTGGCCGGCGGCTCGACGCTGGTGACCACCAGAGACGGCGGCGGCCATCGGGTTTCTCCTACAGGCAACCAATCGGCGCGCTGAGACCACCGGCGTGTAGCCCGTGCATGACCGCATCCATCCGAGGCCACAAGAGGTCATGGGGTCGCCGGAGCTCGCCGGAAACGAGCTCGTGGCGGCGGCCGGAGCTCCGGCTCGGATCAAAACTTGACACAGGGCACGGGGCGATGCTGCAATGGGCTCTACAGGCTCCTGGGAACTCCAGGAGTTCAACCATGCACGCGCACGTGAGCTTGGAGGGCTCTACGCACGGCGGCGACCATCGACGGCGGCGAGAGGTTCTCGGGTCCGGTGACGTAGCTAGCTAGGGGACGCCAGAGAGAGGGGAAGCACAGGGGGAAGGAAGAGGGGCTCATGGCAGTTCTATGGAGCTGGTCAGCGGGCTCGGGGAGACAGCGTCGGCGACGAATCGATGTCCGGCGACGGCGGCCTTCGGCAGGGGATCGGGAGAGAGAGCAGAGGGGAGAGGGAGGGGGAGAATGAGCTCGGGGGAGAGAGCTCGCGCGTCTTCCAAGTGCGGGGAAGCAGGAGAGCAGCCTGCTCCGTGGAAGCAAGAGGTGGAGGCCGCCGAGGGCTCTGTCGCCACCTCGACGCCTACTAGCGCGAGGTGGAAGATGACCTTCCCACCCCTGGTGGGCTGGGTTGGGCCTTCCACTTCATAGGTAAGTCTCCTCTCTTTTCTTTTTATTTGTGTTTTCTGATTTCAACTAACATTTGTTTATTTCTTTGCAGGTCCAAATACCCTTTCAAATAATTCCAAAACTTTTATATAGTCAAATTTGAATATTTCAAACTTGTATAAAAAGTTTCAGATTATTTTGAAAACAGTTATAATGATAATATTTTTATTTGTCATTTTCAGAGACTTAAATCAGTAATTTAAATTATTTGAAATGTTCAAATAATTAGAATGGTCCCTGGTATATCCATGTCCCCAATTATCAGACATAGGGAACATTTTTTATGGGCATTTTGGATTTGTTGAAATTTCATTTATCTGGAATTTCTTTAATTCATTAAGTGCTTGGGGTTTCTTTTCTTTCTCCCCATTTCATATTGATGCAATGATGATGATGATGATGCAAACACATTGCTAGCCTAGGACACTTGCTAGGGTTGTGACAACGTGCATTCGGTGATCACGACTTATGAGTCGGGGTCCCCACAGATTGTAGAAAGCCCTTAGTTAGCATGGACGTTAGTCAGGATAAAATCGTTTTTCAAAAACTACACCTAGCACCTATACTTAGGAATTTTGTACTGTTTACCTCTTCTATTCTTCGCACAATAGTTTGCTGACTCTCCTCCCTTCAAAACTTTGTAGATGGCCGTCATACCCGAAGCCTTCTTGACGTCCGGCTTTCCTTTACTCCTTGGGGATAGCCTGGAGAAGTGCCAGTTTCGCCAACCACCCGTTTTCCTCTACCACGAGCACTGGGTCGATGTCGTCATGAAGGACTACCACGTGGATGTGGTCGTGAAGGCAAACGACTCCCCGACCAGTTGGTTCTTTGAAGCACCACGGATGGAGACCATGATACTCACAGTCGAGTCAACTGCACGCAAGGCACTCCTACACCTTCGAGACATCATTCCAGAGATGGCTGACGAGCCGGCTGCTCGCTACCTTCCCTTCAGCAAGGATGATCTTGGCGAGAGTGGATGCTAGTTCCGACCCAGGAGGATGGCACACCACTCAGGTTCCAGACCTACTTCGGCCTCTCTGCCGATAGTATGGTTCACCACTTGATTAAGGAGTCTGTGAAGCTCCGTGAGGAACTTCATCACACCCGAGAGCTACTTTGGCAAGCCAAGACAAAGCCAGACAAGATCAAGAAGGATGGAGCCCCCGAGGGATGACCAGCTGTCGCTTACAGAGGAGAATACCCCCAGCTAGTGATGCACCCACACGTCGTCATCGCATGAGTGCGAAGGAGTACCGTGAGCTCTTCACTGACCCGCCACCAAAGCGTCGTCAGGATGGACCTCCTCGTTCCCCGACCCCTTCGACCGGGAATGATGTCCGTTCGGATGATGAACAGGAGGAAGACCTAGAGGAGCGTGACTACAAGACCGAGCACTCCACCACCCGAGTCTGAGAACCCCTAGGGTAGGATCAGTCATGTATCCCTCATGCGAAGTCGAGTCCGTGTAATGGTTCATATGAAACCATGTGTGCTTTTTGTTTGTGTTCCGATGCAATTCGCGCTTTTGCCTGAGGCAACATGTAAGCGACTCCATCGTCTATCTTAATATATGTTGGTCTTTTGACCTTTGTTTTACCACACTTGCACTCGACCGACCCCCTTAGGCACACTCTTCCATTGTTGCTTTTCCTCTCGTCTATCCTAGTTGTTTGACTTGGCTGCTCCAAACAGGATGGTGACTGCTACCCGCAACAGCTCTTTCACCAACCCGAAGCCGGCAACTCATGCCAGCAATAGGGAGCTGGTGGGGCTGCTCACGCTGGAGGACACCAGGAGCAGCCACAAGGCGACATTCCCCCGCCACCACCTCCACCGGAGAACATGACCATAGCTCAGTTTCTCCAAGTTTTCTGGGAGGAACGCCAAGCCAACAATGCTGCTATCCAACAGATGGCTCAGGCCCTTGTGAACAACCAACAGCAAGGCAGGAACGGTAATGGTCGCTCCACTCTGTCTGAGTTCATGAGGAACTCGCCCCCAACCTTCACCGAGACTGATGAACCATTGGATGCTGATGACTGGATCCGCATCATCGAGGACCTCCTTGCACTGGTCAATTGCAATGAGGACCGTGAGAAGGTGCTTTATGCCTCTCACTGCCTCGGAGGTATCGCCCGAGCTTGGTGGGAGGGGTTCAAGGTCATGCAAGGTGAGCGTGTGATCACTTGGAATGACTTCAAGGAAGGATTCCGCACTGCCCACATTCCTTCTGGGATCATGGCTATCAAGAAGAGAGAATTCTGGGCACTGAAGCAAGGAAGTGGCTATGTCAAGGAGTACCTGCAGAAGTTCAACCTGCGGTCAAGGTATGCACCTGAAGCTATCAACATGGAGGCTGCCAAGAAGGAACGCTTCATGGAAGGACTTCAGTAGACCCTATAGTATCAGCTCATCGTCTGCGACTGTTGTACCTTCTTCGACCTGGTGAACATGGACCTCATGATGGAAGACAAGCGTCATGCCATAGACGACACCTGCAAGCGCAAGATGATCAGCAAGGGTAGCTCCAGCAACCAGAAGCCTCGCCCTTGGCAGCCAACCCCAGCCAAGCCGACCTATCAGCCACAGCAGGCTAGACCTCCTGCGCCTCGTCCAAGCTACCGGCCTCAGCAGTATGCCAATCCCAGGCCAGCTTACAACCAAAAACCCAATAACACCAACGTCGGTAGGAACTACAACAACAACCCTGGGCAAGTCGCTTGCTTTGGATGTGGTCAGCCAGGACACATCTCTAGGTTGTGTCCCAACAAGAAACCAGATGCACCGCGCCCCAATGCGCCAAACCAAGGTTAAGGCCGTGGAGAACCCCCAAGGAACCCCTCTCCCCGCAACCAGCCCAACAATGGCAAGGGTCGGGTGAACCACATCACCGCAGAGGAAGGCCAGGAAGACCCGGATGTCATACTAGGTATGTTCCTCGTCAACTCAACCCCAGCAACAGTATTGTTTGATTGTGGAGCTTCGCATTCTTTTGTCATCCAAAAGTTTGCACTAGAGAGTGGCATGAAGCCTACACCCCTGGGTAGTCGTATGTTGATACAAACCCCGGGATCGGTTATGAAGTTTGGGATAGGTTGTAAGGGAGTTGAGATTAACACCAATGGGGTAGATTTCCTAGTAGACCTTATCGTTCTAAAGTTAGAAGGCTTGGATGTGATCCTAGGAATGTATTGGTTGACCAAGCACCAAGGCTTGTTAGACTGTGCCAAGAGGATTGTCACCATGACGAATAGCCAAGGAGTGGAAGTCAAGTATGCTCCCAACCCTGCCTCCACTCAATCCCCTCAGGCTAACTATCTATCGGAAGTTGAGTTGGATCAAGTGCCAGTGGTATGTGAATACCCGGATGTGTTTCCAGATGAGCTCCCCGGAATGCCTCCAGACCGCGGCATTGAGTTCATCATTGAGCTTATGCCTAGATCAAGGCCCATCTATAAGAAGGCCTACAGGATGAGATCCAAAGAGTTGGTTGAATTGAAGAAGCAACTGGCAGAGCAGCTCAGAAAAGGATTCATTCTCCCTAGTGCCTCTCCTTGGGGATCACCTGTTTTATTTGTGTCAAAGAGGGACGGAACTATCAGACTCTGTGTCGATTACCATTCTCTCAATGAGGTCACAATAAAGAACAAGTACCCACTCCCCAAGATTGAAGACCTGTTTGATGAGTTAAATGGAGCCAAGGTGTTTTCCAAGATCGACCTCGTGTCAGGGTACTATCAGCTGAAGATCAGACCCCAAGACATTCCGAAGACGGCATTTGTAACCCGGTATGGCTTGTATGAATACACGGTCATATCATTTGGGTTAACCAATGCCCCCGCCTACTTCATGTATCTCATGAATAAAGTCTTCATGGAGTACTTGGACAAGTTCATTGTCGTCTTCATTGATGACATACTTGTCTTCTCCAAGTCTGAAGAAGAACATGACGAGCACTTGAGACTGGTCCTAGAGAAGCTTCGAGAGCACCAGCTTTATGCCAAGTTCAGCAAGTGTGAATTCTGGCTGCATGAAGTTGGATTCTTGGGTCATGTGTTGACTGCAGAAGGATTATGAGTGGATCCTACCAAGATTGAAGCCGTGACTGAATGGCAAACTCCTACCACCGTGAAGGAAATCAGGAGCTTCCTCGGACTCTTGGGATATTACCGCAAGTTCGTGGAAGGGTTCTCAAGCATTGCCCGACCCATGAACCAGCTTTTGAAGAGGGACAAGAAGTTCAAATGGACAGCTAAGTGCGAGGAAAGCTTCCAGGATCTCAAGAAGAGATTGACCACAACCCCTGTTTTGGCCACCCCCGATATTCACAAGGAGTTTGTGATATATTGTGATGCATCAAGGACCGGGCTTGGAGGTGTTCTGATGCAAGAAGGCAGAGTCATAGCATATCTATCCAGACAGCTACGTCCTCATGAAGAGAACTACGCCACTCATGACCTTGAGTTGGCAGCCGCGGTTCATGCCTTGAAGACATGGAGACATTACCTTCTAGGGAAGCAATGTGAGATATACACAGACCACAAGAGTTTGAAGTATATTTTCACCCAAAGAGAATCGAACATGAGGCAGCGAAGATGGTTGGAGTTGATAAAGGATTACGACCTCAGTGTTCAATACCACCCCGGAAAGGCCAACGTGGTAGCCGACGCCTTAAGCAGAAAGGCTTGTTCCTTGAATGCTACGATTAAGGAAAGGCTACCTGCCCTGTATGAAGAGCTTGAAAGCTTCGGCTTGGAACTAGTTGCCCCCGGATTCCTCGCCAACCTTGAAGCAAAGCCTACCTTGATGGATGATATTAAGGAAGCTCAAAAGGGACACGAGAGCATTGAAGGCATCAAGAGGAAGATCAAGGCAGGAAAGGCCCCAGGATTCTCAGTGGATGAACAGGGAGTTGTATGGTTCGGGAATCGCATGTGCATACCCAAGAGGAACTCAAGAACTTGATCTTGCAAGAAGCTCATGACACTCCATACTCCATCCATCCTCGGGGAACCAAGATGTATCAATACCTCAAGGCAAGATTCTGGTGGCATGGCATGAAACGGGAAATAGGCACATTTGTCGTTAAATGTGACATATGCCAGAGAGTCAAGGCTGAGCACCAGCGACCCGCGGGACTATTGTAGCCTCTTAGAGTGCCTGAATGGAAGTGGGACAAAGTCGGGATGGATTTCATCACCGGTTTACCAAGGTCAAGCAAGGGACATGACTCTATTTGGGTCACTGTCGACCACCTGACCAAAGTAGCCCACTTCACTCCTGTCAAGACCACCTACAATGGGAACCAATTGGCCAACCTCTACATCAACTGGATTGTGAGTCTTCACGGAGTTCCTAAGGAGATTGTATCGGACCGAGGCGCCCAGTTCACCTCAAGGTTCTGGAATAGGTTCCAAGAAGCCCTGGGAATCAAGCTCTCTTTCAGCACTGCTTTTCACCCCCAAACCGGTGGGCAAATTGAACGAATAAATCAGATACTCGAAGATACGCTTCGCACTTGTGTCTTGGCTTATGGAGCCAAGTGGGAAGATTGCCTACCGTTTGCCGAGTTCTCCTACAACAACAACTACCAGGCGAGTCTTCAAATGGCACCATTTGAGGTGTTGTATGGACGTAAGTGCCGTACTCCCCTCAACTGGTCAGAGACTGGAGAAGGGTTAGTCTTCGGACCAGACATCCTCCGCGAAGCAGAAGAGCAAGTTCAACTCGTCCAAGAGCGACTCGAGACCGCTAAGACTAGGGAGAAGAGCTATGCCGACTCTCACTGTCCGGACATGAGTTTCCATGTTGGAGACCATGTTTACCTTCGTGTCATGCCTCTCAAAGGAACCAAGCAATTCCACATTAAGGGAAAACTTGCACCAAGGTTCATAGTCCCCTTCAAGATCACCGACATGCAAGGAGAAGTTGCCTATCAGCTGGAACTACCTTCTGAGCTATCAGATGTGCACAACGTCTTTCATGTGTCACAACTCCGGAAGTGTCTGCAAGTTCCCAACCGCCCGACCTCTACGAGGATATCGACCATCAAGCCATCGATCTTCAGCCAAACCTCACTTATCGTGAGAGGCCGGTTCGTATTTTGGATGAAGCCGAGCACTACACCCGAAGCCGCACCATCAAGTACTTCAAGGTCCAATGGAGCAACCACACCAAAGTTGAAGCAACCTGGGAGCATAAAGACTATCTTAGATCAGAGTTCCCTTATCTTTTTGTCGCTTAGCCTAGGAATCTCGGGGACGAGATTATTGTAAGGGGGTAGGTCTGTCACACCCTGTGTTTTGTATCACTGGTTATACTTCGATTTATAAAATTTGGAACCAATTAAAACTTTTTCAATGTTTGTGCTTGTTTGCTTGTTTATTATGGTATGTGGCACTCTTAGATTCTATCCCTCTTCATATTCATCTTACTTGACCCAAACATATTGCCCAATGCTCATGCCATGTGAATAGTGCCTAAAACTATTTGTATCCAATTTCGTTTTGACCAAAAATGATTTATTCAAATTAGGTTTTCAAAACCCCCTGAAATGAGGTTTGCACTGTAAGTCCTCAAATTGGGTGGATCCTTCTTCCCCAAAGGCTTTATTACAAAACTACTACATATAAGACTTCCCAAAACCACCAAATATTAATTTTAAAGATTATTTTTATATTTTACTTAAAGGCTTTTTCTTAATACCAGAAATGGTTTTCCATAGGGAAAAATTATTTAAATGCTTTCAAAATATTGAGAAAATTTAGGAACACTCATTGGACATATATTTTCCACATATATATATATATATATATATATATGAGTTTCAACACATGAGCATGTTCAAATCATGGGCAAAACCCCTCAAAACCCTTTCTATTCAAATCAAGCTTTTGAAATTTTCTATAAGAAATATTCTCAATAAATTCTAGGAAAATTCCAGCAATTCAACAGTATCATAAGTGACGATCTTGCAATGTTTCATCTCAATCCAAGTTGATTTAGTTCATCAAACTATTCCAAACCCCTTCCTTTCAAGATTCAAATTTGAACAACTTTACATTGTGAAGTTTTTCCCCTTGACCCCAAACTTTGTGGACATGCTCTAAACACCAAATAATTATGCTACACTAAGTGGTGCATCAAGGGTAAAATCCTAGCATGACTAGATCTACAGAGACCAGAATGTGTTGATTTCTAGGTTTCCACTAAGTCACATTGTGAACTTTCATCAAACCCTCTCAAACTTGGTCATAAGCCCTACTTTTGACCACCCTTTGGTCCTATTGAATGTCACAATAAGTGGGTAGAGTTTTCTTGCCCAAACACCCATCAAACACCTTCTAGTGAAATGGTAAAGTCTCTGTTTTCACCCCTTTCTCTATTTCCCTTGCCTCCAAATTTTTACCTCATCCTCTGGCAGTGTCGAATCACCCCCAGTAAAAATCCCAGGTCCTTAAGCCACTGGGAGATGGGGTAAAACCCCCATTTTTACCCCTGGACAGCCCTGGCACACTACTGGAAACAGCAAATTTGCCGTCTGCCATTTCTTTGCCGTCAGCTGGCACACGACAAAGCAGTTATTTGCCATCAGTTTCTAGAAAACAGACGACAAAGAACTAGCTGACGACAAAGAAGCTCTTTGCCATCAGCTAGTTGTTTGTCGTCTTCTAGCGGACGGCAAACTAGCTTTGTCGTCAGCTAGCAGACGGCAAAGAGGAAGGGTGGCCCACTAATGGGTATTAGCTAACGGACATTTTCTTTGCCGTCTGCTAGCAAACGTCAAAGAAGTAACGTCCGTCCCCCCCCGGCCCCACCCCACTAGCTAGTCTCTTTGTCGTCTACTACCAGACGACAAAGAGATTAACCTACCTAACCCCCGCGCCCCACCCCTCTCTCTCTCCCTCACCTCACCCGCGACGTCCATCGTTGCCCGAGCCGCCGCCGCCCCCGTGCTACCCCCCCCCGGAGCAGCCAGCCCCGCCCTTCACCGCCTGCCCCGCCGCCCCACCCCTCTCTCCCCTCACCTCAGCAGCCCCGCCCCTCGCCACCCGCCCTGTCGCCCCATCCCGAGCCGCCGCCCCTCGCGCCACCCCTCGGAGCCCCTGCCGCCACCGGCTAGCCCCGCCCACCGGTGCCTGCCTCGTCGTCGGCCGGCCGCCCCTCCCAGCGGACGCAGGCCGCGGCCACCGCACTGCCTCGCCCCACCGCCGGAGCCGTGCCGCGTCGCCCCGCCCCGCCACCGGCGTCGTGCCGCCCCGCCCCGCCATCGGCGCCACGCCGCCCCCGCCCCGCCCCGCCAGCGGCGCCACGCCGCCCAGCCCCGCCCTGCCGCCGGAGCCGCACCGTCAAACCCTAAGGTGATTTTTTTCCTGTTTATTTAGATTTAGTTTAGCTAGATTTAGATTTAGTTTAGCTAGGTCAAGGATCGAGGGGAAAAGGAGTCGAGGGTCGACCCCGACACGACACCACCGACACCCCGACCCCCGACATGACACCCCGACACCCCGACACGACACCCCCGACACCCCGACCCCGACACGACACCCCTGACACGCCGACCCCGACACGACACCCCTGACACGCCGACCCCGACACGACACCCCAACCCCCGACACGACACCCCGACACCCCGACACGGCACCCCCAACCATGACACAGCACCCCTACCCCGACACGACACCCTCGACACCCCAACCCCGACACGACACCCCCGACACCGTCAACACCCCCGAGACCCCGACACCCCTAGATTTAGTTTAGGTTTATTTAGATTGTCGGGGGTCGAGGATCGAGGGGAAAAGGAGTCGAGGATTGACCCCGACACGACACCCCCGACACCCCGACCCCCGACACGACACCCCGACATGGCACCCCCAACACCCCGACCCCGACATGACACCCCCCAACACCCCGACCCCGACATGACCCCCCGACACCCCGACCACGACACAGCACCCCTACCCCGACACGACACCCCGACCCCGACACGACATCCCCGACACCCCGACCCCGACACGGCACCCCCGACACCCCGACCCCGACACGACACCCCCGACACCCCGACCCCGCCACGACACCTCGACCCCGACACGACATCACCGACACCCCGACCCCGATACAGCACCCCCGACACCCCGACCCCGACACGGCACCCCCGACACCCTGACCCCAACACGACACCCCCGACACCCCGACCCCGACACGACACCCTGACACCCCGACACGGCACTCCTGACCATGACACAACACCCGTACCCTGACACGACACCCCCGACACCCCGACCCCGACACGACACCCCCGACACCCCGACCCCGACACGACACCCCCAACACCCCGACCCCGACACGACACCCTCGACACCCCCGACACCCCGACCCCGACACGACACCCCCAACACCCCGACCCCGACACGACACCCCCGACACCCCGACCCCGACACGACGGGTCATATATTTGTGAATTATGAGTTAGGTCATATATTTTTCGATTTTGTTATACAGAACATCATATTTATGTTGATCAGGTGGATTTAAATGTGCAGTTGTTTCGTCGCTGCGAGGGTCTGGTGTTCGACGACCTCCCCATGCGTACGACGAGCTCCGCCCCTGCGTTCGTGGGTGAGCACAAATGACATCTCCTCTTGCCCCCTTCATTTCCTCTGTTCCGGTCTTCGTGTCGATGAAACTTGCTAGCTATATGTGTCTTCAATCATCAGTATGCGTGACCACTACGCGTCTCCCGTTCCAAAGGGTTGCATCTATAAATATGCATTCATTAGCATATTTACAACTGTGATTCTTTCGAATTGTCCAACGTTATCCACGGACAGCCCGAGTATGTGTAGATTGGGTTCGTTTTCCCATATGCTCTGCTCCGGATCCGATGCAGAATTTCGTCAGTGCCTCCCTGTTGCTCTCCGGGTACACATCCTCTCTGCTTATTGCCGAGACGTGTATCAGGAGAACAGTGGGGAGGTGCTGCCGAAATTGTGTGTCTGATCCGGAGCAGAGCATGGGAAAACAAACCCAATCTACACATACTCTGGTGGGATTAGGACCTATCTTTACCTACTAGCGTCTAGGTTGCATCGACGTAATAAAACTGACAAACTCTATTAACTGATGAATATGGTTTGCTGAATTATGTATATATTTTGTGTGTGTCCAGTAGCTAGGCAAGATGAGTGATCGTGGGTGGATGTACACCGGTCACACTAGCCAGAAAGACATGACCCGTGAATGGATAACAAAAACCAAGGAGTTTGTGAGAGTCGCATTTGCAAATGGACAGAAAACAACCTGGTGCCCTTGTGTAGATTGCGACAACCGTAAGAAGAAGTCAGAGTTTGAAATGATCAAACACTTGTAGAAGTGGGGTTTTACGCCTAATTATACGGTCTGGACATTTCATGGTGAGTCTGCCCAACATGCCAGAGCTGAGGTGGTCTGTCGTCGCACCGACGAGCATGGTACCGGGATCGAAGACATGGTGCAAGACTTTGATGATGCTCGGGATTCGGACGATGAGATGGAGGAATATGCAAAGGCCTTTTATGAAATGTTGGAGTCTTCAAAACGTACTCTCCACGAGCACACTGAGCTTTGTCAGCTCGATGCCATCGCGCAAGTAATGGCTCTGAAGGCTCAGTTCAACCTGGGCAGAGAATGCTATGACGCGATGATGACGATATTTGGACGCTTTCTACCCAAAGGCCATGTATTACCACCAAACCTGTACCAGTCAGACAAAATCCTACGTGTGCTTAAGATGCCCTATGATAAGATAGATGCCTATGAGAATGGATGTGCCTTATTTAGGCTTGAGTATGCGGGCGTGAACTATTGCCCCATTTGTAATGCTTCTAGGTATGTTCTGCTAGACAACAGTGTGTGTGAGAAGAGTCAGACCAAAATCCCCATTAATGTTCTTTGGTATCTGCCAATCATACCAAGACTTCAACGTCTTTTCATGGTCGAAGAGACGGCCAGACAGATGACGTGGCATAAATTGGGCAAAAGAATAGAACTAGATGCAGATGGGAATCCGATATTGGGACACACTTCAGACGCTTTTGCGTGGAAGCACTTCGATGCATTACATAAGGATAAAGCGGCAAATCCAAGGCATCCTCGAGTTGCCATCAGCATGGATGGGTTCAATGTGTATGGTACGACGGCAACACAATACAGTTGTTGGCATGTATTTGTCATTCCACTCAATGTCCCCCCCAGGGAGATTATGAAAAGAAAGAACATTTTCCTGGCGTTGATAATTCCAGGGCCCAAATATCCGGGGAAGAATATGAATGTGTACATGCAACCGCTTAAGGATGAATTGCAAGAAGCATGGGATAATGGGATCAATACATACGACACCGCTACAAAAAAGAACTTCAAAATGCATGTGTGGAACATGTACTCGATGCATGACTTGCCGGCGTATGCGATATTCGTTGGCTGGTGTGTGCATGGAAGGTTTCCATGCCCCACATGCAAGGCAGCTCTTCAGTTCTGTTGGCTGGAGGTGAGTCACAAATTTTCTTGCTTCGACATGCATAGACAGTTCCTAGATCCTGACCATAAGTTCAGAAAAGACAAGAAGAATTTCATCAGAGTTAGAGTTGTCAAAAACACCGCACCACCTGCATTAACAAGCCAACAGATCCTGGATCAGATAAACTCTCTTGAGCCGGATCCAGATCATCCAGGGTATTTCAAAGGGTATAATACAGAACACGCCTGGACTCACAAGATATGTTTGTGGGATCTGCCTTACTTTAAAGACCTCATTTGCCCACACAACATCGACGTGATGCACACTGAAAAGAATATCACGGAGCCCCTTTTTGGTACATTGTTCAGCATAGAGGGGAAGTCGAAGGATAATCCTAAGGCTAGAGTCGACCAGGAGGCTCTATGTGATAGACCGTTACAAAACATTCGACAACCGAAAGGAAAGAAGAACTGGAGGAAGCCAAAGGCATGGTTCAATCTTGGAAGGCTAGCTATGAGGGAAATGATCTTATGGGTGAAAATGCAGTTGATGTTCCCCGATGGGTATGCAGGAAATCCAAAGAGGGGAGCGAGTCTTGACAAATTGAAAATATTTGGTCTCAAGAGTCATGATTTGCACATATGGCTTCAGCGGGTAATGCCGGTGATGTTGCGTGGCTTTATCCCTGAGATTGAATGGCTAGTACTCGTAGAGCTAAGCTATTTCTTCCGTGCTCTTTGTGCGAAAGAACTATCGCTTGACGTGCTAGACGAACTAGAAGAGTTGGCGCCGGAGTTGATCTGCAAGTTAGAAAAGATCTTTCCACCAGGCTTCTTTAATCCAATGCAGCATTTGCTTTTGCATCTCCCGACCGAAGCAAGATTAGGGGGGCCGTGCAAAATCATTGGTGCTTTGCAACTGAGAGGATGCAGAACACGCTTCGAGCAAAATGTAAAAATAAACGTAGACTTGAAGCATCGATGGCTGAGGCATTCATTACTAAGGAGGCGACAAACTTCATGAAAGCACACTACAAAGCCAAGAATCGTCATTTGCATAATCTGAAGCCTCGGTACAATGATGGTGACCGTGAAAAAGGTCGATTCAAGCTTAGCCTATTCAAAGGGAAGCTCGCACCAGCCGGTGCTTCGAAATCAATAGCGTTGGATGTCGAAGAATGGCGTACCATTTCGTTGTATATATTCAACAACCTAACAGAAGTGCGGCCGTACGTCGAGTAAGTTCTCGGTACATTGTTTCAAAACTTCTAATTCCTTTGAAATGCTCTTATTCCCGGATATGTGATACAGTCGATATGTCGCCAAATTCTCGGATGGAGCGGTGATCCAAAAAGATTCCATCAAAGAGTATGAGCTTCTGGCAAAGCATGGAGGCGGCCATCCCGGTTTCATCTCTTGGTTCAAGCAAATGGTAATTTCCATTAATTAGACGATTTCATTTCTTCGCCTAGTTTGGGGCTAATGAAACAATCCTTTCGTATTAAACTTGTAGGCTAATGCAGAGTCTATGGACTCCGAATTGAGACAAGTCGCTAATGGTTTTGACTATAAGGTTCGTTCATTTAACAAATACGACATCAACGGGTATCGCTTTCGTACTTTGGGCAAAGAGCTATCTATGGCCAACCGAAAGTCTAAAAATTGTTGTGTCTCCGCTGTCGGCGAAGGAGGGTCGAGTATTATGGAAGAGTTGAAGAAATTTATGAACTTATATTCTTTGGTGAAAACCCACCAAACGTCGTAGTCTTCAAATGTTATTGGTTCCAGCCGAAGGAGACTAGAAGGACTCATGAACATATAGGGCTAGTCGAAATCAAACAAAGCACCCATTTAGACCACCTCCCCTCAATGAAGATGATTATGAACCTCACATTAACCCAGACACATATGAAGGAGAATGCTTCCAAGAAACACGTGTTTCCAAAAAACATTTCAAGAACCGCTCTACTTCACCCCAAAACATTGAGGTCGACAGCGATAGTGAACCCGACTTCACCCCTGAGCCGGAACAAAAAGAGATGGAAGAAGAAGAGGTTACTGCTGCGGATGACCTGACAATGCTTGACCGATTACATAGAGGCCTTCCACATGTTGATGCATTTATTGATGATGCTGATGAGCACGTCATTACTGATAGTGATGATGATTATGCATTCATTGATCCCGGAGCATATATAGACGATGAAGACTAATATTAGTAATGTGAGGTATTCAAGTATTATTATGTACATATATATTATTGATTATTTCATGTTATTAGGTATTCAATTTTTTTATGTTGAACTAATTTCGTTCACTCTTTATCATTGTAGGTGTTGACAGATGGTGGGCGGGGGTCGAGAGTGCTCTGAGCCTCCTTCCTCGACGCGTGCTGGGAGGGGTGCTATTATTCCACCCCAGCAACTCCGGAGAGTGATGGTACACTACATGCAGACACCGGCGGGCACTTCTTCTTCGACCGGGAGAGGTCGCGGGAGGCCCCATGGCTCGATAGCCATTGGGGATGGACTGATACGTTGTCCTAGAACTCTCCCGGAGATCAAGAAGCGTCAAACGAGCTCTGATCCTGAGATAAGGCCTTGTCCACGGCCAATGGAGCTCGCCATTGAGGCTAGGGCCCAGGAGCTTCTGGCGGAGGCAAACAGGCAGGCGGCATAGAGGGAGAGGGACATGGAGGAGAGGACGGCTAGGCTGGTTGAGGAGGAGAGGAACCGGAATGACGTGTCTCACCGGGCCCTATACGAGCTCCTCGTGGTAAGTTTCTCCTGCATATTAGCCAAATCATGCATGTAATGTTCGTTTCATCACTAACTAATATGAATGACTCGTGAAAACAAAATGTGCAGACCGTGTGCCAGAACAATGGTCAGACCCTCCGTCGATGCCCCATATTGCTATAGCATCCACAGTGAGTTTCATTTGAATGGTCATTAGTTACTAGTATTCACATTTGAGTTGCATCGTGCTAAGGAGACATTGCAAATGATCTTTGGTGCAGTGTGCCTCCCGACAAGCATCGACCGATCCTTCTGCGTCTGCCACAACCCCGATCGGTCCTTCTACGTCTCACCCTGGCGCAAACCCTACCGGTCCTTCACCTCCATGATGATGGTAAGTTTTCCCAAGTGTTTTCATTAACAAGTGCATACTTAGCTTAAGAAATGACCTACTTAGCTCCAAAATGACCTATACTTAGCTTATTTTCCTCAAAAATGACATAATAACCTTACTTACCTCCAAAATGATATATTCTACCTAGGATAGCTATAAAATGACCTATACTTAGCATTTTTTCCTCCAAAATGACTTGATATGCTTAGTTAACTAGAAAATGGCATAACTACCTAGGATAGCTCAATAATGATCTATAGCTAGCTTAGCTAGTTCATTTATGACATAATTAGCTCACTTAGGTACAAAATGGCATAACTACCTAGGATAGCTCAATAATGATCTATAATTAGCTTATCTAGTTCATTTATGACATAATTAGCTCACTTAGGTAAAAAAAGGCATAATAACCTTGGTTTAGCTCCAAAATGACCTATACTTAGCTTATTTTTCTCAAAAATGACATAATAACCTTACTTACCTCCAAAATGATATATTCTACCTAGGATAGCTATAAAATGACCTATACTTAGCATTTTTCCTCCAAAATGACTTGATATGCTTAGTTAGCTAGAAAATGGCATTACTACCTAGTATAGCTCAATAATTATCTGTAGCTAGCTTAGCTAGTTCATTTATGACATAATTAGCTCACTTAGGTACAAAATGGCATAACTACCTAGGATAGCTCAATAATGATCTATAATTAGCTTAGCTAGTTCATTTATGACATAATTAGCTCACTTAGGTAAAAAAATGGCATAATAACCTTGGTTTAGCTCCAAAATGACCTATACTTAGCTTATTTTCCTAAAAAATGACATAATAACCTTACTTACCTCCAAAATGATATATTCTACCTAGGATAGCTATAAAATGACCTATACTTAGCATTTTTTCCTACAAAATGACTTGATATGCTTAGTTAGCTAGAAAATGGCATTACTACCTTGGAGAAGAGGAGAGGAGAGGAGAAAAAGAAAGCGAAGATAAATTCTTCTTCTTCTTCTTTTTCTTCTAGCTAGTCTTCTTCTTCTTCTAACTTTCATCTTTCCTAATTTGCAGATTTGCTATAGATGAGGAAGCTTGCATTCATGGAGTGTACTCTTCTACTTGTGATTCCTTTTTGTTTATGAAAACTTGTTGGAAACTTGTTTTGGATATGTATGTATGGATATGTTGTTGAAAACCATTGTATGTTGGATATGTTGTTGGAAATTTGTATGTTGGATATGTTGTTGGAACTTATTGTTGGTATGCTTGTTGAAACTTATTGTTGGTATGCTTGCTGGAAACTTGTATTGTTGATATGTTGGATATATATATGTGATATTCTATCAAATTGAATGATTTTAAGAAAAAAGAAGGGCTATATAGCAACTTTGTCGTCTGCTAGAAGACGGCAAAGGTCTTTGCCGTCAGCTCGCAGACGGCAAAGCTGCCACGTGGCAGCTACCTGTGCAACCTGGGGTAGCACTAGGCTGGCCTAGGTGGGTTCTTTGCCGTCCGCTGGTAGACGGCAAAGAACTAAGGTTCTTTGCCGTCTGCCAGCGGATGGAAAAGAACCCACCTAGGCCGGCAAAGAAACAGGTGCTTTGTCATCCGCTAGCAGACGGCAAAGAACTAAGGTCTTTGCCGTCTGCCAGCGAACGGCAAAGCACACCGTTAAGCCCTTAACGGAGCTAAGTTGCCATGTGTGCCGTCCATGCCCATTACCGTCCGCTAGCAGACTGCAAAGATTCAAAGGTCTTTGTCGTCCGCCAGCAGACAGCAAAGCGCCCTTTACCGTGGCTTATTTAGCCGGACGGTTGGCTGTCTGCTGGCGAACGGCAAAGCCTTTGCCGTCCGGGATGCCTGCCTTTGCTATCCGGGATGGCTGACGGCAAAGTGCCTGATTCCTGTAGTGGCAGGAGCTCTCTCCCCTCACCTCTTATTCTATCTCTCTACCAGGGCATCCAATGCATTTTTCCCTAGCCTAGGCACCCCTAGATCCCCCTAGACACCCTTGTCCACGCACAATACATTGTTGGCATGCTGTGGCATGCCAAACGCGCGCTCTAGAGCAAGCTACAGTGTCAACAGGCATTGTAGCCATTGCCCATTGCATGGCCCCGACCACCTTGAGCACCCCCCTCTCGCCAAATGGTCAGCCTTGGCGTCCGCAACACGCCGCCCCTTGTCCCCCCTCCTCTCTCTCTCCCTCCTATGGCCCTCCTCGCATGCGTCGCGGCCGCCCGAGCCGGCCAACCGCTGAGCTCACACGCGCGCTCCCCTGCCTCTCTCTCCTCTTCCCCTTGGCCTAGACCAACTCCACAAGCACCCCAGACTTTCTTCCTCCCTCTCCCGTGGCCTCTGGCCCCGGCCCCGAGCTCGCCGGCACACCCGAGCTCGGTGGACCACCTGGCGTCCATATAAGAGCCTCCCGGGCCTCTCTCTCCCCTCTGGTCTCTCTCTCCACTCCCCAGTAGACCCCCTGTGCGCCCTGGAGAACTCCTGAAGCCTCTGCGCTCGGGATCGAGCCGAGGACCGCCGCGGTGACCTCGTTGCCGAACTCCTGGTAGCGACCCCCTCTGGTCCCCATTTTCCTTCCGCTGGTCTCCCCTTGCTCTCCTGACCCGTTTCCCCCTCGCCCCCGTCCTCTTTGCAGCTCGAGACGACCCTCGTGAGCGTTCCCGGAGCTCCCTCTGCCGCGGGTGCTTGCCGGCCCTTGGGGGCTAATGATGTAACAATGCGTATGTACGCGAAAGTGGCGTCTGATCGAACGCGTCCTCTTCAGAACATCACGGGCCTCGGCGAAAATTGTTAATCTAGACTGATGAACTCAAAAACTGATGCAGATCCTTCCGCACTATTATTTTTTATCCAGTCGATCGCAATCTTCTCGACCCCTGTAAGAGCTTCCTCCAAGAACACAATACCACCATGCGCAGGCCCCACGGTGGGCACCAACTATCGTGGTTTTATCACGGCAGATGTCCGGGTGAACAGACTTAGGTTCAGGGTAGAAGCGCAACTGCATGGCGGCTTGAAGGGGTTTAGTCGGAATCGAGAGACATGGAGCTTTACCCAGGTTCGGCCCCTCTGATGGAGGTAAAAGCCTATGTCCTGCTTGTTTAGTATTGATGATGAAGGAGATCTCTCGGTTACAAGGGTGTTATCTGCTACCTCTAATATCAAGAGCCGCTAGTCCGTCTATCTCTAATCTCTTGTGTTGTCTAAACTTGTGGAGTTGTCAATCTCCTCCCTCTAGGGGTGCTCTACCCCTCCTTATATAGGTGGAGAGGGTAGGCTTACAAATAGAGTCCTACTAGGAGTAGGATTAGGACTAGCCTCTCACGAATCCTATTCCGGGTCTTATTTCCTTTAAGGGAATCCTTCTCTCTTCGGGCCTTCTCTTGTGAGTCGCCAGGCGCCGTCTCACCCGCTGGGTCTTGGGCTTGGTCGTCCTGCGACCCGCCTCTCCAGGTCATTAGTAAAATGTCATGTCTTTATCGGGTCTCCTGTGAGTTACCAAACCAGGTCATACCGCGGGGTATATCCCCGACAACCGGTGACTCTGGCCACCTCCGGCGCTCCCTCCACCTACGAGGGACCGGTGACTCGACCCCGAGTCCATCCCCACTCTCTCCTGCCTCCGTTGTGCCCTCCACCGCCACTGGTGAGCCTCCCCCTCTCTACCCTAAGGTGGGAGAAGGATCCGACAGGTGGCTCCCACCTGTCGGCCTCTCATCTCCCCCTTCTACGCTCTCCCTCCCTCGCGGTCGCCGAGAGCCAGGCCCCGCGCGTCAGGTTTGAACCTGACTGCGCGCGTGGCCGGCTGGCTGGCCAGCTAGGCCGGCCCAGCCGCTGACCGCCTCTGGCCAAGCTCTAAGGCCTCTCTCTCTCTCTCTCTCTCTCTCTCTCTCTCTCTCTCTCTCTCTCTCTCTTTCTTTTTCTTTTTCTTTTCTATGGGGTTTTCCAAAAATCCCACAGGATTAAATAAAATTCCAAACCCAATAATATTTCCACCTAAATTCCTAGAATATTCCATAGAATTTGTTAGTGCCACTTGTAAAAATATTTGAAAACATTTTATGTACAGTTTTATTTTAAAACCCCTTTTGGCATTTTTACCCACTATTAAAAATAGATTTGAAAACCTTTTTCATGTCAAAACCTTAGGAGAATATTTTCAGTATAGTTTCTTGTATTCATCAGAGTAGCGTAGCATTTTTAATGTTAGCTTGAGTGCTCTATTTTTGTGTGATGCTTATTTTACCGTTATTTATCGTGATGATAGATTGCGCTATTGACGAGGGAGTTGGACCCGGAGACTTTGAAGACCCGAAGACTTTGTTGAGCCAGGCAAGCAACCCTTTGACCATATTAAGAAACTTTTTCATGAATGACATATAGCACTTGTTGTTCCGATGATTGATCATGATGTGATGCTCCCCCCTTCGGTGGGATGCCTTTGATACTTTTACCGTTGACACTTGCATCGTGCATGACCTTGCCACCTTATGAGGGTTATGCGGGTGGGTGTAGATAGGATGCTAATAGATTCTATGCAAGTGGGATGAGATTTATGCATAGTGATGGAAAGGGAGAAATGATTTCAAAGACTTTTCGAAAACCCCGTCGGGTGCCACTAATGCCCGAGGGAGATGATGATGAGTTGGGTGACCACTTGAGAAAGAAGTGGTGTACCGGAGCAAGTGAGTGTGTGTGGTTTTCAAAAATGGATTGGTGTAAGTTGCGACCGTTATTCCAACCTTACATGTACGACCACGATACCCCTTATGGGACGGGGCTCTGTTGATTACTTTGGTGGGTACTGGCAAGGAGCCCGCATTAATAGTGGCGGGAGTGGCATAGTCACTCCTGATACGGGGTCATGCTGGTATGGACGATCATGCGCTGTCTTCACAGGCACCGGGCACACCGTTGGTCCCTGCATGGATGCTACGAGTGATGTACATCATGTGGGCTGGGTACCAATCGAGTGGACTCTTTGTTTAGTATCGCTAGGGGAAAGGCATTGTTCGGGTGCTTACCTCGGGTATGTTATATACCGCGAGTCATGGATGACACGAAAGTTCCCCGAGTCCTGTGGGTAAAGTGTGCAACCTCTACAAAGTGTAAAACTATTCGAATAGCCGTGTCCACAGTCAAGGACAGTTGGATGACTGCTCTTGTGCTATGTCCAAATGTTTTCACAAATGATGTGTGTGCGTGTGTTGGTGACAAGGATGGTACTTGACCTAAGTCTGATGACTTAGCCTGGCGATTGACTAAGTCCGATGACTTAGCATAATGAAAGAACATGAGATGTTCAACCCCTGCTTATGATGAAATCTGTAACTTGTTCATATGGATATCTGTCAACTGATGATGCATGCTTACCTAGTAACTTGATCATGTTATTGCATTCAAAATTGGCTTTACGCAATTACCTACTTAGTGCTATACCATGCATCATTATTACCCGTTCCACAACTTGGGTTGCTTGCGAGTACATTCAAAGTACTCATTGGCTTGCCACTGGTTATTTAATTGGCCAGGCATGGAAGAACAGGAGTATGTTGAAGAGTTCATTGATGACGAACATGCGAACTAGGACGCTTCCCAGTCAGAATGCGTGTAGGTTAAGGCAGATGGCATGGGCTCATGCTTTCGATCAAGATTTCTGCTACTTGTTCTATTTAAGTGTTTGGCCCTCGTGGCCCTATCTATGTAAGACTAGACCTTCATGGTCTTTATTTGTGTAAGATGCTAAATGTGGATGTAACACTCTTGTTATTCAGCTTCTATGTGTTCAGTGAGCATTGACCTCTGGGATCATTGTACACGTGCATTCGATGATCACGGCTTATGAGTCGGGGACCCCACACTCCAAGTCACTATCACTAAGCTACTAGAACTTCGTGATGAACTATAATTATGCCAGGGATGGAAATGATAATCCCTGAGCTATTCGCGATGTTTGACACCACAAAGGTATAAATCAAGAAGGAGCATCAAGTGTTGATGGTTCGTGAAAACACTAGTTTCTAGAAGGGCAAGGGCTAGTAGGGAAAATTCATGGATGGCAAGTCAGTTGTTGCGCCTGTGCAGCAACCCAAGGTTGAACCCAAACTCGAGACTAAGTGCTTCTATTATGAGGAGAACAGTTGCTGAAACGGAACAACCCTAGATACTTGGTAGATAAGAAGGCTTGCAACATCGATAGAAGTATATTTGATATACGTGTTATTGATTTGTACCTTGCTAGTACTCCTAGTAGCACCTAGGTATTGGATACCGGTTTGATTGCTAAATGTTAGTAACTCGAAGTAAAAGCTATGGAATAAACGGAGACTAGCTAAGCGTGAGGTTACAATGTGTGTTGGAAATGTCTCCAAGGTTGATGTGATCAACATCGCATGCTCTCTCTACCTTCGGGATTAGTAACGAACCTAAATAAATGTTATTTGGTGTTTGCGTTAAGCATGAACATGATTAGATCATGTTTATTGCAATTCAGTTATTCATTTAAGTTAGAGAATAATGGTTATTCTATTTACATGAATAATGCCTTCAATGGTCATGCACCCAATGAGAATGGTTTATTAAATCTTGCTCGTAGTAATACACATGTTCATAACATAGATGCCAAAGGATACAAAGTTAATAATGATAATACCACATACTTGTGGCATTGCCGATAAATGTCATACTGGTGTAAAGCGCATGAAGAAACTCCATACTAATGGATCTTTGGACTCATTCCATTTTGAATCGGTTGAGACATGCAGACCATGCCTCTTGGGCAAGACGACTAAAACACCGTTTTCCGGCTTGATGGACCGGGCAAGTGACTTATTGGAAATGATACATGTTCATGTATACGGTACAATGAGTGTTGTAGCGTGCGATGGATATTGTTATTTTCTTACCTTCACTAATGATTTGAGTATATATGAGTATATTTACTTAATGAAACACAAGTCTAAAACGTTTGAAAAGTTCAAACAAATTCAGAGTGAAGTTTAAGATCATCGTGACAAGAAGATAAAAATGTCTACGATATAATCATGGAGGTGAATATCTGAGTTACGAGTTTGGTATACAACTTAAGACAATGTGAAAGTTGTTTCACAACACATGCCACCTGGAACACCATAGTGTGATGGTGTGTCCGGACGTCATAGTCGTGCTCTATTGGATATGGTGCGTAATATGATGTCTCTTATCGTTTTGCCACTATCGTTTTGGGGTTATGCTTAAGAGACAACTACATGCACTTTAAAAGGGGCACCATCTAAGTCCGTTGAGAAGACACCGTATGAATTTTGGTTTGGCAGAAACCTAAGATGTCATTTCTTAATGTTTGGGGCTGCAACGCTTATGTGAAAATGGGGTTTTCACTTAATGAGCTCAAACCCAAAGGGGACAAATGCATCTACATAGAATACCCTAATGAAACAGTTGGGTAAACCTTCTATCTCAGATCCAAGCACAAAGTGTTTGTTGCTAGAAATGGGTCCTTTCTTGAGAAAGAGTTTCTCTCAAAATAATTGAGTGGGAGGAAGATAAAACTTGATGAGGTTGTTGAACCTTTGTTTCAAGCAGAGAGTAGCGCAGCGTAGAAATATGTTTCTATGTAGCCTACCTTAGTTGAAGAGGAAGTTAATGATGATAATCATGAAGCTTCGGCTCAAAGTTACTATCAAGCCTTGTTGGTCAACAAGGGCACATATTGCTCATGAGTGGTACGGTAACCCTGTCTTAGAGGTCATATTGTTGGATAACGATGAGCCTACGAGCTATGGAGAAGCGATGATGGGCCCGGATTCTAACAAATGGCTAGGAGCCATGAAATCCGAGAAAGGATCCATGTGTGAAAAACCAAGTATGGACTTTGGTAGACTTGCCAGTCGAATGGTAGGCCATTGAGTACAAATGGATTTTTAAGAAGAAGACGGACGCTGATGGTGAGTATCACCATTTATAAAGCTCGAGTTGTCGCAAAAAAGTTTCCGCCAAGTTCAAGGAGTTGACAGCGATGAGACTTTCTCACCCGTAGTGATGCTAAAAGTCTGTTGAAATTATGTTAGGAATTGCTGCATTTTTCAGTTATGAAATTTGGCAGATGGATGTCAAAACATAGTTTCCTTAACGATTTACATGAAGAAAGGTTGTATGTGATACAACCGAAAGGTTTTGTAACCCCTAAGGATGTTAAAAGGTGTGCAAGCTCCAATGATCCTTCTATGGGATGGAGCAAGCATCTCGGAGTTGGAATATACGCTTTGATGAGGTGATCAAAGTTTTTGGGTTTATACAAAGTTTATGAGAAACTTGTATTTACAAGAAAGTGAGTGGGAGCACTATAGAATTTCTGATATGTATATGTGGTTGACATATTATTGATCAGAAATGATGTAGAATTTCTGGAAAGCATAAATGGCTGTTTGAAAGGAGTTTTCCAAAGGAAGACTTGGATAAAGCTACCTAAGTGTTGGGCATCAAGATCTATAGAGATAGATCTAGATGCTTAATGGGACTTTCAATGAGTACATACCTAGACAAGATTTTGAAAGAGTTCAAAATGGATCAGTCAAAGAAGGAGTTCTTGCCTGATATGTAAGGTCTGGAGTTGAGTGAGACTCAAAGATCGACCACGGCAGAAGAAACAGAAAGGACGAACGTCGTCCCCTATGATTTATCCATAGGCTCTATATAGTATGCCATGTTGTGTACCGCACCTGTGTGTGCATTGCCATGAGTCTGTCAAGGGGTACAAGAGTGATCCAGGAGTGGATCACTGGACAGCGGTCAAGATTATCCTTAGTAACTAGAGGACTAAGGAAATATTTCTCGATTATGGAGGTGATAAAGATTTCGTCGTAAAGGGATACATCGATGCAAACTTTAACACCAATCCGAATGACTCTAGGTAGCAGTCCGGATACGCATAGTGGAGCAGCCATTTGGAATAGCTCCAAGAGGAGTCTGGTAGCAGTGTCTACAATATGACATAGAGATTTGCAAAGTACACACGGATCTGAATGTTGCAGACCCGTTGACTAAAGACCTCTCTCACATGCAAAGCTTGATCGAACCCCAAAACTCATTGGGTGTTAGATTCATAACAATGTAAATCACATGGTGATGTGAACTAGATTATTGACTCCAGTGCAAGTGGCAGACTGTTGAAAATATACCCTAGAGGCAATAATAAATTAGTTATTGTTATATTTCCTTGTTTGTGTTAATTGTTTATTATCCATGCTATAATTGTATTGATTGGAAACTAAATACATGTGTGGGTATATAGACAACACTATATCCCTAGTATGCCACTAGTAGACTAGCTCGTTGATCAAAGATGGCTAAGGTTTCCTAGCCATGAACATGATATGTTATTTGATAACGGGATCACATCATTAGGAGAATGATGCAATGGACAAGACCGGATCTATAAACGTAGCATATGATCGTGCCAGTTTATTGCTACAGTTTTCTGCATGTCAAGTATGTGTTCCTATGACCATGAGATCATGCAACTCACTAACACCAGAGGTGTACCTTGTGTGTATTAAACGTCGCAACGTAACTGGGTGACTATAAAGGTGCTCTATAGGTATATCTGAGGGTATCTGTTGGTTTGGCATGGATCAAGACTGGGATTTGTTACTCCGTGTGACGGGGAGGTATCTCAGGGCCCACTCGGTAATACAACATCACTATAAGCCTTGCAAACAATGTGACTAAAGAGTTAGCCATGGGATCCTCTATTACGGAACGAGTAAAGAGACTTGCCGATAACAAGATTGAACTAGGTATAGAGATACCGACGATCGAATCTCGAGCAAGTAACATACGGAAGAACAAAGGGAACAGCACACGGGATTAACTGAATCTTTGACATAGAGGTTCAACCGATAATGATCTTCATAGAATATGTAGGAGACAATATGGGCATCCAGGTCCCGCTATTGGTTAAGGTGTCTCGGTCATGTCTGCATAGTTCTCGAACCCACGGGGTCTACACACTTAACGTTTGGTGACGATATATGTATAGTTGAGTTATTTTGTTGGTGACCGAAAGTTGCTCGAAGTCTCGGATGAGATCCCGGACATGACAAGGAGCTCTGGAATAGTCCGGAGGTAAAGATTGATATATGGGATAATAGTGTTTGGTCTCCGGAAGGGTTCTGGAATTCACCGAAAGAGTTTCAGATGTTTCCCGAAATGTTCGGGGTACAAGAACACTTTATTTGGGCCAAGGGGTAAAGCCCATGAGGCTTTAGGAAGGTGCAAAATGTGTTTTGCGAAGGCCAGGGGCCAGACGCCAGGGACCCTGATGTCAGGGGCCACACGCCGAGGACCTTGGCATCTGGTCCTGGAGTCCGAGGAGGACTCTTGCCTTGCGGGCAAACCGACCATGAGGTGGATTTTTCTCCAAGTTTTGACCCTAGGGATTAGCATATAAATAAAGGGGCGGGGTTAGCACCTGGAACACATCAAAGAATCCCCTACTGTGTGCCGGCAACCCCGTCCCTCTAGTTTATCCTATGTCATAGTTTCCGTTGTGCTTGGCGAAGCCCTTTGGAGATTGTTCTTCACCAACACCGTCACCACGCCGTTGTGCTGCCGGAACTCATCTACTACTTCACCATCGCTCGCTGGATCGAGGAAGTGAAGGCGTCATCAAGCCGTACGTGTGTTGAACGCGGAGGAGCCGTCCGTTCGGCGCTAGATCGGAAGGACCGTGATCAAGATCGCGAGGCGGATCATGATGGGATTGCGGGATGGATCATGATCAAGATCGTGAGATGGATCATGATGGGATCGCGGGACGTTCGGCGATTTGGATCGCGAAGACATTCATCTACATCAACCGCGTTTCTTAACACTTCTGCTTAGCGATCTACAAGGGTATGTAGACCCACTCTCCCTCTCGTAGATGCTCATCACCATGGATAGATCTTGCGTGTGCCTAGGAATTTTTTGTTTCCCATGCAACATTCCCCAACACCGACATCGACTATGACAAGGAGATGGCCCTCCGTATTGCCTTGGAGTGATGCAAGGTGGACAAAGATGAATCTCTAGATTTGGAGTGTCATCACAGCTCCCGCGTCAGCTCAGCAAGGATGTCGGAGCTGGACCCTCCCGACCCGTGCGCAGCTTCGATAGGACAGCATAGTCCGCACTGCCATGCTTTGTCTTATTCCCTTGCAGGTCGCTCCTCCATGCGGGCAGCGGTGGATGCTAGTGCCCGCGCCGCTGGCCTGGACTCGCACTCCAAAATCGGAGGTGTGCGCCGCCTTCCGCGAGAGGCAGCGAGCAAGGAAGAGGGAGCGATGGAGCAGTTTGTGCGCCGCCACCACAGGATGTCAGCGGAGCCCGATGACAAAGAACGGCTCCTCACATGGGTGTATTGTCGGTCCCTTAGGACGGTAGAGACGGACGCTCGCCGCCTCCGACAAAATAATGCCAAGGAGGTCTAACTTGCTATTGAGCAGTCAGAGCGTGAGGCGAAGAAGGCAGCGGCGGAGGCGGCTCGGGTCACCAAGTTGAAGCGAGAGAAGGATAGGGATGCCCGTTGGATGAAGGGGATGTGAAGCCCCCAATTTCGACCGTATGCTAAACATACAAGCAATGTGTATGACCAAGATTAGGGACTCACTAATCAATATCACAACACAACTCTAGACACGATTTAAAGTCATACAGCTTCATATTACAAGCCAGGGGCCTCGAGGGCTCGAATACAAAGCTCGACAAGTATGAGTCAGGGGAAGCAAATAATATCTGAGTACATACATAAGTTAAACAAGTTTTGCCTTAAGAAGGCTAGTGCAAACATAAGCATCGGATCGAAAGAGGCGAGGCCTCCTGCCTGGGAACCTCCTAACTACTCCTGAGCGTCGGCACTCTCCGCGTAGTAGTAGGCTCTAGCGGTGGTGTAGTAGTCGTCTCCGTCGTACCTCATCTCCTGGGCTCCATCGTCTGAATGCAGCATCGAATCAATGGGGGAAAATAAAGCAAAGCAGCGGTGAGTACTCATCCAAAGTACTCGCAAGACGGACATCAGAACTATGCTAAGTATGCCTCATTATCAAGGGGTGGGGTTATATCTGGGCTGACTGCAGAAAGCAAGAATAAGGGGAAGGCCTAGACCTATCGAAGACTAGCATCTTCAACATCTTGCAGCATTAGAAGAGAGTAGACTGGTAACTCACATATAGTCATATTATTGTAACAAATTTATTAAGTAACCATGCCCAGTGATTCTTCCTTGACTCCCTGCGAGGAAGCAATCCCGGAGCCAACATTCATTTCATAATGAAAGTCACAATTATAGTTATAGAAGGTCAAGGTACAACTCCAAGTCGTCCTGTTATCCTGGACACAACTATTCGAATAGATGAATTCATCCGTGCATGGGTGCACCGCATGTCCAACACACTTGATCACCTCCGACCGGACACACTTTCCTGGGTAATGCTCGGCCTCGGTATCCAAAACGCCATCGCCCCACCTAGGCTCAATGAAGAGGCCAGCCCGCCAGTCTACATCCTAAGCGCTCAGGTTCGTGGGCCCACTTGCCCTTGCACTCCTGCACGATGCGTACGCGGCCGAAAGTAGACCTAGCACACTCCATTCCGAGAGTTGTACCTTCCAGCCCAATCCAGCGCATGCCCCTCCATTGCTGACGTTCGAAGAGCTTCGGCTGATACAACGACGCTGAGTACCCATAACTTCTCGCACGTGAAGGTTTGGTGCGTAAAAGGTCAAACGACCAACTCAAATCAAATACCCAACCCATTAGCATTTTATTAATGCGGGGCAAGCGAAACCCATAAAGTGTGGTCCCGTCGCCCCGTCTCGAGGATGTGTGGCAAAGGCCTCTCTCGCTAGTCCACGCCTCATCATCACCCTTTTGGATGCCTTACCGGCGCATCCCACCACATCTTGCACACGGGTACCCTTCGGTCCGACCCATCTCAAGACTATCGAGAACTCAGGTCCACCTCAACCAGGGTGGTACCGCCTGTCCCTCTAGTCTTGTCCTTCACATGTAAACAAGGTCAAGTTGAAGTAATTGTGTGTTTATACACCAAGTGGATATCCGAGGAATCACCCTTGATGGGTCCCACTCGAGGTGTGTGTATGACAAGAGTCGCTATCGATAAATGGGAAGGAGGAATCACCCTCGATACCCACGATCAATTAGCTACACAATAGAAATAACACCGGGAGTGCTAAGTGAGGTATCACCCTCGGCACTTGGTAGTAGCTCTGTAGTGCCATACTAAAGGGGGGTGCAGTGATGTGAGGGGCCTGGCTCATCGGTCGATTGACCGAGTCTTCGGGTCTTCGAGTCGTCGAGCCGTCGATGAAGAAGTAAGGGCAACTGGGACTAAGGGGTCACTAGGGATTAATTGATCAACCTATACTAAGCAGTTGATATTATTGCAGGTATAGTAATAGTTTATCAAAAACAGGCTATGCATCGGAATAGGAGCTAACTAATAAAGTAGCAAAATCTAATACAAGAATAAGAGGGAAGAATGGGTGATATCGGAATGCTCAAAGGGGGTTGCTTGCCTTGCTGCTCTGCGGCAAAGGCGTGATCGTCGTCAACGGCATAGTCATACCCAGCAACACCGTCAGTCTCGGGGTCTATCGGAGAGAAGAGGGGGGAAGAAACAATAAATATAAAAGCAAACAGATGCATCACATGCATGACATGACAATATGCAGAGCTAGGCATGCACTAACGCAGTACTACACGTCGCGGAAGGGTCGGAAGAATAACTGACGATATATTCCGGGTCTCGGGCTACTCCCGGACAGATGAAAACGATGGAAAAGTTCCATGTTTGCTATGCTAAACGCATGTGACAGACTAACAGATAGCGTAGTCGGATTCGTGGAATTATTCTGAGCAACTTTCATGTTCAAAACTTTGTCATCCGGACTATGATTTATTTTCTATTAACTTTTAAAGATTTAATAATATTCTGAAATTAACAGAATTAATTAAATTCAAAATATGCCAATTATGATATCAGCATGACATCATGTTCATGTCACCAGTCAACAGCGGTCAAACTGACATGTGGGTCCCGTTTGTCACTCACTCATTTGACTAACCATGATTAATTAACCTAATTAACCTAATTAGCTGATTAATTAATAGTTTATTTAATTAGCTAATTATTAATATTAATTATTAATATTATTATTTATTGTCTTAATTATTATTTCTATTATTATATTTATCTATTTATCTATATTTTGTTTTTAGGGGCTGGGACCCACCTGTCAGTGGCCATCCCCATACGCACACACACAACGCACACACACAAGGTCATCTGGCCACGTCGATGGCAGCAGCAATATCAGCGCGACACGGGCGCGCATGGGGCTGCGAGCGACGAGCGGGCTCACCGGGAACCAAACGGGGAGGCAGTGTGCTCGAGGCGGGGCGGCCAGGTGGCGGCAGCTCGGTGAGGCAGATTGTAGGCAGCGAGACGGCGCGGGTCGGCAGGGACAATGAGGCGGGCCGGCGCAGGTGATGACGGGATGGGGCGGCGTGAGGCGGCGCGGGGGTGACCAGGCCGGAGTAGGGCGGCGCGAGTGTGAGAGGCGGACGGCCCCAACGCGTGGGTCGGGGGGTGGAGCAGACGGGGCCCCGAGGGTGAACCGTGGGGGCGGAGCGGACGGGGCCCCGGGAGGGAGAACCGCGGGGGCAGAGCGGACGGGGCCCGGGGGGAGAGAACCGCGGGGGCGGGCGAGCGGCCCCGATCTAATCGGGCGCTCGGGGGGAGGAGGAGGGAAGAGGGATCCGGCGGTGGGGGCACCGGGGAAGGAGGCCTTGATCCAGATCGGATCGGAGAGGGACAGAGGAGAGAGATGGGGGCGAGTGGGGAGTGGAGTGTCGGTGGGAGTGGGTGGGGGAGGGGCTATCCCCCAGGGGTGTCTGGGGTGGGCCGGCCTGCTGGGTCGGTGTTGGAAATATGCCCTAGAGGCAATAATAATTAGTTATTATCATATTTCCATGTTCATGATAATCATTTATTATCCATGCTATAATTGTATTGATTGGAGACTTAGATGCATGTGTGGATACATAGACAAAACCATGTCGCTAGTATGCCTCTAATGGACTAGCTCGTTGATCAAAGATGGTTAAGGCTTCCTAGCCATGGACATGAGATGTCATTTGATAACGGGATCACATCATTAGGAGAATGGTGTGATGGACAAGAACCAAACTACAAACGTAGCATATGATCGTGTCAGTTTATTGCTACTGTTTTCTACATGTCAAGTATATGTTCCTATGACCATGAGATCATGCAACTCGCTGACACCGGAGGAGTGCCTTGTGTGTATCAAATGTCGCAACGTAACTGGGTGACTATAAAGGTACTCTACAGGTATCTCTGAGGGTGTCTATTGAGTTGGCATGGATCAAGACTGGGATTTGTTACTCCGTGTGACGGAGAGGTATCTCAGAGCCCACTCGGTAATACAACATCACAACAAGCCTTGCAAGCAATGTGACTAAGTGTTAGTCATCGGATCTTGTATTACGGAACGAGTAAAGAGACTTGCCGGTAACAAGGTTGAACTAGGTATGGAGATACCGACGATCGACTCTCGGGCAAGTAACATACCGAAGAACAAAGGGAACATCATACGGGATTAACTGAATCCTTGACATAGAGGTTCGACCGATAAAGATCTTCGTAGAATATGTAGGAACCAATATGGGCATCCAGGTCCCTCTATTGGTTATTGACCGTAGAGGTGTCTCGGTCATGTCTACATAGTTCTCGAACCCGCAAGGTCTGCACACTTAAGGTTCGGTGACGTTTCGATAGTATAGAGTTATGTATGGTGGTGACCGAAGGTTGTTCAGAGTCCTGGATGATATCCCGGATGTCACTAGGAGCTCCGGAATGGTCCAAAGGTAAAGATTGATATATAGGAAGTCCCATTTTGGTCGCCGGAAAAGTTTCGGGCTAATCGGTAATGTACCGGGAGTGTCGGTAGTGTACCGGGAGACCACCGGGAGGGGTATTTCGACCCAAGAGGCTTCATGGGCTGTGGGAGAGTAAATACTAGCCTTTTGTGGGCTGGTGGAAGTCCCACACAAGGCCCATGCGACTGGGAGAAAAAGGCCAAAGGGAAAAAGGTGGGAAAAGGCCAAAAAAAGGAGGAATCCTAGTCCTACTAGGATTGGAGGAGGAGTCCTCCTCTCCTCCCCACTTTGGCCGACCCAAGGACTGGCGTTTTGGCAGCCAAACCTCCTCCTCCTCTCCGCCTATATATACTAGAGGATTTTAGGGTTTTGGCACATAATTTTCAGCCACGTGCTACCCGTTCCTCTAGTGCATAGTTTCTCCTCTAGATCGGTTTTCTACAGTGCTTAGGCGAAGCCCTGCCGGAATAGCTCCACCACCATCGCCACAGCGCAGTCCCGTTGCCGGAGAACTCTTCTACCTCTCCGCTCCCTCTTGCTGGATCAAGAAGGTGGAGATCGTCATCAAGTTGTACGTGTGCTGAACGCGGAGGTGTCGTCCGTTCGGCGCTACATCGGAAGGGCCGTGATCAAGATTGCGAGACGGATCGTGACGAGATCACGAGACGGATCGTGATGAGATCGCGGGACGGATCGTGATGAGTTCGCAGGACGGATCATGATGAGATCGCGGGACGGATCGTGATGAGTTCGCAGGACGGATCGTGATTGGATCGCGGGACGGATTGTGATGAGATCGCGGGACGCTCGGTGATTTGGATCGCGAAGGCGTTCGACTACACCAACCGCGTTTCTTAACGCTTCCCGCTTAGAGATCTACAAGGGTATGTAGATCCACTCTCCCTCTCGTAGATGCTCATCACCATGCATAGATCTTGCGTGTGCGTAGGAATTTTTTATTTCCCATGCAACGTTCCCAACAATGGTATCAGAGCTAGGTCTATGTGTAGATGAGATCTCGAGTAGAACACAAAAGGTTTGTAGGTGTTGATGCTTAGATTGCTTCCTCCCTTGGTCGGATTTTGGTTTAGCGGTATTGTGAGATGAAGCGGCCCGGACTAACATTACGTGTATGCTTACGAGAGACCGGTTCCCTCGACCGCAACTTCTTGCATAGATGGCTTGCGGGTGCCAGTTTCTCTCACTTTAGTTGGATCGGATTCGACAAAGGCGGTCCTTGAGAAGGTTCAAAAGAAACTAGTGTATCACCATTGTGGTTATTGCGTAGATGAGAATTGTTCTTGCTAGATACCCGTAGCAGCCACGTAAAACATGCAACAACAATTAGAGGACGTCTAACTTGTTTTTGGAGGGTATGTTGTGATGTGATATGGCCAATTACATGATGTGATATATGTGATGTATGAGATGATCATGTGATGTATAGATTATCACGACTTGCATGTCGATGAGTACGGCAAACGGCAGGAGCCATAGGGTTGTCTTTAATTATTGTATGACTTGCGTGTCAATCATTAAGTGCTATGTAATGCTTTACTTTATTGCTAAACGGTAGCAATAGTAGTAGAAGCATGTTGGGCGTGACAACCCCGATGGCGACACGTTGATGGAGATCAAGATGATGGAGATCATGGTGTCTTTCCGGTGATGATGGAGATCATGCCGGTGCTTTCTAGATGGAGATCAAAAGCACAAGTTCATGTCCATATCATGTCACTTATGATTTGCATGTGATGTTAATCCTTTTTATGAACCTTGTTTTGCTTAGGACGATGGTAGCATTATAAGGTGATACCTCACTTAATTTCAAGATAAATTGTGTTCTCCCCGAGTGTGCACCGTTGCAAAAGTTCGTCGTGTTGAGACACCATGTGATGATCGGGTGTGATAGACTCTACGTTCACATACAACGGGTCCAAGCCAGTGTTGCACATGCAGGACACTCGGGTTAAACTTGACGAGCCTAGCATGTACAGACATGGCCTCGGCACACAAGAGACGAAAGGTCGAACATGAGTCATATAGTAGATATGATCAACATGATGATGTTCACCATTGAAATCACCTCAACTCACATGATGATCGGACTTGAGTTGGTGAATTTGGATCATGTATCACTCGAATGACTAGAGGGATGTCAATTTGAGTGGGAGTTCTTAAGTAATATGATTAATTGAACTCATTATCATGAACATAGTCAGTAGTGTCTTTGCAAACTGTGTTGTAGATTACTAGCTCACGCTGTAGCTCCCTTGAATTTTATATGTTCCTAGAGAAATAGAGTTGAAATATGATGGTAGCATTATTGCGGACTGGCTCCGTGATCTGAGGATTGTCCTCGTTGTTGCACAGAAGCCTTATGTCCTTAATGCACCGCTCGGTGCGCCAACCCCTCTAGTGTAGTTTGTAGATGTTGTGAACATCTAACAGGCACGTTCTGATGACTACTTGATAGTTTAGTGCGTCATGCATTACGGCTTAGAACTAAGGCTCCAAAACGTTTTGAACGTCACGGAACATATGAGATGTTCTAAGAGCTGAAATTAGGATCTTAGGCTCATGCCCGTGTTGTGAGATATGAGATCTCCAACAAGATTCTTTTCCTGCAAGATGAAGGAGAATAGCTCAATCGTTGAGCATGTGCTCAGATTGTCTGGGTACTACAATCGCTTGAATCGAGTGGGAGTTGATCTTTGAGATAGGATAGTGATTGATATAGTTCTCCAAGTCACTTTCACTAAGCTACTAGAACTTGGTGATGAACTATAAACGCCAGGGATAGAAATAATGATCCCTGAGCTATTCGTGATGTTTGACACCGCGAAGGTAGAAATCAAGAAGGAGCATCAAGTGTTGATGGTTAGTAAAACCACTAGTTTCGAGAAGGGCAAGGGCAAGGAGGGAAACTTCATGGATAGCAAGTCAGTTGCTGCTCCAGTGAAGCAACCCAAAGTTGAACCCAAACCCGAGACTAAGTGCTTAGATTATGAGGAGAGCGGTCGTTGAAGCGGAACAACCCTAGATAGTTAGTAGATAAGAAGGCTGGCAACGTCGACAGAAGTATATTTGATATACGTGTTATTGATGTGTACCTTGCTAGTACTCCTAGTAGGACCTGGGTATTGGATACCGGTTCGGTTGCTAAATGTTAGTAACTCGAAATAAAAGCTACGGAATAAATGGAGAACTAGCTAAGGGTGAGGTGACGATGTGTGTTGGAAATGTTTCCAAGGTTGATGTGATCAACATCGCACGCTCTCTCTACCTTCGGGATTAGTGACAAACCTAAATAAATGTTATTTGATGTTTTTGCGTTGAGCATGAACGTGATTAGATCATGTTCATTGCAACACGGTTATTCATTTAAGTTAGAGATTAATGGTTATTCTATTTACATGAATAATACCTTCAATGGTCATGCACCCAATGAGAATGGTTTATTAAATCTTGCTCGTAGTAATACACATGTTCATAACATTGATGCCAAAAAGATACAAAGTTAATAATAATAGTACCACATACTTGTGGCACTGCCGCTAAATTTCATATTGGTATAAAACGCATGAAGAAACTCCATGCTGATGGATCTTTGGACTCATTCGATCTCGAATCGGTTGAGACATGCGAACCATGCCTCTTGGTCAAAATGACTAAGGACCCTGTTTTCTGTTTTGATGAAGCGGGCAATTGATTTATTGGAAATGATACATGTTGATGTATGCAATCCAATGAGTCTTGTAGCGTGCGGTGGATATCGTTATTTTCTTACCTTCACTGATGATTTGAGTAGATATAGTGTATATTTACTTAATGAAACACAAGTTTGAATCGTTTGAAAGGTTCAAGCAAATTCAGAGTGAAGTTTAAGATCATCGTGAAAATAAGATAAAAATGTTTGCGATATGATCGTGGAGGTGAATATCTGAGTTACGAGTTTGGCATACAACTTTAGATAATGTGAAAGTTGTTTCACAACTCACGCCACCTGGAACACCATAGTGTGATGGTGTGTCCGAACGTCATAGTCGTGCTCTATTGGATATGGTGCGTGCTATGATGTCTATTATCGTTTTGTTACTATAATTTTGGGGTTATGCATTAGAGACAACTACATTCACTTTAAAATAGGGCACCATCTAAATCCGTTGAGATGACACCATGTGAATTATAGTTTGATAGAAACCTAAGCTATCATTTCTTAATGTTTGGGGCTGCGACGCTTGTGTGGAAAATGTTTTCACCTAATGAGATCGAACCCAAAGCGGACAAATGCATCTTCATAGAATACCCTCAGAACAGTTGGGTGAACCTTCTATCTCAGATCCAAGCATAAAATGTTTATTGCTAAAACTGGGTCCTTTCTCGAGGAAAAGTTTCTCTTGAAAGAATTGAGTGGGAGGAAGATAGAACTTGATGAGGTTATTGAACCTCTGTTTCAACCAGAGAGTAGCGCAGCGCAGGAAGTTGTTTCTGTGAAGCCTACGTTAGTTGAAGAGGAAGTTAATGATGATGATCATGAAGCTTCGGATCAAGTTACTATCGAACTTCGTAGGTCAACAAGGACGTGTACTGCTCCTGAGCGATACGACAACCCTGTCTTGGAGGTCATGTTGTTGCACAATGATGAACCTACGAACTATGGAGAAGCGATGATGGGCCCGAAAACCAACAAATGGTTAGAGGCCATGAAATCCGAGAAAGGATCGATGTATGAAAACCAAGTATAGACTTTGGTGGACTTGCTCGTTGGACGGCAGGTCGTTAAGTACAAATGGATCTTTAAAATGAAGACAGACGCTGATGGTAAATGTCACCATTTGTAAATTCGACTTGTTGCAAAGAAGTTTATGACAAGTTCAAGGAGTTGACTGCGATGAGACTTTCTCACTCATAGCGATGCTAAAGTATGTTGAAACTATGTTAGCAGTTGCTGCACTTTCAATTATGAAACCTGGCAGATGGATGTCAAAAGATCGTTTCCTTAACGGTTTACTTGAGGAAAGGTTGTATGTGATACAACCAGAAGGTTTTGTCAGTCCTAAGGATGCTAAAAGGTGTGCAAGCTTCAGTGATTCTTCTATGAACTGAAGCAAGCATCTCGGAGTTGGAATATACACTTTGATGAGGTGATCAAAGTTTTTGAGTCTATACAAAGTTTACGAGAAACTTGTATTTGCAATAAAGTGAGTGGGAGCACTATAGAGTTTCTGATAAGTATATGTGGATGACATATTGCTATTCGGAAATGATGTAGAATTTCTGGAGAGCATAAACGGTTGTTTGAAAAGAGTTTTTCAAAGGAAGACCTGGATAAAGCTACCTAATTGTTGAGCATCAAGATCTATAAAGATAGATCAAGATGTTTGATAAGACTTTCAATGAGTACATACCTTGACAAGATTTTGAAAGAGTTCAAAATGGATTAGTCAGAGAGAAGTGTTCTTGCCTGCCTTGTAAGGTGTGAAGTTGAGTGAGACTCAAAGCTCGACAACGGTAGAAGAAAGAGAAAGGACGAATGTCGTCCCCTATGCCTTAGCCATAGGATCTGTATAGTATGTCATGCTGTGTACCGCACCTGTGTGTGCCTTGCCATGAGTCCGTCAAGGGGTACAAGAGTGATCTAGGAGTTGATCACTGGACAACGGTCAATATTATCCTTAGTAACTAAAAAGACTAAGGAGATGTTTCTCGATTATGGAGGTGATAAAGAGTTCATCGTAAAGAGTTACGTCGATGCAAGCTTTAACACCAATCCGGATGACCCGTAGTAGCAATATGGATACATATAGTGGAGCAGCCATTTGGAATAGTACCAAGTGGAGCGTGGTAGCAGTGTTTACAGTTTGACATAGAGATTTGCAAAGTACATACGGATCTGAATGTCACAGACCCGTTGACTATAAGACCTCTCTCACATGCAAAGCATGATCGAGCCCCAGAACTCATTGGGTGTTAGATTCATAACAATGTGTATCACATGGTGATGTGAACTAGATTATTGACTCTAGTGCAAGTGGGAGACTATTGGAAATATGCCCTAGAGGCAATAATAAATTAGTTATTATCATATTTCCTTGTTCATGATAATCGTTTATTATCCATGCTATAATTGTATTGATCGGAGACTTAGATGCATGTGTGGATACATAGACGCAACCATGTCCCTAGTATGCCTCTAATGGACTAGCTCTATGATCAAAGATGGTTAAGGTTTCCTAGCCATGGACATAAGATGTCATTTGATAATGGGATCACATCATTAGGAGAATGGTGTGATGGACAAGACCCAAACTACAAGCGTAGCATATGATCGTGTCAGTTTAGTGCTACCGTTTTCTGCATGTCAAGTATATGTTCCTATGACCATGAGATCATGCAACTCGCTGACACCGGAGGAGTGCCTTGTGTGTATCAGATGTCGCAACGTAACTGGGTGACTATAAAGGTACTCTACAGGTATCTCCGAGGGTGTCTGTTGAGTTGGCATGGATCAAGATTGGGATTTGTTACTCCGTGTGACGGAGAGGTATCTCAAGGCCCACTCGGTAATACAACATCACAACAAGCCTTGCAAGCAATGTGACTAAGTGTTAGTCACGGGATCTTGTATTACGGAACGAGTAAAGAGACTTACCGGTAACGAGGTTGAACTAGGTATGGAGATACCGACGATCGAATCTCAGGCAAGTAACATACCGAAGAACAAAGGGAACATCATACGGGATTAACTGAATCCTTGACATAGAGGTTCGACCGATAAAGATCTTCGTAGAATATGTAGGAACCAATATGGGCATCTAGATCCCTCTATTGGTTATTGACCGTAGAGGTGTCTCGGTCATGTCTACATAGTTCTCGAACCCGTAGGGTCTGCACACTTAAGGTTCGGTGACGTTTTGGTAGTATAGAGTTATGTATGGTGGTGAGAGAAGGTTGTTAGGAGTCCCAGATGATATTCCGGATGTCACGAGGAGCTCCGGAATGGTCCAGAGGTAAAGATTGATACATAGGAAGTCCCATTTTGGTCGCCGGAAAAGTTTCGGGCTAATCGGTAATGTACCGGGAGTGCTGGTAGTGTACCGGGAAACCACCGGGAGGGGTATTTCGACCCAAGAGGCTTCATGGGCTGTGGGAGAGTAAATACCAGCCTTTTGTGGGCTGGTGGAAGTCCCACACAAGGCCCATGTGACTGGGAGAAAAAGGCCAAAGGGAAAAAGATGGAAAAAGGCCAAAAAAAGGAGGAATCCTAGTCCTACTAGGATTGGAGGAGGAGTCCTCCTCTCCTCCCCACTTTGGCCGACCCAAGGGCTGGCTTTTTGGCAGCCAAGCCTCCTCCTCCTCTCCTCCTATGTATACTAGAGGATTTTAGGGTTTTGGCACAGAATTTTCAGCCACGTGCTACCCGTTCCTCTAGTGCATAGTTTCTCCTCTAGATCGGTTTTCTGCATTGCTTAGGCGAAGCCCTGCCGGAATAGCTCCACCACCATCGCCACAGCGCCGTCACGCTGCTGGAGAACTCTTCTACCTCTCCGCTCCCTCTTGCTGGATCAAGAAGGTGGAGATCGTCATCAAGCTGTACGTGTGTTGAACGCGGAGGTGTCGTCCGTTCGGCGCTAGATCGGAACGACCATGATCAAGATTGCGAGACGGATCGTGACGAGATCTCGGGACGGATTGTGATGAGATCGCGAGACAGATCGTGATGAGTTCGCGGGGCAGATCGTGATGAGATCGCGGGACGGATCATGATGAGTTCGTGGGATGGATCATCATTGGATCGCGGGACGGATCGTGATGAGATCGCGGGACGCTCGGCGATTTGGATCGCGAAGACGTTCGACTACACCAATCGCGTTTCTTAACGCTTCCCGCTTAGCGATCTACAAGGGTATGTAGATCCACTCTCCCTCTCGTAGATGCTCATCACCATGGATAGATCTTGCGTGTGCGTAGGAAATTTTTTGTTTCCCATGCAACGTTCCCCAACAGTCGGCGGCCCAGTTGGGCCACCAGGGCCTTTTTTCTTTTAAAACCTTTTTTTTTACTTTCTGTTTTAAAACTTCCTTTTATAAATTTTATTTTGGGGCTATAACACTTTAGTAAAATAAGGCACTTGGCCTAATAATTGCATTGCAATATTAGGTATTGCTACAAAAAGTTTGGGGGACCCTTGGACTAATTTTATATTTTCAAAAGCAAAAGGGCATTTAAATAATTGTTTTGGGCTCTGTTTATTTGTTTTTTAGGCCTTTAACAACGTGATAAAATGTTGGCTATAAATTTGAGAAGCTTGTGGATTATCTGCAACCCAAGCAAGATTTTTATTCTCAGGTTTGCAAAACTTTTAGTTTCACATTTCAAATAATTTTGAATTGCATAGGGATTCGAACGAGTGTTTGATTCCAACACTAATAACACATGGATTATCAAAAAGGATTTGCATAATCCTCGAATTACTGTAGCTTGATTACAGAGTTTATTGTAGTGCTTAATCCAGGGCGTCACAATTCTCCCCTGCTAATAAGAATTCTCGTCCCGAGAATTAAGAAGTAGAAGGAAAAAGCCCAGGGTGTTCTGCACGAAGATGAGCTTCACGTTCCCAAGTGGATTCATCTTCAGAATGATTTGTGCACTGCACTTTGAAGAACCTAGTAATCTTCTGACGAGTCCGACATTTAGTTTCACCAAGAATGCGGACCAGTTGCTCTTTATGAGAAAGGTCTCGGTGCAGTTCAAGCATATCATGATACACTGCTCGGATAGGATCCTTGAAGCAGTGATGAAGTTGTGACACATGGAACTCATCGTGAACCTAAGAAAGGTTTGGCGGTAGTTCCATTTGATATGCCACTTTACCATGCCTCTCGAGAACAGTGAAAGGACCAATGTATCAAGGAGCCAGCTTGCCCTAGATCTCGAAACGGTGTGTACCTCTAATTGGTGTGACTTGAAGATAAGCCTTTTTGCTCGGTTGATAAACCATATCCTTGTGATGATGGTCATACTCACGCTTCAGAGGAGTTCGACACTTTCGTCCATACAACACTTCAAATGGAGCCATCTTCAGACTAGCTTGATATCTATTGTTGTAGGGGAACTCTACATACGGGAGCAATTCCTCCCATTTCTTGCCGAAAGAAATGACACAAGCTCTAAGCATGTCTTCAAGAATCTGATTGACTCTTTCAATTTGTCCCTGGGATTGAGGGTGAAAAGCGGTGTTGAATGACAAATGAGTTCCCATAGCTTCTTGGAAACTTGCCCAAAATCTCGAAGTGGATAAGCTACCACAGTCTGAACTAATCACCAATGGAATACCATGGAGCGTGACAACTCTGGACATATATAGATCAGCCAGCTGACTAACAGCGATAGTTTCCTTAACAGCGATAAAGTGTATAACTTTGGATAGTCGGTCAATGACGACAAGAATAGCGTCATTACCTTGGATGGTGGCTCGAGATTTACATATGAAGCCAAGTGTAAAAAAACTTTGGATTTAAGGATGTACAAGAGAGTCCGGTTTTGATCTTGTGGAACTTTGGGTTATGAGCCCACCATGTAGGTTAAGAGTAGGAAGAGCGGTGACATCTTGCACGATCATGGTAGCAAGATCTGCCAGAGGAGAGCATGTCAGTTAAGTTGGCAACAACGCCAGTACCAAGGGCGGGGGACGAATAGAACCATTTTCCTGCTCGTTGAAACGAGGCGGACCAATAGGCAAAGTTCTCATCCACCGGTGGTTACCGGAGTGTTATCAACAATAGTAATAGGGCCTTACTGATAGAGTTGATCACCGAGGTGCTTACCTAAGCAGGGGATTACCACTATTCAGGTAAGTTCATATTACAAGAAAGGTTAAACATACCGATGGAAAGGAAAATGTGTTTATACACAAGTATTAAGAGTATAACTTTCCCAAGGAAAATCAAAGCATTACATACATGACACTCCAGCAAATGCGTAATCCTTTGGATAAAATGGGCAAGCAGAATCATGATGTTTGCCCATACAATGATGTTTGGATAATTGATCAGAAAATATTTAGCATTGTGCTTACAATGTTCGTGCTTGAGGATTGGGGTACCATAATCATGCTTCGGGGAAGCATCAACATGGTCACTAGGTAAAGGTCAGACTTTGGATACACAAAGGATCCATCAGGAACAACCTATAAAATGAATCTTACAACTTCCTTATGGGAGAAAGGAGACCTTCCTTGCACAAGATACTATAACAATAGGTCTTCCGGGCAGGTGTGGTAGCCATAACATCACTGTACCGAGTAACATAGAGACCAACGTTATAATTCTTGGGAAAAGTTCCAACCATCATATCCGCTCAGATTCAGATATGGTTGGTGTCAGGATACTTCAGACTTAGCCGGGCCGAGAAGAAAAGGAGGCAACACAAACTTATGAGATGGTGTTGCAAGAATCTCGAATTGAACGATGGAAGCAGGCCTTGAATCATGAGTCGTATTGCAAGACATATGAACACAATGTCAAGACATTCGTGCCCACGTGGAAGTTTTTTTTGAAGGGAACGCAATCCAGTTCTGGTTGGGAACCAACATAGAGGATATCAAAGTCCCGCGTATAAGTCCGGATAGCTCTTACGAAGAACTTCTTTTCTCCAGATCAAATCAATCAGTGGCTTGACGTGCTAGGAAATACATATGGAGTGTGGTATCAAACCTATCAAACCATAGAATACTTTGCACATGCATGAATGAATTTGAATGATTCCAAAGGAAGCGAAATAAAAAATTCATAATCACGGCGACAAAATGCACATGAACTTAGAGAAAAACACTTCTTTTATCAAACATATTCTTCATGAGCTAGGCACAAAGATAATGCTTTCAAGGTTGCAAACACTAGCTTCAATGTTCATCACGAACCACGAAGGAAATGAGGATGTGGCTGATGGGCTCGGCAACAATTTATCCAGGATTCCATAAAGATGGATTTCCACGATAGAGTGAACAAGATGATAGCATTGGTCAAACCAGATGATATTGAGGTATGCCCAAGGCAAAACATCCACAATTAAATTTTAATCGAAAGGTACACCCAAAATCCGGACTAAGTAGCACGACCAATGATAGAATGTTGATTCAACAGCCAACACACTAAGAATGGGCTTATTGTTCATTAACTCCAAGGTAATAGAGTTGCTATGCCATAAGTGTTGAATTTATATATCACAATCCATTTGTCGGTATTCCGGTTAGAAACAACACGGAAACTAAGAAATGAAAGGTGATGGCAAGAAGTATCACTATATCAAGAATTTTTATGACATGTGCAAATTTCACGTCATTCTTGGAAAAGATGGTAATACTCCAAGATAGAACATATCACAAGACGGCTAACAAGGAACTTAAGGTTCAACCAAAACAAGACAAGCCTGCGTTTGAAAGGAAGGCAAGGATGCTACTTACCATCATGAATTTAATTGATATCCTAGAATATCTTAAAAGCCAATGATGATCACGACACAATTGTTGAGAAGTCTCTTGAAGATGTAATCGGTCAGCGACGACATGAAGCAAAGAAATGGTGAAGCGAATGGTTGTCGAAACCACATGTTAGAGTGCTAGCTAAGAATCAGAATTGCCTTTCAAGACAACCAACATGACATTCAAAGCTCGATGTAAGCTTAATGCACTATCGGAATGGTGCTTCAGGGATGAAGGACATAGAATGGTATGGTCAAGCTTTAGCATGACAATGATGGTGTAGCCTAACAGCTTGCAAAGGCATGACCGAGTACAACTCTTTAGCAAAGAAGATTACTACAAGTAGTTTAATCGCAATGCAGACTCGATTCAATTATCGGTGTCCTTGAGTGTCCAACAACTCAGAACTCGAGGGAACTGGAATCAGTGAAGGAAACATAGCTGATGAGGAGCTCATAAGAAGCTATGTAGCTCCATGATTTTCTCGATATACCAGGGGTAATACTCGGATGTAGATCAGAATTAAAGCTTGGACCGATGTATTGGTCTTCAGAAGACAAGTGCTTTAACTTGTCCAAAAATGAGATCAAAGAAGAACAATCATGGTTGGAACCACGATTTCAAAGGAAAAGATCAAAGATACAATATCAAATCATTAAATGAATGATTATGTGAAAGGAGAAGCTTGTATGATAAGAGAAACATCGTTTCCATGGGCATGAACACAAGGTTCAAGGTCGACTCCCACTTCATCAATGCATCACCTTACATTTACACCTCACCTTTGGTGAAATTATAGTTTTGAAAGTTTAACTGGCAAAACACCAGAAGAGTAAGACTCGTGAAAACTGTCGGGTTCACACAGACTAAGGAAGGCATAGGTTCAACCCATCGGGGCATCTTAGGAACATATACCACAAGAATCAAGAGTAATTAACACATGCTTGCAAACAAAGCATGGCTGGCAAAAGCATAGGATACGACTTATCAAAGGGAGAAGACACGGTTTACCAATGTCATCATGTATCAGGGGAAGAACATCACAAGAATTTTGAATGTGAAGGATGCTATCAGATAATAACCCAACACTAGGCCTGGCGGTCCACAAAGGACCTGAAGTGAGTATCGGTACTCAATCAGAGGGAGCAACAATGTAAGGCATCAGATTATAGAACATCCAATAATTCGATGCTTAAATAACCAAAGGAAATAAGATTTCTAAATTGGTCTCTCTCGAAACAGGCTTTCGCCCCGCTTTATAGATAAAGCATACGTCCATATAGCCACGTCCCAACCATAGTCATAAGAGAGAGATGTTGGGGCCACAGCACAAAGACGCCCAAATGAAAGGAAAAGAAATAGAAAAGGCCACCCGGGGCAAGCTACTAAGCAGGCGAGCGGTCGGAGAGCCGATGCGTGATAAACAACAGAGCATCCAGAAAGAGCTAAAGACGGTCACGATCCCTCGGCCTAGCGAGCGGATGCCAGTGCTGCAAGAAGGCAAGAAATTTGAAGAACGAGTCAGAAGCATGTCGCGGGAACACCCGCTTAATCACCATCTTGTTGCGGGTAGTCCAAAGTGTCCACATCATAGCCATGAAGATGAGCCAGAACAGTCAGCGCTTACGGCCAACCTGAGTGGCCCTAACCTGCAGAAACTCTGAAAGGTCATGGGCCTCCCACTCTGGTCCTAGAGCCTCACGAGCAAAGCACCAGAGTGCCTGCGCTGCTATGCAAGAAAACAAAATGTACGTTCTCGTTTCCGGGACGAGGCACAAAGGGCAAAGGCCATTGCCCGGACCATGGCGTTTCAACACCTCGGTCCCCGAAGCAAGGCGATCACGGAGAAGCTGTCATACAAAAATCTTAATCTTCAAGGGCATCGGCGCCTTCCACAGTGGGGATAGCCACTATAGAACCGGCATTCGACATAATGCCTGATAGGCCGAACTAACGGAGAATTCACCCGAAGGGGAAAGGCTCCAAGAGACAGAGTCAGGGACCTAGGACAGAGGAAGAGGGACTACTTCCCTCAGGTTTGTCCATTCCCATACCTCATCCGGACCGAATGAGCGGCGGAACGCAATGTTCCATCCCTCATCCAAAGCCGCTGCAGATACAAGGATGGTTGGGTCATCACAAATCGCAAAAAGCCTCGGGAACCGCAAGCGGAGAGGCTCGCCCTCAAGCCAGGGGTCCAACCAAAACAGGGTTCCAGACCCATTGCCAACCGAGAAACACAAACCCAGCCTAATCTCTTCCTTGATGGCCTGAATAGATTTCCAGAACTGGGACCCGGCCAGGTGTGAGCAAGCCAAGAGGGGTTGTCCCTGCAAGTACTTGGACTCAATCAGCTGCAGCCACAGGCCCCCATCTCCCCGCAAGATCCGCCAAACCCAACGAAGCATAAGTGCAACGTTCATCCGACGAGGCGCAGGGATGCCCAGCCCACCTCGGTCCTTCGGCAAACATATGTCAGCCCATTTCACCATATGATATTTGGGTCGACCATCCCCTGCTTGCCAAAAGAACCTAGCCAGCTCCTTGTCAAAGGAGCTATGCACACCTTCGGGCAAGATGTACATCCCCATCATATACATGGGGAGACTAGCAAGGTTAGTGCTAATGAGGACAGTTTTGCTAGCTTCAGAAGTGAACCTACCACACCAGGGCTCCGCACGGGATGCTACTCGTCCCACAAGCGGATCATACCCACTCACCAAAATCCTGGACTCAGCCAGGGTCATTCCCAAGTATGATATGGGGAATGACGCCAACCTACAGTTGAGGTTATCCACGATCCAAAGTTGCTCAGCCTCCGAGTAGCCAAGGACCACCACCTCGCTCTTATGAAAGTTAATCTTAAGTCGAGACATTTCCTCAAAGCAGAGCAAAAGGAACTTAAGATTAAAAATGTCCGAGTCCGGCCCTTCCACCATAATCATGGTGTGATCCGCATACTGCAAGTGGGTAACTATTGGGGAACGTTGCATGGGAAACAAAAAATTTCCTACGCACACGAAGATCTATCCATGGTGATGAGCATCTACAAGAGGGAGAGTGGATCTACATACCCTTGTAGATCGCTAAGCGGGAAGCGTTAAGAAACGCGGTTGGTGTAGTCGAACGTCTTCGCGATCCAAATCACCGTGCGTCCCGCGATCCAATCATGATCCGTCCCGCGATCCAATCACGATCCGTCCCGCGATCCGATCACGATCTGTCCCATGAACTTGATCACGATCCGTCTCACGAACTTGATCACGATCCTTCCGATCTAGCACCGAACGGACGGCACCTCCACGTTCAGCACACATACAGCTTGATGACGATCTCCACCGTCTTGATCCAGCAAGAAGGAGTGGAGAGGAAGAAGAGTTCTCCGGCAGCCTGACGGTGCTCCGGCAATGGTGGTGGAGCAATTCCGGCAGGGCTTTGCCTAAGCACTAAAGAAAACCGATCTAGAGGAGAAACTATGCACTGGAGGAACGGGTCGCACGTGGCTGAAAATCTAGTGCAAAAACCCTCAATACCACCAGTATATATAGGAGGAGAGGAGGAGAGGAGGAAGCTTGGCCTCCAAGCCTCCTAGGCTTCGGCCGAACTAGGAGAGGAGTCCACCTCCTCCACTCCTAGTAGGATTAGGATTCATCCTTTTTGCCTTTTTCCACCTTTTTCCTTTTGGGTTTTGTTCTCCAACCACATGGGCCTTGTGTGGGAGTTTCCACCAGACCACTAAGGGCTGATATTCACTCTCCCACAGCCCATGAAGCCTCTTGGGTCGAAATACCCCTCCCGGAGGTCTCCCGGTACACTACCGGCACTCCCGGTCACTACCGATAAGCCCGAAACTCTTCCGGCGACCAAAACAGGACTTCCTATATATGAATCTTTACCTCCGAACAATTACGGAGCTTCTCGTGACGTCCAGGATCTCATTCGGGACTCTGAACAAACTTCGGTCACCACCATACATAACTCTATACTACCAAAACGTCACCAAACCTTAAGTGTGCAGACCCTGCGGGTTCGAGAACTATGTAGACATGACCGAGACACCTCTACGGTCAATAACCAATGGCAGGACCTGGATGTCCACATTGGTTCCTATATATTCTACGAAGATCTTTATCGGTCGAACCTCTATGTCAAGGATTCAGTTAATCCCGTATGATGTTCCCTTTGTTCTTCGGTATGTTACTTGCCCGAGATTCGATCGTTGGTATCTCCATACCTAGTTCAACCTCGTTACTGGCAAGTCTCTTTACTCGTTCCGTAATACAAGATCCCATGACCAACACGTAGTCACATTGCTTGCAAGGCTTATTGTGATGTTTTATTACCGAGTGGGCCCTGAGATACCTCTCCGTCACACGGAGTAACAAATCCCAGTCTTGATTCATGCCAACTCAACAGACACCCTCGGAGACACCTGTAGAGCACCTTTATAGTCACCCACTTATGTTGCGACGTTTGATACACACAAGGTACTCCTCCGATATCTCTGAGTTGCATGATCTCATGGTCATAGGAACATATACTTGACATGCATAAAACAGTAGCAATAAACTGACACGATCATAAGCTACGTTTGTAGTTTGGGTCTTGTCCATCACATCATTCTCCTAATGATGTGATCCCGTTATCAAATGACATCTCATGTCCATGGCTAGGAAACCTTAACCATCTTTCAATCAATGAGCTAGTTCACTAGAGGCATACTAGGGACATTGTGTTTGTCTATGTATCCACACATGTATCCATGTTTCCAATTAATACAATTATAGCATGGATAATAAACAATTATCATGAACAAGGAAATACAATAATAAACACTTTATTTATTTCCTCTAGGGCATATTTCCAACAGTCTCCCACTTGCACTAGAGTCAATAATCTAGTTCACATCACTATGTGATTTACATTTGTAATGAATCGAACACCCATGCAGTTCTGGTGTTGATCATGTTTAGCCCTTGGAAGAGGTTTAGTCAACGGGTCTGCAACATTCAGATCCGTGTGCACTTTGCAAATATTTATGCCTTTCTCCAAGATGTAATCGCGGATGGAGTTGAAGCGTCGCTTTATGTGTCTGGTCCTCTTGTGAAACCTTGGTTCCTTGGCCAAAGCAATGGCACTAGTGTTGTCACAGAACAGGTTCATTGGATTCAGTGCACTGGGCACTACTCCAAGATCTATCATGAACTGCTTCATCCAGACACCTTCCTTCGCCGCCTCCGAGGCTGCGATGTATTCCGCTTCGCATGTAGAATCAGCTACCACACTTTGCTTGGAACTGCACCAGCTTACCGCTCCCCCGTTAAGAATAAATACGTATCCGGTTTGCGACTTAGAGTCGTCCAGATCAGTGTCAAAGCTTGCATCGACGTAACCCTTTATGACGAGCTCTTCATCACCTCCATAAACGAGAAACATTTCCTTAGTCCTTTTCAGGTACTTAAGGATATTCTTGACCGCTTGCCAGTGCTCCATCCTAGGATCACTTTGAAACCTTCCGGCCATACTTATGGCAAGGCTGACATCGGGTCTTGTGCACAATATTGCATACATGATAGAGCCTATGGCTGAAGCATAGGGGATGGCACTCATCTTTTCTCTATCTTTTGCAATTACTGGGCATTGAGTCTTACTCAACTTCACACCTTGTAATACAGGCAAGAACCCCTTCTTGGACTGTTCCATTTTGAACTTCTTCAAAACTTTATCAAGGTATGTGCTCTGTGAAAGTGCTATTAAGCGTCTCGATCTATCTCTATAGATCTTAATGCCTAATATGACAGCAGCTTCTCCTAGGTCCTTCATTGAAAAACTCTTGTTCAAATATTCCTTCACGCTTTCCAGCATTTCTATATTGTTTCCAATCAGCAATATGTCATCCACATATAATACTAGAAACGCTATAGAGCTCCCACTCACTTTCTTGTAAATACAAGCTTCTCCGTAAACTTGTATAAACTCAAACGCTTTGATCACCTCATCAAAGCGCTTATTCCAACTCCGAGATGCTTGCACCAGTCCACAAATGGATCGCTGGAGTTTGCAAACTTTGTCAGCATTCTCTGGATCGACAAAACCTTCGGGTTGCATCATATACAACTCTTCCTCAAGGAAACCGTTGAGGAACGCTGTTTTTACATCCATCTGCCAAATTTCATAGTCGAAATAGGCAGCTATTGCAAAAAATATTCTGACAGACTTAAGCATTGCTACGGGTGAGAAAGTATCATTGTAGTCAACTCCTTGAACTTGTGAAAAAACCTTTGCCACAAGTCGAGCTTTATAGACGGTGACATTACCGTTTGCGTCTGTTTTCTTCTTAAAGATCCATTTGTTCTGAATGGCCTTTCGCCCTTCAGGTAATACTTCCAAAGTCCATACTTTGTTTTCATACATGGATCCCATCTCGGATTTCATGGCCTCTAACCATTTCTTGGAATCCGGGCCCATCACTGCTCCTCCATAGCTCGTAGGTTCATTGTTGTCCAACAACATGACCTCCAAGACAGGGTTGCCGTACCACTCAGGGGTAGTACGCGGCCTTGTTGACCTACGAGGTTCAATAGCTGCTTGATCTGAAGCTTCATGATCATCATCATTAACTTCCTTTTCTACCGTCGTAGGTTCCACAGAAACATCTTTCTGCGTTGTGCTACTTGCTGGTTGAAGTAAAGGTTCAATAACCTCATCAAGCTCTATTTTCCTCCCACTCAATTCTTTCGAGAGAAACTCTTTCTCAAGAAATGTTCCGTTTTTAGCGACAAACACTTTGCCTTCGGATCTGAGATAGAAGATATACCCGACTGTCTCTTTCGGGTATCCTATGAAGACGCATTTCTCCGCTTTGGGTTCCAGCTTTTCAGGCTGAAGTTTTTTGACATAAGCATCACATCCACAAACTTTAAGAAACGACAACTTTGGCTTCTTGCCAAACCACAGTTCGTATGGCATCGTCTCAACAGATTTTGATGGTGCCCTATTTAAAGTGAATGCAGCTGTCTCTAATGCATAACCCCAAAATGATAGTGGCAAATCAGCAAGAGACATCATAGAACGCACCATATCTAATAAGGTTCGATTACGACGTTCGGACACACCATTACGTTGTGGTGTTCCGGGCGGTGTCAACTGTGAAACAATTCCACACTATCTTAAGTGACTGCCAAACTCATAACTCAGATATTCACCTCCTCGATCAGATCGCAGGAACTTAATCTTCTTGTTACGACAATTCTCAACTTCACTCTGAAATTGCTTGAACTTTTCAAACGTTTCAGACTTGCGTTTCATTAAGTAAATATACCCATATCTACTTAAGTCATCAGTGAAGGTGAGAAAATAACGATATCCACCACGCACTGTAGCATTCATTGGACCACACACATCAGTGTGTATGATTTCCAATAAGTCACTCGCCCGTTCCATTGTTCCAGAGAACGACGTTTTAGTCATCTTGCCCATGAGGCATGGTTCACATGTGTCAAGTGATTCAAAATCAAGTGACTCCAAAAGTCCATCAGCATGGAGCTTCCTCATGCGTTTTACACCAATATGACCTAAACGGCAGTGCCACAAGAAAGTGGTACTATCATTATCAATTCTACATCTTTTGGCATCAATGTTATGAACATGTGTGTCATCACTATCAAGATTCAATACGAATAAACCCCTAACATTGGGTGCATGACCATAAAAGATATTACTCATATAAATAGAACAACCTTTATTCTCTGATTTAAATGAGTAACCGTCTCGCAATAAATAAGATCCAGATATAATGTTCATGCTTAACGCAGACACTAAATAACAATTATTCAGGTTCATCACTAATCCCGATGGTAATCGAAGAGAGAGCGTGCCGATGGCGATCACATCAACCTTGGAACCATTTCCCACGCGCATCGTCACTTTGTCCTTTGCCAGCCTTCGTTTATTCCGTAGTTCCTGCTTTGAGTTGCAAATGTGAGCAACCGAACCGGTATCAAATACCCAGGCACTACTACGAGAGCTAGTAAGGTACACATCAATAATATGTATATCATTATACCTTGTTTGTCATTGGCCACCTTCTTGTCAGCCAGGTACTTGGGGCAGTTCCGCTTCTAGTGACCAGTTCCTTTGCAATGAAAGCACTCAGTTTCTGGCTTGGGTCCATGCTTGGGCTTCTTTGCAGGAGTAGCAACTGCTTTGCCATCCTTCTTGGTTTTACCCTTCTTGCCCTTACCCTTGACTTTGCCATTTTTCTTGAAACTAGTGGTTTTATTGACCATCAACACTTGATGTTCTTTCTGGATTTTAGACTCAGCGACTTTTAGCAGTGATTGCCTCTGGCGGAAGGGCAATTCCCAACTCTGCTAGACGAGTTGAATACCCAGACATTCTGAGTATATGTTCACTGATAGACCCGTTCTCCTCCATCTTGCAAGCATAGAACTTATCAGAGGTTTCATACCTCTCGATCCGGGCGTTCTTCTGAAAGATAAACTTCAAATCCTGGAACATCTCATATGCTCCATGATGTTCAAAACGTCTTTGAAGTCCCGTTTCTAAGCCATACAATATTGCACACTGAACTATTGAGTAATCTCCAGTACGTGCCTCCCAAGCGTTCTTAACGTCTTCGGAGGTCATGTCTTCTGGTTGGTCACCAAGCGGTGCATCAAGGACATATGATTTCTGGGAAGCCGTGAGGATAATCCTCAGATTACGGGCCCAGTCAACAAAGTTACTTCCATCATCTTTCAGTTTAGCTTTCTCTAGGAAAGCATTAAAATTCAGGGGTGCTACTGTGCGAGCCATTGATCTACAACATAAATATGCAAAGTTCACTTAGACTATTGTTCAAGATAATGAGTTTAGTTAATCAAATTACTAAAGCTCCCACTCAAATTGACATCCCTCAGGTCATCTGAGTGTCACATGATCCAAATCCACCAACTCAAGTCCGATCATCACGTGAGTTGAGGTGGCTTCAATGGTGAACATCATTATGTTGATCATATCTACTATATGACTCATGTTCGACCTTTCGGTCTCTTGTGTTCCGAGGCCATGTCTGTACATGCTAGGCTCGTCAAGTTTAACCCGAGTGTTCTGCGCGTGCAACACTGGCTTGCACCCGTTGTATGTGAACGTAGAGTCTATCACACCCGATCATCACGTAGTGTCTCAACACGACGAACTTTCGCAACGATGCACACTCGGGGAGAACACAATTTTATCTTGAAATTTAAGTGAGGGATCACCTTATAATGCTACCATCGTACTAAGCATAACAAGGTGCATAAAAGGATTAACATCACATGCAATTCAAAAGTGACATGATATGGCCATGAACTTGTGCTTTAGATCTCCATCTTGAAAGCACCGGCATGATCTTCATCGTCACCGGCACGACACCATGATCTCCATCATCTTGATCTTCATCAACGTGTCGCCATCGAGGTTGTCACGCCCTGCATGCTTCTACTACTGTTTCTACCGTTTAGCGATAAAGTAAAGCATTACATAGCACTTAATGATTGACACGAAGGTCATACAATAATTAAAGAAAACCCTATGGCTCCTGCCGGTTGCCGTACTCATCGACATGCAAGTCGTAAAATTCTATACATCACATGATCATCTCATACATCACATATATCACATCATGTAATTGGCCATATCACATCACAACATACCCTGCAAAAACAAGTTAGACGTCCTCTAATTGTTGTTGCATGTTTTACGTGGCTGCTACGGGTTTCTAGCAAGAACGATTCTCACCTACGCATAAACCACAACGGTGATACATAATTTGCTTTTCAACATTCTCAAGGACCGCCGTTGTCGAATCCGATCCAACTAAAGTAAGAGAAACTGCCACCCGCAAGCCATCTAGGCAACAAGTTGCGTTGAGGGAACCGGTCTCTCGTAAGCGTACGAGTAATGTTGGTCCGGGCCGCTTCATCTCACAATACTGCTGAACCAAAATCCGACCAAGGGAGGAAGCAATCTAAGCATCAACGCCCATAAACCTTTTGTGTTCTACTCGAGATCTCATCTACACATAGACCTAGCTCTGATACCACTGTTGGGGAACGTTGCATGGGAAACAAAAAGTTTCCTACGCACGCGCAAGATCTATCCATGGTGATGAGCATCTACGAGAGGGAGAGTGGACCTACATACCCTTGTAGATCGCTAAGCGGGAAGCGTTAAGAAACGCGGTTGGTGTAGTCGAACGTCTTCGCGATCCAAATCGCCGTGCGTCCCGCGATCCGATCACGATCCGTCCCGCGATCCGATCACGATCCGTCCCGCGATCCGATCACGATCCGTCCCGCGATCCAATCACGATCTGTCCTGCGATCCGATCACGATCTATCCGACGAACTTGATCACGATCTGTCTCACGAACTTGATCACGATCCTTCCGATCTAGCACCGAACGGACGGCACCTCCGCGTTCAGCACACGTACAGCTTGATGACGATCTCCACCGTCTTGATCCAGCAAGAAGGAGTGGAGAGGAAGAAGAGTTCTCCGGCAGCCTGACGGCGCTCTGGCGATGATGGTGGAGCAATTCCGGCAGGGCTTCGCCTAAGCACTGCAGAAAACCGATCTAGAGGAGAAACTATGCACTGGAGGAACGGGTAGCACGTGGCTGAAAATCTAGTGCAAAAACCCTCAATACCACCAGTATATATAGGAGGAGAGGAGGAGAGGAGGCAGCTTGGCCTCCAAGCCTCCTAGGCTTCGGCCGAACTAGGAGAGGAGGAGTCCACCTCCTCCACTCCTAGTAGGATTAGGATTCATCCTTTTTTCCCCTTTTTGCCTTTTCCCACCTTTTTCCTTTTGGGTTTTCTTCTCCAGCCACATGGGCCTTGTGTGGGAGTTTCCACCAGACCACTAAGGGCTGATATTCACTCTCCCACAGCCCATGAAGCCTCTTGGGTCGAAATACCCCTCCCGGAGGTCTCTCGGTACACTACCGATAAGCCCAGAACTTTTCCGGCGACCAAAACAGGACTTCCTATATATGAATCTTTACCTCCGAACCATTCTGGAGCTCCTCGTGACGTCCAGGATCTCATCCAGGACTCAGAACAAACTTCGGTCACCACCATACATAACTCTATACTACCGAAACGTCACCAAACCTTAAGTGTGCAGACCCTGCGGGTTCAAGAACTATGTAGACATGACCGAGACACCTCTATGGTCAATAACCAATGGCGGGACCTGGATGTCCACATTGGTTCCTACATATTCTACGAAGATCTTTATCGGTCGAACCTCTATGTCAAGGATTCAGTTAATCCCGTATGATGTTCCCTTTGTTCTTCGGTATGTTACTTGCCCGAGATTCGATCGTCGGTATCTCCATACCTAGTTCAACCTCGTTACTGGCAAGTCTCTTTACTCGTTCCGTAATACAAGATACCGTGACCAACACTTAGTCACATTGCTTGCAAGGCTTATTGTGATGTTGTATTACCGAGTGGGCCCTAAGATACCTCTCCGTCACACGGAGTAAGAAATCCCAGTCTTGATCCATGCCAACTCAACAGACACCCTCGGAGACACCTGTAGAGCACCTTTATAGTCACCCAGTTACGTTGCGATGTTTGATACACACAAGGTACTCCTTCGATATCTGTGAGTTGCATTATCTCATGGTCATAGGAACATATACTTGACATGCAGAAAACAGTAGCAATAAACTGACACGATCATAAGCTACGTTTGTAGTTTGGGTCTTGTCCATCACATCATTCTCCTAATGATGTGATCCCTTTATCAAATGACATCTCATGTCCATGGCTAGGAAACCTTAACCATCTTTCAATCAATGAGCTAGTTCACTAGAGGCATACTAGGGACATTGTGTTTGTCTATGTATCCACACATGTATCGATGTTTCCAATTAATACAATTATAGCATGGATAATAAACAATTATCATGAACAAGGAAATACAATAATAAACACTTTATTTATTGCCTCTAGGGCATATTTCCAACAGTAACCCCTCCATCCGGGATGAGATGACTAACTACACCCTTAAGGTGGCCGGCCAACTTGGCCTTATCTAAGATGCCCACAAGGGCATCAACTGCGAGGTTGAAAAGCAAGGGGGGGACAGGGTCCCCTTGCTTTACCCCCTGGAAGCCTAGAAAAAGGGTCCCACTTCGCCATTGATGTCGATCGCCGTGTTCCCAGATCTAACCAGTTGCATGATCCAGGAACACCACCTCTCGTCGAATCCTCGTCGCTGCATGACCAACCTCAAAAAGGACCAGTCCGGACGATCATATGCCTTCTGGAAGTCCAATTTGAGGAAGACCCCCTTAAGCCCCTTTGACGCCACCTCATGGACTATCTTGTGAAGGGCAAGAATCCCGTTATGGATCCGGCTGCCCTTCAAGAACGCGGACTGAAGGGGGTGAGCAATTCTTTCCGACACTAGGGATAAACGAGTTGCACAAACCTTGGCAAAAATTCGCTCCAACACGTTGATCACCGTGATGGGGCGGAATTGCCGAATATCCGTCGCCCCAACTACTTTGGGGATCAAGGATATGACACCATAGTTAATCCTAGCCATGTCCAAGGTACCAATATAGAACTCATGGAACATGGGCATAATGACCGGATGCAAGATCTCCCAGAATTTCTAGAAAAAGACTACCGGGAGGCCATCCGGCCCCGGGACCAAGCATGCTTTCATAGAAGCAACCGCCCAACCCACCTCCTCAGGGGAGAATGGGAGAGTAAGTTCCGCATTCTCTGCATCAGAGACCCGCTCTGTAGGCGGCCAGAAGTCAGCACAGAGGGAGGCACCTCCGCGCGGCTCAGTCGAGAACAACTCCTTATAGAAGGAGTAAATATGGGTGTATCGTAAACAGATGTTCCAATCAAATACAAGCAAGATGAAAGGACTTAGATGGACAATTAATCAAGGTTGATTTGTCGAGAGCCAACTCATGTTTGGAAAGACGTTTGAGTCGGACGAATAATTAATGATAAGCAATTGATGACTGTGTGCATTCACACACATGTTAAATGAATAAAATCAAATGAAAACCACACAAGATTTACTTACTATTGCTAGACATGTGGAATTAACCATAATGCAAGCAGGTGAGAAAGGTCAAGAGCAATAGGTTACTAAGAATTTCGCAAGATCGAATAGCAATTCGAAGGACTAGCGAAACCCATGACAACTCAGGACGAATGAACCCCTGGTAAGATAATTCGATGTACCTTATAATAACAAGAGCAACTGGAAATGAGTACGAACGACAGTTGTATGTAGTTATCCATAGGGGTTGACGGTGGAAGGGAATCGCAAATGCAATGAGCACAAGTTATGGAGAAAACATCGGAGAGTATCTTCGAAGTCTTCTGATGAATCAAGTCGTCATCTGGAATGAGGGGCTCTCCAGGGGAAGTAGTTATGTGAACCTAGAGTTAGAGTTAGTAAAATCTTTAACCCGAAAGAGAAGAGAGATCATAACCCAGAGTATAGACGAGGAATAAAAGATCCTAATACCACCCGATTGAGATGTGAGCCCATAAGCCACACAACAATGTTAGAAAAAGTTTTTCAAGTACTAGACTCAACTTCGACCAAGGAGTTGGAAAGGGGGCTACCTACAGGCAGCCGGCTCTAATACCAACTTATGATGCCCCCAATTTCGACCGTACGCTAAACATACACGCAATGTGTATGACCAAGATTAGGGACTCACTAATCAATATCACAACACAACTCTAGACACAATTTAAAGTCATACAGGTTCATATTACAAGCCAAGGGCCTCGAGGGCTCGAATACAAAGCTCGACAAGTACGACTCAGCAGAAGCAAATAATATCTGAGTACAGACATAAGTTAAACAAGTTTTGCCTTAAGAAGGCTAGCACAAACATAAGCAGCGAATCGAAAGAGGTGAGGCCTCCTGCCTGGGAACCTCCTAACTACTCCTGAGCGTCGGCACTCTCCACGTAGTAGTAGGCTCCAGCGGTGGTGTAGTAGTCGTCTCCGACGTACCTCATCTCCTGGGCTCCATCGTCTGAACGCAGCATCAAATCGATGGGGAAAGAGAAAGCAAAGCGGCGGGGAGTACTCATCGAAAGTACTCACAAGACTAACATCAAAACTATGCTAAGTATGCATCATTATCAAGGGGTGGGGTTATATCTGGGCTGACTGCAGACACCAAGAATAAGGGGAAGGCCTAGTCCTATCGAAGACTAGCATCTTCAGCATGTTGGAGCATTAGAAGAGAGTAGACTGGTAACTCACATATAGTCATATTATTATAGCAAATTTATTAAGTAACCACTCCCAGAGATTCTTCCTCGACTCCCTACGAGGAAGCAATCCCGAAGCCAACATTCATTTCATAATTAAAGTCACAATTATAGTTATAGAAGGTCAAGGTACAACTCCAAGTCATCCTGTTATTGTGGACACGGCTATTCGAATAGATGAATTCATCCCTGCAGGGGTGCACCGCATTTCCAACACGCTTGATCACCTCTGGACGGACACACTTTCCTGGGTAATGCCCAGCCTCGGGATCCAAAACGTCGTCGCCCCACCTAGGCTCATCGAAGAGGCCAGCCCGCCGGTCTACATCCTAAGCGCGTAGGTACATGGGCCCACTTGCCCTTGCACTCCTACATGATGCGTGCGCGGCTGGAAGCAGACCTAGCACACTCCAGTCCGAGAGTTGTACCTTCCAGCCAAATCTGGCGTGCTCCGCTCCATTGTGCGGTCCCGTCGCCCCGTCTCGAGGATATGTGGCAAAGGCCTCTCTCGCTAGTTCACGCCTCATCATCACCCTTTTGGATGCCTTATCGGTGCATCCTACCACATCTTGCACACAGGTACCCTTGGGGCCAACACATCTCAAGACTGTCGGGAACTCAGGTCCACCTCAACCAGGGTGGTACTGCCTGTCCCTCCAGTCCCGTCCTTCACATGTAAACAAGGTCAAGTTGAAGTAACTGTGTGTTTATACACCAAGTGGATATTCGAGGAATCACCCTCGCTAGATCCCACTCGAGGTATGTGTATGACAAGAGTCGGTATTGATAAATGGGAAGGAGGAATCACCCTCGATACCCACGATCGATTAGCTATGCTACAGAATTAACACCGGGAGTGCTGAGTGAGGTATCACCCTCGGCACTTGGTAGTAGCTCTATAGTGCCATACTAAAGGGGTGTGCGGTGATGTGAGGGGCCTGGCTCGTCGGTCGGTTGACCGAGTCTTCGGGTCTTCGAGTTGTCGAGTCGTCGATGAAGAAGCAGGGGCAACTCGGACTAAGGGGTCACTAGGGATTCATTAATCAACCTATACTAAGTAGTTGATATTATTGTAGGTATAGTAACAGTTTATCAAAAATAGACTATGCATCAGAACAGGATCTAACTAATACAGTAGCAAAATCTAACGCAAGAATAAGAGGGAAGAATGGGTGATATTGGAATGCTCAAGGGGGGTTCCTTACCTTGCTGCTCTGCTGCAAAGGCCTAATCGTCAACGACGTAGTCGTACCCGGCAGCATCGTCAGTCTCGGGGTCTACCGGAGAGAAGAGGGGGGAAGAAACAATAAATATAAAAGCAAACAGATGCATCACATGACAATATGTAGAGCTAGGCATGCACTAACGCAGTACTACACGTCGCGGAAGGGTCGAAAGAATATCTGACGATATTTTCCGGGTCTCGGGCTACTACCGGACAGATGAAAACGATGAAAAAGTTCCATGTTTACTATGCTAGAGTCATGTGACACACTAACGGACAATGTAGTCGGATTCATGGAATTATTCTAAGCAACTTTCATGTTCAAAACTTTTTCATCCGTACTACGATTTATTTTCTATTATTTTTAAAGATTTAATAATATTCTGAAATTAACAGAATTAATTAAATTCGAAATATGCCAAGCATGACATCATGCTGATGTCAGCAGTCAACAGCGGTCAAACTGACATGTGGGTCCCGTTTGTCACTCACTCATTTAACTAACCATGATTAATTAACATAATTAACTAATTAGCTGATTAATTAGTAGATTATTTAATTATCTAATTATTAATATTATTATTTATTGTCTTGATTATTATTTCTATTATTATATTTATCTATTTATCTATATTTCGTTTTTAGGGGTTGGGACCCACCTTTCAGTGGCCATCCCCGTACACACACACGCAACGCACACACACAAGGTCATCTCGCCACGGCGGCAGCAATAACAATATCAGCGCGACGCGGGCGCGCACGGGGCCGCGAGCGGCGAGCGGGCTCATCGGGAACCGAATGGGGAGGCAGTGTGCTCGAGGCAGGGTGACGAGGTGGCGACAGCCCGACGAAGCGAATTGCGGGCAATGAGGCGGCGCGGGTCGACGGGGACGACGAGATGGGCCGGCGCAGGCGACGATGGGATGGGGTGGCGCGAGGCGGCGCGGGGGTGACCGGGCCAGAGCAGGGCGGCGCGAGGCGGCGGGGCGGACGGCCCCAACGCGCAGGTCGGGGGGCGAAGCGGATAGGGCCCCAGTGGGAGAACCGCGGGGGCGGAGCGGACGGGGCCCCGAGGGGGAGAACCGCGGGGGCGGAGCGGACGAGGCCCCGAGGGGGGAGAGAACCGCAAGGGCGATCGGTCGGACACGGGCGAGCGGCCCCGATCCAATCAGGCGCTCGGGAGGGGGGAAGGGAGGAGGGATCCGGCGGTGGGGGCCATCGTGGGCGCCGGCGATGCGGGGCGCCGGGGAAGGAGGCCCCGATCCAAATCGGATCGGGGAGGAAGAGACGAGAGAGATGGGGGCGAGTGGGGAGTGGGGTGTCGGTGGGAGTGGGTGGGGAAGGGGTTATCCCCCAGGGGTGTTTGGGATGGCCCGGCCTGCTGGGGCGGCGACCCAGTTGGGCGAGGAGGGGGGCTTTTCCCTTTTTCTTTTAAAATCTTTTTACTTTCTGTTTTAAAACTTTTTTTATAAATTTTATTTTGGGGCTATAACACTTTAGTAAAATAAGGCACTTGGCCTAATAATTGCATTGGAATATTAGGTACTGCTACAAAAAGTTTGGGGGACCCTTGGACTAATTTGATATTTTCAAAAGCAAAAGGGCATTTAAATAATTGTTTTGGGCTTTGTTTATTTGTTTTCGAGGCCTTTAACAACATGATAAAATGTTGGCTATAAATTTGAGAAGCTTGTGGATTATCTGCAACCCAAGTAAGATTTTTATTCTCAGGTTTGCAAAACTTTTAATTCCACATTTCAAATAATTTTGAATTGCATAGGGATTCGAACGAGAGTTTGATTTCAACAGTAATCACACATTAATTATCAAAAAGAATTAGCATAATCCTCAGATTACTGTAGCTTGATTAGAGAGTTTATTGTAGCGCTTAATCCAGGGCGTCACAGGGGAGCATCGCCCTTTCCTATTGTGATGACAAGACGAGGACAACTGCACCTCCTCTAACGATGACCAAGACCCTCCCCCAATCGCGAACGGGCTATAGTTGCGCTGGCAATTGAAAGGGCAAAGGCCCGAGGAGGAAGTGATGATCGCGCCCCCTTCCGCATTGTTTATATTGTTTCTAGTTGTAGGAAATTAAGAACTCTGTCCGGTGAACTTAAGATGATCTATTGGGTGATGTTTGATGTCTGTTTGCAGCTGATCCACTGTTCGTTTGCATCTGATTTTGTTGCCCGAAGTTTGATGACATAAAGTAGCTCAATGTTGCATGTGTCGTATGGATATAGGGTGTCCAATATGAAATATGTGGATGAAGAGTATCAAATATGAGACATGCCCAGTCAGTGCCCGTGAACGCGCGGGCGCGTCCGCAGGCGTTTGAGGGGCCGAATTAGCCCATTTGCGACTGTAGATGCTCTAACATCCCTACTCATTGTTGTAGTATCTATTAGCTCTCGTAGCTTACATGTGAGGGAGCTATGTTCTTGGCTACCTAAAAGAATTCTATTAGGTTCGGGTAGGTTCCTTATCCTTCACACTCAACAAGTTAAATGTGAAGACCCTTGTTCATTTTTCACTACACCGAGCATTGATCGAACGCGTCTATAATAATACGATGACCGGATCCTTACTCACTTGTCACCGTATTTAGTTGAAGATATAACGTCTATCACAGTTCTTTCCTTTATCGGGCTTCTAATCGGGTATATTAAGACAATATCTATACCTAATAATAAAGGGGCCATTACTTCTGTCGGTACATTAGGGAATTGCCCCCAAAGTTGCAAAATACTCCCTCCGTCCGGAATTACTTGTCACCAAAATGAATAGAAATGGATGTATCTAGAACTAAAATACATCCAGATACGTTCATTCTTCGGACAAGTATTTTCGGACGGAGGGAGTATTATCCACCAATGCCACCTATAAATGTTAAAAAAAGTTTCACAGACGGGAATTCCTTGTGTGGACGACCCATGCAATAGGGACCTTCAATATTGCGCTATGCATGCTAGGAGAAGATGCACCGCACCCATTTGGGCCGGCCCATGTCCGGACTGCATGTTTATCAAATTTATTTTTTCTATTTTTTGTTTTTATTTTCGTTTTTCGTTTTTTCCACTTTAAATAGTTTAGGGCTTCAAAAAAGTTTCAATTTTTTAAAAAACTTAGAATTTTGAAATAAAATGTTTAATAAATCATAAAGTGTTTGTGGATTCAAAAAATGTTCGTGATTTTGTTAAAATGTTTGCTTATTCGTAAAATGTTCAAATTTTAAAAATAATTGTTCGGGGAAAAATGTTCATGTTTTTTTTCCAACTTGCCCATAGAACGATGTAACCATGCCGGTAGTCTATGATTGCCTTAGAACGCAGATGTCTTTGTCCCTATGAACGTGATGCTTAGGTGCGAGGTAAAACACAAATAGGAGATCGAGAGAAGAAATCATACAGATTGCAACCTACAGATGAAGAATCTCCTTCATTGTTCCCACCATCTATATCAGATGTTTAATAATAATAGGAATTGCATAAGCTGCTGATTTACCGAGGAAGCATCTGAAAAGAAAGGAAGGGTGATTCTTGTTAAACAAACTTGCGTGTGGGGCCGCCACGTATAGCTGTAGTTTCTGCTGTAGCATTGGTTATTTCCGTAAAAAGTTAGTGCATTATTTTTTTAATGAAATTGAACAAAATTTTGACAATCCAAAAATGCTCATGAATGAGAAAATATTCTAAAAATTGAAAAACTGATCGTGACTCACAAAATGGTTTATTTATTCATAAGATGCTTGCTGATTCAAAAAATGATCATGCATTCCAAACAATGTTCATTGAATCAAAAAATATTCATAAAAGTTAAAAATTGTTCCACCAATTTCAAAAAAATGTTCTTCGATTCTAGAAATGTTTCCCGAGTCAAGAAAATTGTTTAAAATGTTCACAATTTCATTTTTTTTTTTGCATATAGTTGTTTATGAATTCAATTTTATTTATTTATTTTAGAAAATATTTGAAAATTCTTAAAAGTGTTCACAAATTTGAAAAATCTTCATGATTTCAAATATGCATGTCAGTATAAAAATTGTTCATGATTCAAAAATTAGAAGCGATTTCATGAAATTGAAAGTGATTTCACGAAATTAAGAGTGGTAGTGTATTTCCGTGATGCAATATCATGACGATTGAAGATTATGATTATTTTTTTCCTGTTACAACGTACAGACCATTTTTGATAATACTCCTTCCGTTTCTAAACAGTATAAGTTTTTAAAAGATTTCACAAAAGACTACATACAAAACAAAATGAGTAAATATAGTTTTTTAATGAAAACTCTTAAAAAACTTACGTTTAAAAACGGAGGAAGTATAATGGAAAACGACAAACAGTGGAAGGAAAAAAATGTCTGACGACCATCACGAAATATGCCGCCCGACCTCACCTGCCACGAGCCCGGTCCGAACTCCGAAGCAGATTCCCAGAACCGTTCCGTCCACATTTACCGGAATTTTGCTTACCTGCCGAGTTTAATCCACTGACATGCTAGCCCCCTTCCGCGACAAACACAGCCGAAAAGTGGGTGCGCGAAAAATCAGAGTACTCCACTGATGATAAGAAAGCGTTTATTCCCCTCCTCGATTATTCCCGTCCCGTGAACCACCACAAACGCATCTCATCTCAAAAGAATAAAATATAAACCCATTTTCCCCTACTTATCAGAGTAACAGAAGGCACTAATCGAGCCGCCGATCATCGGACCACAAGTAAGACCAAACACCCCGCGCCGTCACACCGAAACACACCACTCGAGTCCATAGTCCCCACTCTCCAGAGGAAGAGGAGGAGAAGAGAGCGACGCGGGAGCCATGTCGACCGGTGGCGCAGAGTCTGCGGCGGCGGAGGCGATGGCCTCGGAGGCGTACCTGGCGGGCGACGCCGTGAGGGAGGCGCGGGAGCTGGTGGCGGAGCTCTGCCGCCACTTCTACCTGCAGGGGTGGGTCACGGGCACCGGCGGCAGCATCACCGTCAAGGCCAACGACCCTGCCGTGCCCCTCGCGCAGCAGCTCATCGTCATGTCCCCGTCCGGTAACTAACTCATGCGCGCCCCTCTTATGTTCGTTGCTCCCGTTCGCGTCCCTCGCGTCGAACGCGCCGAACCCGTTCGATGAATTGTCAAACTGGGTTGCGAATCTCCAGTCGGGGTTGCACTTGCTGGGTGAATTCCACTTTTGACGAGTGTGGGTGTGCGATCGTTCAACCGATCTTCGCTCTTATCGTCACCGACTTGTTTGCCCAGTTACTAGCTTGCAATGATTGTCTACATTGGTGAAATGGCGAACTGAAAACTGATTTCTACAATTATCTGCTATCATGTGTAGTTTAACGATGGGATTGGTGGTACTAGAGCCTGCTAGACATAGTTGACGTTATAGCTCTTATGCAAGGCAAGGCAAGTCAAATGCATAACATAGCTGATCAGCTAGGCTGGACTTTGGCATTTGGAAGGTTAGGTGGCTATTTGATAGGCAGACGAAGCACTATAATGATGAACACTGAGATTCAGATATCACAACATCATTGTTGTCTATTTTGGTAATAGGTACTGGCATGTTCAGGACAACTTTAGACTGAACGCTGTTTAGCCAAATGAGGAGATTAGCCTGCAACCTTTCCTAATATAGTTTGTTTAAAGACATAAAATGGGCAAGCAAGAATGAGCAAGGCCAAAGATGAGAAGACCAATTCTAATTTTAATTTAAGAGACTAGAATTGAGATATGCCTCAAAATCAGATACCACATAGGAAAATTTTGCATTAGTATTTGAGAAGGTCAATTTTGTTTTATGTTTTTACCTTTTAGGGTGTTAGTTTAGAGTTGGGTTTTGCTCTTTTTGGTCGCACCACCTGCAGTAGCTGTGTTTAGCTTGTGTACCATGGCAACGTTCTTTTTTCTAATACAAATGAGGCATGTTTTGGTGCGCTTTTGAGAGAAAAAAAACTATTCCAATGATAATTTTCAGAGGAGTGCTTCTATGCTCTCCGGTAAATTATTGACACAAACTTTAAAGCAAACCAAACGTTTGTGTTAACGGGACTAATCACAGCGGTTTTATTTAATGAATGATTGTTTTGGTATTAGTCAATATCCATTTCAACTGCACATTCCACAGCAACGACCTGACCAACGATAATAATACCTCACCTTGGGTTGCATTCGCCGTCAGATGTACATGAGACGAAAGAATGCACCCGCGCATACCTACACGGTCCCCAAGGGCTTTGTAATTAAATCCCTCACCTTTGGTTGTTGCCGTCTCAGTCGTAGCATCCTCACTGGCTCAGAGGCCAGCTACTAGGGTTTGCATTGCCAGTGATGAGCTGAATGATGTTAATTGCTTGCTTGCACAACTACACGCGGAACCTTGGTTCGATCATGTTCGTGCTGTCCAGATCCATCTCGTGCATTACTCCACTGATGGTAGCAGATCAGGAGTAACATATGACTGCGATTGTTATGGTTGTCTTTGATGCCACAATGCCTCTGGCCCTGTACAACACCGCTAGTCCCAAGTCCCAAGCCCATAACGTAGGCTTGGAAGCAGGTTCTAACTGTATAACATAGAATAACTGTGACTAATTTGCCCTTGGCTATAAGCTAGCACTAGTGCTCTGGAATTTTTGCAAAAACAGTGGGAAAGCATAAAAGTGCTGCTCAAATTTTCATGAAGCTAAATTATGTTCCATGTACAGACTTATAATTCACAGTTCGTCCACATATTATCATTCTTACCTCGTTGTGAATCAAGCATGAGTGCATGATGTACTGGAAGTTCTTTTTGCATGGCTGCACTCTGAAGATACTTATGATTATTAAGTATGTTGTGGGAATAGCTAAAAATCAGAGTCCCGAACAACTTGGACCGATGTTGAGGAAGGGAAATTTGGAGACCTTGGGAAGTCCTGTATGGCCCAAGTCGATGATCAAGCCCCCCTCGGCTGTTTCCTGACATATGACTAGGTCACGCTCCGTCAAGATGACTAAACCTTTTCAAGAAACATTGAAGTGTCATTTTGCCTAGTGTACGGTGGCCTTCGCTGTAAGGTTGTCGTACACACACCCTACATGCTTAATTTGTGTGGTAACTACGGGTTAAGAGAAACACCTAATCTTCTGTTGTCTCGACGACGACGACAAAGTATATCTTTAAAATGACAACTTTTGAACTACCTGAGGTAACATATGCCTAAAAAAAGTCACTGACAAAATCTGTCAACTGATCTTTTTTCTTCAAAATATCATCTTTGACATGCTTATAGGATAACATAAAATATAAAGTTTGTTATGTTATAAATTGAGTTGATCATAGGAATGATATGTAGTGTTGTAATTCTAAAAGAAAGCATGATTTTGTACCAAATACTCTGCTTGTACTGAGCCTGACGTTGGAGCTTAATTTGTGGGTCTAAGAGATATCAGTGCGAGACCTGACAACATGAGTTGTTTATCTGGTGTAGGCGTGCAGAAGGAGAGGATGGCGGCAGAGGACATGTATGTGATGTCAGCAGAGGGCAAGGTGATATCTGCACCAGTAGCAAAGCCATGGCCACACAAGCATCCAAAGTGTTCAGACTGTGCACCTCTGTTCATGAAGGTCATCATGTTTCCTTGTTTTATTTGTTCTATTGTTTCAGATTCCTTTATGTGTGGTCTAATTTCATTGATGTTTTTGCAGTCTTATCTAATGCGAGGAGCTGGAGCTGTGATTCATAGCCATGGCATGGAGACTTGCATAGCAACAATGCTCAATCCTGGTGCAAAGGAGTTCAGGGTGAATCCTCCTAGTTCTTTTTATATTTCCCATGGAATTTAGTTAATTCACAAAGTCTCCTTTGTGTTTCCATAATATTTGCCTGTAGTGCTTACTGCAAATGCAAGTTCAAAACTTAAAACACATCATGTCTGATTAATGCTTAGATCAGGACATATTTATCCTCATGCAATACAATGCTTATAATAAAAGTGAAAACCACATTATGGACACCTTCTGATTCTGATCAATTGTGAAAGTATAATCATTTGTACTTTCCATATTTTCATCTCCATTGTATACACTTCAAGGGTTATTAGCATGTGCTGTCCTGCTGGTTAGCGTAGTGATTCAGTAATCTGGACTTCCGTGCCCCCCCCCCCCCCCCCCCCAATCCTCTTGTGTCATGCATACATATATGCATCCACTATTTGGATCAGTGATACAGACTGTGATCTTATACAGACCCCCTAAGTTGTGCATGCCATGGAGTTTAACATTTAGAAATGTGTATGGTTGATACATCGATTCGAAACTCTTATGTTTTGTCATGCATGTACAATGTAGACAATAAGTGCAACTACATATGCCATATAGTAATCCAATATATGTGCATTGAAAGAGTTAGGAATAGTGGAGTATCTGAAATTTAAAAATATAAACTACCGTACTCAACATCATGCATGGTATACACAACATGTAGGTTGCTATATCAAGTCCCTCCACTGCTAATTCCCGCAGGAGTCTGGGCCGGGTCTCATTCCCAGTGTGCCTGATCATCCTCTTCGGACCAGCTACTGATCATCGCCTAGGAGATTTCTTGAGAAGTCTAGTGCTCATTTCGGGCAACTCTCCATTATATTTGTTTCGTTGAGTGGCATGTATAATTCTCCTTTAATTGGATTAAGCGATCCTCCAGATGATTTCTTTATGCCTATCAAAGAACCTCGAGATGCAGTCACTTGTGGATTTCTTCATATTGTTGTAGTCTCTCAACCCCACACCCATTGTTTTGGTCAATGAGGTTCACAGCAAGATTCAGGACAAAACTATAGTAACACCACTCTCAAGATACCAGTGACATGTGCGGTACTCATAGGTAACTGTAACACGAATAGCACAGACTTTTCGAAATTTTATTCGTGTGTGGATGCACGACTTACAGTGATAGTTGATCCTGTTTTACATATCTCTCAGCTTAATTAAGTCCATTGCTATCTGATACTAAATGAATTGCTGTATGTGTGACCATATACTGCTCCGCTGATCTTACTGCAGATGACACATATGGAAATGATTAAAGGAATCAAAGGTCATGGATACACCGATGAATTGATGATTCCCATAATTGAAAATACTCCGTATGAGTATGAGCTCACAGACTCTCTAGCTGAAGCGGTATGCTACTAGTGTCCTTAGTTTCAAGTTTCCATCATTTCAGATTCCTGGAAATCCAGTTTGTAGGTGCAAATACAACCTTCTATTAGTTTTTAGTTTTATAGTTCTCTTGAAACTGATAAATAAGATGGTTCCAGGATTGGGGTCAGGCAACATGTAGGCAACAAAATTATCAATAGCATGATCTTATTCATCTGATAATTTAGCCATTACCCTACAGTCAAGCTGATTAAAGGGCACGATTAATTCCTTTGAATCATGAAGAGTTTTGGCAATGACAAAGGATATTAGTTACAATGAGAGTAGTTTATAAGAAATATCTTGGTTGGATCTAGCAGCACCTGACGCTAATTTATTACAGATCACAGCATACCCTAAGGCAACTGCTGTCCTGGTACGGAACCATGGAATTTATGTGTGGGGTGACTCCTGGATCAATGCCAAGACACAGGTATGCTTTATTTCCATGACTTAGGTTTCTGCATCGGTTTTCAGGTGTGGGCGCTTATTCATCTCCTCTCATTGTCTCTTCATCTCTTTATTTTAAGTTATCCGTTCATTCAGTATAATTTCTTAGATCTATAATCTATCTCCACATGCTACCCTTCTTTTACTTTTAAAGGTCATTCTGTGATTTGCATCCAAACTTTCTGAAATTTAGCGGCCAGTATGTTTTATCCAATCTAGATTATACATATGCAGAACTCAAATGAGTTCTTCAGGGTATCATTTAGCCCTCTATAGTAGTAGAAGGATAGTTTATTCTTCTTCTTTATGGGAGTTTTGTGACATAGCTTATGTCTGCTGTGTTGAGGAGCTCTTATGGTTCCTGGAATTTATGCGAGGGCAGTTATTCAGTACGTTTTATGGTCTTGCTTTTCAGGCTGAATGCTATCATTATCTTTTTGATGCTGCCATCAAGATGTATCAGTTAGGGATTGACTGGACAACTCCTGAGCATGGCCCAATAAACAGTGCCAAAAGATTGCATAGTGTTGCAAGTCCTGGGATTCCTAATGGATGTCATGCAGCCAAATCATCAAAGGTCTGTTCTTTTTTCCCAGTAATTTGTGAATTCAATCTCCTTTTGGTAGTACTTGTAGATCATTGCATCATGGACGACATTGGTTGTAACATCCTATTTTTCTCTGAGTTTTGTTTTTCAGTTGCAAGGATGTCACTTAGTGCAAAATATCCCATATATATTGTTGAACAAATTCAAAGTGTTTGAGTTAATTTGAATTATGTAATCTGAGTTGAATCCATATATTGGAATATTTCCAATCGAAATAATGTCCTGGAGATATTTATTGGGGTTCTGCAAATTACTTCTGGCATATATGAATTTTACCAAGAATTTTTGGAGTTCAGTTCGTATTTTTCTCAACTAGTTTTTTTCCTCCTTCAGCCAAAACCATTCAAGCAACCAGCCTAGTCTCATAGTTCTCTTTCTCTGACATGTGACTGTAGCATCTTCGTCAGATTTCTTCAAGAGTAAAATCCATTGGAGGTCCTAAAAGTATGAAAATGCACACCTGAGTCCCAGTGGTGCAAAAAGTGATTCATTGCAGGTCCTATCCGGATCTGACCAGCTCTCTAGCGCGTTGGCTACCACTTAGGTTTCATTTTGCAAAAAAAAATAAAAAAAATATCGCCAATTCCTGGAAAACGCAAATGATTCGAAAAACATGAATTGAACTCCAAAATATCTGGGAAAAGTCACATAAAAAATTAGAATCTATGTAAAATATCCACAACGCTTATCTCTATCAATTTTGTTTCCAATATCTGGACAATACTCAAATTACATAATCTAAATTAATTCAAATACTTGAAAAAAATACATGGGACAATTTCTGCGCTAAGTAACATCGTTGCAACTATTTCCCCCTAAACCTTGAGCAAATATGATAATATAGGGTATATTTACTCGTGTGTTTCCTTAACTGGTTTGTGGTTGCTGTGTCTGGGCAGCCCAACTGTTTGATTTATTTCTTGAATACCAGTACTCACACTGTTTGTTCATTGCAGCATTGTGTTGTACTTGACATTGAAGGAACAACCACACCAATATCATTTGTGACTGATGTTATGTTTCCTTATGCCCGTGATAATGTGCGGAAGCATCTGACTTCTACATACAATTCCGAGGAAACCAAAGAAGACATCAAACTTTTACGCATCCAAGTGAGTTATGGTAAAGGAATTTAATGATGTCCTGTGAAGCTAGCTGTTGGAGCATCAAAAAATCGAACTTGATAGTACTAGCATATAATATTTGATTTCCTTGCACAAATTAATTTGTTTTACTCGAGTTCTAACAGACTAATGACCAATTATTCAGGTCGAAGAAGACCTGAAAACCGGAGTTGTTGGGGCTGCTCCAGTTGCACCGGATGATGCTGGCAAAGAAGAGGTTATCAGTTCTTTAGTCGCTAATGTTGAAGCAATGATCAAAGCAGACCGGAAGATTACATCATTGAAACAACTTCAGGTACCTTTCATATTCCATTCCAGTGTTGGAAACATATATCTTTTCATTTGATGGAGTTATGTTCTGTTGGCTTATTCCAGGGTCATATATGGAGGACTGGGTTTGAAAGGAAAGAACTGCAAGGAGTTGTTTTTGAGGATGTTCCCGAGGCACTGAAGAACTGGCAATCTCAGGGTATGAAGGTATGTATACATTTGGTCAAACTTTTCTGAAATGTGAATTAGGCTTTCGAGGCATAAAACTGGATTGTCATCGGATGTGTTTATTTTTCATACTTCGTAACTGAGTGATTTAGATCAGAAAGTTGACTCCTGAGCTAAAGTATCAAGAACAATGTCCCACTCGGTAAATCATTCACAAAATAGTGTACTTCTGTAACGTGCCCAACCATTGAGATAGTCATCAAACATTCAGTTGCTCCACGGTTCGTCTGTTGTACTTTCATGTGCAGAAGGACCGATGCACGTAAGCAATATCGGTTTGAATAAAGCAGAATGATGCTACAGAATCCTCGGTCATTCACCATACTGAGAAATCAAATTGTTTTCCCGGCTGCTAGGTTGTCAAAAGTCCTACTAAATGTAGTGAAGCATGGAGAAGCACAGGGAAATGTTTTTCGGATAGAACAGAAGGATCTATGTGTGTATTAGTTGAACATGGTAGATTTAACTGAGCTCTGTTATACTTAAAAGATAATAATGTAAAAAGGAGTGAAGAAATAACATAGCATGTTAGTTAGTCATTTGACGTGGTCTTAGAATCTGAATGTTCGATAAAATATAGCTATGATTGTAGTTGCAGGTATATGTTGTCTTGTGTATGTATTTCTGTGTAGTGTCCATTGACAGTCACTTGATAAAATATTATATATGCTTTACAACAGGTTTACATATACTCAAGTGGCAGCAGAGAGGCACAGAGGCTACTATTTGGACATACATCTTATGGTGATCTGCGGCAATTTCTGTGTGGTTTTTTCGACACCACAACCGGGTAAGCTTTTGATTTCTTGTTCTATTTGTCCTTCCAAAAGTGAATATGAAATTATGATTCTCTCTCACGTATACACAGAAACAAAAGAGAAGCAAGGAGTTATTTTGAGATCTCGCAATCACTTGGGGTGGACAATCCGTCTCAAATCTTATTCATCACAGATGTGTTCCAAGAAGCCGTTGCTGCAAAGAGTGCAGGTATCATCTCTAGGCTAGTTCCACTCTGCAATACTAGGATATTTGGAGACAAATCATAGTTTTTTCTTCTGGAGTGTTCACACTTTCCTGGCGTGTGTGCTCACTCGCCGGCTAAGATAGTACTACCTCTGATCCTAAATATAAGACGTTTTGTAGTATTCATGAAGGAGCAAACTTTGATTTTATTGTATATTTCAAAAATATCTTCTCGCTTAGAAGTAAACTTCGATTTTTATTGTATATCTTCAGGTTTCGAGGTAATAATCTCCATTCGCCCGGGGAATGCACCGCTTCCTGCGAATCATGGTTTCCGGACTATCAGTTCCTTCAGTGAGATCTGACAAGTGTGCAAGAAACGAACATGCCAGAAAATCACTATTGGGTGTGTAACATGACAGTGCTTCGTGCCCCCCTGGATCAAATTCTTGTAATAGTAGTAGTATGGTGTCTTCAGTAGGCATCGGATTGCAATAAAACAAGGGTGGCATAATAAAAGAGGGAAGAATTTGCAAGCAAAAGAGAATGCTCTGAAGAGTGTACGAGTCTGTTTCCTGTCTATGTAAATGTGCTTCAGCGATTGTACTTTCGATTTTCTGGGAAATTCGTGTTTGCCAATGGGAGAACAAAACTTGGCCTCTGTCCGAACCAATATCAAGCCCAAATAGACTGACTTTTTCGTTCGGGCTATTCGATTTCCCAGTGCACCGATCTAAGGGACTAGAGAGTGAACGACGACGAGGCAGGGACTTGTTGGGATGGACTGCTTTGGCCTATTGCGACGGAAAGGACAAGAGTTTTTATTTATTTTCCAGATTTTATTATGGACTATTTTTTGCTTCACATTTTGACCCAAAACAAAACAACCTGAATCTGAAGAACGGAATATTGACTTTATAGGTTTCTAAGTGGATCCAAGATTCACAACGAGTTTTTTTTTTTTGAGGGAGATTCACAACGAGTTTAGGAGCAATCGTAAGGTCCACATGCAAATTAATTATTCACAGTATCCTGAATAAAATCCCCAATTATTCCACTCCTTCCACTAAATCCCTCAAATTTTCCACTTTCTTAGTACTTTCAAGTATTTTCTACCTGGTGTTACTCAGAACCGCCGGGATTTTTCTCTGGTGCCACCTAGCTTTGTTTCAGCCAAGATCATTTATGTTACCTTAGGTACCTCCGAGGGTAACATTTTCGAGCAGGCCTCCGTTTGCTACGGCTTTGTGTCTCAGTATAGGTTTGATACTTCCGAGAAAATCCTATCTGTTACCCTCGACCTGAGACTTAGCCGTTTCTACATTGATTTCATTTTGAGGCTTGCTTTGTTAACCCCCGAACCTTCGAGAATCTTCTCTTGCACTTCCGAGAAAATTCTCCTTCTCGCAGAATGAGCTCCCTTGTACCTGGTATCTCTGATCTTTTTTGTTTCTTGTACCTCTGTGCATTTGGATCTTTGAGATGCTTACTAGACAACCCAGTACATCCAAGTGCACACACTTTCGAGAATGTTTGTCTTCCCGCCATTCAAATTTTGAATTAGTCTGATAATACTATGGGAATCTATCGAAACTTCTGGGCTAGTTGCCTTTTCCTGTTCAACTCTTTGATTTTTGCTTCCTCTATAAATAGAACCCCACACTTCATGTTTCGGAACACACCTTGAGAACTTCGAGAGTTCGATGGACAAACTCCTCATTTTCTTGAACATCTTCTTTGTGCTCCACCTCTCTTTCTTCAAACCTATATTTGTATGAGAGAGATCCACGGATTCTTGAGAGAGTTGATTGAAGATATTTTAAGGAGTTTATCAAAGTGACTTTACTTTGCTCGTTACTCCTCAAGGGTGTGCACCTCCTAGATGGTTATGAGTCTCTTGAGAGCCTTCAAGTTGTGAAGAATCAAGAGATTATAAAAGGCCCGGTTGTAGGATCGTTTAGTATGTCTAGAAGGGACGGGGGTGAATAGACTACAACCACAACCTTGAGGAACTTTTTCCCAATTTTAAGTTCTTGGTAATTTTAAGGTTAACTAGCAGTTGCCTAAAACTTTTGACACATGCAAGTGTACAAAGAGCAAAGCGGTGAAAATAAACAACTTGCACAAGTGTGGGAGATCATGGATATGGTTTACAGGGGCAGTCGACAGACCTGTCACAAAAAACATTCCTAGCTTTAGGTTTCACAATTTTAGAGCAAGGAGGCTAGTTGATCTTATTACAATTCAAGCAACCATGACAAGTATAGCACCAAAAATGAGATAACTTGCATGAAAGTAAAGAGATTCAGTTGTGAGTGCAAGCATAGATGGACGCGGTGATTGGATAGTTGGCATTATTTAAAGTGCAATCATGCCGTATTTTGATAATGATGACAATATACTTATAGGAGACTAATGATGTTTCTAAGTTAAAACATAAGTTTTAGTCCCTATGGTAATTCGTGTGTGGATCATAGACCCCAAACTGATTATGACTCAAGAAATGTGCAACAACGATGAGAAGAGAAGTTTTTCTCTTTATTGTTGAGTTATAAGGATGCTTACTGTTAAGAGGGGGTCAAAGGGGTTCGCGGAAGATTTGCTTAGCTCAAAATAATCTTTCCATCCCACTCATACCCAAAAAGTTCCAAAGCAAAATAAGCCTAACCAAACCTATACTTTGGTGCCAAAAGAAATAGTGAAAACACGCATTTCATGTGCAAGTTGAAATGCCCGGAAAATGCCTGGACTATTTGGCTATTTTCTCTAAAACGTCATAACCTCAAAATTGGAGGCGGTGTTTAGTCAAGCGGTTATCCAGTGTAGAGTTTCTATACGACTATTGGATGTCGTTCGGTTTACCCTCACTGAGACACCGGTAGCTAAAATCACTAGCCGGACGTTGCGTCGAACGATCACACGTGAGATGGTTTGGACTATCCGGTTAACCCCACTGGACTGTCGGGCAACTGATAGTTCTGTTGGTTTCTACATTGTTATCAGAGTATTTTCGCTGCAGATCCCTAGATTGGGTACTCTTTCCAGAAGATTAGATCGCATGCGAAACATGGAAGTATTTACCTAGGTTTAGACCCTCGTGGAGGAGGTAAAACCCTACTTCTTGCTCGTGTATATTTATTGTATATAGGGGTTTCAGTGATCGATGGATTGAGTATCAACTCTAGGTTCTATCTCTTGTTGACTAACCTGGCCCCAACTTATGTGGGTTCCGAGGTCTAGGGTTACATGATCCTCGTCGGTCAAAGGAGTCCTCCAAGATGTCATCCGCCTTGTCTTGTACTCCAAGTCCTCCGAATCTGTCTTGTTGTAGGGCCCATGCAACGACGAAGTTAGTTGAGGAATGCAAGGGCCATGGCCCCTCAACCTTACTACAAAACATGAATAAATATTTTGGGGGTTGTTTAGATAATATTTTTTTAGCTTTTGCTTCCCCAAACAACTATATTTGCTACCTCGCCCCCCTAAACATCATGTCTAGCTCAGCCGCTAGGCCCATGGGACGAGTTATTTAGCCTATGGCATAATCGACCTAGGGGGCCCAAGCTGGCCTACTTGGGCAGACTTCTGGTAAGTTGAGGCACCCCTTGGTTGTAACACCATCACTAGCCCCTGAATCGGCCTTCGAACTTTGTTGCGTCTTGGACAAAGTTGGTCTAAAGCAACGACTTTTGCAAGCTTGTTGAGGTCATAGCCAATTCATGAAGGTTCCCTGAAAATGAATATGCATTGTCAATCCTATCGAGATAACGGGTTGTGCATTACAATCGATTTCTGTAGTCACCATGCCCTCCGAATCCGTCCTATTGATATGGGTGGCGGTTGTATCTGATCCTGAATTGTTGGTATAGACGCCGATCTTCACAGGAAAGTTACCCTGAGAAGCTAGCTTCCCACGATGCGACTTCCCACAGAACACATGCAAAATATTTCAAAGTTTTGAGCCCAGTCAATTTGGAGTAGACAGACTAGGCTTCGGTCTAGTTGGTCGAGACAGATTGTCTCGATCCTGTGACCGTCGGTCACATGACATGTATGAAGGGGTGTGGGCCCCACTATGGCCATGCCTTGTCAGTCGTGACGACATGACAGGTTGGCACACCTCAATCCTCACGCGCATTGTGTGTGTGTGTGTGTGTGTTAGTGGGATATGGATGGTTTATGTTGTCGTGTGGCATGGCGTTGTTCCTATTGTTTTTCATTCCGTTGGGTTTTATAAGGGGAAAACCACCAAGGGTTATTGCACTTGAGCATTTGCTCCTCTCCTTCTTCTCCATCTCTCAACCCGAGAGCTCAACTTCCACAGCATGCTGCACCCAAGCCGTCCCGACCCCCCTGCTCCATGCTCTCCTCCACCGCCACCTGATGGCCTTGAAATTGACCAAGATACAGCCGGCCAAGGGTGATGCCGTGGGCAAGAAGGTCATTAGAGGCAAGGGAGTCGCCGTCGACAAATGGAAGTTGAAGTTCGTCTCTGCCACAAAGGGGGGGTGTATTCCTTCCACCTATTGGGGAATGTCGCATGGGAAACAAAAAATTTCCTACGCACACGCAAGATCTATCTATGGTGATGAGCATCTACGAAAGGGAGAGTGGATCTACATAACCTTGTAGATCGCTAAGCTGGAAGCGTTAAGAAACGCGGTTGGTGTAGTCGAACGTCTTCGCGATCCAAATCGCCGAGCGTCCCGTGATCTCATCACGATCCGTCCCACGATCCAATCATGATCCATCCCGCGAACTCATCATGATGCATCCTGCGATCTCATCACGATCCGTCTCGCGATCTTGATCACGGTCCTTCCGATCTAGCGCCGAACGGACGACACCTCCGCGTTCAGCACACGTACGGCTCGATGACGATCTCCGCCTTCTTGATCCAGCAAGAGAGAGTGAAGAGGTGCACGACTTCTCCGGCAGCGCGACGGCGTTACGGCGATGGTGGTGGAGGAATTCGAGCAGGGCTTCGCCTAAGCACCGCTGAAAACTGATCTAGAGGCGAAAACGATCTAGAGGAAGAAGAGGGCAGCACGTGGCAATTAGGGTTAGCTCTTCCCTCTAAATCCTCTAGTATATATAGGAGGGAGGGAGGGGAGGAGGCAGCCTCAAACCCGCAATATCTGGCCGAAATTGGAGGTGGAGGAGTCCTACTCCAATCCTATTAGGAGTAGGATTCCTCCTTTCCACTTGGAAACTCTTTCCACCTCTCCACCTTTGGATTTTTTCCTTATCAAACCTCATGGGCTTTAGTGGAGTCTTAGGTCAGCCCACCAAGGGCTGATTTGTCTCCTCCCACAGCCCATGCGCCCCTTGGGGCGTGACACCCCTCCTGATGGTCCCCCGGTACACTACCGGCACTCCTGGTACACTACCGATGAGCCCAAGACTTTTCCGGCGATCAAAACAGGACTTCCTATATATCAATCTTTACCTCCGGACCATTACGGAGCTCCTCGTGATGTCTAGAATCTCATCCGGGACTCTGAACAACCTTCGGTCACCACCATACATAACTCTATACTACCGAAACGTCACCGAACCTTAAGTGTGCAGACCCTGCGGGTTCGAGAACTATGTAGACATGACCGAGACACCTCTATGGTCAATAACCAATAGCGGGACCTGGATGCCCATACTGGTTCCTACATATTCTACGAAGATCTTTATCGGTCGAACCTCTATGTTAAGGATTCAGTTAATCCCATATGATGTTCCCTTTGTTCTTCGGTATGTTACTTGCCCGAGATTCAATCGTAGGTATCTCCATACCTATTTCAACATCGTTACCGGCAAGTCTCTTTACTCGTTCCGTAATACAAGATCCCGTGACTAACACTTAGTCACATTGCTTGCAAGGCTTGTTGTGATGTTGTATTACCGAGTGGGCCCTGAGATACCTCTCCGTCACACGGAGTAACAAATCCCAGTATTGATCCATGCCAACCCAATAGACACCCTCGGATATACCTGTAGAGCACCTTTCAACCAGTTACGTTGCGATGTTTGATACACACAAGGTACTCCTCTGGTGTCAGTGAGTTGCATCATCTCATGGTCATAGGAACATATACTTAACATGCAGAAAACAGTAGCAATAAACTGACACGATCATATGCTACGTTTGTAGTTTGGGTCCTTTCCATCACATCATTCTCCTAATGATGTGATCCCATTACCAAATGACATCTCATGTCCATGACTAGGAAACCATAGCCATCTTTGATCAACGAGCTAGTCTATTAGAGGCATACTAGGGACATGGTGTTGTCTATGTATCCACACATGTATCTGAGTTTCCGATCATTACAATTATAGCATGGATAATAAACGATTATTATGAACAAGGAAATATGATAATAACCAATTTATTATTTCCTCTAGGGCATATTTCCAACAGTCTCCCACTTGCACTAGAGTCAATAATCTAGTTCACATCACCATGTGATTCGCATTGTTATGAATCTTACACCCAATGAGTTCTAGGGTTCGATCATGCTTTGCATGTGAGAGAGGTATTTTAGTCAACGGGTCTGCGACATTTAGATCCGTGTGTACTTTGCAAATCTCTATGTCAAACTGTAAATACTGTTACCACACTCCACTTGGAGCTATTCCAAATGGCTGCTCTACTATATGTATCCGGATTGCTACTAAGAGTCATTCGGATTGGTGTTAAAGCTTGCATCGACGTAACTCTTTACGACGAACTCTTTATCACCTCCATAATCGGGAAACATTTCGGTAGTCTTTTAGTTACTAAGGATGATCTTGACCGCTTTCTAGTGATCCACTCCTGGATCACTCTTGTACCCCTTGACGGACTCATGACAAGGCACACACAGGTGCGGTACACAGCATGGCATACTATATAGAGCCTATGGCTAAGGCATAGGGGACGACATTCGTCCTTTCTATTTCTTCTGCCGTGGTCGAGCTTTGAGTCTCACTCAACTTCACACCTTGCAAAGCAGGCGAGAACACTTCTCTCTGACTGATACATTTTGAACTCTTTCAAAATCTTGTCAAGGTATGTACTCATTCAAAGTCTCATCAAGCATCTTGATCTATCTCTATAGATCTTGATGCTCAACAATTAGGTAGCTTTATCCAGGTCTTCCTTTGAAAAACTCCTTTCAAACAACCATTTATGCTTTCCAGAAATTCTACATCATTTCCGATCAACAATATGTCAACCACATATGCTTATCAGAAACTCTATAGTGCTCCCACTCACTTTATTGTAAATACAAGTTTCTCATAAACTTTGTATAGACTCAAAAACTTTGATCACCTCATCAAAGTGTATATTCCAACTCCGAGATGCTTGCTTCAGTCCATAGAAGGATCACTGAAGCTTGCTTACCTTTTAGCATCCTTACGACTGACAAAACCTTCTGGTTGTATTTCATACAACCTTTCCTTAAGGAAGGAAACGATGTTTTGACATCCATCTGCCAGATTTCATAATTGAAAAATGCAACAACTGCTAACATAATTCCAACAGACTTTAGCATCGCTACGAGTGAGAAAGTCTCATCGCAGTCAACTCCTTGAACTTGTCGGAAACTTCTTTGCGACAAGTCGAGCTCTATAAATGGTGACATTTACCATCAGTGCCTATCATCATCTCAAAGGTCCATTTGTACTCGACGACCTGCCGTCCAACGAGCAAGTCTACCAAAGTCTATACTTGGTTTTCATACATGGATCCTTTCTCGGATTTCATGGCCTCTAACCATTTGTCGGAATCCCGGTCCATCATCGCTTCTCCACAGCTCGTAGGTTCATCGTTGTCCAACAACATGACCTCCAAGACAGGGTTGGCGTACCGCTCAGGAGCAGTACACATCCTTTTCGACCTACGAGGTTCGATAGTAACTTGATCCAAAGCTTCATGATCATCATCATTAACTTCCTCTTCAACTAACGTATGCTTCACAGAAACATCTTCATGCGCTGCACTACTCTCTGGTTGAACAAAGGTTCAACAACCTCATCAAGTTCTATCTTCCTCCCACTCAATTCTTTCAAGAGAAACTCTTTCTCAAGAAAGGACCCAGTTTAGCAACAAACACTTTATGCTCGGATCTGAGATAGAAGGTTTACCCAACTGGTCTTAGGGTATTTTATGAAGATGCATTTGTCCGCTTTGGGTTTGACCTCATTAGGTGAAAACCTTTTTCACATAAGCATCGCAGCCCCAAACACTAAGAAATGACAGCTTAGGTTTCTATCAAACCATAATTCATACGGTGTCATCTCAACGGATTTAGATGGTGCCCTTTTTAAAGTGAATGTAGTTGTCTCTAACGCATAACCCCAAAACGATAGTGGCAAAAAGATAAGATACATCATAGTATGCACCATATCCAATAGAGCATGACTATGACGTTCGAACACACCATCACACCATGGTGTTCCAGGTGGCGTGAGTTGTGAAACAACTTTCACATTGTCTAAAGTTGTATACCAAACTCCTAACTCAGATATTCACCTCCACGATCATATCACGGACATTTTATCTTCTTGTCACGATGATCTTAAACTTCACTCTGAATTTGCTTGAACTTTTTCAAACGATTCATACTTGCGTTTCATTAAGTAAATATACACTATTATCTACTCAAATCATCAATGAAGGTAAGAAAATAACGATATCCATCGCATGCTACAAGACTCATTGGATTGCATACATCAACATGTATCATTTCCAATAAATCACTTGGCCGCTCCATCAAACCGGAAAATGTGGTCCTTAGTCATCTTGCCCAAGAGGCATGGTTCGCATGTCTCAACCGATTCGAAATCGAATGAGTCCAAAGGTCCATCAACATGGAGTTTCTTCATGCGATTTATAGTAATATGACATTTAGCGGTAGTGCCACACGTATGTGGTACTATCATTATTAACTTTGTATCCTTTGGCATCAATGTTATGAACATGTGTATTACTACGATCAAGATTCAACAAACCATTCTCACTTGGTGCATGACCATTGAAGGTATTATTCATGTAAACAGAATAACCATTATTCTCTAACTTAAATGAATAACCATGTTGCAATAAACACGATCTAATCATGTTCATGCTTAACACAAACACCAACAACATTTAGGTTTGTCACTAATCCCGAAGGTAGAGAGAGCGTGCGATGTTGATCACATCAACCTTGGAAACATTTCCAACACACATCGTCACCTTACACTTAGCTAGTCTCCATTTATTCCGTAGCTTTTACTTCGAGTTACTAACATTTAGCAATCGAACCGGTATCCAATACCCACGTGCTACTAGGAGTACTAGCAAGGTACACATCAATAACACGTATATCAAATATACTTATGTCAACGTTGCCATCCTTCTTATCTACCAAGTATCTAGGGTTGTTCCGCTTCAGCGACTGCTCTCCTCATAATAGAAGCACTTAGTCTCGGTTTGGGTTCAACTTTGGGTTGCTTCACTGGAGCAGCAACTGACTTTCCATCCATGAAGTTTTCCTCATTGCCCTTGCCCTTGTCAAAACTAGTGGTTTTACTAATCATCGACACTTGATGCTCCTTCTTGATTTCTACCTTTGCGGTGTCAAACATCGCGAACAGCTCAGGGATCATTATTTCTATCCCTGGCATTTTATAGTTCATCACCAAGTTCTAGTAGCTTAGTGACAGTGACTTGGAGAACTATATCAATCACTATCTTATCTGGAAGATCAACTCCCACTCGATTCAAGCAATCGTAGCACCCAGACAATCTGTGCACATGCTCAACGATTGAGCTATTCTCTTTCATTTTGCAGGCAAAGAGTCTTGTTGGAGATCTCATATCTCGCAACACGGGCACGAGCCTGAGATCCGAATTTCAGCTCTTGGAACATCTCATATGTTCCGTGACGTTCAAAACATTTCGGAGCCTCAATTCTAAGACGTAATGCATGACGCACTAAACTATCAAGTAGTCATCAGAACGTGCCTGTCAGATGTTCATAAGATCTATAGACGACGCTAGAGGGGTTGGCGCACTAAGCAGTGCATTAAGGACATAAGCCTTTTGTGCAGCAATGAGGACAATTATTAGATCACACACCAAGTCCGCAACATTGCTACCATAATATTTCAACTCTACTTCTCTAGGAACATATAAAAAATTCAAGGAAGCTACATCGTGAGCTAGTAATCTACAACACAGTTTGCAAAGACACTACTGACTATGTTCATGATAATGAGTTCAATTAATCATATTACTGAAGAACTCCCACTCAAATTGACATCCCTCCGGTCATTCAAGTGATACATGATCCAAATTCACCAACTCAAGTCCGATCATCATGTGAGTTGAGGTGGTTTCAATGGTGAACATCATCATGTTGATCATATCTACTATATGACTCATGTTCGACCTTTCGGTCTCTTGTGTTCCGAGGCCATGTCTGTACATGCTAGGCTCGTCAAGTTTAACCCGAGTGTTTTGCATGTGCAACACTGGCTTGCACTCGTTGTATGTGAACGTAGAGTCTATCACACCCGATCATCACATGGTGTCTCGACACGACAAACTTCCGCAACAGTGCACACTCGGGGAGAACACAATTTATCTTGAAATTAAGTGAGGGATCACCTTATAATGCTACCGTCGTCCTAAGAAAAACAAGGTGCATAAAAGGATTAACATCACATGCAAATCATAAGTGACATGATATGGCCATGAACTTGTGCTTTTGATCTCCATCTTGAAAGCACCGACATGATCTCCATCATCACCAGCATGACACCATGATCTCCATCATCTTGATCTTCATCAATGTGTCGCCATCGGGGTTGTCGCGCCCACCATGCTTCTACTACTATTGCTACCGTTTAGCGATAAAGTAAAGCATTACATAGCGCTTAATGATTGACACACAAGTCATACAATAATTAAAGACAACCCTATGGATCCTACCGATTGCCGTACTCATCGACATGCAAGTCGTGATATTCTATACAAAACATTATCATCTCATACATCACATATATCTCATCATGTAATTGGCCATATCACATCACAACATACCCTGCAAAAACAAGTTAGACGTCCTCTAATTGTTGTTGCATGTTTTACGTGGCTGCTACGGGTATCTAGCAAGAACAATTCTTACCTACGCAAAAACCACAACGGTGATACATACGTTGCTTTTCAACCTTCTAAAGGACCGCCTTTGTCGAATCCAATCCATCTAAAGTAGGAGAAACAGACACCCGCCAGCCATCTTTGTGCAACGAGGTTACACATCAGTCGATGGAACCGGTCTCTCATAAGCGTACGAGTAAGGTTGGTCTGGGCGCTTCATCCCACAATACCACTGAACCAAAACTCGACCAAGGAAGGAAGCAATCTAAGCATTAACTCCCACAAACTCTTTGTGTTCTACTCGAGATCTCATCTACACATAGACCTAGCTCATGATGCCACTGTTGGGGAACGTCGCATGGGAAACAAAAATTTTCCTATGCACACGCAAGATCTATCCATGGTGATGAGCATCTACGAGAGGGAGAGTGGATCTACATACCCTTGTAGATTGCTAAGCGAGAAGCGTTAAGAAACGCGGTTGGTGTAGTCGAACGTCTTCGCGATCCAAATCGCCGAGCGTCCCGCGATCTCATCACAATCCGTCCCATGATCCAATCATGATCCGTCCCGCGAACTCATCACGATGCCTCCCGCGATCTCATCACGATCTGTCCCACGATCCAATCATGATCCATCCCGCGAACTCATCACGATGCGTCACGTTATCTCATCACGATCCGTCGCGCGATCTTGATCATGGTCCTTCCGATCTAGCGCCGAACGGACGACACCTCCGCGTTCAGCACACGTACGGCTCGATGAGAATCTCCGCCTTCGTGATCCAGCAAGAGAGAGCGGAGAGGTAGACGAGTTCTCTGCCAGCGCGACGGTGTTGTGGCGATGGTGATGGAGGAATTCCAGCAGGGCTTCGCCTAAGCACCGCTGAAAACCGATCTAGAGGAGAAAACGATCTAGAGGAAGAAGAGGGCAGCACGTGGCAATTAGGGTTAGCTCTTCCCTCTAAATCCTCTAGTATATATAGGAGGAAGGGAGGGGAGGAGGCAGCCTCAAACCCTCAATATCTGGCCGAAATTGGAGGTGGAGGAGTCCTACTCAGATCCTATTAGGAGTAGGATTCCTCCTTTCCACTTGGAAACTATTTCCACCTCTCCACCTTTAGATTTTTTCCTTCTCAAACCTCATGGGCTTTAGTGGAGGCTTCGTCCAGCCCACCAGGGGCTGGTTTGTATCCTACCACAGCCCATGAGGCCCCTCGGGGCATGACACCCCTCCCGATGGTTCCCCGGTACACTCCCGGCACTCCCGGTACACTACCGATGAGCCGAAAACTTTTCCGGCAACCAAAACAGGACTTCCTATATATCAATATTTACCTTCGGACCATTTCGGAGCTCCTAGTGACGTCTGGGATCTCATCCGGGACTCTGAACAACCTTCGATCACCATCATACATAACTTTATACTACCGAAACGTCACCGAACCTTAAGTGTGCAGACCCTACGGGTTCGAGAACTATGTAGACATGACCGAGACACCTCTACGGTTAATAACCAATAGCGGGACCTGGATGCCCATATTGGTTCCTACATATTCTACGAAGATCTTTATCGGTCGAACCTCTATGTCAAGGATTCAGTTAATCTCGTATGTTACTTGCCCGAGATTCGATCGTCGGTATCTCCATACCTAGTTCAACCTCGTTACCGGCAAGTCTCTTTACTCATTCCATAATACAAGATCCCATGACTAACACTTAGTCACATTTCTTGCAAGGCTTGTTGTGATGTTGTATTACTGAGTGGGCCCTGAGATACCTCTCCGTCACACGGAGTAACAAAGACGGAGTAACAAATCCCAGTCTTGATCCATGCCAACCCAACAGACACCCTCAGATATACCTGTAGAGCACCTTTATAGTACCCAGTTACGTTGCGACATTTGATACACACAAGGTACTCCTCCGGTGTCAGTGAGTTGCATGATCTCATGGTCATAGGAACATATACTTAACATGCAGAAAACAGTAGCAATAAACTGACACGATCATATGCTACGTTTGTAGTTTGGGTCCTTTCCATCACATCATTCTCCTAATGATGTGATCCCATTACCAAATGACATCTCATGTCCATGACTAGGAAACCATAGCCATCTTTGATCAACGAGCTAGTCTATTAGAGGCATACTAGGGACATGGTGTTGTCTATGTATCCACACATGTATCTGAGTTTCCGATCAACACAATTATAGCATGGATAATAAATGATTATTATGAACAAGGAAATATGATAACAACCAATTTATTATTGCCTCTAGGGCATATTTCCAACACCACCACCATTGCAGCACATCTCCATCACCTCTTTGAGTTGGGGCACCTACTGCCGCCAGGAGTCACCGATTGCTGCTCGCCGATGAGAGTTTGAAAACGGCGAGGAGATTGCCAAAGTCATTCCGTAGCCGTGAGAAGACGAATGAGTTTGTTTCATAACCATCATAGAACAAAGTAGTGACATAGAAACACTTCTCTTCTTCTATCCTTGCATTGGGTCTCTCTTCCTCTATGTGGTGGATGGATGGGGTGAAGTGGAGTGGAGTAAAGGGAGGTGTGTGACTTGGGGTCGAATGGATGTGGGGGATGGATATGGTGGATGTAGCCATGAAAGGGTATATGAAGATATTATAGAAGGTCCAAAATCCGAAAGTACTCTTCTAGTCTCGAGATCAAATGAGCTTAGATGAATAGTAAAATTGAAAAATATTGACAAATTAAAAAAAATGAATTTTTTTAGTGATAAACATTGACAAAAGTTTTCTACGCTTGCAAATTTTCATCGTGAAATGGTTTTGTAGAAGCCGTGGAAAAAATGACCACTCAAACATGTTTTTGGAAATGACATTTTTGGAGCATCGATTTTGTTTTTTAGCCATGTCTTCTACAAATGTTATTTCATGATGAAAAGTTTTAAGCGTTGAGAACTTTTGTCAATGTTTGCCACTAACAAAATGCAGAATTTTTTGATTGTTCTGAATTTTTTACTGTTCACCTGAGCTCCTATGAGGTCGAGCTAAGAAACTCCATGTCCATCCAAAAGACTATTACTAGAAAAATCAACTAACTAAGAAGTACCAGAAGAAAACTTGAGGAACTACCAAGATGGTTCAAATAAATTTGAACGGCCAGTGCTAAATTTTGGGACCAGGCATAATACAATGCTTGGAAGTATCAGTAGAAAGATAAACGGTGGTTCCGAACGTAGTTGTTTCCATGTGAAGATAGAACGGCTCGGAAGTACCAGGTTAACTAATTGCTTGATAGTAACAAAGTAGACATATCAGTTCTAAAAAAGGATCCACAAAGAAAGACCGAGTCACAGCTCAAAAGTTCTGATTGCAAAAAGCACAAGTACCAAACTTATAATGTGACCCACAAAGAAGCAAACCGAGAGGGATCAAAAGTGTCGATGAAAAATATCATACTCGGAAGAGCTGAAGTAATATAGAGGGCATGTTTGAAGATGTAGTTCTGATTGTAAAAAGCACAAGTACCAAACTTATACTGTGACCCACAGAGAAGCAAACCGAAAGGGATCGGTGCCGATAAAAAATATGATACTCAGAAGAGCTGAAGTAAAATAAAGGGCTTGTTTGAAGACCTAGTTGTTGGGACTGTCCCGTGAAGCCTGGGTAAACAAGACTTGGCTGAGGTAAAATAGGCAAAAAACTAACATTTCCACTTAGTTTGGTTGCATGCATACACTCTAGGCTGCATGAGGTGTCACTCTATGCATGTTGTTTGGTTGCCTGCTTGTGCACGCGCAAACACACAACCTGCTATTTGGTGACATGCATCGCCTGTTGTCTGGTAACCTCTTCGGCGCGATGGTAAGATTACCAGCACACAACGGCCTCAGGAACAACACACATAACAGAACATAGGGCAGATATAGATATTGTGCCATACATAACACATCAGTTCAAAATAGCAGTTCGATACTAAAGTAAAGCAATTGGAGCATGTCGGTGTTGTCTTAGGGGTTCACAGCGAAGGCATCGTCATGCTAACGACACCTGATCACCATTTCAATGCCATCATCATTGAACATGATGATCTTCAGCATGTCGGGAGTGAGCGGCCTGAAGGTCACCATGAAGTCTATCTTGATCTGATGGGCAACGGGGAAGGTGGCCCAGCCCTCATCGAGGATGACCCTGCCGTTCAACAGAGTCACCCTCTAGGAGGAGCCAGTGTTCGTCTTCAGCTTGAACTCCCGTGGCACTGACGAGAAGTGCTTCATGAAGTCCAGCGGCATAGATATGGCCTCCAGATGGGGGGCCATGATCACTTTGCAGAAGTTGGTTCACTCTCTCACCTCATGGTAGTGGCAGTAATTCCGGCGCTTGCTGCTGAGGGGCTCTTCCGGCTGGTCATCATCCATGCCAAGGCTCTAGACGGACATCACCTCTGAGGGCGACATGACGTCCTTGCCCTTGTCCTGGTCCTTTGGTGGCACCACCTCCTTCCCTTTCCTTTCCGTGTCGATTTTTATTATGAAGAGGTTCAAACGGTCAGGATATGCAATATGAATGTTGCAACATCTTCATTAAAACCTATCGCCCAAAACCCCTTTATTTACCCAGCCTGACGGTCATCACTCCACCTATCTGTCTCTCACTCTTCCTCCTACCCAACGACATGAACTCCGACAACAAGTCGAACCCCATCCCCAACCCCTTCGCTTGGGGCATTGGATGGAGGGAATTCTTCCTAGGGTGATTTCTCGATGATCGCACCAAGTTTGAGAACACCATGGAAGTGTGCTCAAACTTCACTAGCATGGAAGAGTTGCATAAAGAGTCAGACGTTGTGGTGAAGAAGGTCACGCCAGAGGAGTTGAAGACACTGATTCCTGACCCAGCGAAGGGCGCTATGTCAGTGGACATACTTCGTTAGGCCATGAATTAGGATGACTCCGGTGACGCTAGACAAAAGGCAAAGTGGGTCAAGTAAAGACAGTATCAGCTTCCTCATGACCATCGTGCGGTGGTGTACTTCACCACAAACATTGTGGTGGTGTTGCTAGAGGAGGAGCAAAAACCGATGGCTATGGAGGTGGAAGAAGATGCAGTGGCCATGATTGTGAGGGCGCCAGAGCGAGGACGCCAAAGCATCCCATCAAGCTGGACTCTGGCGAGGTAGAAGGGATGGAGATGACCAAGACCAAGGCCAAGGTCACCCGCCGCTCCAATCGCCTCCGGGGTCCCCAAGGATAAGATCCGTGCGTACTGTGTAAGATGAACCCTAATCCCCATCCCTATTATACTCAATCCGGATCGGGAACCGCTTTATTTACCGCTAGTCATGACGATGTTATGATACCCTAGTTCCCCATTCCCCTAACACAAATCAAACCTAAACTTGAATAGAATGCAAACTAGTAGGTGCGGAGGGGGACAATTGCTTACCGCCATTGCCGAAGTGCTGCGCCGCGGATGCCGATGAAGGTGGCCGGAGGTCGACTTGCCGTTCTCCAATCTGTTGCACGCCACCGCCGCCGTAGGTGAGTGCAGAGAGGGGAGAGAGAGAGAGCGATGAGGGAAGGTGAGGATAATAACTATCGGCGCTTCAGGAAGGAACGCGGCTTCTCGAGGGTGACGCCTCGCGTGCAGCCCCCTCCACCCACGTGCCTCGATAGGACCCGACTCTCGAGAAACTATCGATTTGAGCATGCCTCGCGAGACATGCTCAAAGTTGCTTTAAAGTTCGCGCTATGCAAGCCGAATAGTGTACGCATGCAACCAATCGGCCCACTTTCTTTCCGCGCGGACATGGTTGGCTCATATGCGAGCAACCAAATGTGCCCAGAATGTTTCAATTGAGATTGGCTCCACGTTTCTGACAAGAAAATAACGGTGGTTCTGAAATATTGAAACTGAGTTCTCTGTGAATGAATAAATCTAAGTGACTCGACCAGAACACATTGTTGCCGACTTCTTGTTGCGCTCAGTTGCTTCGCCCCCCCTGTCCCTTTTCCTGCAGCCCATGCACGCAAGATTATAAGCCAAGCCCACAAGAAAAAAGGAAATCCCAAACATACAGGGGCAGGTCAGGGATCCAGTTCCCGTAAGTCAGGCACGATCGACGCCTCACGATCGTACCCATAGGAGGTAGTGGCTGCGTTGGTGCCTTCGTGGCTGGTGGATGCTATCATCAGCGCGTCAGGCATGGTCACCGGCCGCCTCCTGGGGGGATTCATAGATGTGCAGCTTTCAATCTAGGTTAGTTCTTGATTCATAGATGTGCAGATTTCAATCTAGGCCAGTTCTTGATTCATAGATGTGCAGCTTTCAATCTAAAAGTTCAGAATTGGTAGGGCGATCTACAGCTATACGGGGCCGCACGGCCGGCCGGCTGTGCCGCATAGCCACCACCGCCGGCAACGAGGCAAGAAAAATGGCAGTTTACGGTCAATCTATCATTCCCATTACTCAATCCATAGAATTAAACTATTACGTCACTTTAGAACTACATGATTTTGTAGAAATCACATGAAATTAATTAGGGAATATTGATGACCCATGAGACAAAAATTTGCATTGTTTATCCCCGAGTGTAGTTATAAAATTAAGTTCCTAAATATGATTAAATTGTTCATAACTGACAACACGACATCCATTTTTTTGGCTTGTTTAAGATTTAGTTTATCAACGTAGGCTATTGCCACTAGAAAAAAAAATCCTAGGTTAGAGTCTCTACATGATTTTTTTATTAGTCTCTCCTCACAATATAGGCAAACTCTTGCCCTATGTGAGAATCCTAGCTCCGTCCCTACTCTTTCGGTTGCTTCTCATATTGACGGACTTCCATATCGGTCAGTTGTCCACACATGCTGCCTCTTGGCGACATGTCCTCCACAAACAAACACCGATCCATATTAAACTTTTCTCCTTTAGATCATGCTTCTCGAAACAGGCTTTCACCCCGTTTTATAAATAAAGCAACAATCGAACACGGCCGAACAATACAAGGTGATGAGGTAGCCCTCTTACAAAGCCGATCCTGAGATAATCGACAGATGTAGAACGCACGCGACTACTACCAACAAGGAGCACCAGGAGAACTAGACACACACCACGCTACAACCTAGCAAACCTAAGCTCCACGACAGCGCCCCCAAGAGGGAAAACGACGCAAAGCGTCGCCGTTATCAAGTCCACACCGGACAAAGGTTTTCACCCAAAGCCGTGACACGGAGAGAAGATCCATGACGATGTCTTTAAGAAGAACACGACACCCTCGGGTGTCGTCATCGTCGGTGCCAAAGCACAGAGCTTTCGCTCGGCAACTCAACCGTGTCACCTCGAGATCGCCAGGAGGAGCGCGGCAGTGCCAGCACCCTCGATCCAGATCAGGACGTCACCTCTCCGAGGGGGAGGGCACATCCGAGCTACCAGCCACAAGACCTCCCGTTGCCCACACAACCCGGGAGGAAAGCCACCACCATCGCAATGGTACCTGCCGGACAGTAACCATGCGAACCGCCGTCCGGGGCCGCCACCCCGGCATCCCTGTCACAAGGGAGTGTATGCCGCGCACATCACAACGTACTCAACCACGAAAGGAAGAGCGACGATAGTCCATCAACTCCTAGCCCGACATCAGTCTCAGAGTCTGGGTAGGGCCGTCCACAGTAGGAGGCGCCCACACCGGCGTCCCTCGCCAGTGCCGGTGGACCGGGAGGGACACAACTCCAAGACTACCGCCGGCCGCCTATGAGTCATCTCCAAGCCCTTGGCCAAGCGACTCACATGACGCCTCGTCCATGGTCACCGACGTCGATCCACGCACCGGCACAACACTACCATGGCCACCACCATCGAGCACCATACCCATGAGGAGACCCGCGAGCAGATCCCAGGCCAGGCCCAACCACTCCTACCCGAAGCCCAAGCTTCGATCCACCCCGGGCCCTAACAAGGCCTGCCTGGGCATGAACCCTAGATCTGAGCCACCCGACAACACACATCCAGGAGAAGGAGGGCACCACCGCCGCCCTGCGCCGCCTGTAGGACTGTGGCTGCCACACCGCCGTCGCGCTACAGGCCCGTACCTCCCCCTGCCCAGCGGAAGCATCAGCGCCTGAATTGGGCAGAGACCACCACCGCTGGCCACCACACCCACAGGGCGGAGCAGCCAGCCAGGGCCACCTCGGCCCGCGCCGCCTGCCGGCCAAGCCGGCCGCCGTGGCCAGGCGCGCTCCGACCATCACGCCGCCCTCGGCCCGCGTCGTGACCTGGAACAGAACGCAAGGATCTGGCATCCCTGCTGCCACCACAACATCCGCACGCCCCGCCACCATCCACGTCGCCCGACGCCCAACAGCAATGCCGGCGACCACCTGGCGCTCGCGCGCCGCCACGCCGAGCCACCCGACGCCCGCGACGCGCCCCGGACGGAGGAGCCACACCGCGCCAGCCCCAGCCATCAGGGGGACGAAACGGCCCCGCTGCCGCCGGCTCCAACCGGGCTTTGCCCGGTCGAGCCCTAGGGCGGCGGTGGAGGGGGCGGGAAGAGGAGAGAAGGGGAGCGGTGGCGCCTGATTTAGGGTTCCCCCCGGTCGCCGCGCGGGGGCAACGCGGGAGGGGAGAGGGGGGGACTCTAGTTCTGCTCGGGCGGCGCGGGGGCGACGCGGGAGGGGAGAGGGGGGGGGACTCTAGATCATGCTCACCAAACATCGAATCTCGCTCATGATTCCGTTGTTAGATATCTGAGGCGCGTAGTTGATCATTTGAAGACAAGCAACCGCAGAAGAGGCACATTTGAGACTTGTTAATGAGATTCACCACGCATTGGCTACGTCCCTGGGATGACTGCATACGCTCCTCCTTGTTGATATTGCTACAATACCGCACACCGGCCATCCGATCACCGCCAAATGCCGATGGCTCCTTTGCGTACATGTAATATTATGTTTTCACATCTTACATTCTGTGTCTATCCACACATTATATACGAGGCATAGGTAGAAGTGTCCTATTTGAACACACAACTTATCTTTCTACATGCCCAACTTTAAATCCAACATAACCTAATTTGTACAAAATATTCGATTTCAAAATGTACATGTCGATGTGGTACTCATGGTTGTTAGAAAAATCTATATATCAAAGTTCCTATGGCGATTGATTACTGTGAAGCGCAGTATACATTGGGTGGGGTTGCTGGCTGAGAGAGGATGAGTGAGGTAGTGGAGTCGAATGTTCCAGAATCCACTTTGGTATGTGGGTTACCTTTCCCCGCTGATGGCAATTCACTGACGCTTCACACCCAAACAACAAGAATCTCTACCCGCACTTCCTACTCGATCCATCACACACATAGTAGCTAGCTTAGCTCCCTACTTTGTGAAAAGGAGAAGATGAAAGAGAAAGGCTGCTTTCCTTAGTTCCTCCATGATTGCAATCTAGCTTCAAGCGAAGGAGTGCTTGTCTGATCTTAGCTGCTGGCTAAGTTACCAACCATGCATATACACACGCATCCTCCTTTGCGACTTTAGCATCTTGTGATGTGATGTGCTTCATGTAGCCTAGCCAGCCATCTTCCACACAATCTCCATCAGGCCAGGCAGGCAGGCAGGCAGAGGGTAGGTGCCTTTCTTCTCTTGTGTCTTGATAAAAGGAAAATAGAGGGGAGAAAAGCATGATGGTTGATGAAGCACCAAGCAAAGCAAGAAACCATGCATACACTAGACTTCATCATAATAACCAGCATGTAACTGAAAAGATATCTTTACTACTAGCAACAAAGTTCACATCATCAAGTGGTTATATCAACTACTACAACTAACCTGAGAAAAACATTAAAACATACTAATATGATGATTGATACTTAGACTGATTGTACTACCACTCACACACCTTAAATCTCATTAAATCTCAGGCCCTCGTAGGCTCAGACAGACCCTGCCCACTCGTGCGCTCTGCTCTCTTGCGCTATACTAGCTAGCTAGCTAGGCAGCACAGCTAGTCAGCTTCCGGGGCACTCCATCTCTGATCTCTCCATGTCCCTCATCACCGATGACCCCGACCGCTCCCCTAGGGACTGCGCCACCAAGCGCTACCACCACCACCACCATTACTCCGGTGGCTGGCGCCAGCGACGGCTGCTGATTGCGGCGTCGTCGGGCGCGGCGTCGCTGCTGGCACTGTGCATCGTCCTCTGGCTCACCCTCCGCCCCTCAGCCCCGAGCTTCACGCTGCTGGCCGCCACCGCAACCTCCTCCAACGCAAGCACCGGAGGCGGCCTCGTGCGCCTCGACGCGGCCCTCATGGCGCACAACCCCAACGCGCGAGCCGCCGCGCTCTACGACGGCCTCCGGGCGCGCGCCTCCTACGCGGGCTTCCAGCTCGCCACCGCCGGGCCCCTCCCGCCGTTCCAGCAGGCCCAGGGAGACGCTGTGCTCTCCGCCTCCCTCTTCTCAGTGACGGAGGCGGCCGCGGAGGAAGCAGCCGATGGGCGGTCACAGGCGCTGCTGAGGCTGCGCATAGAGGGGCGCCTCCGGTGGAAGGTGGCGGCCTGGGTGTCCGGAGGGCGCACCCTCGCCGCCGAGTGCGTCGCCGTCGTGGCGCCGTCGCAGCTCAGGGCCGTCGTCCTGCAGGGCACCGAGTGCGCCATTACCATCGAATGAATAATAATCCTACATACGTATTCATAATCTGCATCAGTCAATTAAATTGCTTTGTAATTAACGTCTTTGTAAGTAACTACAGGAGAAGATCGACGGGATTAGCGTCAGCTTAATTACAGGGCATGTTCTTGTATACTTACTCTACTTAGTTAGGAGAAGATCGACGGCACATTCAGTTGCCTCGTTGTAAGCTACTAGATGATGCCCCGCGCGTTGTCGTGGGATATTAGAAAATTTTAAGTTGATTTGTGTTGATTCATATTTATATAGATTTGTTGCTATAAAACCATAAAATAACATCTTGTTCAGTGCAACATCATCAAACGAAACCAATAAATTATAGTCTGCCATTCTGTCATCAGCACGTCACAATGTCCAATATCATATGAAAGTTTAAGATGAAAATGTAATAGATACAGAGCAACTCGGCACCATATTGAAACATACATGGTAAAATTCCGCTTCATGTTTATAACACTGCAAGTAAAATTCTGAAGTGTTCCCTATTCAATTTTGTTTTACTAATGTACAAAAAAATGGAGGCAAAACATAATAGAATTTAATCATAGTATTTCAATCAAGAATATACACCTTACATGTAAACAAAGAAGACAAATCCAGTTTCGCCTATACGAATACTGGATGGAAAAGATAGTAATCATAAGCTCAATATTACTTCTGAAATGAGCAAATATGAAAGACAGATTTATAAGGACCATATATTATCTGACATGTAATTATTAATAAATAAAGCATGAGGTTGATAATTCGTAAATTATATTAACAAAATGTGAAAGGTTATGATAAATCGTACATGAATACTCGCTCCGAACATCTGGTGGTTTTCAAGTGTAATAGATAAGTATCACGTATATAATGCAGCTGAGCTGAGGGTGACCAATTTTAAGTTGGGAATGCATACCGACCATATGCATTTGGAAGAATCGTCGGTATGCACCCATCCAATTATGGAAAATTGTGAAAAACTTACCATGTTGCTTCACTGAATATGAGCTGACATATTCCCAAGGTAAAAGAACAACACTCTTCAGAACATTGCAAAATCTGACAAAAGGGGAATAGACATAAACTGATGTAAAAGCCACGCAGCAAAAACTGTGTCTAGTTTAAGATCTGAAAGGATCAAAGTAATCTTGTCACTTGAACTGATAACAAAAGCCTATATATTGAGATAGAAAGATATATATATATATATATATATATATATATATATATATATATACACACACACACATTTAGCTAAGTAAATGAAAAGATTGACTGTCGGACAATTCAAGAAATGTACTGGTTGCCAAACCATAAGTAGTCTACTGAACTTTCCCTTTGAACTACATACACCAATTTCCGCAAGACAAAATCAACAAAATGTTTAAGTGAGATGGACAGTGGCATGATTTATGTGAGAGAGAAAGAGAAAGATTAACAGAAAAATAAATAATAACGTGGTATAAAAACCTGGTATACCGAAGAATAAAAGGAGGAGAGGACGACATGGAATAGTGGAATCAGGAAGAACCTGGTATACAGAAGAATTGAAAGTGCCGTGACTCGTGACTTATGAGACGGCAAGGGCTGCAGACATGTCCCTCCAAGCACGCGGGCACAATGTGTTTTCACCATGACCTTCCAATGGCGAAACTTGGCGATATTCTAGCAGGTGCGCTGTCAAAAATGGTTAAGCTTCACTACTTTGGTTACTCGGAGTGGGATTTGATAGAGAATAAGATGGAGAGGGAGAGGATAGCCCACAGGCAGGAGAGATGGGAACGCAGCCCTAGAGAAATAGGAAGTGTTGGTGGGAGAGGGAGGGTCAGCTTGGTCGAGAAGATGAATATGAAGAGGAGAATCAATATTTTTTTGAAAGGGAGGAACAGAGCCCCCGGCCTCTACATCAGTCGATGCATACAACCATATTATTAAACCGGAAGGAAACAAAGTCTTAGGTTCGACAAGGTCTCACAGTCTGAGCCATAATAATAATAAAAAAGGAAAGATGAAAAAAGACTGCCACATCCGACGATATTAAAAGGCTACGATGCCTATACACCTAGCTTGTTAACAGCTCGCCATCCAAACCGACAGAAGATAGCCCGTGCGACCGTCTCCCACCGGTTGCACCCAATATCCATAAGCTCCCTGGAGTCCGCATGATTGAGTAACGACCACATACGGATCCAAGCAGTGGCTCTGTATATGACATGCAAAAAATTGTTAAGATTCTTGCCATTGAAAATTATATCATTTCTAGTATTCCAAATAGCCCAAAATAAAGCACTTATTCCAATGCGAATGTGATTAGCTATTGTGCCGTCAACTCCGTTGAGCCACGTTCCAAAAAGAATGTTAATGTTCATTGGTGGGTTAATATTGAAGGCTATATGAATAGTGTGCCATAAAAGTTTTGCCAATGGGAATTCTAAGAAGAGGTGGCTTATTGATTCATTATGATCGCAATAGCAACATTTGGCACATCCAGTCCAGTTTCGTTTTATCAGATTGTCTTTGGTTAGTATCACTTCCTTGTGAACAAACCGCATAAAGATTTTAATCCTAAGAGGAACTTTAATGTTCCAAATATGCATAGATCTCGCTAGGGGTCCAGAGTTAATTAGGTCCAAATACATCAACTTCACTGAAAAGGATCCACTCGTGACTTATTTCTAGTGAATTCGATCTGTCTCATCAGAGAGCTGAACATCCATCATCCGTCTGACTAGGTGTACCCATGATTCCCAGCGTTCTCCCACTAGAGATCGCCTAAATTGGATGTTGAGAGGTACGGACTGTAGTACTGTAGCAACATAATCTTCCTTACGTTGTGCAATATTATATAAAGTAGGATATTGTAAAGCTATAGGCGCCTCCCCCAACCATGTGTCCTTCCAGAATCTGGTTTCGGTGCCATTACCAACCAGAAACTTGACCCGCTGGAAGAAGGTTACTTTCATCTTCATTAACCCTTTCCAAAATGGCGAGTCATTTTATCTAACTGTAACCTAAGCCAGAGTCTTAGACTATGGAAAGGTGGCAAAACAAAATTAGACACTTGCGCTAGTTCTTGAGAGGCTGGGCCAAAAACCAAAGCGACATTTACAAAGTGGAAAAAGAGAGGCTTATTCACCTCATTAATGAGTTGGATGTCAAAGCTGAATCCACAATTCTTAATGTGGCCGATAGGAATATTAAGATAGAAGCTGAAAAGAAATTACAAACTCTTTTGAGAGAGGAGGAAATGAAGTGGGCACTTCAGGCAAAGGTGACGAAGGTGGTCCATGGAGATGATAATACTCAATTCTTCCATATGATTGCAAATGGCAAACATAGGAAGAACAAAATATTTCAGCTTGAACAGGATGAGGGTACAATAGTAGGGCATGAAAATATAAAAAAATTACATAACGGAGTATTATAAGAAACTTTTTGGTGCACCTGAAGAGAACTTTGTCACTCTTGATGAAAGCATCACGGTCGATATACCTCAGCTTAATCAAGATGAGAATGAGGTATTGGCTGATCCATTCACTAAAAAAGAGGTGTTTGACGCAATAGCACAAATGAAACAAAACAAGGCATCAGGATTGGATGTTCCAGCGGAATTTTATAAAAAGTGCTGGCACATCATAAAAGGTGATCTTATGCCTATGTTCCGGGACTTTTTCAATGGGCATTTACACTTGTTTCACCTTAACTTTGGAACGATAACGTCGTTGCCAAAAAAGGTGGAGGCTATTCGCATTGAGTAGTTTAGACCGATATGTCTGCTCAATGTCAGTTTTAAAATCTTTACAAAAGTGGGCACAAATAGGTTAACACAAATTGCACATTTGGTTGTCCAACCCACTCAGACAGTTTTCATGCCTGGAAGACATGTTCTCGAAGGGGTGGTCGTCCTACATGAAATGTTACATGAAATCCATACAAAGAAACTAGATGGGGTTATCTTTAAGGTGGACTTCGAGAAGGCATATGATAAGGTCAAATGGCTATTTCTCCAACAAGCCTTGCGTATGAAGGGGTTTACCGACTCATGGAGGGAGCAGGTGGATGCTTTCATTCAAAAAGGTAGCGTGGGAATTAAAGTTAACAATGACATAGGTCATTACTTTCAAACACATAAAGGACTGAGACAAGGCGACTCCATGTCCCCCATACTGTTCAATATAGTTGCAGATATGTTGGGGGTCCTAATTGGACGAGCCAAAGAGAATGGCCAAGTAGGTGGACTAGTCACACACTTAGTTGAGGGGGAAGTATCCATACTACAATATGCACACGACACAATCCTCTTCATGGAACATGATTTAAATAAAGCTAGAAACATGAAGCTTGTGCTATGCCTATTTGAACAATTGTCTGGACTTAAGATAAACTTTAACAAAAGTGAATTGTTCTGTTTTGGAAGAGCCAATGAAGAACAAGACGCGTATAGGCAACTATTTTGTTGTGAAATGTGATCACTACCATTTAGCTACCTCGGGATTCCTATTCATCATAGACGGTTGACGAATAGGGAGTGTAAGTGTATTGAAAATAGATTTGAAAAAAGACTAGGATGCTGAAAGGGCAAGCTTATGTCTTATGGCGGCCGACTTGTTTTGATAAACTCAATATTAACAAGTCTGCCGATGTTTCTTTTATCCTTCTTTGAAGTACCTATTGGAGTACGTAAAAGATTGGACTTTTATCGATCTCGTTTTTTATGGCAAAGTGATGAGGCTAAGAAGAAATATAGATTAACCAAATGGGATATAATATGTAGACCTAAAGATCAAGGGGGGTTAGGAGTTGAAAACTTAGAGGTTAAGAATAGATGCCTACTTAGCAAGTGGCTTTACAGGTTATCTAAAGAGGAGAATCAATATGGGACAGAGTAATTAAGAAAGATGTTGTGGACCCCCCCAAAGAACGATGTTGTGGAGGAGAAGGATGGCTCTAGAAGGGAGACGGACACCTTCGTGGAACGAAATTTTCAGCAGAAAAATGATGACGTGAGAAGATGACGTGGCTTCACCATATGGCAGGAAAAATCTCTAGTGGGAGGTAGCTATTTAGGAATAGAAGATATCTCTTTTTATTTTTGATTTGAGGAAATGTCATCGTGCCCCTATTATTATCAAATCTGTATCGAAATACTTATAGTTGCGAAACTTATATTAGTTTGCCCCAGGCTCCAGCTATAAGTATTTCGATACAGAGGGAGTAGTTGTTACATTATCCACAAACAAGGAAATAATAAAACTATCTAGATGATAAGGCCCACACCTATGGCATTTCAATTCTTGGTTCACACGCCCTAATCGCCGTTGGTTCTGGATTGCACGAATCTTGTAGGATCTGTTGGAATTCCAATGTCACATAGGCATAGTGTGTTGTGTGGGGAGAGCGGGCTCTTTTTGCCGCTGTGACCACTATCAAGGTGGGTGATGGGGCGACGGGGTCTTTTTCGCATTCTTCTTGGTGCGGCTCGGCCCCTCTGGCCCAGCGTTTTCCCTCCATCTTCAAGCACTCTAGACGGAAGAACCGGACGGTGCAACATGCGCTAACGGAGAACACATGGATTAGCGACATCACCCATGGCAGCACTGAGGGATTCCTGCATCATTTTCTTCAGATGCACATGGTAATTAGAGTAGAAGGAGTAGTCTTACAAACCGGCGTGCCGGACACGGTTATATGGAACTTGGAGAACTCACGAAAATACTCCGCCAAGTCCGCATACATGATGCAGTTCCTTGGTCGAGAGACATCTACTTTCGACCAAGATATATGGAGGGTCTGGGTGCCGGGCAAGATAAAGATGTTATCATGGCTGCTCTTCGAGAATAGACTATGGTGCAACGACCGGCTACAATGAAGAGGGTGCACTTATACTAGATGTGCCTACAAAATCTTCAGTCCTCTCATCACCTGTTATGGTCATGCCCATGCTCACATGAGGTTTGGACTTAGATTGGAACCAAGCATCGGCACTGTCGATCGTCCACCGCATCTACGAGCACACCCACACCCGTTGGAAAAAAGGGGCAAAGACTTTGTTGTTCCTTGCTTGTTGGGAGATTTGGCAAGAAAGGAACGAGTGCACGTTACGGACGAAGCACCCGTCGACGATCGCGATCATACAACGTATCAGGGACTCCATCAAGCTATGGAGGCTAGCAGGAGCAAAGTGCATTGAGAGCCCCTTCGGGGATCCGCTATGAGAGATTGGGCATGTTTTTTAAGAGGGGCAGGCCAAATTGTGGCCGGCCCCTAAAACAGTTTTGCTTTACTTTTTTCTATTTTTATCCTAGGATCCACCACACTTTTTTACCCTCGTTGCTTCCTACTAATGATCATACAAGGCCAGAAGTCACTGGATCTTTCAAAAAAAAGTGCTCGCCCAAACGGCCTTGCATGACCCGCAACGCGGTTGTTAGCTTCGCCGTGTGGATGAACCGGTTCTCGCTCACACGGACTCCATTAGCGCATGGCTGCTTACTTCTCTGTGTGGGTGAACTGTTCTTCTCCCACACAACATTCGTACGGTGAGAGATGGCAACTACACTTGTACATATGTGACAACTAGTTAATCGCACGTGACAACTATGGTTGGCCATACATGGCAACAATGGTAGGAGCATGATACGTCTTCGTCGTATCTATAATTTTTTGATTGTTTCATGCCAATATTATGCAACTTTCACATACTTTTGGCAACAATTTATATGATTTATTGGACTAACCTATTGATCGAGTGCCTAGTGCGAGTTTCAGTTTTTTGTGTGTTTTTTGTTTCGCAAAAATTCCACATCAAACGAACTCCAAACGCAAAAAAAATTTTATGGAGATGTTTTTTGGAATATTTATAAATTTTGAGAAGTGGAATCAGTGCAAACGGAGTGCCACAACCTCCACCCTCTACCAGGGCGCAGCCCACAGCCCAAACGCGGCCTGGTGGACCGTAACCACCTAGTATGTTGATTGGATCTCTCCTTCGGGCAAAAGAAAGATAATTTTTGGTTAAAAATCCCCTCAAAATTTCAGCCCGATCGGAGTTACGGATCTCCAGGAATATAAGAAACGGTTTTCGGTGAGAAACAAAAACGCGAAACAGAAGAGAACAAAGAGCGAAATCCAATCTCGGAGCGGCTCCAACCACTCCGCCGCCATGGTGTCCATGGACCAGAGGGGGAACTCTCCTCCCATCTAGGGGGAGGCCATGGAATAAGAATAAGGAAGGGGGCTCTCTTCCCATCTCCCCCGATGGCGTCGGAACGCCATCGGGCAAGCATCGTGACGGGGATCTACATCAACAATCTTGCCACCGTCAACACCAACTCCCCCCCTCTATGCAGCGGTGTAACATGTCTCTTCCCTGCTATAATCTATACTTAAACATGGTGCTCAACTCCATCTATTATTTCCCAATGATATTTGGCTATCCTATGATGTTTGAGTAGATCTCTTTTGTCCTATGGGTTAATTGTGGTATGATGTTATGGATGTGAGTCATATGTTGATATGATGATGTCCTATGGTGCCCTCCGTGTCGCGCAAACATGAGGGATCCACATTGTAGAGTGTTGCAATATCTTCATGATTTGCTTGTAGTGGGTTGCTTGAGTAACAGAAGCATAAACCCGAGTAGGTGGGGTATTGCGTATGGGAGTAAAGAGGACTTGATACTTGATGTTATGGTTGGGTTTTACCTTAATGATATTTAGTAGTTGCGGATGCTTGCTAGACTTCCAATCACAAGTGCATGCAATCCAAGTAGAGAAAGTATGTTAGCTCATGACTCTCCCTCATTGCATATAACAAATATCTATCATATGATATTCAATTGCCTAGGGACAATCTTTCTCTTGTGTTACAAAAAGCTTGCTACTGCACTACTAAGTTTACTTTCTTGCAAAGTACCCGTAGTTTTATTCTTGCAAAGTAGTTTCATACTTGTTCTAGGTAAAGCAAACATTAGCGTGCATAGAGTTGTATCGGTGGTCGATAAAACTTGAGAGAATATTAATTCTACCTTTAGCTCCTTGTTGGGATCGACACTCTTACTTATCAAAAAGGCTACAAACGACCCCCTACACTTGTGGGTTATCAGTGGACACATGGCAACTAGTTAATCACACAGGACAACTATGGTTGATCATACATGGCAACTATGGTTTGACACGCGTGGCAACTACTTAATCGCACATGGCAACTATGGTTGACCATAATGACAACTATGATTTGATCACATGTGGCAACTACCGTTAATTAGACATGACAACTATCGCTAACCAAAATGATAAGGGTCACACGTGTGGCACAGAGAAACACTATCCTAATGTTTTTACAACTAAAATTGCAATCCAGGGAAAAAATAAGACCCCCGAAAAAACTGAAACTTGTCATCCAAAATAGAGAAGTTGCCATGCTGTACAAATAAAGTTGCCATCAAAAAATGTCAGGGTGGAATTGCTTATTTTGTTGGAAAAATGCCCTAGAGGCAATAATAAATGGTTATTATTATATTTCCTTGTTCATGACAATCATTTATTATCCATGCTATAACTGCATTGACTGGAAACACATTGCATGTGTAGATACATAGACAACACTGTGTCCCTAGTATGCCTCTAGTAGACTAGCTTGTTGATCAAACATGGTCAAGGTTTCCTAGCCATAGACATAAGATGTCATTTGATAACGGGGTCATATCACTGGGAGAATGATGTGATGGACAAGACCCAAACTATAAACATAGCATATGATCGTGTCAGTTTATTGCTATAGTTTTATGCATGTCAAGTAGCTGTTCCTATGACCATGAGATCATGCAACTCACTGACACCAGAGGAGTACCTTGTGTGTATCAAATGTCGCAACGTAACTGGGTGACTATGAAGATGCTCTACAGGTATCTCCGAGGGTGTCTGTTGAGTGGGCATGGATTAAGACTGGGATTTGTTACTCCGTGTGACGGAGAGGTATCTCAGGGCCCACTCGGTAATACAACATCACAACAAGCCTTGCAAGAAATGTGACTAAAGTTTTAACCACGAGATCTTGTATTATGGAATGAGTAAAGAGACTTGTCGGTAACGAGATTGAACTAGGTATAAAGATACCCAACAGTGGTATCAGAGCTAGGTCTATGTGTAGATGAGATCACGAGTAGAACACAAAGGAGTTTGTAGGCGTTGATGCTTAGATTGCTTCCTCCCTTGGTCGTGTTTTGATTCAGCGGTATTGTGGGATGAAGCGGCCCAGACCTACCTTACTCGTACGCTTATGAGAGACCGGTTCCATCGACTGGCATGTGACTTTGTTGCATAAAGATGACTGATGGGTGACTTTTTTGGATCGGATTTAACAAAGGTGATCCTTGAGAAGGTTGAATAGCAATTTGTGTATCACTGTTGTGTTTTTTGCGTAGGTGAGAATTGTTCTTGCTAGATACCCATAGCAGCCACGTAAAACATGCAACAACAATTGGAGGACGTCTAAATTGTTTTTGCAGGGTTTGTTGTGATGTTTTATGGCCAATTACATGATGAGATATATGTGATGTATGTGATGATCATGTTTTGTGTAGAATATCATGACTTGCATGTCGATGAGTGTGGCAACCGGTAGGAGCCATAGGGTTGTCTTTAATTATTTTTGCCTTTTTGCTTTACTTTATCGCTATGAGTTAGCAATAGTCGTGGAAGAAACAGTCGGCACGGCAACCCCAATGGCGACACGGCGATGGATATGAAGATGATGGAGATCATGGTGTCATGCCGGTGACGATGGAGATCATGCCGGTGCATTGGAGATGAAGATCAAAAGCACAAGTTCATGGCCATATCATGTCACTTATGATTTGCATGTGAGAAGAATGCCCGGATCGAGAGGTATGAGACCTCCAATAAATTCTATGCTTGCAAGATGGAGGAGAACGGGTCTGTCAGTGAACATATACTCAGAATGTCTGGGTATTCAAACCATCTGGCTGAGTTAGGGATGCCCCTTTCGCCGGAGGTGATCACTGACAGAGTTCTTCAATCATTGCCACCTAGCTACAAGAGCTTCATGATGAACTATAACATGCACAGGATGAACAAGTCAGTCGCCGAGTTGGTTGCGATGTTGAAAACCGCTGAGTCTAAAATCCAGAAAGAGCATCAAGTGCTGATGGTCAATAAAACCACTAGTTTCAAGAAGAATGGCAAGGTCAAGAAGGGTAACTCCAAGAAGCGTGGCAAAGCAGTTGCCTCTCCCGTGAAGAAACCCAAGATTGGACCCAAGCCAGAAACTGAGTGCTTTCATTGCAAGGGAACTAGTCACTAGAAGCGGAACTGCCCCAAGTATCTGGCCGACAAGAAGGCGGTCAACACCAAACAAGGTATATATGATCTACATGTTATTGATGTGTACCTTACCAACTCTTGTTGTAGTGCCTGGGTATTTGATACCGGTTCGGTTTCTCACATTTGCAACTCAAAACATGAGCTATGGAACAGACGAAGGCTGGTTAAGGACGAAGTGATCGGCATCGGCAAGCTCGCTGACGAGGATATGTACCTAGGGTAGGGTCCTAGGCACAACCCACATACCCTACCTAAGGACATCACATGGGAGGACTTGAAGATCAAGCATGAACTTCCGAGTGGATCCCTGGAGACGTTCAAAGTCACTCGTCAGTAATCCATTCGGAGACTCCCGCTCTCAGTTGGCAGTCGCGTGTCACTCGGAAGACCTCACTTTCACTCGACGCCAGAAGACCAGGAGCCATCATCAAGATCCCAACGGGCAGACGCTGGTTCAATGGTCATTAATAGCTTTTATTACATACGTTACCTGTAACGGCAGACTTTAATCCCACGACCAGGCCCTTTGATGCAGGGCAATTATGAGGGGTAGAAAACTCTATATAAGCCGCCCCTCCCCTCTTGCACAAGGGTTCGCAACCATTGTAATATCTATACTCCACTCGACATAAAGCTCCCGAGCACTGAGACGTAGGGCTGTTAGCTCCACGAGAGGGGCCTGAACGCATACATCCGTGTGTACACCCTCGCCGTAGCTAGAACTCTGCCCTCTCCCTTCGTACCCCTACCATCTACTGTCAGGCTCATTCCCACGACAGGTGGCGCCCACCATGGGGCAGGCGTCTAAGCGACTTCCGGCGAGGTTGCGATTTTCATCCTTCGACATGTCTTTCGGCGGTGTTTTTGCTCTAGGCCACGAGATTCATTTTGGAGTGCTCACCTTCATCACCGTCGATTCGGCATGGCTCCAGAAGGCGCCTCTTGATGTCGAGGCGCTCTCGGTCCATGAGGCCGCGCACTTCCGCGCGAGCCCCTATGGCGTGTTGCTGCGACAGCTATCGACCCCCTACGCGTCGGCTCCTCTTGCCGTTCGCGCTCGCAAGAGGTCCGACCGCTCACGACTCCAGCGGTGGGTCACACACGCAGCGACGCGTCAAGCTTCTCTACAGGTTGCAGCGCTCGAGCTCGCCGAGTCCCTTCATGGCGTGTTCGAGTTGGATTCCGATCCGTCCAACGTGCCTTTCGAGTGCGAAAGCTGCGATCCCGCAGCGGAGGTTTTGATGGCGGGCTCTCATCAGAGTTCATCGCCTGGCTTCGGCCGTGTCAAGCGCGAGGCTGGAGGTCCGTCGAACGGGCAGCTGCGTCTTGGTGAGGAGGTCCTTCATACCCCCATCATCGGCACGACTGCCGAGGCCCAAGCTTTGGAGGCCGCGCACATTCGTTTGGAAGAGCTCCAGGCAGAGATTGACGAGCGCGCTCGCCAGCGCCCGCCGCGCCCAAGTCGACGTCATCGACAACTGTTTCTGACTGGATCTCACGATGGCGTTGAGGTATACCGAATTCCTGTGCTAAATGTTGTTGTTGCTGCTAGGATAGCGGATTCCATTTAGCCGTCCTGGTCAGAGGCTGGTAGAGGGCTGTTGCAGATCAGAGCGCTGTTGGATGCAGCACAACGTCAGAATTCAGCAGTTTCTCAGTCCCGTAACAGGATTTACAACAATTCACCCAAGGCAGAGACCGTTCAGTCGGCACACAGCCCTGGATCGCCATTGCGTCGTCGAGGCAACGGTTTTTGTGAAGGCCAAGATAGAGATCAACATCACTGTGAAGACCACCATCGAGTGCCCACTCCTCCGTGGAGTGGTCCGTACGCGCCCCGGCGCCAGGACGACAGGCACTCCCACGGTGACAAGCGGGACGCGGACTTTGACGCCCGCGCCTATCTAGTTTAGAAGCGGATCGACAAGAGCAGAGCCTACAGGGAAGGACTCGACAGAGATGTTCCGAGTGTAAGCTCAGCTATGGTTTCTGGTCCAGAGTGTTTTAGCAGAGCTATAGGTTCTGCAGAGATTCCCCCCAATTTTAGAATGGCGGCGGGGATCGGAAAGTTTTCTGGCGATCGTCGCTAAAGCATACCGAGCTGGTTTTTACTGGCCACGAGCTAATGAGATGGCTAAGGACATCGTTGATCACTGCGAAGGCTGACAGTTCTATGCGAATTTGTCACACAAGACGGCGTATGCTTTGAAGACAATCCCTCTCGCCTGGCCGTTTGTAGTTTGGGGACTCAACATGGTTGGTCCCTTCCGACCTGGAAAAGGAGGATTCACCCACCTGTTGGTAGCAGTCGACAAATTCACCAAGTGGATTGAAGCCAAGCCCATCAAGAAGCTGAATTCCCGCACAACAGTCACATTCATGAGGGAGATCATTATCCGGTACGACATTCCGCACAGCATCATCACGGACAACGACACTAATTTTGACTCGGAAGAATTCAGGAGATTCTGTAACTCCCAAGGCACCCGAGTGGATTACGGGCAAGTTGAGAGGGCTAATGGTCTCATTCTGCAAGGTCTAAAGCCTCGTCTCATGCGCGATTTGGATCATACCACCGGTGCGTGGGTAACTGAGTTGCCGCCTGTTTTGTGGGGATTGAGGATAACGCCTAATCAGTCAACCGGACGAACTCCTTTATTCCTTGTCTATGGTGCCGAAGCCATATTGCCGAGTGACTTGGCCCACAATTCTCCTCGAGTGGAGCTATATTCTGAGGCTGAAGCTGAATAGGCCAGACATGATGGGGTAGATTTTCTAGAGGAGGAGCGTGAGATGGCTCTGATCCGGACCACTGCCTATCAGCAACACCTATGGCGCTTCCATGCAAGGAATGTCAAAAGCCGAGCGTTCCATGAAGGAGATTTGGTGCTCTGAGTGAATCAACACTGACCTCACAAGCTTGCTCCTGCATGGGAAGGTCCTTTTGTCATCACTAAGGTGCTAAACAACGGAGCCTATCACCTGTATAATCTCATGAAACAGATAGATGAGCCACGAGCCTGGAATGCAGACCTGCTCCGACATTTTTACACTTGAGACAAGAGTTTTCTAATGTAATAAGAGTACTTCATCAATGCAATTTGTGTTTCTGCGATTAATACTTCGTCG